>CM037936.1:14156003-14853503 GCA_021346845.1 Apeltes quadracus | reverse complement strand
TTCTAAACTGCAACAAATGGTCCCAACAGCGAGAGCAAGATCAAAGGCGGCTCAGCCATTATTTCCAAATGTCTGGTGCGGGTACCAGATACGGAGGAACAAAATAGGTCTGAAGAGTTCAATCCCATGACGTTTTATGGTTTCTGTGCTCTGACATCCTGCCAACTCTTGTGATTTTCCCACTTCCGTTTGAAACGGCCAAAATGTGACGACTTGTAGCTTAGCTTAAAAGCAGAAATGTGTGCGCTGTCGCCACCTCTAGCAATGAGCGGCCATTTGAATGGAAACCTGCCGTTGATGTGACTCAAATGTGCCAGCTACTGAGGTTTCGAGCTCTCTCCTCATTATTCAGGCGCATAACTGATCATTATCGACTTTCTTTTCCACTAAAGGGAACCTGGTTGTATTTCAGTGGCTTCACACAGCCGATGGTGTCATGAGGTTAACGTCAGTAGCCAGGCAGCGGGTCGGGCGTCACGACCGGCTCGCCGAGTCTGATGCGCCCTTGAAACCGCAGAAGAGAAGCGAGCACCCCCCCACCCTACCCCCTCTGCGGTCGGCTATCTCCCCCGACTGACTCATCCACACATCTGGGCCTGAGTATATGGGGCTCTCCTGCCCCGCGTGCAATTGGGAAAATGAGGGATAATTAGCTTTAGTTGACTTTAATGAATGGCTTAATGTTGTGTTTCATTTCGGATGAGGAAAAAAAAAATCTAAAGCTCAGCACTTATCAAAGGGAGGCCCCGTGCTGGTGTTTAGCGCCAGCTGCTGGTGTGGGTCAGTTTGTTTTTTGTAGTTGTTGTGCACATGGGGGAGAGGCGGGCTGAGCAGAAGATAGATGCAGCAGACGAGGAAGTGGTTTTTTAGAATGCGGCGGTGCATCCAAAGATCAGGAAACCTGGTGGGATACACAGTAGCAAATTCATCATTCCAGCAGGGAAGTTACCACAGATTTGGACTCTGTTTGTCTCGACTCAACGCTAGAAAAAGGGCCACTTCAACTCCACTTTGATTTCCATGTCCTCTATTTCAATATGAGGCCTCAGTGAAGGCTTTGATAAATCCCACATGATTTGATATAAAGCACCAAGTGTCTCACAGAGTTATGAGAGTCATTCATCTTAGTTTCCGATAAGTGTATTGCATAAGGCTGATGAAATTAATCATTTTCAACAGACACAAGATCCCGCATGGATTTATTTGCTCTATTCAAGCTCCGATAACAAGCTGCTCTCAAGCTCCTCTGATATAACTGTCAGCTACATTACCATGTCTTTAAACTGATGTACTTTCGCTCACTGTTGGAGCTTAATGTGGTTAATTATCATTGCCGTACCAATAAGAAGCAAAAGTTAATAAAAGCTGGACTTGGCAGATTAGTTTGGTGTACTTTTACACACTCTACCATATCCATTTGACAGCAAATCAGGCTTGCCATCCTTTGACTAATCCAATGAAACGCATTGATTCCAGAGGTCCTAAACAAATCTTCTTCTCTCTGTGTAAACCAGCGCCCCACAGGGATCAACTGTGCATTTTTAGAAGCACACTCATACCGACAATAGACCAGGGAAAGCACATCCTGCAACTCAGGTGACCTCTTCTTAAAAATATATTCTTTTTATTATTTATTCGAGGAGGTGAATCTACATTTCCAGGTATCGGTTGAGTTTATTGTAAGTCCGGTCCTCGGGTGCCGGGGGAGATTGAGAGGATGTGGGGGTCAACCCCCTGCGGAGGGCCCTCGGCTTGGGGATTTACTTGGCTGAGCCTTCTGTCATGAGCCTCAGAGTCTTCACGAACAACCCTTCTGCATTACAGCACCCAACCCCAATTTTATGGAGAAGAATAAATTGGTTGTTAACAGAGCCAGGAGGGGGGCATGTAAGATGTAGGGTTCTAGGACTTTCTGCCCTCCTTTATAGTGCTTCTAGGGATGAGGGTTTCGACAAACCTCTAAACGCTGCATGCTACTGGCAGGCAGTACAACAAAGGTCCAATCTTAGTGTAGGAATTCAAACTACGCATGGCAAGCCGACCAACCTTTCTCTGTGTAATAGCATTTAAAGAGTTTAGAGACACACAAAAAATAGAAATGTTAAGAAAGGATTAAACAGTGTGTGTAGCACTTTTAATGTGAACTGCAGCCAACAGCATGGCCAGCGTACTAGAACACCTAGTCAGCAAGCATTTGGGCGATGCCAAGAAGCATATTATTACCTAACTACATCAGTTTGTGGGGTCTTCAAAAAATGAAAAGCCGTCATCACGACCAGTACATCCACTGTGTCGTGTGGAGTCCTGGATGCTGTCAGAGTTCAGAGCAACTCTCGCCAAACCCACAAGCCAAACATCAGATTGTTCTATGAAAAAAAAAAAACAATAGAATGCAATAAAGGTCTACTGTTCTGTTTGTCCTTATCTCCCTTATAATAGAGGGATTACCTCTACATGACAGCATGGGACCAATAAGTCAGAGCCTCACTGCTGGGGCAACATAGTAATGGTGCATTAGCTCAAGTGGCCTTTAAGCAGAAAGATTGCAGCTGTATGTTGAGACAGAATGAGGTGACCACTGGTGATCCACAGTAACCAGCTCTACCGTGCAACAACCGTGTTCGTTTTTTTTTTCTATAGCGTGCGTGCACACACTTCTCGTTTTCTATCGCCACCTGGTCTGCATCCTCCTGGTCTCTGTGGGTCCGTGAGAGAACGGCGGAGGATATGGGAGGAAATTGTCTGGCATGATTCCCTCTTTATATCTCATTTCTGCACAAGTCCCTTTATCCGACCTCCTCTCTACAGGGAAACTCCAGGAGGAAATCCCTCACATGTTTGGACACGAAGCACAAGTGTCCCAAAACAGGACCAGACCCTAACAAGCAGGGAGCCAAGCTAAGTCACACAGGCTCAGACACTAAAACACAGGCGGGGGCCATCAGGATCATGTCGCAATCCCCTGTGCAATGGCCAGTAAAGAGGGAATCAAGTCTGGCTGGCACTTTTTGTTTTCTTTGATTGTTCGACTAACTCTCGAAAGTCACCCTTGTTTCTGTCTCCTCTGATGATCCAACAGACTGCACATATTTTTTGCTAAAAATAGTTTGTTAGTTCACAGCGGAAGAGAGGGGAGAGGAGGGTGCGTTTGAAGTGCTCGCGAAGCTCCTGTTGCACGGGGACCGGAGGGGACAGAGGGGTTGAGGCCCAGAGAGCGAGGTAAAGCCAATCCAGGAAGGGCTTGATCCTCTCTAAGGCCTGCGCTGCATCAAACACTTTGTCAAACACCAGGCAGACGGACAGCTGAGCAGCTCTGACGGATCTGATCACAGACACGGGCAATAAGAGTCACCGGCTCCTCTGTCCAGGCACCGCTCACCCACTCTTGCCAGTAATCCCCCCCCTTTAACTCACTAAAACACAAACAGAGGGCTTTGAGGCATATGGCAGAGATTTTCCTGTTGTTTTTAGCCGTGTATGATTACAGTGTAATTTCAACGGTCATTTCGGGGTCCCACCTCGACAAGGGGAGGGTCGTGTGCTCCAGGAGGCAGCGGCATCTGTCAGAGATGCAGCAAGGGGCAGGAGAAAGACTGCCACTAACGCCAGAGAGATGTCTCAAGTCATGACGGGTTCACGGTCCTGAACCTTGCCACCCAGTGGGAAGGGGCATTTATGTTTGAAGGGATTCGATGTTGTACCTGGGAATCGGTTGGGTATAATGACACTGACCACTCAATGATATCCTGAGGTTCTCCTCAACGAGCCATTGTGTTACATTGACTGAAAAGGCCATGTTGCGGGTAATAAATAGCTTCTGATTCTGATCGTATTTAGCTTCAGTCTTTTTGCTGATGGAAGTGTGGTACTGCCTAGTAAGTTGGCCTCTATTTACCACTATAATGGCTCTGTGATTAGTCTGCAGCCCCCCTGTATTTGTCACTGTTAATTCACAAACACAAACACGTACACACAGCCAAAGGCCAGCAGGTATATACTGTACTTTATGCATTTTTGTGTCTGCATGCCTGTGCGCTGGATGCACACCCGTGGATATCAGTGGGTCAGAAGCCGCAGCCTCTCTCTGAATCACCAGCTGTAATTAAAAGCTGGCATGTCTCTGTGAAGAATCCCGCCAGAGATGGAGAACGAGAGGGGAGGAGGGTGGAGAGGGGCTTCTGGTGGCTGAGGCCGGTGCAACTGTGCACCAGATGTTTTCGGGCTTGTTGCTTTCCTCCTCCAGCCAGCCAGACTAATGGAGAGAGGGGGGACTCCAGTGCGCTCATCTTCGAACATTGTGCGACACGCGACACATCCTCCTCCGTTGCCTGCACAGAGATCCTCAGACGGTCCCGTGCCGCGTTATGCGAAACCTGAGCGTGTCATTGGAGTGCGAGACAGGAAAAGACGATAGGAAAGAGTGACAGGGAAAAGAGTCGATAATATGGTGGCTTGTTCCGCCTGTGAGGTCTGTTTTTCTGTTTGGCCGTGTCTGTTACGCACGTCTCACACTCTGGCAGCACGGCCGCGTGTCTCTTGCTTGTGTGTGCGCATCCTCTTTGGCCCCGGCTGGGTGGAGATGAAAGTGGATGCGGCAGGAGAGCTGGCAGCAATGTCGGATTGGAGGTCTGGCACACAGGGATGCATAACACAGATTCTACACTGATCAGGTATATATATATATATATCCACACATTGGGGCTATCGATGTCAGAACCATATGCCTTGTTTCCTCCGCCATACCAACGGCAGTAGAAGCCTTGCCCCGGTGGTCCTTCTCTTGTCACGCTGAATAATGTCTGCATGCCGTTGTTAACCTTAGGCATGAACCAGTAGGGCCGCGGTTGTATAAGACAATGCTTGTAGTCATGGGTGAGTATAAACAGCCACCTCATCACATTGAAACTCAACGCCAAAGTGTATTCTGGAAAGATATCTCCACTGCATACATACATCTTGGGTTCATTGAGATGGCAAAACTACGGATCCACACTTCACAACCAAGCGGGTCAGACAAATATGTTGAGTGCCACATCTAATGTTTGTACTCGGGTCTACAAAAGGCAGTTCTGCGAAAACCACAACTGAACTGGGCCAAAGAGTGTGAAGAAGAAAAACAAACCTTCACACTCCTCCTCTTTCTTCTGCTTGGAAAAGACCAGATGACAATAGTGTGTAGCATGCAGCACTTCTGACCCCTCCTCTTGCACCCCCACGCCCCTTCTTCCTTCCCCCCACCCTCCGTTCTTTGAAAGGCCTCCACATGTTTATGGCTCATGCCTGTGGTATGACGATGGATTCTCCATATAAAAGCCAGCAGGATCATGGGGTGTTTCAAATATTGCTCTCTGAAGACGGTTGCTGACAAAATGACAGCAGCCATATTTATTTTGGTCAGGGAACAGGGGCACTTAGTGGGAAGTTGATCAGAGACCCCCCTTACCCTCATACTCCCTCCCAAAAAGGAATGCACCCAGGGAAGAGAGGTCTCGGAGACTACTGGTAATGACTTTCTCCACCGAAAGAAGATTTAACACGGCTCAACTGCACCACAGGCGGAAAAATAAACCCAGAAAGAGGCCATTGGCATTAAGCAGTGCAGACAAGTGCAGGTAGTCATTTTTTTTTCTTTGTTTAAGAGGAGAAACATAAGCCCATGGGGGGTCGGTGGGGGGTCTATGGCAGAGACTCGCAATTACGTATAGATAGAACAGAACTGTGACCTCAGTGGCGACTAACAGCCACTGCCGTTGGGATGCCAGAGATGAAGTCAATGACAGGTTGATGTGTCTTTCCTATCCACCCTGACTCGGATTCAGAACAGCTCGGTGAAAAGCTTCCAAATCACCATCTGTCCACTCAGCTCCACTTTTTTTTTTTTTTTACATCTTCAAAAATATCTGCAACATTCCATTAAAACAATAAACGGCGCAATCAGCTGCGAACACGAGCCCTGTATCCACCGGCCGGCCACGCTGTCAAACGGGGGTAGGGCACTGCTAGGGCCTTCTCAACAGCTACTGTGTCAGCCCCTATGGAGCGGCCTTATTAAATGAAGATTAAGCTGTGGCTCCACAGGTCACAACAGGCTGCGGTGCGAGGCATGCATAATCACTACGACAGGTTGGCTGCCAATTAGTGCTCTGCTCCTGTCCTGGGAAAACGCTCCCCGCTCAGCTCCCGCTGGCGGGAAGAACGGATCCGGATTGTCCATGATATTACTCAGGCCAGAGATCGCCGTTAATCACCAGCCGTCATTCCACTGTGGCAGAAATGAAAGACGGACTTGTCATCTGTGCACCAGCTCTTCTTTCCAACAGTCTTAAATTCCCGTAGAGTACACTCAGGGACCATTCATTGGAATAATGAGATAAGTACATGGGGGACAAGAAGTGCTCTGGGTGGACTTGAGAGTTGTGGATCGAGCGGAGCTTGGACAAACAGCACCTTGGGCTCTGCTGCTGAGACGAGAAGAACACGTTCAATCAATTAGCCTCAAATTGAAAGCGAGCATCTGTCACAGGAAAGAAACAAAATTTGGCCTGATAAAAGGCAGCAGGACAAAAACACATCCCGAAATGGGTTTTGGATGTCAGGTTTCCAGGCCAGACACTGGCCAGACTGAGATGTAATCACACTGGCTGCGAAACCTAAACTCTCGAAAGTGAACGGCATCTTTTGCCAGAGCTTAAACCCGTAGGCACGGCGAGTATAAACACCCAAAACTGTGTGTCACACGCTGATACGCATGAAAGCGCCTTAACCACCTGCTCGTGCACAAAGCCAGTAGCCGGAATTGTTTTGTAGTGTGCGCAACGGACAAGGCGGTTGAGCTTCCTCCTCAACAGATTTGAGGCAATCACCGTTGCTCCGTGCATTTTTTTACGAGACGGGAGGCTTTGGAGCAGATGTTTTGCAGACGTGGAGGACCAGGAGGTCCACATCATTGCCGATTCACCACAGAACCACACTGGCTTCAGACAGAACCTGGCGTGAGTCTTAGCAGTCAAACAAATCCTCCTGGGGTCTGGTCGATCTTGTGGATCTGGGTTCGCTTTGGTCCCCTGTTTCAGACTGTAGGTGCTTGTGGTGTGAATCAAGCAACGGCCCGCCTCCACTGTCGCGTCCAAGGAATTGAATATAGACAAAGATCCTTGAGATGTCACACTGATGAGGTGGTACACTGAGTCCAGGGAGGATTATCTTCCTCTACAACCCAGTGCTGCAGTAAGTGTAAGAAAACTTGCTTATGCACAGTTTCAAATTAATGGCGGAAAGAATCGACTACGCAAGAGGCAGTTATTACAGTTACAGTGTAAATACAAACTGCACACAGAAGTTCTGACAGACCGTATTAGTGGTGGCTGGATCGGAGCACTCGGATGACTGATGGGATGGAAGCGTTGGCCTCAAATGAGCCCTACAGCAAATGGTTTCTCTTGTTACACACACACAGGAGATCAAGACTCCGACGAAGGCCGTTAGCTCTCCAAGTACAGGTACATGATACAATCATTATATGCTCATGCTTTCTTATTCTTCTTCCCTCTGGCTCTCCTAATTCACTCAAGTAAACTGCATTGTTCTGAAAAACCAGGTCTTAACTGTGTTTCTGTTATCAACTCTGACATTTGCTGAGCTATAAATGTTTACTGTTCCAAAACTTCATATTGTAAAACTTAAATTGGATCTACTTGCACTTAAAAGTGAAGCAGGGAGAGCTGCACAAATGTAACTCCGGCCTGCTACCACAAAGACTTTTGCGTTGTCTGAGAATTTGAAAGACGATTTGCAGATCCGTCTGAAATGAACCTGAGTTGCTGAGTTGCTTTGGACTTCATTCCTTCTTGGGTCCCAAATCGGGGATTGCGTTGGAGAGTGGGCGTTGGGAGGGTTTTCACATTTTAAAGTTGTTTACACAAGATTTAATGTCACTGACATGGCAGAAGCAGCTATTGTGCACAGATCATAGTAGAGTGGGTGAGCAAGAGAGCGGGAATGGAAAATAACCAGATGGACTGACTAGTGACGGAGGTCATAGAGAAAGAGCAATCAGAGCGGTCACACATGGCGGTTTGTCAACCAGTGAATCGAGCGCTCTCCTCACCTCTCCTCCCCCCCCAACCTCCTCCCAACAGCTCACAAGACACAGGGAGAGGAAGGGTCAGAGAGGGAGGGTGGGGTGGGGGCAGGGACCCAGTCTGTCAATCGTGATCGCGCCGGAGCAGCTATTAATAAAGTCTCTTTATTGTTTATAGGCTGTTCAAAGCACCACTCCGGGGATGCAGAGGTTAGAAGAGTGTTTTACGGTCTCAAGGGTACACTACAAGCTCAGGCCAAGCGTGCACAAGACAAGACGGACTCCTCTGGAGATTGTCTTGCGCATTTTCTATTGATGTATTATGTCAAACCAAAATAAATCAGCTGGCTGAGTTTGACAAAGATTTTCTTCAACACTGTTCGGGCGGTTAGGGTTATTTTTTTTCAGAAGAGTAAAAAACGGCGGTCAAACTATTGAGATTTTAAACAATGATGACGTATGTTCGGGAGCACGCACAGTTTGGAAACAGAAGTGCGTCATTGTGCGTTGTAGCGTGTCAAGCTTGCCCTGTCAATTTAGAAGTTTATTATCTCGCCAACAATTTACATGAATTACGGCGAGCAGCGATGGACGCGTTTGGCTGGACGCGGTCACTTGTAAAACTGAAACACTGGTTGCTCTGAAATGGTTGTGATCTAAGTCACAATTCTGGAGAACTTGAGGTGGAATATCAATATTAATATTTAAATAAGAACCAGACATTTTGATGCCTTTAACAGTTTTATTTCAGTGTTTGAAGCCAACTCGTCTGGGCGGCTTGGACAACACACATGTCCGTTGGCATATTTTTGATGAGGTCAGCTATAAAAGGGTCTGTACGGCTTCAGATGCAGGTCCATGCATTGCAGCTGCTGGAAACGTAACCAATTCCCATTATATGTTTGCCAAACATCAAAAGTTTGCTTAAAATCAGCTTGACAGCTGGATGGAAATAGCACTTGTGATATATTCTTATGGTGTCCAGTTGCTCCATGCAGATATTTTGGGGACAGAGTGTGTTATCGGGACAATGCTGTTCTGCCAAATGTCAAACGAGAACAGAAAATGAGTCCCAGCAGTGCGAATGATATACGGTGTTTACACTGATCAGCAACTTGGATGGAACGCATCAGACACGGTTTACACGACGCGCCATGTTCGCCGTAAAGACCTCGCCTCCTGACATTATCTGGGCTTTACTTTCTCGGCTTGTGTGTGTTTTACACACCGGGATTTGGTCTCTGCCGACACAGAGGGAAACGTTCACATAGTTTCCTAAACTGGGAGACGAGGATCTGTCCGGATGTCCAATGTAGTTTAAATTCGTATATATGTAGAAATGGAGACCCGTGTGATCAGATCGCTGCTTTAAATAAAGTATACCTATATTCCTACTACTTCCTGTTCTTTACGCTGTGAAGTTATATAACCCCATGCTCTTCCTAAACATCGGTGTCTGGTGTCTGGTGAGAGGAGAAGATAAAATCATTATAGGCACTTTCTTATATTTACATTCCCTACAAATTCCATACGTTGAGGCAACAGTTTTCAATTTGAAGACTCAATTTACCACACCGCATTTCCTGTTATTTCAAAGTACTTGAAAATTGCGTTCGTTTTAAAAGGTCACATAACAAGGTATTTCACGATGGCCTCAGCCAAATTGCGACCCTTTCTTGAACCTCCAAATCCTGATCACCGGCATTTCAGAGGGCGGCCTATCCTCCCACTGGACTATGCTTTATTATTATAAACGTGTAGTGATTATTTTACAGTGTCAGTCGGTCGAGCTCCCATCCGACGACGCTGGATCTCCGCCCGTTCGACCTTAAGCAGCCTGCATTTCTGCGTTGTATTTATTTGAGCTGAAGAGTGTTGCATTTCACTGGCTTTTGCCAAGTGGGGATTTTTTCACTAGAGTCGAGTGGTTGGGGATTAACAACACATGCCCAAGTCTGAAATGTACCTTTATTAAACGGGCCACCGCAGCACTTCACGAGCCCGGGGAGTCCTAAGATGCACACGCAGTGACACGTTTACACATGGCTTTTAACCACACCACAGAGCCCGCTGGTCTTCCACAGGGAGGAAGGTCACTCAGATGGTTTGCCATGAACAGTAGCTTTAAGTTAGTTGGACATGGGGAGTCGAAGAAAAATGGTTCTGCTACTGCAATTTCCAAATTTTAGATTAAAGAAGGTCATAACGTTTCGGCAAAGTCATGAAGAGGTGCCTGGGGGGGGGTTGAGGAGATTTTCCCTGACAAACAGGACAGGCCATGGAATCAGAGTTTCCAACACACAGCGGCTGGCGTGGCAGTGTTGTAATTCCAGAGAATATCAGCATTTATTACAAGTTTATTTACACTTTCCCCACCGTAACGCTCAAGGCCAAAAATGGAGAAAAATCATTAAGCTTAGAATGTTTTTCTTTTTTTAAACCCTAAGTGATATCTGCCACTCTAATTGGTTCCTTATATGGTGAATTAAATATTTACAATGAGCTTGCCCTATTCCAAAGTTTATGGGAGAAGTAAAAGTGCATTAAGGGAAATACATTTATTTTAAAAGCACTACTAACGGAGGCCATCACCTCAAATGGTGTGTTTGGACAGGCTAAAAGAAATGGTTTACTTTTTGGAAAAAAAATATTTCCCTTTGCTGTATTCACACTGAAAGAAATTCCAGAATTGACTTCCCATTTAATGGCCTGACATACATGCTGTGTGCACCGCAAATATCTCTCGAGCCGAAGGGAGGAAACAGAGACGGCCATTGAGGGAACCTGCAGGTCGTCCTTTGAAGATTTCCACTGAGGAGGGGAATGGAGATGGGAGGGAAAATATACCTCAGAGAAGGACCTGTTTTGAACAAGGACGCCATGGAAAAATATTGATATTTCACACACGGAAACACTACCGCGCACCTCAAAAAAAAAACACAGACGGTGAAAAAACATGGCTAAGTGGAAGGTACGAGGGTTACATGAAACAGGTGGGACTCTGAAAGGGGGGAAGAGCTCTCCTGCGGGATACGTTGGCTGTTTTTTTCAATATCCACCAGAGTAGTGTAAACTCTGAAATGGACAGTAGCTTTCTCGCACACATCCACATATGGCTGTATAACATCCTTACCTCTCCTGCAGTTCCTAACGGCCATTTTGCACCTCCTCGACTCAGCAATGGTGGGACAGGGTATTGTGTCCTTGGGTGGTTTCTTCACAATGTGCCGTGTCCGGGTCTCGAGACCCCACTTGTAGCCACAGGTTTTGTTTCTCCTGTTGCAGGCTCCCCATTCGCTCCACTGGCCCACCTCACAGCCCTCTGCAGAGACACACAGAAACATTGATGCACCGTGAAACCACAGAAGAGTTCAATTCAGAGGCAACACGAAGTCCCCAGGTCAAGCTTTAATACGGAGGCGACCGAGCTTTGCCTGGAAGTTATAAAATCTTTGTGTGTGGTCCCACTTCAACTGCTTGTTTTACGGTCAAAACAAGCAGGACGGATGAGAAATTCTGGAGAGTGCAGAAAAAGTAAGATACGTAAAATAAGTCTGTTTACTCTCCTCCCACCTCAGTTTTTTTTTTTTACATATGTGTGTTGTTTCATGTACCTCCGCACTCCATGGCGTCCTCCAACGGGGCAAAGCCCTCGGGGCACTTATCAAAGCAGCGCCCTTTGTGTAGGTAAAAGCCTGACTTGCATTTGGTGCAGAAGTCTTTGCTGAAGCAGGACTCGCAGTTCTCTATCCTGCACCCTGGAGGAAGAAGAGGAGAAAGAAGAAGAGCGGCATCAGGGTCCGACCAACCCCCTCATCTGGAGTTGATTGAATGCAAAGGGGTTTGGGTAAGAAGGTTCTTGAAAAGATGATGTTGTCTCCCCTGAAAAGATAATAACACAATTCCCCGGAGTCATTTCTCTCCGGGTTTCAATGCGTTTCAGGGAACATGTTTCGGCTAACAGATATTTTATTTTTGTTGTGTCAATTTGTTGACAATGACCTCTTTCAACAATTTCCGCCAACACCCAGATAATGGCTCTGTTACAACATCCCATTAGAACCCTGACTAGTGTCCTAAATATGCTACACTATCACGCCACACGGCTCCAATCTGTGTCGGCATTGCTGAGGATTACTGAGATGTCCTGTCTCCATTAAAAGGTGACCGATGGCTCGCGTTGACCATGCCGCCCAGCTGTGGGGAAGTTCTAGTAAGAAAGGGGGAAGGTGGGTCAGGACATGGGGTGCTTGGCCAAACCAACGCAGATGCATCGTGTCAGCAAACGCAGTAGCACACTTATCCTCCCACGCCACGCCCTGCTGCCGCGCATGACACACAGCGCCGTGCTCACAAAGGAAAGACGCGGCAATGTGTCATCGAGCTCTGACTCTGCAAATAGCAGTTCAGGAGGGGACCAAATTACAACAGCCACGCCAACAGGGCGACGCACATGATTAGAAGGAGACTCCTGGTGCTGGCTAATTTATGGCGTTCCTCGGAGGCTCTACGTGGGTCCATTGGGCTTCTGATGTCGGAGAGCAACGATCCCACCGCTTACAAGGTTGCTCCCCAGGTAAGGTGTAATCTAGCCTGCTGATTGTGTGGTTGTCTGGGGGGAAGCACCGGGGGGCGAGACATGTATTAGCGGGTGTGTGATTTAACACATGTGAGCGTGACAGAGGCTGAGGGCTGCTCTTTTTTATCTGTGACCCTTGCAGGGCCCGGGAAGGGAAGATATTCACAATCACACCCCTTAATTACAACATCTTAGCTAACCATCAGCCTCCTCCTCAACATTCTTTCAAAACGAGGGGGTCCCTCCCCGCTTTACTTTGAACCCTAAAGTATGGCCTCTGCCCACTCACTCTGGTCTCACGCTTTGCCAAATAGTCTAAACAAACCATGGACACACACACACACACACACACGCATACACACACACACACACACACACACACACACACACACACACACACACAAACATAACAATCAGATATGACTTGAGATACAAACCCGTACAGCAAAGAAGCTGTAATCCTAATTCAGAAAAACGCACATAATCACAAAAATCACAAATATTGTTGTTCTCATATCTCGTTATTAATTTGAATCATCTGATATTATTTATCTCCTGGGTATTTATTCTGCTGTTTATCTTTGCAACATGACTTTGATCTCTGGAGTTACACATTGCTGTGTGGAGATACCAGTGTGGAATGTGTGACCCAGAAAGGCATAAATGCCTTTTGCTGTTTTTTTTTTAAAGGGCTCTTAGCTAAAACCAATACAAGTAGTAGGCTTATAAATCACGAGGCCAATTAGAACAGCATCATTCTGTGTTTTACCCTTCACTCCCCAGACCTGTCATCACCTGACTTTTAACTCTAAAACGAAATAAAAAGACAAAAAGGGAACAGCTGGCAGCATTCTTAAGCATTGGGGTTGTTGTGCAATCCTCATTTATCAGCAGTAAATATACAGAGCTGTGTGTTCTCGCTGTGGCAGTAGCACTTGACAAGGATTTTTAATTAAAACACAACTGTTTGTTTGAGAAAGGGTGCAAATGCCAGCAAAGGTTGTTTTCTAAATAGAAGATAAGTAACTCTGAGAGATTGATGAGGTGGATGACACATCAATGCGGCTCCACGGGAGTTAGAATGCAGGGAGGCAAAGCTGCAGGGTCAGGGGTCACTGGGGAACGAGGTCGGTAGGAAGGGATCGCTATGACAGAAATTTATCCTTCTGTCGGGTTATCTGGCAAATGGCTATCTGTGACACGAGAGAAGCTCCCACACTGACCAACGGGCCAAACGAGGAAGCTCGTCCAGTAGCTTCAGAAACCAGCGGAGCGGGTTCATTCTCCCAGCAGGATTAACCTCTGGACCACCTTTAAAATCTTCGTCGAGGTGCCTCGGGGAGACTAATGAGAAATAATGAGGTCATCAGATCACGTTGAAGGCCCGGTGTTCCTGGGACTTAAACGCATTATCATCATTATCTCCGGGGGCTGGTTCTGGCCCGCAGGTGACATAATGAAGGCAAGAGGAAAAGCCTTGTGTCTAAGCTCTGAGGGGTATTTCAAATAGAGCAGTGGGTAAAGTGCCATCGGCTGCGTAATTTATGTCCTCAGCACTGCAGCCGTTCAACCATTACACGTACCGCTGTCACGCCTCTTGATTTCTCTGTTGTTCGCTTGACTTTACACTTGAAATTTATGTGGTTTGCATGTCAAGTTCATTTGGAGTTGCAAAATGAGTCAAAGAGAGTCACTTGTGCTCAATTTGTGCAAACTTGGCAAAAGATGTCTCTCAGTTGTGGTCTGGATGGGGAACCCGCCGATTTTATCACCGAGAGGCAAAGCCCCAAGTGAGCTTCAGTCAACTTGTGTTACTGCGAAACCTGACCGCACCATGTGAAACGACTCTATATATTTACACGGATATTTGCTGTGTAAAGAAAGGGCGCTAAATCGTTTTGTGAGGACCAATCTCGTCAGTGTGTGTGTGGGGAGGGGGGTTCTCGCGTTATCTGAGCCGGAGGGCGGGTTGCGAGACCGCGCTCATCAGCCTCCTCCGGAGAGCTAACCAGAACCGACGTTGCACAGCAGGAGTGTCCATGTGGTAAAAAGGACTGGCAGTGCGACGGGGAAAACAAGCCCCACTTTTCCATCCCTCGGCTCCAAGCTGAGTCGAACAGCTCTGACCTATTCTCTAGGCCCAGGGTTCTGCTGACATGGGAGCTCTGGCTTGCTCGCTGCCACCCAGCCATGTCGTGTTGAGCTGCGGATGGCAGGGGTTTATGGAAAAGGCCAGACCTGCCATGGTCGTGGGGCTCCTCTGCGAGCCATTGGAGAGAGCCAGGTGAAGAAGAGGCGGTGTTCCTGTCAATTAGCATCTTCCAGGGAGAGAACGGCGATGACAGATGTCTCCGCGGTTCTCCAAGCCTCTTCACTCCAAGGAACACAGTCTGTGATATACCCTTGACCTGCCCCTGTATCTGCTCATCCAGCTCCAGTGTACACACAGACAGCTTAAGATTCAAACAGCGGTGGAGCAAAGACAGTCGGCCTGTCCACTCACACTACTCCGCTCGGTATAAAACGAAAAATATATTGCAATTAGCCATCCTAAACAATTGCCTCCGACAAAGGAGTCTCCAGTGGCACAATAAACTGGCAGTAAGCTTGGACTATTGAAACAATATCAATATCATATTTGGTGGCGGGGCGTGGTTTGGCTCGGCTGCACGGGGGACAGGGTGGGGGAGTCGCTCAGGGGACTATGCCAGGTGGAGGTGTAATTGGCTTCAGCTGGATCACTTAAGTTTAATTGTGTCGCTCCCCTTTAAAAATACAGCGGCGATCCGACGAGGTGAGGAGGTGGATGGAGAAATGCAGACAGGGAGTCACGGCGGCCTATTTATTCTATTATTGAAAAGAAGCCTGGTATCCCCGAGTGTGTATGTCTGCCTCTTTACATTCCACAGGAAACCATTGGTAACCAAACTTGTTACACAATGGCTTGATCAGACTGGATGTTGGTCTGAAGATAACTCAGTGTTTTAAAGCCTGCTGCGGAGGGATAAGGTTGCTGCTGCCTTGCATTAAGTGTGTGTGTGTGTGTGTGGCAGTGGTGGTCCTTAATAAACCCAGAGGGAGGAAGTTTTGAATGCAGGCTCGCTCCTTTTCTGACCCACTCAACACTTTCTCTCTACTAAAACACAGCTCTGATAGTCGCCTTTCAGCTCATAATTCTTTCATCATCGAGAGCGCGCCTGTGATACACAATGACAGAGTGTGCTTTGGCTTGGGAATATATGTTAAAACCGAGGAATTATCAAATCTGAGGCAAGAGCGTGACTGCACCGCATTCACACAGATTTGGCTGTACATAAAGCAGCACACTGTGGGACTGTTGCTACAAATCTTCGCCGCAGAGCAGCGGGGTTGACACCCGCAGACACTGGTGTGGGGCCTGTTCTGGGCAACTGATAAGAACCCCTGTGGATAACACTGGCGTTACTGCATATGGTTTATATATCAGCCCATCCTTTTGCTGCTAAAAGAAATCCTTGCAGAGCAGAACTCCAATGTAACATAGTAATGAAACTAGGGCTGTCAAATGATTAAAAAATGTCAAATTAATCCGAATTTGTGGATTAATCATGATTAATCACTATTTGCACGTTGTTCCCGAGTGAGTGCTTTTATTTCGCCGTTGATGGTTCGTTTGTTCACAACACATGTCCATCATAAGATCAACGGGAACCTGTGGTTAACTTTGGTTAACTAGTCTTTCCACTAAACTATTCATTAAACCAAACCTGCCAACTAGGGATGTCCCGATCCAGCTTTTTGCACTTCCGATCCGATACCGATATTGTAGCTTTTAGCATTGGCTGATACCGACACCGGCCGATCCAAGCATGTATTAAAGATTAAAGATATTTACGTATTTTCTTGTTATACTCATGTTGAAAAGGGTTTTACTCTTAAGAACTACTAGGTGTGCGCTAGGTGTGCTGAGAAATGCGGACCGCGTTGGGGGGGGGATGTTCTTGTTTAAATGTCTCTAGTCGCTTTTGACACAAAAGTCGCCAGGAGGATGATTTGTTTGTTATAATAGTCCAACCACAACTGCATTTCGGACACTTTCCAGACCTGAATAATTTGTCACACTGCGCATGCGTGAAATGCGTTAAAAAAATTGACTTAACACCGTTATTGCGCTATTTTTGACAGCCCTAAATGAAACAAAAAATAAATTGCTAACGGGCCGGCGACATTTCAGTAGCTGATATTGTGGATCCCAATCATCTAACCTCGTTGGAGTCTTTATTCGCACATCTTCATTATAAAAAGGTGATCTATTGATATGTGATTGAAAAGGTACAGCCTACAATTTGCCTTTGTTAATTCAATTTGCCTTATTACTCGATGAATGAAACATATTGAAAGACTGCCGTTGGAATTTAAGGTTCAAAGTCATCAAGGTCAAGTGAAGTTGGACGCTGTTGGGAGGTTTGGTGATTCATTCAGCTTTGTTATCACTAGCGGCTCCTACTGGTCAGGAGCGAGTGAGGGGTGAGCCGGACGTCCGCGGCAGTGTTATAAGAAAGTGCGAGTCAATCGCAACGATGAACGGTCCTTTAGCCTGGAGCCATAACTGGCCACCCAAAAAAGGTTGTGCAGTTTGCTGCAGCAGAGTGAAAGATTATTCGTTGGACACAGTCTGATGTGCACGCTCACTCACTGAGCACAGACACACGCGACCAAACTTGCATCTGCACTAATTAGCAGTATTGCGCTGAACCTTACCTGTCACAGTATCCTCTGCTTGCGTCGAGCCTTGTCATATTGCTAGCTCACAGAGTAAGAAGTGTATTTATCTCCTCTGTCCAACCATGCCTCTCTCTGTCACACGCCTCCAAAGGCCATTCAGAAAAACTGAAAGTGAGATTCACAAGCCTTTTGCTTTCCATCCACGGTGAGATAAGATCACACAGACAAACTCTGGTGTAATAATAAGCAGCTGCTCCCTCAGTGATTTCCGAGCTTGTGCTTGAAAATATCATGAACATGTGGACGTAATGCCTCGTTCACCATCTTTTGTCCAGTCCGCAACTCACGAATAATATTTACTAACCCAACAATTTGCTTCAACACCAATAAAACACCCGCTCACATGGACCGTTTAGTGAAAACCTCTTGCGGAGCACAGCTGAGAACGAGGGTCAAATAGGGAACTGGATTAGAGGGCCATGACTGAGGCAGCGATCGCATCAAAGCAGGTCTCGCTCATAGATCTGATGTTACGTGACAATACAATATGTTGCTCTATGAGCAATTTGCACGGAGAGGGATTCAAATTAACATCCTCGCCACAACAACCTAAAAGGATGTAAGCCCTTGTTAGATGCATCTTCCAGTGCTACCTGTTCCTGCCCAGCTTAAATTGCCAGGTTTTTGGGTACTGAAGACAGACATTTTCTAAACTATCCCAGCTACTTCCTGCTTCCTCAGTTTAAAGTTGCTTTTCATTTTCATAATCAAATGGAGCCTGCGGGTGAACTTGCATCTTGGTTGAGAGCTATTGGATGAGCTGAATCTAGCAGCGGGAGGGGGTTCTTCTTCCCGCGGTTGCTACATGCTCGCATTATAGGGCCTGAAGGTCCGGACGCTCTCCTTTGGGGGTTGCGTCCGTCAGGAGTTTGGCTCAGAGAAGCAAATGAGTTCAAGTTCCTCTCTCTTTTTTTGTATGTAACACTCAGCAAACACCTCAGGCTCCATGTAAAGCTACAAACGCTCCCTCTCTCGCTTCGAGCATATTCCACGTTGAAACAAGAGATTGAGGTGCTACGAGAGGAGAGGGAGACATTTCATTAATTTAATTCTACAGTTCGTTTTTCACGAGAATCATGAGAGAAATTCAAAGTCTTGTCTTGCTGAACTTGTTCAGAGTTTAACTTTTTTCAACCAGCGAAACATGATTTAGAGAGACCGAAGGCGTGGTCCGTCTCAAGTTATTAAACCAAAACAGTGTTTTTAACAGAAAAACATTTATTTATTTTACTGCAAGCCGCAAGAGTAACATGTGTAACAATGGTACTATTATGAGATTATTAGCTAAATATCTAACATTGTTTTTATAGCTGAAACAATAATTCAAAGTGAGCCAAGCTTGGAATGAGGCTATGTTTTCCTTTCTTCGCGGATAGACTACTAATCCTAAAGATGAATGCTTTCCCGCTTTTAATGCTTTGTTTTCCTCTTATCAAACTTCAAAGAACACACTGTTCTCGGTCAAGGATCTGGACTCTTCAATTGGGACTGGCTTCCTGTTCAAAATCAAAAACCGCTCTTCGATGCCAAGGAATTACACTGTCTGGTGAAAATCTCAATCTACACGCCAGAAGAAGTTAGTTTCATGCCCAAATGCATATATATATAATCATTTTTTTTTTGGTTTGGCGGATATTGAATGACATGGCGAAAAGGCCCCGGTTTTATAGAAGTCTCTCAAGTCGGTTTGGCCGAGTCGTCAATGCTTCTAAACCTGCATTTGCACGTGGATTTCAAGCTATCAAGTATCCTCGTGACTGGCAAGGGTGTTTTTTGTATTGTAGCTGTAAAGGGATTGTTAAAACGACACAAGAACATCTGAGCAGGAGTTTGCGGTCAAGTCCCAAGGGAGACGCTGCAAGACAATGCTTCACTGCTCAGATCCACCTGTGTGAGAGCCGTTTAAATTCAGAGGTATGTGTGTCTCCTCCTATAATTGACAATATATCATGTGTTATGGGAAAAAGGGGGAAGTTGAGAGAGGGTACTGTGTGTGTTTTGTGACTGAGGATGGCGGGGTTTTGGGAAAAGGAGGGGAAAGTCAGCGGTATGGGAGATAGAGGAATAGGTTTGACGCAGGGGGGTGGTGAGTTAGTTGAGGGTACTTACTGGAGCACATGTTGATTTCAAGGCTGCGCATGCCATAGTATCCGGCCGGGCAGTCATGCAGGCACTCCCCGTATTGCCTCATCCTCTCCCTCCGCAAAAACAGGAAGAGCTTGGGCTGGCAGTTCACACAGCCATTGTCCCTGGAGCACACCGAGCAGCCTTTACAGATGGGGTGGCCTCCATAGCTAGCTGCAGGACAAACACAGGAGAGTCAACAGCCAAGGTGATTAATAAGATGGAAGGTAACACGTAAAGGTGTCACCCAGGAGTTCAAACTACTTCGCATCTACACTTTGTGTTTATGTCCTAATTAAGTAGGGCTTTGTCCATCAATTATTGTAACTTTCGGCAATCCAATAAATTCACCGTCGTGTTTTTCCTGTTTTATTCCTTGGGTTAACTTCACTTCTTGCTGTGATGTGTGATTTTTTTGCCTTGTCCCTGATTGCTTCCTCTTGCGTCCAATCACCTGCACCCCCTCAGTGTACCTGTTGCACTCAAGCATCTCCTTTTGGGGTTTTGAACCGAGCAGAACCGACTTCCAACAGGAACATGGTGTACTCATCACTAACAAATATATGTGAGTTTTTAATAGCCACTTATCCGTTTGAAAATACTCCAAACACAACTCCAAAAAGTTAGAAAATCTTACACTACTGTTAAACATTAGTTAGTGCTGACGTCACATGCTAACATGCTTCCCTTCGTGTCCCAATTGGGCGCAGAACCGAGCCCAAACCAAGGTCCAACCAATTCGGCAACAAAGTGGTGTCGTCACAAACAAATATAAAAATGCTTCACACCGTTCAAAACATTAGTGATGTGATAACAATGTGATTAGTGTTAGTGACGACAAAAAGGACAGGGCGGACTCGAGGGAACAGACACCACAGTTAGAATACGAGCCAAAAGAAGAAAAAAAAATCAGGATAGAAAACCAAAACCACAGTGGCTCTGGTCTCGGCTCCAGTTGCCTGTGAAAGACAAAGGAGCCAGTAACAAGACAGTCCATTCCCCAATAAGTGACTCTCAGTGTAAACTCTTAAGCGTCCCGTTTACAGGAAAATCTCCTTGGGCGAATCCAATTTCTCAAAGGAGAGATCTAAGCCGAGTCTTAAATATCACAAGCAGGACCGGGTAACAGCACGGCTCAATCAGAGCGACCTACCACATCGCTTAAAACAACACTGCACGGCAAAGTGGATAAACCCTGAGAGAGGGAGCAGAGCATGTTGCTGTGAATGCACATATTAGATCCCCCACCACCCCCTCACCCAAACGGATTCACCTAGACGAAAGGGAGCGCTAAGTGGGCTCAGTGCAGGCATCAGTTTGCAACCATGTGAAAACCAGTCAGCCAATGTCAAACTTATCTTTTTGGTTTTCCTAATGCTGTCGTGCAGCAGAGAGGGATGTTGGCTGAGCCAAACCCCACTCATCCCCCTGAAGGCCGGGTGGATGGAAGTAAGACTAAGTGCTAATCAGAATGTGTCTCTGATGGTCTTCAGAGTTGAGGTTTACAGCGACACCCCATCGATCACAGCAGCGCTCTAAGCCCGTTCCTCGCACAGAGCGGCGATTGTTCATCTGCAGACAGCACTTGCTTTTTATGACACGTGAAGGAGAAACCCAAGATTTCAAAACTGGAAAATATTGTGTCTTTAGTTTAAACTGTCAAACCAGGGTCTAAAATATCATTTCTTATTTCAGTTGTATCAACGCAGGTCGCCTCTCTGTGCAGAGTCAGTTGGTTGGTTGGTTGACAACTGGCTAATGTACAGCTGTTATTCTTTTTACTTTCTCATATAGTATTTCAATCAACTGCCTTGCAGGAATTGCTGAAGGTATTATATCTTGATATGTGTTCATATGAATAGGTTTTCATGCAAATATATGCATATATATTCATATATATTACTTTTGATTAAAATAAAAAGCTGTTCTTCAAAAAGAAAAAAAACTTTCATTCTAGAACTAGACTCCATAAGACACTTAACCATATATTTCTGTAGGGTATACAGTCCGGATACGTTTACAGGAAACGGACACACACATTAACTTGGTCACATTTACTCCATCTGCCTTTGTCAAACTTGAACACAACACTGACAGGAAGGGAAAGCCAACTTGTAAAGAAGTTTAAACCTGCAAAGCTAATTTCTCCAGCCTGTTATGAGCGGGCTTGACTCTATAACTATTGACAAAGCGCTAACAATGAAATCCTAACAATAACAGAAAAATAGAATCACGGCATGTGGTCATCTTAGATCACTGGCCAGTCAGTCAGCAGATTAAGTCAGTTGCTGAAAAGTTGTTGTTTTCTATGACAGTGATTCTAAAAGTGTGGTATGCGTACCAATAGTGGTACACGGGGCTCCCTCTAGTGGTACGCCAAAAAATCACTAAAATAAATATAAAAAAAAACATGTTTTTTTAATAATTAATATTATTTAAATAATATTTAAGTGCCTGAGGAAAAAAACTGTGTAAAATGTTGCAATGAGTGACAATATTGAATATACTTCCTTAGGAATAAAACCTCTGCCTTGTTTTGAATACTTAGAACTACTACTCTACTGTATAGGGTTGGTCATTATGGTGGTACATGGAGAATCAAGTATTTTCTGAGGTGGTACTTGATGTAAAAGGTTTGAGAACCACTGTTCTATGACACAGTGTTGTTTTTAAACATGCGTTTTGATGCAAATCTGGAAATGCACGCTGATTGAAGACAAGATTAAACAGTGGTCAAATGCACAACAATACAAATCATAGAATAAGCGTACGATTTGGGGTTGGGGTGCAAAAGTAAAAGGCTGTTTACGGTGCAGAGAGACCCTTTTTGGAGGTGTGTGTGTGTGTGTGTGTGTGTGTGCGTGCGTGTGAGTGTATGGAAAGGTTTGGAGGTTCAGGCCACAGGTATGTCAGGAAGGAGACCACAATTCACAGTGTAGAGCAGTGCAGTCGAACTCTCGTCCTACACTACCGGCATAATGTCTAGCGCACTTTACATCAATCTGTCGAACGACCACAGGTTTCTTAAAGAAAACACTCATCCATATGAATCTCACTTTTTAGACGAGAAGAAATATGATATATATCATATGTACATAATATCTTTTACGGCGGAAAAAATAATTTGGAAGAGGCTTGCCTTCACCGTGCTTTGGCACAAGCTGGAAGTGTTTGCCATATTTTTAAATGCCACTAAAAGAAGACAAAATCAAAGGAAAATGTTTTAAGCGTAACCTAATTTGGCACTGGTGATGTTTTGTGTGCATGGGGTTCAGAGTTATGTGTTTTTTGTTTTTGCATTTTGATTCTTTCTCCCACTCTCAAATAGAAGAGGCATTCAAACACTGTCCAAATGATAATTGTGTTTTGACACATGCTGGAGTGCCTTCTATGGCTTCTTCTTTCCCCAGAAATCATGTAATGTTTCAACTCATCTAGCGTTTCTTCTGTCAATCCAGCCGCTGAGTAAGTGATCATTGTGAAAATAGGACCAGGTTCACCGTACATGTTTTTTTTTTTTAACAAAGGAATTGAAACCCCATTCTGCCACTCCCTTTGCACGGCAAAACTAATGTTATTCCTGATTTCAACCACAGAATACATATTAGGCAAAAATAAATCTGCAGTTAGCACTTCTGACATCCAACTGAAAATGGGTCTAAGCCTCAAGTATTGTATTTACAAAAGGCCACGGTCCAAACGAACATTACTGAAGTGACTGAATGTTAATAAGCATAATTGTGTCATATCTACAAGGCGGAGGGATACTACAAAGCTTTTATATATGAACCACATGAAGGAATATACTGTACATACATCAACAATATATTGTGACAGTTAAACTGTGAATTATTCTGTGTCACACACAAAATGCATTTGTAATCACTAATTACGCATCAACGAGAAGAATGGGAAAACTGTTTCAGAATGTTTAGCGTTAGGCGCAGTAAGGATTTTAAGCAGGTAGCTTAGCTCGGTAGCTTTCTTAAACATAGTTACCTTTAGCTTGCCAGCTTGTCCCTTCGTTGTTTAAGCAAGCTTATCTAGAAGGACTTTGCAACAACAAGTGTGGCTTTGTTTAAAAATCTAATTGTTGTTTTAACACAAATATATCATATGTGTTCCAGAGTTGGCTTCACAGAACTAGAGAGGTGTTGTTGCTTAAAACCCTTTCCCCTTTTCTAGTGTCAATGCCAAGCTAAGCTAACTGGCTTCTAGTTCTCATTGAACTCGAGGCACTTCAATTGTCAATATTTTTTTTTTAGGAATCTTCATCAATAATTAAAATAATGTAATAATCACAGTTTGGACCACAAACATGGGGCTATGCAGATATTTTTTGATGAGCATTAAAGAGGTTTAAGTTCTTTAATTACGTTGGGCTGTCAGCCCAACATGACGTCATGTTTGAGGCGTTGCACTTTCATACTGCAGCTGTATAGGCTTGCTGGGAGGTTTGCTCTCAAACAGCTCATAAGCAATTAGGGCCGCTGTGAGATCCAGCAGAAATCCAAACTCTTTCTCAGGTACGTTTTAGTCCAAAGCAAGCATGACAGATTGCGCACAAGGCTGCCAAAAACCTCCACATATACAGTACAGGGGGTTCCACCCACGGCCGGCTCACTTCCTGCCTTACGTTCACCTACAGTTACCCATGGAATCATTCACATTGAGCCATTCCTACTTTCTGCAACCCAAAACCCTAACAAGGCAAATTGCACATAATTTTTGTGTTTCTTTTAGAGCCCCAGACTTAACCCTGAGAACGAGAAGTCATTCTTACGCAGGGTTCCACTCATGTGGTGTGGCTCTTGTAAGTAGAGTTTGGTAAATACATTTACTGCTGCAAACTGATACTTTAGAACCGTTTTTGGCTCTTTATGACGACACATTATTTTGCTAAATAATAAGATGAACAAAATGCAAGCAATATTTTAAAATATAAACATACTTAATATTGACCATATTGAGTGAACAATAGAAAATGGGCGGTTTCTGATTTATTTTTCAAGTTTAGTATCATTTCCTTTTGTTTTATGGACAAAATTCAATTAAATAATGTCTTGAACAATTGCTAATGAAAATATTTTTTTTCATTATCTGCCATATCATCCTCATTTATTTTGTCTGTAAAAAGAGTGCAGGTGGTCGCCTACAGTTATTTTATATACTGTAAGGTGAAAATCTTCAACAGAGACTGATGTTCTGATTGGACCATAATTTAACGCTAATGGAAAATGATAGCACAGGATACAAACCGGAATAAAAAAGGGTGTCTTGGAGTGGATCTGGAAATGTAGCAGACTTGAGGGAAAATCATAACACAGCAGTGAATTCCAAACCCAGCCAAAGGGGGGACAAGAGTTTATATTAAAACACAACTGTTTCTATTCCCACAGTTCTCCTGCATTTCTTAAAGGGCCTCTGGTATGTAAATCTAATAATACTGCCCCTGAATGCTACTAACCAGCAGCCACACTGCCGATTGTTTGGAATAGGCATTTACATTACGGCCTATATTAGAAAGTAACACGACAAAACAGTGTATCCGCTACATCTGTACTAACTATAAATGTCATATGGTGGAGAGGCAGCAATTGCAAAACCTCAAGTTTTGAAGTCGCATTGCAGCAGCAGGTCAAGAACATTTGGGCTGTCATGTGGAAAGCATCACACCACCAACAGAATTATACGCTTTCCTCGTGGCACTGAGACAATTATTGTTTATTGTTCACCTCCCTTGTTCCCTCCTAAATGAAAGTATAAGATTACTGCTGCTCCACTTTAGAAGGAAAAGAGAAAGCTTGGAAGAGACAAAGGGCAGAGAAGGGACAGAGCGGCACTGCAGCCACCAGCCGAGTGGCGGCAGATGGAAACCGTGAAAAGTTGACAGGCGCTTTCTGGATCTCTGTTCCAACCAAGGGTATCAACCCCCACGCACTCAGAGTTCACCAGGCGCTGCAGCGTCTCAACATTGTTCAATCTCGTTAAAAGCTGCTACATGGAAAGATTACATCAAACCGCCCTCTTTTCGGGCGCGAGACTTTATTTGTCATGGAACTGGAAATTGCACTTAGCTCAAATTATTTGAGAAAAAACAGAAGTGGTGGGGCACAGTACAGTGAAGGCACATTTCTGTTCCAATTTAGCAGAAAATATGTTGGACTTGCCTCCAACTCCTTTCCAGCTGGAAATAGTCAGGTTTAAGGATCCACGTTTTTTCCCCCAGTTTACTTTAACAGATCGTCCTGTAAGCACATGTTTATGATTTAGGACAGTCCTGCTGCTTATAATGATTTTGCAGCAGTATATTGAGCAAGCCCACTCACTGTCAGACATATTAGCTCAGCCAAAGTGTTTCTGTGACAGATCCACCAGGCGAGGGGGCCAGCATAGTGATTTGAACTCTTTCTTGAAAAAGTGGCGGTTTATTAAGCGAACGGGTAAAACAGGCAGCTGCATTTCAAACAGGCAACTGGAAAATAGGGGCCAATTCAAAGCTTCACTTTCTTCTGCATAATAAACCAGAAACTCAAGGTAATCTACATTGTGTGTGATGCAACAGGTAGAGACACCTGCGCGTAAGAAAATTGCATTCGACGGCCTCATCTTGTTACACATGGCGCCTGTTGGCCTCAGTTGGAATTCAAGAAGAAGTTTAAGACCATTTTTGGAGGACTGACTTACCGGAGCTGCCTTTTTTTTAAAACTAGTTTTTACATTGGCTTTAGCCCGTTTCCATTGTTTATGATCAGGTAAGCTAATGTGTGGGCTCCAGCTTCCTTTTGTCCGTCCAGATGTAAGAGTAGTATCAATCTTTTTATCTAGCTCTCAGCAAGAAATTAAAGTGTATTTCCAAAAATGTCTACCTACCTTTATGAAATGTGGTTTTTGAAACTACTAGAAATACAAGCGGTGACATCAGCTAATCCTAAATCGTACACTACATTAGTTACAATAATTATAGTATTATTATTATTATTAACATTAGTTAGTGCTGATTATTTCTCTCAGACCAACCTCGCAAAAATAAATATAAATGCCACATACCATTGACAGATTTTTTTTTGCCAATCCTCACTTTCGAGCGTCATTTTACGCTCTACCCATTTTGGCTTCTGAGTGGCTAAGGAAGCTAATGCTCATTTCCACGTAGGTTAAGTTGTATCTAATAGAATCAGACGATCGAAAAAGTGGTTGAACAACCAGGCCAAAGCTGTCAGCACGACTGTCTTAGTCTGGCCAATATAAAATTAATTTCTCTGCCATTTTATCATTGACTCATCATTTTTTATCATTTTTATTGACTCAGAAACACTGACAATGTTTCTGAGTCAATCTGGAATCCTTCCCTGCACCTTTCGCCCATCTGTCCAGCTAAACTCATCATGGCGCTCACCCCTGAACTCTGCAACTGTATATGAAGAGCGTTGCTTAGTTCACTTCCTTATTAACATCCTTATGATGGATTATGACCTAAATCCCGATGTCCTGGGTCAAAACCCACATCTGGATCCCCTGATGTGAAAGAGACCTCATAATTCTTGTTTGAGGAAAATTAGCAATAAAAGGTAACCTAGCTGACCTCATCTTATGGTATGAACTGCGGTCTTTCTGACACATTGATGCACAATTGACACTCGCACCCTCGACCATAGCAGACATGTGACGGCCATGGAAAGCTCTATGGTCACACAGGAGGGAAAAACATGACAGAATAACCTTGGATGTGGTGGTCAAAGTAAGTACATTCCCTCCTCAATGTGACTCGCAGTCCCATAAAATGTTTTACGGCTGGAAACAACGGAATATTTGTTAGCAGGCAAAGTCAACATAGTTTATACAATGCGCTGCAACAGGGAAAAACTTTAGGGATTAAACCTTTCTTCCAGCAAAGGAAAAATCCATTGTAAAAGACTGTTTTTAACACGTTTAAAAATATCTACTGGGGATGCTGCATTTATGGGTCCGCTTTATTTTTGGTGGTGAATTTGATATATTAATGAGACAGCTATGAAGTGGTTACACCAAAAGATATTACGTAGAATGTAGCACTTCATCACAGTGTAATGCATGAAACATCACACGTTTCGTGTAACCTTCCTTGAGTCTCTATTCCTGCTTAAAGTTTCTACCCATTATCACTGTTCTTATTTTCTTCTTAAAAAGAAAGGATTGCTGAGTGACACAATTCATCACTCGGCATCTGCCTTTGGTTTTCTTGGCGGTGATACTGGCTTCATACGCTACGGTTTGTCAGGGCAGGTGCGTTAGGACTTTACAACACTTGGGAATGGAAGCCCTGTGGGAGTTCATTGATGACTCACAGGGATGGACTTTATCTTTCTCCCTGTGCAGGCACTGGAAGACGGGCATGTGGTTCACATTTTCGTGCCAGTCTTTATTCACTCTGTAAAAGAAGAGATGGTGTTCTACAAAGAGTCTTTTTTTTTTCTTCAAACTCATCTCCACTGTGTCTCAGCAACTCGGCCCATGCGTGTTGTTTCATGAATGCAACATGATCCGAGATCTGTATTTTTGCATTTAGATTCAGCTGAAAATGGAAATCGGTGTGTTCTAAGCACCATAACAACTACGAATGAACCAAGCAGTTGGACCTTGGAGATTTTGTCAATATGAAACTAAAGTCGTTACGTGATGAAATAAGGACATCTGTATGTTTTCTGAAGATTGGACCATTGTTTTGCCAAAACACACTTTACTGCAAAACAGTGCAACAAATACATATTTTTAGTTGAGATAGGCCAGGGATGATGCCACATTTGGAAGTTATTATCTCAAACGTCAGGGAAGTAGTTTGCAAAATACAGTAAGTAGTTCTAGAACTACTTACAACTGATGGATATTTATTAACCATGATCAAAATCAAAGTAAAGATTTAGCTGGAAAGCCAATATTTTTTTTAATTATTATTTATTTTATTATTTATGCATGGATCTGGGAAATTTAGCTGTAACCTTTTTTAAGTCTTTCATCCCAAGATATCCTTACATTTTGAGGGGGGAATTGTGTCTAAGTTTAGAGAACAGAGAAAAGACTCTTTCTATACAAAGAATGTGAAACTGCCTATTTTTCTCAAAAGTCTTTAACAGACCCCAATGAAATACAAATTTGGTACAAGCGGTTAAAAAAAGAAAATGAGCATCCAAAAGAAATGGAAAGGTTTGGACCATAGGAGTATTTCAATATTTACACTCAGGCTGAGGGACAAATGTGTTTTCCACAATAGTGAGAAGAAAAGGTAAAAGAGAAAGAGGTGGGTGAAGGAAAAAGGTGGCGTGTCTCTGATTAGCCCACATGTTGGTAATTTATTACACATAAAACTCACACCTAATTTTCACACCTGTAGCTCAACGGACTGGAAGTCTAGTAATTCACTCGTTTGCTCACTCACGCAAACACAGACACCGACACCTCCCACACCCCCACAGACACACACAAACACACACACACACACACACCTACCCACTAACACACACACACACACGCTGAGTGGAACCCGGTCGTGGGTTTCCCCCGGTGCGA
The DNA here is from genome assembly GCA_021346845.1 of Apeltes quadracus. Lineage (NCBI taxonomy): Eukaryota > Metazoa > Chordata > Actinopteri > Perciformes > Gasterosteidae > Apeltes > Apeltes quadracus. The sequence continues at coordinate 14,824,410 of CM037936.1, read as the reverse complement.
GAGGAGAAAAAGGCTCAGTAGAAGTTGGCGGGCATGCCTGGCATATTTGCACCCCATGCAGCATTGCTCTGCCTCTCCCACCCCGAATCCAACTTCCCCATCGGTCATCACCTTGACTAAACTCACACTTCCGAGAGACTGAAAAGTTGTATGTGGATTTTTTCATAGTTTTTCCAGAAGGAACGACATACTGTAACTGGGAAGCCAGATGAGAGACAGATGTTGTGTGTTGGAGATAACAAGGTTGTATTACTTCTTGACACTGATTGACAGTGCAGGATGAATTAACTAAGCTTTTAAAAAGCTGGCTGGATCATTAAGAGGTAAAACACTGACGCTGCAGAGCGGGATCATAAAGACCAGCAGGAGGGGACTTTGGATCCATTTGCACAAGCAAACAGCTCTTCACCTTTTTGGTAGACGTTTCATGGTGGACGTTTGATGACCCAAGCCCAATGTTACACCTATTGCCGTGTTGAAAATGTTAAGAAAGTCACAGATATGTTGAAAAGAAATAGAGGGCTTTCCTACAAGTAAAGCGACCACTGCTGTGACCCCTGCATGAGCATTAAAGATGAGACGAAAGCATGAATAAAAACATGCTACCAAAAACCACCTAGAACCAACTGACCCCTATCTCCCTTCGTACCGATCTTGAGCAGGAAGCCCGCTCCAAAGTTCTACCCCGTTAACCCCTTTAACGAGACACAAGCTTGCACGACTCATCGCCCATCGTGCACAAAAGGAAGATGTGGGGTGAGCGCCAGGGTCAAAAGTGGAGTGCACCACGGGGGACAGATGTGGTCTCACTTTCACACATGGTGTTGGCCACAAGAAAACAAGAAAACACTAAACATCAAAGCCTTATTTTTCTCCCACCACCCCCCCAAAAAAAAACCCGGGGCTGGATCCAATATCTACTTTAGATCACTCACAGGAAAAGAAGACAACGTTGCTTGTTTTCTCGCCGAACTGAAGCAAATGCCACGGCGTTACTTGATCGTTGGGGGTGGTTAGAGAGCTGGCTGTTAAGACGAATGCTGATATTTAAACTGTCGCCAGCCAATATGTTGCCTCTCATTGTTTCCATGTCTTGTATAAATACATACAGCCACACAAATACTTTGGAAAGAGGGTTGTCTGAGTTGTTTCAGATATGATATATGGCGTTGTATCCACACAAGAACAGCCACCTTCTGCTCCAGCAGGTGTCTGGATAACATCTGGCCTCATATTTTCACACCACCACAAAACTGCACCCGAAAAAAGGGCTGGCAATGCCCGGCATTCTTAACAGAAACCAGATAATGTTAGCTCTAATAGGCCACACTCAGCCCTCAGGAGTGCACGTTTCTTTTCCACTAGTCCCCTTTGACGGATACAAGGGAATAAATGCTTTCATAAAGATAAAGAAGAATGTGCTTCTGGGTGTGGAAAATGGCATGACAAAAAAAAGCAAGGAAAAAAAAGTGAGCTGTGAGGTATTCAGGTGAGCTAGGATCTAATGGTGGTGTTAGATGCTGCGATAAAAGGATTTTTTTCCTGGATGAAGAAACAGGGAATTGCATCCAAAATCTCTGGGTGGCATGAGGTCGCTAAGTACCTGTGCCTACACGCCCTAATGTTTACTACAAAAAATGTGCAGCAAATTTGGTTGTCATGTACACCTCTTCTCTAAGTCAGAAAAAGGATCTTAGATGTAATCTCTCACACTGCGAGAAACACCATTCAACCTCCTTTTTTGTATACTCCTTTTAAAAAAATATTCTGCTCTGGTCGCTTATATGCATATGCGTTCTGACTGCCTGTAATCTCAGATGATGATAACCAGCCAGACATTGTCCATTACACTTCACTATTGACCATTACCGCACCAAGGCAGTACCATCTCTAAAGCCATTAGCTGGTAAACATGGAAACTACATGACCCCTGTCCACAAATACCTATTAGTTATGACTCCTGCCGGTGACAGCTGTTTACACAGCTAAAGGCGCTGCTCCTGAGACCGGGCTGTACTCCAAATAAAATAATATCCAGTTAAGGAGAAGTCAGCCAAGATGAAATGTTAAGAGACTTATTATCCTTTCAAAGCTTTATGCATTTTGATTTAGCATTTGTCTCTTCCTGCAGACCTTTTTCATTGTCTGAACCTTAAAACTAGGTTAGTGAAAACCCTGGTGGAGAGAGAAGAGTAAAAACCAGAACACCACAGCCCTTTTGACAGACTGCAACATAGAACAGTGTTAAAAATCGCGACAAACACAAATGTGCGTCGACAACAAGACAACAACAAGAAAAACAACGATCACCACACGGCAACAACCTCCGTCATGCACTGCATGTGTTACAGCAAATATTGGCCCAAGTGGAAAAGAAACATCTCGGCTTCGGAGAAGAAGGTACAACCCAAACACATTCAGTGACAGGAGACCGGAAAGCACAACTTGCTCAACTCAACTGCAACAACCATTGAAGAATAACTGCAAAATAAAATAACTGCTGTGCAAAAAGACGGCCTGTGATCCAACTTCAACGAGGTTTGGCAGACTTTGCAAAGCATAATAGTGAAAAACCTAACCTTGAGGTTGCTTTAAGGTAGTGTTAGGATACTTAAACAACTCCAGCGGACAAAGCAATGTTTTCTGCCTTGAGGCAAAATGTCGCACACTGTAAATTCAATTATAGGATTTATCTACAATTGCATTGCTTTGGTTTGGTAACTCCGCCGCTCTCTGCATCCTCTCTTTCCATCTCTCGGCCCATTTTATCTTGAGGGCATGACCCTTAAAGACACCCTCCCTCGTTCTCTGCCTTCCTCTCTCTCCACAGAGGGAGGCAGAGAGACAATGTGCTCAACACCAAGGCCCAGTAATGACTCCCAGCCTTGTTCCTGATTAAAAACACACTGGGCGCTTCTGCACTCTGCAGGCAGTCATGAGGCCTTCTCCTTCTCACACCGCAGGGCTTGAGAGCTGAGAGATAGAGGAAGAAGCCAGCCTCAACACAGCTACACGCCCAAGAAAACCATACTAAGTTTACGCCTTACTCACTGTTGAAGTCAAAGCTTTTGTACCAACTAGTTTAAGCCTAATTCCATGGGCAAGTCTTCATTTAGTGTCAGGGTGCGCAATGACCATCATATACGCCAGCACCGGCCAAGAGCAACACAAAAACAAAACAAAACCTGGCTCTGATACATCAGAGGCTAAACTATCCCAACTGTCACATATTTGCACTGCAGGACACTTCGGTCCTTATGTTCATGCCATGAACATAAGGACATGCCATTACGGTCATGCCATGCCATGAGGCATATCAGTTTTGGGGGGAGATCCACATATATAAAAGTCAGAAAGCCAGTGTGGACAATGGGGGCGGCTGCGCCTTTACCTTTACTTCTCCGGAAAGGGGCTGTGTGTTGCATCTGACAGGCCCACTTCCTCTTCATACCAAAGGCATTGCATGGTGAGCTTTATTTTGACGTGGCATGTTAGCATAATTAGAGTGTTATGTAGCATGGGGGGGTACCAATCAAGCGAGCGTCAGTCTTCCAAACAGGCAATGGTGCAAACAGCCTTTGGCGCAAAGCTAGAGTTTGTGTATGTGTGTTTGTTTTAGAAGACGTTGGTGTATTTTCTCAAGGGGCCTCAGTTTCAGATTTCCAGCACTTGCAGATCGATACAAAATAGTCGGCACGCACACACACTGACATGGTAAACAAGAGTGGCGTGGCCTTTTTTCCTACCTGATAGGAAATCTGATGGACTCCTACAGATGAGCAGCTCTTCTACAGAATTTAGGGCAGGTGAGAATCAAATTCATGGATCAGTTACCAAGTCTCATGCAAAGAAAGAGTCATGTACACTATTTACTTTCTTGCAGGGAGTAAAACGCGAAGAGTTACGACTAGCAGTTGTTTAGCTTAGCTAATCATAAAGACTCAAAAAAGGCCAGCCTCGCTTTACGCTATAAACATCTTAAATTGATAATTTATCAAATTAACATGTTACTTAATCAATGCAAAAGTGGAATTGTGAAAAACAGCTATTTGTGACAGGTCCATGCACCTTCTTGAATTTATTTTACAAGCAACTGTTCCCACCAAAGAAATAGACTAGTAAAACAACAAACCATCATAATACGTCTTCTTTTTGTGTGTCAAACTAACAAAATACATCACTTCATTTGTGAGCTTCAAAGTAGATTTAGTGGACTTTGGCCGGAGTCGCTGTTTCCCCCTTGCTTTGCTGGTATGCTAAGCTAAGCTAAGCTAAGCTCAGCTGCCCATTTGCCCCACAGATGGAGAGTAGTAGCAGTCTTCTTGTCCTTTACTCTGCAACAAGTGAACATCTGTATTTCCAGAAACGTCCATAGCGAAGTTAAAGTTTGAGCTACATTCTCTTGTAAACAGCAACTAGGAAATTGGGGAGGCGACACAATGGATGCCTATTGTGCCCACGTCATTACCACCAAACAGCTCGTCACTAAATTATTCCAGAGGTGTGTATTAGTAATGTGAGAGCTACGTAGTCTGGAAGTGAATTTGAGTGTAAGCTCTGGGCAGCTCTCCTACCGGTGAAGCCTTTGTATGAATGAGTCATTTTTTCAAAAACAATTTTGTGTTGTTGTTTTATATGTGGCACTGAAAAAAAGGTATTCCCACATTCGATTTTTTTACAGCCCAATAAACTTGAGAGAATCGGACCAAATTGGCGGTTCATATTTAGTGGCGTCATTAGAAAACGTTTTAAGGTGGAATTACTGACTGAGGCCACGGGCAAAGGTGAAGGAGGAAATGTATAGTGTATTAAAAGATTTGATTTTATAAGTTAAGTTTATTTCAATTTTTTTACAATGTTGTTAAAATGAGGACGGAAATGAGACCATCTGTTTGGCGTTTTGCTTTGCCAACATATGTGATATTCTGACGACAATGATGAGGATGGAAGACATGAATCCTCTCGTGTACACAAATCGGAGAGAGAAAATGGATTGAATCTTCTCGCAATGACGTTCCTCCACAGTGGCGTGATCGATGTTCATAAGTGTTACAAAACAAGCTTTCTCCATCACGAAATACCAAAACGAGGAGCAACACCCAACGTGACGATAGACAATTCCAGTCTGCAACCTCCTTAACTTGTTCGATTCACAGGCTAACCGGCTAACGTCACAATGCGGCACAAAGGATCTATGAGCCTAATTTTTTCAGATTGAAGTAAAACTATAGAACAGGGCAAAATAAAGAAAAAGTGAAATAGATCTTTGTCCACTTTGTCAGGTGGTTTATAAAATAATCTCTCCCTCTCTCCAGTAGAAAATTCATGCCACTGCTTGTTTTTTTTCGGCAGTGTAGCATGGCATGAGGGCGCACTGAGGAACCTTTCACTGGCTTCATCTGATACCGCTGTGACTCGGCTCAGGAACCGCGCTACAGGCCAAGATCGACATGCATGGGTTACTAGGTCAAACAAGGAGCTAGTCTTTCGACAGAGTTTGGAGGCTGGGTCAGACTAATGTGATTTATCAATACGGCGCATAAGTGAAGCATTGTCCTTAATGGCCATGATAATCCCTGAGACAGAGCGTGGACATGATTGGTCGGAGGGGTCTCAGGGAAGGGGTACTGGTTGTTCTAGGCTTGATGTCTTGATTAAAACATCGGGAAAAGGCACCTGTGTATCTCCCTGTGTTCTTTCTCACACTCATGGAGGCTTGGCTGACGGGTCCTGGGAGCGTAAAGACACAGCTCTGTTCCTTGACGCCAGAGCTCAGGCTCAGGTCAAGACTCAGGCTCGCTGTAATCCCTCTCAGGTGATGCTGCTCACATTCAGCCGTTTCCAGCTGATCTGCTTAAATATGCCTTTCTCATCCTTCTAAAAAGCGCCCCACCTCCCTCCACCCCAAAATCTGCCTCTGTGCTCCCCACTGTCTCGGATCAGCGATTCCTTTAAGCGATAGGGTGAAATAAATGAAAAGAAACTCCAGAAAAAGACTCCAAAGAAAAAGTGCTCCAGTCACCTGTATCAACGGTGCTATCATGTGAGAGAGCCTTAACAGACGTGTCATCCGCGTGACCTTATCCAAAGGTGATGGCGGAGAGACTGGTTTCGGACGGCTTCGTCACCATCAGGCACTTAATCAACGCATTACATTGCGGCGAAGTGCCGCGGTCCAACATTAACACTTACACCACAAACCTCGGACGTTGTGCGAGCGCTCCAGAATATCCAGGCCTCAGAAGGAGAGGCCAGTGGGTTTGAATGATCCTGTCTGCATCCAACGATGCATTCTACTTGAGCACTTCCAGATCATCCAACCCTTTGTGTTATGATACCAACATGCCGCAGAGTCACATCAAGTGTCAAAGAGTATTAAGTACGTTTACATACTTCTTTCTATGGATCTATGTTGAAAGACAGGCACATTCAGTATCAAACCCACGGCATTTTCTCTGATTATTGGCATCAAAAAGTCAACACACACTCCCTCGTTCACTTGTTGCAGACTGCCGTACGGGGTCAAAAATATTCCGCTTCTCCGACTTTCCCCCTCCACCCTGCTGGGCTGCATCACTTTCATCTAATCGCATCTATCCTTCACAACACCTGGGAATGCTGTTAAAGTAACAGAGATTACACAGTTGACTATGATCTTAAACACTCTGCAGGCTGCTCAGATTCCATATTTGGGATTTCTGGGCAGAAGTAGAAAGGTTAACAATATCGCATGGCAGCTTTTTAAGACTCTCCAGCACGATTACCTATTAATCACGTGTTTAAATGTCTTGGGGCCCCACTGTGTGCGTCTCTGTTCCTCCAAGCGCTACCAAGCATCGGTAGTCGGGTCTGATTTTATGTAGTCAGCAGGTGGCATCATTAGCCAGAGAATAAAAATGAAAAGTAATACCCTTGTGTCTAGCTATGATATCACAGAAGGGCTCACTGGCCCCATTTCCTCGGGCTTCGAGCGGGCAGGACACAGTTTGAGAAGGTGTAAATTTAATGTTTTGCATGTGTTTTACATGGAGGAAGTAAAAAAAAAGATACAAATATACAGATGTGTACGCACAAATACAGCAGTGCAGTGGGAGGTTGGGTCACGCAGTGAGCGAGCAAGACAAGATCAGCCCAAAAACCACAAAAAATCCCAGTCTTGGCTGTACTCACACATGTCAGTGAGCCTCGAGTCATACGCAGTGACCGTTTTCCTCCTCCCGATCCCCTATTCATAACGGCATCTCCATCCCTGGCACCTCGCTCGCTCGTGTGGTCGCACGCGCACAAAATATGAATGGCCAAAACGTTCTTTTATGCATGTGAAAATGCAGTCGTAAGAAAAATAGAGACATTTGTTAAAATATGGAGGGTGTATTTTGTCACCTATTACAAAAAAGCCAACTGCAGCCAAATGTTGTTTTTTTTTTTTTTACGTGCCTTGGTCTCAGCAATCCTGAGTGTTTTTTGTAACGCTCCCAGTGCATGCCAGACTGGGGCTGTGGATAGAGCTGTCACGGGAACCCCGCAGGGACGGAGGCGGGGGGGGGGGGGGGGCTAGAAAAATATTCAAGCATTTCTAGGCCTATATTGCACAATGATCTCTTACACATGCTTCTTTCAATATAACCGTGATAAATAAAGGAAGGAGGCGAATACCAAGAACTTGGCCGGCTGCCACTGCTTCCCTAGAAAGGCCCTTTTGGCACAAAGTGCCGTTGCCCCACTATATGGGCAAAACCTGTACATATTTGCATCGGATTAGTTTGACAAGTGTAACATCCGGTCTGAGAGCTGGGAAAGAGTGGGGGGGTTGGGGGGGGGGGGGGGGGCGGGTTACAATGTGTAACTTATAGTCCTCAGCCTGGGGCTGTTCATGAGGTCAAATGTGTAAGTTAACCTCTTGATCTCATCCCCGTTGGTTAGCCCCACCACTCTCTCTCTCTCTTTATATTTCTCACAATCCACAAAAGAAAAAGGTACCACGAGGAAAATGTTACTGCTTGACCATCCAAAGCACCCAACACAGTCAAGCAGATCCCTCCCCCCAAATAAAGATTGATCCTGCTTGGAAAACGGCATTCCATCTCGCGTATCCCATCTAAGATCACACAGTCCTCGCATAGGAGCTGAGGAACGTGTGTGTGCCAGTACCCCGCAGTGATTGCCTGATGATTTGCAGATGGCCAGTGGAGGGCTCGCAGAGTGTGGAGGTTCCCCCCTGGCACCCAGCGCGTATGATTAAATCTGTGATTGCCTCACAATTTACGAGACCTCCATCTACCCCCGTGATTTTTATTTCAAATGAGTGTTTCAGCTATACGGCCACACGGACGCTGCACCCCATCGAGGAAAAACAAAAAAAAAAAAACTCCGCGAAGCAGTGCACATGTGCGCAATTGTGACCCCTCTCACGGTCACCCCTGCGGATATTGGTCGTGTGTGTCACCGGTGTGTGTGTGTCTGTGGAGAGCGCGGCGGGGGCCACTTTGCTAATCCCACTGTCTCCTCATTCATTGGGAGCATGGCAGTATTATTTGCAGAGGGGCTGTACCCCCCCCCCCCCCCCCCCCCCCCCCCCCTCAACCGCCGCGCCTCTGCTGCGCGATTGTTATGCGGATTTCCTACCAACTGCGGATTACCTTCAAAGTGGTTATGAGATCAATTAAAACCAGCTTAAGGGATGTGTGCAATTCATAAGTCAACGGAAAGGGGTTCCGTATCTATTCACTAAATAACTCCTAACAATGCGAAACCCCCTCCCCTCCCCTAAGCCGCCACTTGTGTATAGACCGATACGCGCCAGCAGCTTTTTTAGCACTTTCACATGTAAATAATATAGGGAGGCCTTTGTTGCAACCACAACTTCGGGAAGTAGCATTAACAACACGTCTGGCAACGTGGTTTAAAATACAATTAGCCGGTGCAATGACGCAACGTGTTTCCATATTGGCTTTTGGAGAGCAACACGCGTGGCAAATTTTGCGCACATTTTACGCATTAGCGACCCGGCTCTGAAATAGTTATGCAATATGGGGGATCGTTTTTAAGAGGTGAACACGTCATATGTGATGCTGCAAGGGTACATTGTAGCTGGCAATAAAAGAAAAAATGAACTCGGGGTGAATTTCTGGAACGTTCCCGGGGTCACTACCTGGGTTAGATCGGCAACGCTCAGCCGCAAGTTTGTTAATTGAATCAAACTTTGAGAGGCATCGATCTTTTTTAATGCCGTTTTCCCCCCTGAATTGTCCATCCGCTGCGGCCGCACGCGGGAATTTAACAGGATGCGTGGGTAACCTTGTTTAGGACTGCTGCCTTCCGTGACCCGCGAACTCTCTCAAAGCCATCTGTTAGAGCCCCCGCTCTCTCCCCAGCCCCCACCCGACTCTGGATGGATGCTGCTCCAAGACCTGCGGGCTTACAAACCCCGTCTCACCTCTTTTGTTTCTCCTCCAGCGGTGCGACGGCGCCTGACAGTTGCTGTACTCCATACAGTTCAATACGATCAGGGCAAATGAGAAGAGTCGAAACTGCATCTGGACGGCGATCTGTTTGTTCGGACTCCAGTTAAAAGAAAAAGAAAGGAGAAAAAAAAGGTGCCGGCGCGGCTCTGCGTGGATTCGCTGACTTCGTATCGTCCTCCTCCAGTTTCTTTAGTCGATCCTCCAATGTGTCAAACATCAGACGAGATGCGACGTGTTATCCGCCCGCCGGTTGCGATCATTTTATGGAGCGCTGGTCCGCTGTGGCGCGCTGCGGGCAGAATGACAGAGGTTACTTTGATAACAGTGTAATGAAATCAACACCTTCCTAAACAGTGAAGCGCGAGTTGATAAGTAAATGGGGGGTGGAGGGGTTAAAAACAAAAAGCCAAAATGTTTGGATCTTCCGCGTGTTAACGTGTTGGAGCAATCACAGATACGAAGTTCAATGCGCGCTGCCCTGACGCCCCCCTCCAACCTCCCCAGAAAGAAACGCGTACCCGCGTGCGTAAGAGCCGCCGGAACGCGCCGTGAAAGAACGTGTCGGTGTGTACCTTGCATCAGAAGTGTAAAATCCGCTCAGGTCCACTTTTAGGTTCCCGCTGAGTGCAAGTGCGGATCGGCAACATGCAGCATCCCTCTTTTGAGTGAACAACTTGTGTCTCCAGAGGGGAACAGAGGTCCGAGAAGGAGGCAAACAAAAAGAAAAAGAAAAAAAAAGAAGAAAGAAATAGGTGGTCTCGGGAAAGGGGTGCGAGGGGATTGTGGGGGTGTCCTCTCCTCCTCTCTGCTAAACTCTTAGATTCCGTTTTACCTGCGTTCCCTCACTCGAACTCGGTCCGGCGCGCGTCCCGTACGCAGCGGTGGAAAAACAAACTCACATGTGTTGCGTGCTTTTTTTCTTCTTCTTTCTTTCTTTTTTTTTGTCTTTCTAGAGCGGAGCGCGCGGGTCCGTTGAGGCTGACCGGTGACTTGACTCCCGACTGGTCCTGATGCTTGCTGCCTTTTCTCCTCATATAGAGGCGCGCTGCCGTCACGTGTGGACCCCTCTGGTCTTGGACACTGTGCGCGTATTTAAGATGTTGGGGATGACATTTAGTCTTGTCTCGCCGTCAACCATCTCGTCACGCCTCTTCAACCGCGCCGCACCCCCTCCTCCTCCTCCTCCTCTTCTACTTCTTCCTCCTCCACCTCAGAAATCAATGATCATCATTCGGGAGGCTGTGAGTGCTGGGACGTGAATTTAGAATTTAAAAAAGAGGTTCCGTCACGCTGACTCACCCGTGCGACGTCGTCATGAACTTACCTCGCGGGTTCAGGACCCCTAATGACGTTTCAACTCCACGGTTTTATGGAAGAACAACAATTAGATAGTAGTTATTTCTAAATGTTTCAAATCACAGTATTTGTATTAGGATTTATCAGTAACTGGTCCCCATCCTCATTAGGATACACGTGGTGAATGCTCTACCCCCTCCAGCCACTAGGTGTGGCACTACATCTTTTTTCTTCTTCAGGCAATTATAAACATGTGTGAATTATATTGTCCATGAGAGTTATTCCGCACCAACGCAGTGTGAAGTGAGGAATAGTCCTTCATTGCGCAAGATAAAATAATGACATTGTAATGCGTAATGATACGCGGGTTTGGTGTGTGGGGGCATCTCAGTGGTTCTTCAGACCTCTCCGTTCAAGATTTAATTGTACACGTTGGAATTACACTTTTATCACAATATAAATGGTTGTTTTCCATCTTTTGAAAAGAGAAAACATTCAAGTTTCCATTTCGTCACTGGGACGGTTGGAAATAAATATGCGGGGGACCTCCGACAGTATGTGAAGAAAAAAAAAAAAAAAAAAAAAAGATTCGGATGGTGGTCGCTGGCCTGCCAGAACCTGTGGTGACCTTTGTACCTGACTCGGTGTGTTATTTATCCGGAGAGCAGTGACTGCGGTCGGGGCGGCTGTTAGCCGCAGGCAGGGCCTTCGGTTTGGACCGCGCTCTGAAACAACATGCGAGAGTGCACCGTTAAGGTGAACGTGATAATTTAGGCCTGCAGGCACTTTTATTTTCATGATGTGTCATGGAGAAGGCCCGGGCCGGTAAACCAATCACTTTATATCCCTCCCCCCCCACCCTTCCCACACGTTGCAGTTGCACAGCGGTGACGTCAGCATTCGGATGGTCTGGCTCCGAGCCCTCAGTGCTATAATGGCAATGAGGGGGGGGGGGGGCGCAATGTCCGGGATCCAGACCGGATTAGTCTTCAGCGTGGGTTCTTGTCACAGCTTACAAGGTATTTCAAAAAAAAAAAAAAAGTTCCAGGCCACAGCGGTTATCTTGAATCTCGAAAATGTCGAGCAGAGGAAGAGAGTTTGGCAAAACCGGGAAAGTTCAAGTTATACTTAGCAACCCTCCATGTTTGTGGCTCCGAAATGGAAAGAGGCAAAATTGAAATGTCCCGAAATAATTTAACGCGACATTCACAAAGCTGACACATTACAGCTCACACATAAACACACACTTTTATTGGCCGTATGGATCGGCCTGCGTCTCACACTATAAAAGGTCCATTCAGTCACCGCCGTGGAGCGTGAAGTGGAAAACAAATATTGACACTCAAACATTTAAACATTTGAAGCTCATGTGCTATTGCCAAAAGCTTTGGAAAAAAATGACATGGACCTTCAGTTGGGATAATTTCTAATCACTTTATGAATGTACGTGAACGTTTAGGTCGCTGATTAATCAAAAGCATCTTATTATACAGACGAGTTGCTGTGTAAGCTGACTTGGTGAAAAAAAATGAAACTTGAATTTGTGAGACGAAACCAAGTTTCCTTTCATGCATGTCTTTGGCACGGCTGCGGACTGGTGACTCCTGTGGCCACCGCCGTCCTTCTCCGGGTCTCCGAGGCCAAAGGAAACTTTTAGTTCCGTGAAGAGTCGAACCTCCTGGTGGATCCGCAGCTTAAGATAATCAATCAACACGCTCGGCTCAGTGCGGGTAGGCGGGGGCCAAATCCTAAGAAGCAAAAACACGGACAGCACTCTAATAAGATCGTTAATTCAAGCGCCGCGCTGCCAACTCCCGGTGTGCTTTTTCGCAACTCAAACTCTGAGTCACAATTGACTAAAGCTGTGAGCGATGTCCTGCGATTGGCTGGCGACCAGTCCAGGGTTTACCCCTGGATCTCGCCCCATGTTAGCTTGGATTGACTGCAGCCCCCCCCCCCCCACCCGACCCCGTCTGAAGGATAGGCGGCCTCGAAGATGGATGAATAAGAGCGATGTCACAGATTTATATTTTTTAATAAACAAATGTTTGATTCCCAAAATTGACACGCTTTTTTCGTACTTCTCGTATGGCCACCAGTAATGAAGTATATTTGGTTTCCAAAAGAATTAAGAGAACGCACTTCCCTGCACTCTGATACATGACCCTGCACTGTCTGTGACTCTGGGTTTAGCCCAATAAAACAAGTGCCTTTCGAAGCACAAATCAAAAAAACAGTACAAAATTTAAAAGCTAAATAATATTGAAGAAGCAAGTGAAGGAATAACCGCTCGTCTGCGAGTGCGACGGGGAGGGGGGGGGGGCATTAAAAAGATTGCGGCCGTCTGGCTCATGGTTCTTCACGGCTCTCTCGTGCTCTCATATTGGGAGGATGACTGGCAGAGTGTGTGACCGCGGCTTTCTGCACATCACCTCCGCCTGACCCCCCCCCTCCCAATAAAAGCAACAGACTGAACAGCCATTCATCACCAGGGCGCACGCATGAGTCGCATCGCACGCCGCAGCCTCAGCTGGACGCGCACATTAAAACTTCATCGACTTTTACCGACGCACAAGAGAAGTCGGAGCGCTCAAACCTCGACGTCCAGAAATGGAGACAATCATGGGGCGGAGGGGGGGGTGGTTTCGTTGGTCACTTTTATTGAACTGGTGATGACAAAGTGCAAAAACGGCACTGTGCTTGAGATACACGTGTGGAGGAAAAAAAAAAAGAAACAAGATGTGACTCAATGACTGAGGTGGATCCGTCTTGTGTGGCTAAAATCCAGAGTCCTGACCGGCCCAGTTGGGTGTCTGCGAAGAGAAAGCGTGGAGAAAACAAGAAATTAGACCATTTGTAGATCACGGAGACCGATCAAAAGTCAATTTGGCTGTGGTAAACGGGGGGCGGGGGGGAAGGAACGCACATATGCAAGCAGTTAAGTGGTGACGTTTAGCTGTGAGGGGCTGACAGGGACGCGAAGCCGCCGTCCCACATGGTAGGCAGTAAATGTTCACTATATGTAAGTGATTTGTAGCCCTGAGGACAGCAGGATGTAATGGTGCTCCTCGAGTGGTTTGCAGCCTCTTTTGTTCAATTACAAAATCCCCTTAATGAGGAGGGGGGTGGGGCTTTGTTCTGTTTTTTACAGCGTTATGGCAGCACTTCTGTCACAGATATGCAAAAATATATATATATATATATATCAAAAGATGGCCACCCGAGACATTTAACCGGTCCGTTGCAACTCCGTGGCCTTGGGACCGTGACGGCGGCGCTGTGTTGTGTGAAGCGACGGCTTGCAGCTCAGAGTGTGTGTGCTTGAGACTTTGTGTGTCGTTGGGAGTGCTTGAAAAGGGTACATACCACTAAAAAACACACACGGTCAACATCAAAAAACACACTTAAATGGGATGACCGGACCCCGAGCCAGACATCTGCCGCAGGTCCTAAGTGCAGGGAACTCCGGGTTCTAAGTGATGTTCACCAAGGAGCTGGTGTGAGAGTCCACCTTATTTACGTTGCTGGGCTGAGTCACAGAGCTCAGGCATCAGTTTATGGTTGTTTGGAATCTACCTTGTCATTAGGCTTTTGAAGGGCAATGGTGGGATGAAAGCGGCGGCGCTCTTAAACTTGCTCTTACTGAGAGCTTTTGTTGATGGTTGGTCATCAACATTCTTTGGCCTTGTTCTTTCGGGCTGAACTTCTGAGACACTTTGAACTGCCCTTAGTTTTCCCGTTTGACCCTCGAGCGAGCGCATCGGCTAAGGGACACCGCCTGGGGTTTCTTTGTTTGTACAGTAAGTGCTTCACTCGCCTCGGTCTTGGTGCTCTGGGCCTGCTTCTTCTCAATGTTCATGGCCAACATTTGGCTGCGGAACGAGAGGCTCTTCGTCTTCTCAATCACCTGCTGGTACGGCGATATGGCGTTGTTCCCCATGACCACATGACCCTAGGAACACGGACAAAAAAACAGACAAAACTTGATCAACAACCCATCAGCCAATCACGGTGTTCCTTGCAGACACACCATCCAAGAAAGACCAACCGGGAGGCTGCTCGGGTGCCGCTCACGTCCACTGGAGGCGCACGCAGATAATTCTATGTCATTCCGGAGGACTGAGCTATGATTTGCTGATTACAGACAAATGCTGTGATGTCTATGCCAAAAAATGCAGGTTCAGCGCCTCACAAAGAGGGATTATGGTTACAATGTCTTTACAGTGTACCTTTCTATTACAATATCAGCACAGAAATAAGGTGTCCATAACCCACTCAAGCTTCAGAGGAGGTGCGTCTAAAAAGAGCCATATGTACCAACCCGTCGGTATAAAAACAAAAGTGATTCATTAGTTAAGTGTCGAGGCAACTGACTGAGGAAAGTACGGCCTCACCAGTTTGGAGTCTATCTTTGCGTCCAGTCTGGCGTTACGGATGAGGTTGACGATCCATCTCTCGGCATCCTCGGGGGTCATGTTCAGTTTGTCGGCCAGCATGCTGCAGAGAAAACAGAGACATGACACTCTAACCTGCAAATACGGCTACAGAGTATGAAGCTACGTAACCATATATATACAGAAATTAATTATCCCTTCAGAATAATCTTTTGAAGGATTATGAAAGTGTGAAATCACTGGTTATTTACACTAATGTACAAATTTAGCCAATTCAAATCTAACGTTTGCACTGAGCGTACTAGAATGAGTAGTATTCTTTAGGCATTCTAGCAGCTCAGCGCTACGGACGGCAAAGTTGCGGTTCCTCAGCTTTTTCTCTAGAGCCACAATCAGATTTCATGTATTAAGTTAGTTTTACACCTTTGGTTTACAACTAAATACTAGTTACAGATAGTAACACATAATGCATGTTTCAGCATGCACACAAGCATTAAACTAAAAGCAAATAAACTACCCAACCCGAAAAACTGAAATGACTACTGCCAAGTATTGGTAGAATACCTATCGATACCCAAGTAACCGTCCTTCAACTGGGCTGCTGTCTCGAAGTGTTCAGGCATATAGGAAACATGTCATAGCACCAAATTACTCCCAGGCTGCACTGCATCATGATGGATGTTGCAACATGACGAGGCATTATTTTCCTCCGACGGTGCTAATATAACGGCCTCCACATTGCGTTCAGGCAGGGAGGTGTACAACATGAAACCCCACCCCGAGAACCCTCCCACGGCGCTCTGCTAATGGACACCTGATTTACAGGCCTGTGAGATTAGCTCCATTAGAAGTTCTGCTGCCCCCCCCGTACCCCCCACCCACCCTACCCCACCTGGCTGCTGACACACTGGTCATGCAGCGACTGTCCTCCCGAGGCGGCGAGCAGCCCGCGCTTCATTACAGCCCGACCTGGGTGCGTCACAGCAGAGGGGGAGGGGGGAAGGGGGCCTCTTTGATCCACAGCTTTCCCCACTGCAGCTGGCTTCCCTTGTGGCTTTCAAAATAACTAGACCCCTCCCCCCCCTCCCCTCCAATACCCCCATCTACACCCCACGCTTCCTGCCCCCTTCCTCCTGTCTGACCCCCACCACCCACCACACCTACTACATTCCATACAATCCCTGTGCATTGCCCACCATTACCAAGGCAACCATACCGCTCATATCAAAAGCAAGAGACGCGCGCCCCCCCCCCCACTCCCCCTTTACAGACACTTTATGAAATACTGGAAGTACCAGACTTGTCATAAAGGAGTTATAAGGTCTACAATGAGAGTTTACTCTACTAATGATCCCTCCCTGTTCCATTCATCGCCTCTTTTTAGGCTAAAGCAAAAATCTGCGCCCCCCCCACACACCACTTGTCCCACCATGGCCCTGCAAACAAGGACCCCACCACCACCACCACTGCTTTTAACTGTCGCTCTCTTATGACATTCTTTCGGTGCAAAGTAACCCGGCCCATGGGATTTGTGATAATGTCTTTCTTACCTCAGGGCTCACAGAGACTTTCTAACCCCTGACTGCAGGGGAAACGGTGGCAAAGGCACATACGGGAGGGAATGATGCATTAAAAGCAACAAATACAAGCATTCAATGAGCCGAGCAGGTTTTTAGTTCTCCAGGGGACGGCGCATATCCCTCAGCGCTTCCAGCTCAGTCCAGGGATGCAGAAGATAGAGAAGCACTGCCGGTGCTGTGGATTCACGCAGGAGGGAGAAGGGCTGAAGAGAGCCTGATCAACCCGTCACTCACACCGACAAACCGCTAACACAGCGCCGCCGGGCGACCGAGTACACGTCAGGTCATCAGGAGGGGGGTGGGGAGGGGAAACCATGCTCGACAATAAAATTGCTCCTACGGATCATTAGAGGGAGCCCGACAAGTGTGGAAAAGTGTAGTCCGTCTCGTGACGCGAGTTTGGGTCGTGATGGATAACACATGCCCGCGATCACAGAAACACGCCATTAACGTCACAGATTTCAGCCCGCGAGGCCTAAATGTTGCTAATGGAGAGTAAACGGCACATTTACCAATGGTTACAGCTCATATCGACGGCTCAATTAATTAAAGCTCTATACATATGACGCAATCAGACGCAAACAGCTTAAACTACCGCTTCAAATATCCAACAAATACCAGCTGCTATATATTTATATATAGTTTATTGCTCTCTGAAAAGCTACAAAAACAATAGTCACTCACTGAGATGAGAACCCCTCCCTTATTTACCCAACAATCAAGTAATCCAAGAGCAATGTGAAGAGATTTGTTATGGGTCCCTGTTTTACCCGTGTGATTAAGTGATTGCTGCGTTGGGGTACTGGGTGTTTTGTTTGGCAATTGAGTAAAGTGGGGGCGCATGTCAGTCAAGTCCAGGTCACATATGATGATCGAAACAAACACGGTCTGGTTTCCTCGCCGGGGGAGTGGAGCTAACCCCTGACCCTTCAAAAAACATGATTGGCGCAGCACAACACTGGAACACCACCCCCACCCTCAGGGCCAGCCCGAGTCCTCTAATTCAATTTATAAAAGAAAGTCTGGCAATGTTTTCTGCCCAGGAAGGACGTTTGTATATCAGCGGAGGGGGGCTTTATCGCATTGTCTGTGTGAGAGGTGTGGGTCGGTTACCTCAACCTTAGGGGGAGGGGGGAGGGAGGGCCCGGACTTGTACAACCCACAATATTGACATCCTCTGGCCTTTAAGCCGGGCAGACGGCCTCCACGACTGGTTTTATTTTACACAACCAAAGATCCTGTTCCTCGAGGGAGGAGGGGCACTTTCGCCTCGACCCCTTGCTCTTCCTGGCTCCTCAGCCTTCGACTTCAGGCTGAGGGGTTGGGGCATTGGGATCTTAGGAGGATCGCTCTCAAAAGAAGTGCCCCCCCCTCCCCACACTTTAACATTGCTGGCCTAGAATGGGTGCTCTGTTAAATGCTAACATGTGAGGGTGTCGTTTTGAGACACTCCGAGCCCTTTGGGGAAACCTTGCCTTCAAATTGATTTTTTGGGAAAACCCAAAATGATCGCGTGGTCTTTCTAATGGCTAAATTGTGAGGTGGAAAGATCTTGAGTGAAGCATTCCAACACACAAGACACTGCCTGCAACGAACAGTAAACTGTGCGTGAAGAAACAATCTGGAGTTTTCGGTGGAAAAACTGTCCAAATGACCATGTGTCTAAAGCATTTACTCATAATGTCAAAGGACAAGTGTGCACGCCAACGATACATACACTGGATAAAAGGCGGAAGTGGTGCGGGAATGAAGCGCGTAAATCAAACACGAGACAACAAAGCTACATTGGAAACACACTTGGGACACTGACAAGTCTAGACTAAATGTGTGTGTGTGTGTGTGTGTGTGTGTGTGTGTGTGTGCGCAACTGCATGCTGGACCATTGCCTACAGTACATTCTACATAAGCCTTTATTGCATAAAATAACTCAATTACGCCAACTTCTGGCCTACTTTTGTGTCCAAAGCCAAGGGCAAAAGGCAAACTAAATATCTGTGAAACCATCACGACCAACGGGCTGTAAAAATATCCTCATTAAAAACAGCCATCAAAATCATTCGAGTCCACGCTTGGGCGCAGAGGGGGCTTCTGGGTAGAGGACTAATGACTTGGAATTTGGGTGTCTTTTAAAAATAGACACCGCTCTGTCCATCGTCATAACACCACCAAAAATAAAAACAGAAAATCCAGAAGAACTGTCCCCAATTATGCGTTTCTGCTTTAAAAACCTCAGGGAAGAAACAAAGAAACTGTAAAAAGTAGAAACATCTCTGTTTGACTTCCTGTTTCTGTGCTACTACAAACTTTTGTGGTCCATAACAAGTAAATGGATCCAATTGCCGTAAGTCTGCCAAAAGAACCCTGAGTCGAAATCAATTCCAGACAATCTGCAACTTGAGATTTGGACACGGCCCGATCATGTTCCTCGGTTCAACCTTGACTACAGACCTCCGCGGCTCTGCGTTACGGTCGGTGCCATCGCTCCCGTGTGAACACACGTTATTCCTTCCCGCTTTGCTGGTGGAGCGTATAGAGACCCTCCATGCTGACGGTGAACGTGGCTCCTGAGGCCAGTGGGAAATCTGTACTGCAGATGAGCGAACATAACGCATGCGTTACCTGGCGTCAGATTGGATGCGACACCGAGTTACAAAGCTGGAGATCCACAGCAGGGAGGGTGAATGTCGCTCTTCGAAATTGATGTAAAGAAACGGCCAAATCCTATCATGTTTTGTAATAGCAGATAATTACCATCAACTTTTAAGTTCCTCTCCCCTCATGCTGCAATTAGTATCGAATAAATTTCATGGTTTTTGGGAAGCGCCCAAGGTCAATTTTATTTGAATGCAAGTAAACTGGAGCAGAGACGTACGAAACCTTTTGACCCCCGTTGACCCAAAGAAAGGCAGCTGAAAGTTTTGCCTTTCCCGGCAGATGGGAACGTCCAAAACCGCCTAAACCCTGACCTCTTCCCGGGAGAAAGCGTTCCACCCATTGGCCTCGGACAGGTGGTCTTAAAAGTTGAGTGCGCGTAGCAAAGTGTGGAGACCTGGAAGCAGTTAAACCTCACAAGATGTGTGGGCTCGCAATAAACACTTATCTGCAAGGCAAGACTCTACTTAACGCAAAGCCTGTGCCCTTACTTCCTGTTTGCAGAGCGCTTACAGAGCGCTGTGATAGCACAGACGACTTCCCGTTTGTCTTCAGAGACTTGCGTAGACATCCTGCGCCGCAACATGGCCGCCATCAAACAGCGAGTGCGGCAGTCTGCAGTGCGGGACTGACCTGATGCTGATGCACTGGTGAATCCGGCAGAAGGTCTCAAAGATGAAGAGGCGGGCGTTCTCAATGAAGTCCTCAAGGCAAGCGACCAGGAAGAAGTCGTTGACCAGAACCTAGAAGACAGAAAGTATGTTGGGCGAGGGCAGTGGGAATACTAAACACAGGCGTTTCCATCACTTACAGGTGCGCCTCAAAGTCGGTCTGACAGCGGTTTGAGGTTCGAGTATGGTCAATCGGGGAAAGAGATAAATTGTTCAGACAATCTGACTGGAACCGTCACATTGAATGAACTATTAATCAGTCCGTCTCTGGGCGTAAAGAAATCCAATATAGTTGAGTAAACAGTGATGAGTGGACCAAAGTGGCTTCAGCTATACTATCAAAAGGGCTTCAATGAGAAACGCAGCCTTCACATGGACACGTTCGACGCTGCTGCATGGGGCCGATTCTTGGGCTGTAACTGCTCGTGACCCAGCTGCGGCCCCGGGGGGTCCGGCTCGTGTGAAACGCACCCTTTTCTCACCAGATTCCAACTCTCCACCGAGCGCCGTCCCACATCGCGGGCCTCCATCTTCAAACGCTCTCAGAGATCTGCCCGCTTTTTGTTTGCTTAAGCTCAGAAAGCCACTATCGGCCCAGAGTTCTGCTCAGATGAATGCCAACTACAAGGCGCTATCGGATTGGGCAATGCCCATTTGGGCACTTATCTAAAGGCTGATGAACTTTGAACAGTTAAGTGCCCCAATTACTGTCATCTGGGATTCAGACCACAAAGCTTAAACAAGTTGTGAAAAGGGGCTTGAAGAGCCCCTTTATGCTACAGCTTGAGCGCCCGGCTGTAGGTAGACGTATACTTTTCAATCTTTGACATGCAAGCATATAACATCCGATAGTGATTCCAGATTTAGGTGATGGGAGATAAACAAAAAATGGCTTTGTCTGAAAATTGCCCATTTGAAAGCACTCGTTTCAAACCATTACCCACAATGCACTGTAACCGAGGACAGGAGAGCTACAAACAATGCCCATATTAGTTAGTAGATGGCTGCCACTCTTCTCGAAGTGTCAAAATTGACGCGTCAATGATTGGGAAGGGCTCTCGTCTTCATGAACATAGAAAGGAAGTAGTTTACCTCAAACACGCAACTCACAATTAATGCACCTTTTAAAAAGGCTTGCATGGGAATTTCTGCAGATTTAAAAAATAAAAAACACGCACTTTGCTGACTTCAAACAGGACCACGATGATGCCGTTTATCATTTGTGGAACCACCCACCTTGCATAGCTGAACAAGGTCAGCAGAGGCCTTGTGTGCCCACTGGAAGTGCTCTCATAAGACTGACGTGCTAAGAGGCACCTGGAATAACTCGGGTGACTTAAAGACCAACTCGCACAGTTTCTAAAAACATGTCCCCCTGGTTGAGGGCGCGCGTCCCGTCCCAGCTGAAATAGGACACAATTTTTACATCGTTGATGGCACATGTCGTCATTTAGAGATTGCCCCCGAGGGCCTTTGCATAGGAGGAAGCTAATGTTTCCCTCATGCTTTGAATTTTTTTACGACCACAAACGTATTTTAAACTAATTATCCCCAGTGAGTTTTATTATAGCTTCCTCATTTGTTAAATAGTGATTCAAAGGCTCTTTGTATTAGATTAAAAATAAGTTAAAACGACACGGAACCGCCAGGAGACCGCTGACATGATTTATACACATTTACTTCTGGGAAGGAGCCATTTGATCGGGTCAGATGTTTTTCATTTTGAAGGTTTATCGTCAAGAGGCAAAAGATGGAAAAGGGGCCAAAACAACCAACCTTCCAAACAGCCAAGTCCGCTGGGGAAACCCATTTACAGCGAGCACTCAGAATGAACTACGTGATCAAGTTATTAAAATATGAATATAGGACAACACCTGCTGTCTCTCTAGAACTGGTTTCTGTTCACTCGATGAGTCTCCAGAACCCCCCCCCCCAACCCCCCACCCCCTAAAGGAAAAGGTCTGCTGGCCTATTGTCGTCAGATGCTATACATCATTTATCATTGCACATGTATTCCTCTTCAACCCATGCGAGTGTGGCTTGTTTCTGAGGCAAATGATAATTTCACTTCACTATATTTTGGATTCATTATATTACAGGGGGCTCCCTCCAATATAATGGCACCCACCCTTGATAGAGAAAATCTGCATTGCTCTCCGTGCACAGCAGAGTTCTGCCCCGGTGGGTGCAAACACACGGTGCTTTTCTTCTACAATCATAAGCCGATAGTTAAATATAAATCAATTGATTTGCAAGTTTATCACATGAACTTCCTCATTTGAGGTCACAGTAACTGATCAAATGAATCAGCAAGTGTTCAGCCAAGCAGTAAACACACAGGAGTTTTATAGTCGACTCATTCTATTCCCACATCGAGAACCACTTCTTACATCCAGCCAGTACAAACTGGATTTGAAATAAACGCTCTGAATGGCAGTGACATAAAGGGCGTCAGGACACCTCCGCAGAGACGTCTGCTTATAAAGCTTTTACTGTTTCCAGGCTGATTAGTAAAATCTGAGTGCGTTCTGAGTCACACCGTGTCAAAGGGGACCTCTATATCTGTAGTGGGATCGGAACAAGTCCAGCAGATGGAGTGATCGCAGAGAAGGTCAGACAGGGATTGCACGATGACCAACGATGTTTACTACCACACAGAACCAAAGTTCAGGAGTCTGACCTGTGAATCAAAGGTCCTCAGAAGACCTCGGTTTGGTCACGGAGAGCCACGACAAACCGCGAGCCAAACACTTTTTTGGGAACAAAAGGTTGAAAAGTATGTTGGCGAGGTCACGGAGGGGGTTACTCACCGACTCACACTCCCGGAGTTTCTTCTGAGCACTGTCAAAGTCGAAGTTCACGTACAAGCACTCCACAAACTCAGTGATTGGATCCTTGTAGGTGTAAGATTCCTGGAAAAAAATGAATTGGAACACAATAAAAATCAATATGATGATTTAATAGGTAGAAGTATTTGTAAGGATGTCAACGTTGAGCTATATTACAATATGTACAATGTATAAAATACATCTGGTCTTTCCAGCGTTAACGAGAACACAAACACACACACACACACACACACACACACACTCTGAGCTTTGGGAATGAAGTCTTCGCAGAGCTATTGGGAGACGTGGTCAGTCAGCGGCCTACGAGGTTTGACCTTTGTAAACACAGATGGGAGCAAACACAAAAGCGGTGCGGTACCTGCTGGATGACCTTCACCAAATCCTTCAGGACCTGCCGACGCTTGCGGACATCCTTGTTTGTAATGATCGCTGTGGTCAGGTAACGCAAGATGTGTGGGCACATCGTCTGGATGGCGTTGAGGTATCTGGAATGAGGGAGGATAAAGATGATCATTTACGTGCTGAAGGACGTGATCTTTACAGAGGACACATAATGTAACATTTTGGCTACCCATCGGCCTTCCTGGCATTTAGAACAGAGGCTGAGCCTCTGCAGCTAAAACAGATGAATGTCCGAACAGGACCCTCAGTCCTGGACGTGGGACCAAGCATTAAGCCATCCCTTTCATTAGTGTCCTATGAGAGGGAGGTAGAAAAGGAAACCATGGCAAGAGGATGTAGATCAGTGAGCAGGAGCTGAAACCCAATCCATCAGGGGCCGATGTTTCAACCACAGGTCAACTGGCTGAGGGCTGAGCACAAGAGACAGGACGCTGTTACGGGCGGATTCTAATCCCACACCAACTCTGAAGACCGTGTTCTGTATAAACAACGATCAAAGTCTGCTTATGCGCACACACACTACTTTCCTCGTCAATCAACATTAAATGTACAACCAAAACTCCGTATTGTTTCTAAATGTCTAAAAGAGGAAGTCAAAGTCCTTTTAGGCAAGTCATGCCACTCGCCGCCATCTTGGCAACGCCTCCGGGCAGCTATTTCCGCTCCAACAAGACCAGCCTCCTATCTCAATCAATGGGCAGATAGTCAGAACTGTACTTTCACGGGTCATCGGGACATAAGAACCACATGTATAGAAACAGCAGTAGAATATGATAAAAATCGCTGAAAAAGTTTGATGACTGCCCCAAAATAAGGTTTAAAACTCCTTTTTCCCCCAATGGTTACTGTTATTACGCATGCGCAAGGCTTCAAGACAGCAACCTTCATTTACGTCTCTATCCAGAATGCCGGTGTTACGCCATCGTCTCCGCTGTCGCAAAACCTCAGCTGTGCGCATGCGTCAGTGGAACCAGGCGATAGGCTTTAATGTTTCCCGGCTTGACTGTTAAAAAGCAGATGATTGGCTTTCCAGCAGGGAGGGGCGGGACATGCACATACAACCGCCATCTTTGCCGTTACGGGTTTTCCTACGGGAGTTGTATTGACGATTGAGGAAGTGGCATGTCTCATATAGAGTCTCTGAGGAAGTGCAGCTGAAGCCAGAGGACCACATGTTGTTCAGGGAAAGAGCAGTTTAATTAGCTAGAACAAATTCAAAAAAGGGACAGGGGATCTGTGGCAGTAGTGACGTCGGGTCTACAAACAGCAGCGGGCTGTCAGAGGGCTCTCCCTCCGCCCTTTGTAGTTGCTTTACTCCCGCACCGTGTTCCTGATTAACTTACACCGTCTCACCCTGGGCGGGGGGCAGCTCCAATAGCAGGCATCCACCCGACTGCCCTAAGGGGCTTCCATCTTTTTTCTTTCTTTCTTTTTTACGAGCGCTGCTGCTCTGGTTTGTTGAGGATGCTACCGAGGCACACAGCCAAAATGAATGAATAACTAAATAAATATCAAGCACTGGTGCAGATTCTCTCTGGTCAACAGGCACTGTGGGAGAAAATGGAAGGTAACAGGGTCCCATTTCATAGCTCATCTGGAAAAATACTAATATATTTGCAGTTTGCACCTGCAAAATACTTGGTACAAGCATCTTTTTCCCCCCAATGTCAGTGCGGTCCAAACATGAATTTGGACAAACATCTGCTGAGTGCAATGGTTAGGCAGGTCAAATGTGGAGCGCAAGAACAGCCGCTGGTCACCGACTTCAGCCAAAGGAAGTACTGACCGTCAGAGGGGGGGAAACGAGGGCCAAGCCTCAGAGGGGAAAACATGAGGTTTCTCAACTGTGAAACTGCAAAGCACACAAAACTACCTCAGTTTGTCCACACAGATGTTTGGGTGAGCTACTCAAGAGTAATTATTGGGCAGGCCTTCTTAATCATCCACAATAAAATTAAAAACTAAGTCAAACTCAGGGAGCCAGACATTTGGGTGCGCTGTGTTGTGGTCCCCTGCCATACCATATGTGGAGGCCAATCATCTGTACAATTATACAAGCCTGCAATCAGAACGGGGGTGTGCAAAATTTAACACAGTGTATAAACTTTCCAATCTGCGATGCACGTGGCCTTGTTCTCAACTGGGAGAGTAAACAGACACAAACACACTCTTCTGAAACCACTTTAAGAATACATGGGGGGGGGGGGGGGTTCATGGAGAAGCCCGCCACCCAGAAATGTGTTAGGAAAACAATCGTTTTCGTAAAACGTAATCGTAAAACACACATTTTCTCTGAATCATCTTAAGCTCCACAACTACGTTCACACTACAATACTACTCTCAATACAACGCACTTCAATATGTATCCGAAAACTAAAACACAGCTTCGCAATATCAAAACCACTCGTATACATACAACTGGTGATAATATAAAAGCAAAAGCTGCTATGGACAATGTGGATGGCTTTAGGCAAAAAACACTAGATACAGGAGATATATATATTTTAAGTTTAGTTGAGGCGAATTGTCCGGATCCTCCATTACCTTGACAGACGCAATCCATTATTATAGAATAATATAGAGCTCAGACCCTACCTGAGCGCACCTGAAGACGCAGTATGCGAAACGCATTGTTCATTCTTAAATAAAATCTAGCAAACGTCATCAGTGTGCGGTAGAATATCTTTATTTTTGCTATAGTATGTTCCTGCTATCTACTCGCACCCTACCGGGCTGTGCGTGGATCTGGATATCATTTGGACCATAATTATACAAGTTAGTATTATTATTAATATTTGAGACGCCCAGAATTGTGCCGCTCAAACATAACTCAAGCTGCAATGAATTGTTGGTCCCAGGTCCCTTTTCTCAATTGCAATTTCCACTGGCACCCTCTCAATGTACACTGATTGTTAGTGACATCTTCAACGACACACACTCTCGCTGGATGCTTTTATCGGCACCCAAACAAAAGACAGACGTTTTTAATCTGACGTAGGGTTTCCTTGATGCCAATTTATAACATCTTAGCACACAGGATTTCCAAAACTGCAGTCGCCATCGATGACAGCTTGGCTCTGTAAAAAAACCACCCCACGTGTGACTATTTTGTTATGCTCGAGTTCTAACGGGTTCTCTGCTCGGCATTTCATTGCACCGTGATGGGCCGAGAGACACGAGGCTCCACCGAACTACAGACCTTTGCCCTTTGGTTTCATCTTTACAACCACTTTCAGGTGTTCTCTTCAATCTTTTGCAACTTCCTGGATGTCAAAGCAGGGCATTAAAACAAAAGACTAAATGATGACATGAAGGCTACTTACTGGGGCTGGTACAGAAAGAGCTCAATGATATTGTCTCTGCCCTTGGGGTGGTTGAAGAAGACAAAGAGGGACCAGTGAATGAGCCATGTCCTCTGCTGAAGAGCCTGAAGAGGGGAGGTGACGGACTGAACAGGCCACAGACAAAAAAAAGGGGGGGGGGGAGAAGAAAGGGGAAAGAGAGGACTGGTAAGACAATGTAAGTGCTGTTGTATAAATGGAAAACAACCATCAAACATACAGCCACTTCATACTCATAACAGAGTTCTTAAGTAGTCAGGAGAGTGTGTGAAAGTGAAACATCAATGTGAGAGTCCATGTAAGGGACTCTAAATGCGGTATCAAATTCATAGCAGTGGGGCATTTACGTTGTTATCGATAGTCTCTCTCAGGCGGGTGAGGTCTTCCATGGCTGCCTCCCAGTTCTGCATCAGGATCTCAGAGGCCAGCTTTCCCCACAGAGAGTTCAGGGCATTCCTGTCTGTGGCCGGGACCTTGGGAACAGGCACGGTGAGCAGTTAAAACCTGACGCACACAGCACTGCAACATACTAAACAACGCCGTCCCTACAGCGGCTTGGCACACACACACACACACACACACACAGGGCCACTGCTTGCTCGGTTCCAGTGGCCTCTTTTCTTATTTGTACTGGATGAACAGATTCAATTCTTGACAGCAAAAGAGACATGGCTCATGAACGACTGTTTAGCTTGAAATAAAACCAAATTTGCTGCACTTTGCCAGTTGACCAGGGATAGGTTGCTAGATTACGACATTAAGCAAAGACACATTTGGAGCACATCCTTGTGCTATTTCAATAGTTTGGTAGAACTAAAAACACTTTGGTCGAAGTGGAGTTTGCTTCAGAGAGAAAAGTCCCCCAAACTAATGGTGAATCATTGAGGGACCTGGAATGAATGGCTGCATCACCGGTTATTAGATGCCCTTGTTTACAGCAAGCGTTTTCAAAGGCCATTTGTCCAGTTTGCAGTAGGAATATGCCAACAATTTTATAGTAGAGATGGAGCAGCTGTACACCAACAAAAAACACAAACTTGTATACATTCCAACCCTGCAAAAATACCAAATTGTAACTTTGAATAAATAAAAATAATTGTGACCAACAACCTGAAAAAACAACAAGTAATTAGAAAGAATGGAGGAGCAGACTCACGCAGTAAACTCTGCAACAAACCCAGGAAATATTCCCGACGATAATGTTTTACTTGCATGCATAATGTTGGTTGTTGAAACAAACAAAACTCTCCAACCTAGGATTAAGATAATGCGCTGTTGCTTTAAAGTTGATGCTACATCGTCGCCCACTATACGAGGACAAATATACAGAGGGCAGATGAAAAGATCAAGCTGAAAGTAGCAGACTGATTAAAGACTAATCACTCACGGGAACATGTCACAGGCTACTGCTACTGATTTCCAGAAGGGACTGAAAACAAACAAAAAGAAAAAGGACCAGGTAATGAAGCACAGGTGGAGAATGCCTCTGAGCCGCGAGGCAATCACTCTGCAGCAGGACACTCGACTACACCCCGGGGCTCATGGGAAACTCTGCGCCACAGTAGTTCACGATAACACCCAACACCAGACGCAGTGACATGAGTCAAGCAGGAAGTCGGGGAGGGTGTCTGCTGAGCCCCCCACCCCCCCACCTCGTGGGCTGTGAGACACGGCAAGATTATATGGATAGACATATGCACGTACGCACGCTGGAAAAGTTTCAGTACCTGGGTTTTTCCAGCAGTTACCTTAAGTTTCCATTGGTTTGTGAAATGGGCACATTTTCCCTGACTGACCAGCAACAATAAATTGACTGTGCTTGGGGATCCGTCGGGATACTTAATCTTTATTCTTAACATTCAATCCCTGCATTAAGTGATGATATGAATAAGTTGCTCTTTTCGGCAGGGACGAACTGTAACCAGACCTGAGGCATGGATTTTGCAAGGCTGGCTTCCTTCGTTTAATTGACTGGCTTTCCCACGTTAACGGACCTTATGGAGCCTCACCTCTCCCATGCGGGGGAGGGAGCGACAGACCAGGGGCCTGTGAGGATGGGAGGACCAAAAAGAGGGACAGGGGGAGGCATACAGACTCCCACTAATGAAATCCATTTCTACCTCTTTCACATCTAAAAAGCCTCTTGCATTTTCAAGAGTAATGCAAACAGATATCTAGTTTCAGGGCGCGATCTGCTCGGAACTAAGAATGAGGGGTGTAACAATTAAGGGGTGAAAAAAAAAAAGAAATCAATGTCGGTTTTTAAACAATATCCCTCAACTAGAGCAAATTGGGTTTATTTAGGCCGAGCTGCAAAGCCATAAACAACTGCTGCTGGAACGCTTTTCTTTTCAGTCGGGAAGTGGAAAGCTTGGCTGAATTATCCGTCATCTCGGCTCGGATGTTACTCTTCCTTCTCCAGACTCGAGCAGATCAGCGACAAAAAGCTATCAAATGAAGTGCCCGGCTGCTTTGGGTTGAGAGGGTTGTTTGTGGCGGGTTGGTCTCATCATCGCTCGCAGCTGCTGCCAAGTCCTTCCAGCCGAGAGGACGTGCGCGAGCATTCGGAGTCAGGCCCGTCCCGGAGACGAGAGGCGACGCAGTATCCGATGCCAATTAGGATAGGAACAAAAGCTCGCTGTCATGAATGGACCAAACGTTGAGCCGACGCTCGCCCGCTCCGTCGGGGCTGGTTTTGGCCCGAACGACGGGTTTTTAACCACAGAGCTAAATGCCCCACCGAAAAGCAGGTTAACCACGGAGCTAAATGCCGTACCAAAAGGCAAACAAAAGCCGGAGGACGAGTAAGTGACGCTAGGAAACCGCTGGCCATGCGGGCTGGTTCCATTGGTTATTACCAGACGCTCGGTTGGGCTGAATTAACAAACACTTGATGCGAGATAACATCGAAGGAGTCAAAAGGGGAGCTGAATTTGGGCTGGAAATGTGGTGTTATTACAACTGGAACAGTAATCTAAGTCAACAAGGGGTTAGCCGGGAGCTTAAAGATGCCCTACATGTGACCTTGGTGGAAGCTCTAGCGAAGGGAACAACTGACGCCAGCCAGACGCTGGAGCTTGCCTAGTTAACGAGGGAACCACCTTGGCTACAGAGCTCCCAGCTGCTGTGCAGTTCACACCACGTGGACATTGCAAGTCACGGGGCTCAAGTCATCATCCAAACTTGTGGGTCAATTGGATTGTTTGACAATTTTCCCACGTAAAACATGTAGTTCAACATAGTAACATTTTATCCCCATACTTCCAGTTGATAACACAGGCGCCCGACACCTGTGGTGGAGCCGGTGATTCAGCCATCTTCAGTTCTAGCCGGTTTCTTGTGTGAACTGCGGACAACGTCTGCGACGCAAATACACTGCTGACACGTAGCGTGAACCCTCAGATCTCTTGCTGCTCATGTTAACGTTTCTTCTTCTTCTGCGCCACTACTTGACTGGAAATGTGCTACACGTCACCTGCTAGTGGGAAGCCCCTTAAACCAACCCATCTACACAATTTCCACTTTGTTAAGAAGGCTGATTCCTGTGTACCTCTTCTCGGCCAAAGGAAAAAGAAGTCTGGTACAGAAAATTAAACAGTTCAAATGCACACACATTTAACAATCCAAACAAGAACCATTCAAAAATTTGAGGCACCTTTCACACTCTTAAAGCGCAGTTATATCCAATGTGGCAAAACTAATTAAAAAAATTAATTCCCGAGCCGCACCTCCTTTGTTGGTTGCCTGGTTCACGTTAAGCCACAATGGCAAATGATCTTGGTTCATAGACAAAGAAGCACTGGCTGAAGACCACCGACAGTACTCCCGGTCACTACAACGATGTGCTTTTTCATGAATATTATATAAACATCACATTTTTCCTTTTTTTTTAATTTTGCAATGAAATCACTTGATAAAAAGACATGATGTATGCGCAGCATCCCTGAGAACAGCGTGTGGAGTTCTGGATGCTCACAAAGACCAGCTTTGCATAACTTAAGCCCAGCGTAAACTCAGACGTCGTGACTGGGGAATCTCTGGCCACAGCACTCTAATCAATAAGCTGTCTGCTGAAGCAAACTACAGACAGATTATGCAGTCCGGTCACTTGGCCCAGTAAAAGATCCTCCTCAAGTCTCCTCAAGACCATTTGCCCCCCCCACACAAAAATACCAAAGACGTGCAGGGAATTGAACAGGCAATGACGTCACCTTTTCCTATTCAATTACATCTAAGTGTTCTTATCCTCCTATGCCTTGGCTGTAGGAGGAATTAAACATAATGTGATGTTCAATTGGTAATATTTCAGAGAGATGCTTGGAGCCAGTATATAAAAATAGGGTCGGTAAGACGGTACCATCACTGTGTTAAGGGAGGTAAAGCGAACCGTTATCAGCAAACATCCTCATTCCATGATCGCCGCTGTTGGGGAAAAACTCACCAAGACGCGGAAGAAGTAGAGGTACTCTGCCGCTCCGGAGTAGTTCCCGCACTCGTACTGGAACTTGGCGTATCTGTACAGCGTGTCCAAGTACTCCTGACGGAACTTCAAAAGGGAATACGAGCGTATCAGTATCACAAACAGAGAAAATGTGAACTGTCGTCAGGTAGAATCAAAACCGTACATATTTTGAAAACAAATATTGTGCTGGCTGCGTAATGTCGTGCCGCTGTGGAGCTGAAGGAAATCCCTGATTGTGTCATGCATATGATTCTAATTTATATACAGCCTATGGTGTCATAAATACATTTTGTGGGTTAGGGCGAGTCATCCTCATCATTACCTCTCAAACATCTGGGTTGCATCAAGATATGTTTTAAGCCATTGTAAACCCAATTCCACCTCTAATTTTTCATATTTATTTGTAGTCGTAACACCATTTCCCGACAATATTTCACTTTTGTGACCGCTCAGCCAAGAAGCAAATTGTGTGAACAACATCAAAAGATATACATTTAAATATATGGATGGCGATCCTTTTGAGGCCTGGGTGTCATCCTGTCTTTAACCGCCAGGTACCTCGCAGCCCTGTGCACTGACTCCAGTAGAACTGGCCCCTGCGTCTGGGATGTGTGGCGCTGCACCAAGGACAGCAAGCATGTCAGCGGGATACCGAAGAGGGAGGGGCCCAAACATCCCGCTAAATATAGAGCCTCCGGCATTCTTGCGGCTCTGTCCATGGTCCCGGCTGTTTATTCTTAACAGGCCACAACAGAATGTATATGTCCGCAGAATTTGTGCTAGCCATACAAACCCCCGAAAACGAGTTACGGGATTTTTTTTTGGGAAGTAGCCGCTGTGCATTTCCCTGCTCGGCCGGCCCATCCCACTTCACCCCTAAAACAACCGCGGGTTCACTCCGGAGCCATGGGAAATTCAGCGAAGGAGTTGAGGTGTCAGCAAATCAGGCCCACTTACGTTATGCTTTTCGGCCAAGTAGTCAAAGAGCATTCGTCCGTCTCTGCAGGAGGAGAAACAAAAGGACAGTTCCTGTAGTTAGAAGCCGTTGGCCGACATCCATTCGGGCGCATTTTCTCTACCTCTGGTCTCAGCGGTGTGTGCACGATGACCGTTCACTACATTTGGTTTAATTGGTACAAATCCATCCACAACATTTCTAAGAAGTGATGTCTGTGAGGAAAGGGGTACTCCTCTCTCTGCACAGCCTTCAAGTCGAAGTCTTTGCCAAAATGATGCGCTCACCTTTTCTAAAGAGCCACATTGCCATTTATGTGGACATCACACTCAAACGGTGTGTGCTGCCAGATAATATTGTCTTTGTGTGTGATGCGTTTACGGTTACGTGAATGTCATTTTTTTCACAGCGTAAGCAAGCAAAAACATATATACATCTTACATTTCACTTGCTACGAGATTCAAACGAGTCGGCTGCTGAGCGCCCCGAAAAGCGGCAAAAGTGCCGTCGGCAGCATATTGACTCAAAAAAGGAATTCTTTCCCTTTGTTTTAAGACGTCCAAACAAATGAGAACATGTATCGCACTTCCCCTCAACTGTTATCATAACCCACACGCATATCTATCTATATATATGGTACGAACATGAATGCTTGTAATAGCCGGGCCTCGGTTTCTGGACCCAGCAGCTGTCCAAATAAAGCCCCCTCAGGCATAGAGGCCATTTAGCCAACTGTCCAATCTTAGACCATTAGGGTCTATTACCCAGTAATATGCTTCGTGGATCCACATGGAGAAACCCTAACAGACAGGACATGGGGATTGGCATATTAATCCATTCCTCTTCCAACACTGGATGATCCTCTAATGCAGAAATAATGTTAAAAACAAGGCATTGAATCAAGCTGAATTTAGCTCATATTAATGGAATAAAACTTTTGCATGTTCGTTGGCTTGAGAGAGAGTTCTTCATTGACCCCAGATGAGTTTCCTCATTGTTCTACATATCCTTTGGTTTGAAGAAAAAAAAAATAGATGCTTAACATAAAACAGGCGTACGAGTCCTCATCCAAAACTGACAATTTCCTCCTTGCTTCACCCTGACAGCAAGCTAACGATAGCACAGACATGTGCTAGGTCAACGTTGCCATCATCAGGTTTGAAATCTCACATAACAGTTCCTACAAAGCTGGGCCTTGAATAAACAATATAACATAAAAGTATAAACTGAGGAAATAGGAAAATGCTTTTGATTAACTGAACACACTCTTGCCAAAAAGAAAGAAAAAAAAGGAAGGATGAAGACTGAATGGGACCAAACTATTTTAATCACCGTGTATGACAAAACAGTCTTAATAAAGTCAACCACAACATCTTAAGTCTGTTACTTTTTACATCTGGATTTGTTGACTTCTCACACAAAATATATATTTTTTTCCCCATTCAGGGTTCCATGGACTCTACAGAATCCTTAAATGCTGCTGTGCCATCTACCGTTTCTAATAATCGCTTTTACTTATACCAAAATCACGGCAAATATAAGTTTATCGGGATAATAAGAAAAATTGAGAGAATTTATACTTTGCTTCCTTAAGGGGCGGATACCGGCATTACCTGGTGGACTGCATCTGCTTTGTGGTCTCTGGGTCCTCGAACATTTTCACAATGGGCTCCGTCTCGGACTGCAGCTGCTTCAGCTGGGCCACAACCTCCGTCCTCTTCTCCCTCAGAGCTGATACAGAGAGGACGAAGAAAGCCATGAGCTACGGCAACGCCATAAACCAACATGGTCATGATCCAAGCACTATGAAAGTTTACTGCTAAATCAATTCGGACTGGAGTAAGCGTTGCAGTGCCCCTTTACGATTTCTATCCAGCAACGTTAATATGGTCCTCGATTGTATTTCTTGGGTTTTTTTGTGAATGGGGACGAGGAGTGTGTAACCACCAGGCGTCAGCACTTACTATGGGGAATTTCCTTCTCAGAATAAAGGCTTCTGTAGACATCCATGGCGAAGTCCACCATGTTGGTCTCACTGAGGAGATCCAGTTTTCCATGAAGAAGTTCCTGTTCATTGTAGATCTAAGCACAAAACAGAGGTGTCGGTTTTTGTACCATATTATGTTTTGACTCTGATGAAGAGGGCAAAGAACCCCAGAGACAAGCAGCAGTGAGGTGCAATTATAATGATATACAATGACCAAATGGAGTCATATCGTGATTAAATCATG
Organism: Apeltes quadracus; assembly: GCA_021346845.1. Classification (NCBI taxonomy): domain Eukaryota; kingdom Metazoa; phylum Chordata; class Actinopteri; order Perciformes; family Gasterosteidae; genus Apeltes; species Apeltes quadracus. The sequence goes on along the minus strand of CM037936.1, from coordinate 14,790,113 downwards.
TGCAGGTGGACATGTTGTTTCCCACTTGAAAGGGTGAGCGGGGAAGCATCGATAAACCAGTTGCATTGAACAATAGGCAGAGTCTTTACATTGTAACAGTGTTCAAAGATGTTTCTACTACTTACTTACTAGAGGAGTTGATAATTCCACTGAAATATGTACGTCAAATGGTTATTTATCCGATTATAATATATATATATATATATATATATATTTTTTGTACTTTTAACTTGTCCCACCACTGCAGACAAGAGAAGAATAGCTAATATGCATACCTGTCAGATAATATTCAATTTAACTCGAGGTAAGAATGATGCCACTCCAGTCCAAGAAACGTTACAGGTTTTTAAACAAACGGTTACAATTAATGAAAAAGTAATCCACATTGGAAATAGTTCATGTTTAAATTGACCTTACGTTCAAAAGGTTGCTAGCTAGACTTACGTTATTTATATAAAACGTTATATTCAGACTCAGCGCAGGGGCCTAAATGAGCATCCCAGAATGGTGTGTGGTTATTGCAACGGAAACCCTTTGCAGCTAATGCTACTAAGGGTTAGCATAGCTCGGGCGCGACTGTTTCATCTCCCCGGACACACGGTACTTGGCGGCTATTGACCAGCTGTGCGGAGTGATAACATATCTGAAAGGCAGCAGTGAACCACTGGGAAACGTTATTACCAGATAATGAGTAGAACAGACGCTACTGGTTTAGGTAAGGCGCTGCCTTACAACCATCTGGATCTGAAACAGCGCGTGGCCTGCTCACCCGCTTTAAAGCTAAAGCAAATTAAAGCACGACTTCCGGTTTTCTAATCTTTAGAGTAAAAAGAAAAAAATGAGGTGTGGTAATACGAGGAGGAACATAACAATATTATTCCTACGTATACAATTGTGTTACCAAAGCATGCGTTTATCGAATTGCTGACACGTGTCGATGTACTCCTTTGGTTATTTTCTTCAACAGTTTTCAGTTCGTCAAAAAAGGGATGGAGAATTGCATTTCGTTCCTTTTATTTTGAAGGCATAGAGATGTATATCCGGCTCCACTCCGGTTGAATGTGTTAGCTTAACAGAGCTACAGAAAATGTGACCATCTCCTAAACGCACAAAGCCCCTAAAACTACTCGAAAACGGAATATCGTTTCTTGAAAACAACGAAAAAATGTAATGGAATGTATACACGTTTATACAGGACATACCTCTTTGACGGATAGGAACTCCAGCAGAGGAAAAACGAGATGACGGTCTAAAAAGTGAGCAATTTTGGTAGTGAGGTCGTATTCCGCCATCTTTGCTCCGGGGAAAGGAAAGCGGAAGTGACATACGGTTGCATGGAGAGGGACTGACCAATCAGCGACATGCTCAATGTCTTCAATAAGAAATTGCCTCCTTTTTATCTGTATCTACCAGATAGCTAGACGGATACATTTTAGGCATTTTTTTTTTAATTTTTTGTTTGTTTAATTATGTCCCCCCTTTTAGATTTATTTCTGATATGCTGAAACTGTTAAGTTTATATTATTGAAATATTACTATTATTATTCTATTAAACTGCTTTTAGCGGTGGCTCTATTTTTTGCTTGAACTGTGGCTTGTGAATCTTTCAATAATTTCTTTGTAGTGTTGATACAGTAAAACATTTCTTTTACAAGAAATTCAAGTCAATGTTTTGTTGAATTTGAAAACATAGGCTTTCCCCCAGACACCACTAATATATATTTTTAAGCTTGTCTTTCAAAAACGCCTTCATAGGACTAAAAACAATTTGAGGGCCAATACAGTCATGATGAACCCAGTTCATGCCTGGTAAATGTGAAGGAATGAACTTTTCCACAAAGTTAGAAAGTCACCGTGCATCTGCATCATCCTTCTTTCTCCTCCTTTACTTCAGCAGCTGCCTCATAAAAATACCCATTTAATGGCCCATTTTTAACAGGTTTCGCTCTGTTGTTTTCTTGACAACTATGTGTCACCGTCTTATATCCTCACACAATTCTCCTCTTGATACCACTGGACTCTATATCTTCCCCCAGCGCAGGTATTTGAGATCACAGTGGTGAGTTTAAAATGGGTGTCATCCAAGTAGGGGTACAAGAATTAAGAGCGTAAGAAAGCCTTCCTCCCGCTTCGTGCCGCTGACCCCACATAAAACCAACCGGTAATAAAATACATAGCATTTTCTATTCAACGCTGTTGTTTTAAAATGTAAAATTGATCCATGAAAATATAATTGTGGCAAAGTGTCAAAGTTGTAATGGAGGGTCCAAAGAAATCTCCAAAGGTATATTTTAAAGTGGTTTTGTCACAGCTTTGTTACTTCTACCCTGTCATTCCCACCCTTTACTGTATAATCAGTTCATTCTGTGCACCTGCCAGTCACATCTCGCCAGCACGATCCCACTCACCTGTCCGTCATACAGCCTCCCGTTAGTATTTAACACCCAGTCACCCACTCAGTCACTGCTAGATTTTTCTCTGCATTCATGCAAGGTCTTCCAGAACTTTTTGGGTCTGACCACCAGCCAGCCTCCTGTCCCTGACCACCACTTTTACAAGTGACTGTACGACCTGTTTGTTTGCATTGAGGAAAAGAAAGACTCTGATTTGAACTACTGTTGCTGTCCGTTGTGCTGCACCTGGGTCAACCCTGATCGTTCGACCCAATAACATGCTGTCAGCAAAACCTCTGTGTCCTTCCAACCTTATTTGACTGAAAACATGATTATAACCCAATAATTGCTCCTCTCTCTGTCATCAAAACCATCCACTTCAACAAAGCCTTTTCTGTGTAACCGTAGTGGGATTTTATGTGCACGCAATAATACTTAGTATTCAATATCGAGTTAGGAAGCAGCAGAAGGAATCTTCACCGGTCTAAGCCAAGCCGTTAAGCAATTCCAGATCATTTCCAGACAAGCTAAATCAAAACTGACAGAACACTGTGTTTCAAACAATGATGTAAAAGCCAAATTTCTTTGGTTTCTCTTGTTCCCACAGTTTTCATATTACTTTAAGGAGGGAGAATAGTATTTTGGAAAAGCATCTGCAGGGGAAATCCCTTAAACTTTCTCAGATTATTCATTTTCTTTTCTGACACGCTTATGTTTTTTTGCTGATAACACCTAAAATCATGGAAAATGTTCTTTCCTGATGAGTTTTTATATTTGCGAAAAGATGTCTCAGTTTTCAGGAGACAATCAGGGCCAACAATCAGAGTCCCTAAGCACCATTAAGGCCTGAGCCGCGTTTTTTTAAACCCCACTAGATGGATGTGGCCATCACACAGCAGCAGGACCAATACACAAATGTCTCTCAACACATGCACAGCCCAGCATCTACAAACTAAACTACAATGTCTCTGGCGTGACATTGTGGCCCTACGGTATAGCTTTACCGACAAAAGTCTGAACATTTTTATTTAAAACCATTTATATTTTTTCTCTGCAAAAGTTCATTGTTTTCTCTGGATAGTCACAGTTCTTTTCTCTCTGGTATGTTAAGTGAATTATCGGGAGTTCGCAGTTATGCTGCAGTTGCAATGCTGCAAGCGTAGTCCTCATCTAACCACTTTATACAGCATGATAATTACAACGTAAGACATTGTACTAAAACTATGACTGTAGTTGTTTTAGTGGAAAGATGTCAGTTCATTAAAGAAAAAAAAAATCCAGTCGAGTCTACCACAAGCAGATTTTCACTCAAGACCTAACTTAAATTCATTTAAAGGTGGCTTTACCAAAATGACCAATAAACAACCAGAGATTTGCAGTTACAGATCAGCACTTTAAAGCAAATTTTAAACATTGGCCAAACCATAGAAAACCCCGTCCAGGTCTGCACGCGAACCTTTTTCTGATTGACTTACATTGAGAGATTTTTAAATGAGTCAATTGAACAAGGCTGAGCTTCTACTAAGCGTATTCTCTGTGGGCCCAAAATGTGGAGGATCCGTGAAAGATCCAGATAGTTTTATAATCTGTTTTAGTTTTTCTGCCTTATGTTCCACTGAGCAGCTTTTGGGATGAATGACAGTAGTTGTCTTTATACACAAAGGCCCACATAAGGCTATGACTTACATAATTAGTTGAGATAAGAGGCAGGATTAAAGACAGACGGGTCCCTGATAATAAGTCTCTTGAGTGCAATTATGTTTCTTATGAGAGTGTGGTGGATCCCAAGGAAAGGTGAGGGGTGTGGTGATGGAGGGGAGGTGTCTGAAGGCCAGATGGCTTCACCCCGTCAATTGATTCCTCAGTTTGTACAGTCAGAAGGAGATTTGTTTGTTTGTCTTCCAACTTTAACAGTGTGTTTAGGTCAAAATGGTAATGACCCAACTGTCAAACGCGAGGTTTCAAAACGGCTGTCCATCGACCGTTTGGCGACGTATCTGAAACAATGTTCGCTAGTTGTACACAGTCGAGGCTTCACGCCCGCTTCAGCCTCTTGGGTATAAATTGGTCTCCCCATTGCTTGGCGACATTACACGCTGTAATCCAACCTAATTTCTTATTTGTTTTTAAACCTTTTACTTAAATAGGAAAGTCCCATTCCAGATTGAAAATCTATTTTTAAAGGAAGACCTGGCCAAACCAGGCAGCAACATTGAAACCGAAAACCAGAACAAGAACAAACTTGCTGCTAAGTGGAAGCAGTTCTAAATTTTTAAATGCAGTTTTAAATCTTTCTGCAACATATTCCATTGAGGGGGCTGCACAGTACATAAAAGCCCATTTCCGTACATTTGGGACAAGGGGCATAAAGAAGCCCTGAGAACACAAGTGTTGTTCGACACGTTTGTGCATGATGTAGACCAAGGATTGCCCTATGGAAGTGTCCAATGGCTGAGCCTACGCGTGGCAAAAGCGGGCCAACCTATTTGAGAGCATAACTCCCAGTGGTGAGTCAGAAGTTTACAATTTGTAACTGACCGCAGTGAAAAATGGTAAGCTGTGTCCACCACACAAAGACAGTTTGCAGAGGCAATTAAAGTCCAACACAAGTTAAAAAGTAGCAATGTTGGTACGCAAATACTAGTGACAGGCTACAATGATTAATTGCACGATTTACTGCTCATTCAAAAGTATGCCCTTTTTAAAAAGTACTAATATATGAAAAGTGCAATTTCGTTTTGGTTTACAAACACCATTCCTAATCTGGACAATGTGCAGCCAATTTCCAGCGTGATTGGACAAGGGTTCCCTCTCTTCACAAATCCAGAAGTAACCGCTCCAAATGAGATGTAACACTTTTTCAGGTGCGGGTAGGTGGATTTTGGATACCTTTGGATGGCGGTGCAGTGGTTTCACCTGGTTTTTCATGCTCATCTTAACGGCTGTTGCCAGCCTACAGGTATGAGTGGTGCATGGTGCATTCTTCCCAAAGCCCCTTCCCATTGAGGCCAGTATGCAATTGTGAACAGTTGCTACAAATCCATCGTTGTGTGTCAGACCCAACCTCAGTGTGGATACGGTTCACGGTGATCTGCTCTCGAACATAACTATGCCTCGGCCATGTACATTGCAACTTTGGAATCCCTACCTGCCAAGGCGCTTCTGAGTCAACCCAACCAATCGGGTGAATGCAACTATTGATTTGTTCCCACAGGACTCAGCCAGACTCATGCATGAAGAGTTTTGGGCGAAACACTTTATAAAAAATTCGAATGCAAAGTTCCTCAAAGTTGAGTAAATATGCGCAGCCATCCATGTGTCTGTAAATCAAAGTGTGTGTGTGTTTGTTTTGATAACTGAACAGCTGCAGACAGCAATGTCGTTGAGCACAAATGATCAAGTGGTGCCACCAGCACCATCGGACACTTATTAGCATGCAAAAAAGTTATCCATCACTTTAATTGTTTGCCTTGCAGAAAATGCTCCGCTGCCTTGCAATAAATATAAATGGTGCTGTTGTGATGGGCTAAATATTCCATGAAAAACCTCAACTCTCCAGTTCTCTGAAAGCTTTCTTGGTCCAAGGGTCCAAATGGATCCAAGGGAGGGAGTGGAAATGACATTGCCAAGGACACCGACCGCTGGCCTCTTTGTCAAAATGTAAATCAATAAGTCCTGGAGACAAATGACTCGCTGCTGGATTTTGCACGGCCAAGCAGTCCTGCACTGAATCTGACTAATTTTAATATTTTTTTTGTAAACATTTTAGCCATGCATCAGCTCACTGCGCCTGCGTGTCAGGTTATAAATCAGCGCACCACACTCCCATTTTGGAGCCCAGCGCTGACTTCAACACTGTCGCACTCGATGGCAGCGGGATGAAGGTTATCGACCAGCATCGACATCTGCGTGAGACACGTCTGCCGCACAAAACGAGGACTAAGCTGCACTAACTCACATCGGCGAGTTGAATGAATGAACTTCAAAAGCTAACACAATTTAGGATGCAGATAATGTGGGAAAGGGAAAGCAGTTCAATATTTGCTTGGAGGTGTCATGGCGGTCAAACTTTCTCTAAAAGACTGCAGCATAATTACAGAAGACTTTGCTCAAATGTGAAGTCATCAAATATACATTTTTTTTAAATGTTTAATGTTGAAATAGCATCAACAAGCGTGTATGGACAAGTTCTAAATGACACCCACAACACCTACTCTGCGTCTTTTGGAGCTAATCTAATGCGTGGGGATGTGAAAACCCAGTTTGAATTTAATAAGAACGAGCAATTGGCTGTTGAATATTGTTCGTGGCACTGAAATATAGAGCGAGAAGAGCCGCAGAGTGAGGGAGCCTAATTGCGATGTGCCATAATTTCCCGCTCAGGGCCTTGCAGTGCTCAGGATACGGGTGAGGTCAAAGGTGCAATACAGGGAGTCCATCATAGGCAAAGCGTGCTGGAATTATCTGTACAGAGTTATTCGCGGTGATGTAAAGGCATCTTGGTCAGACAGGAGACCTTGTCAGCTTGCAAAGTAAACACGGTACCGCCGGCTCCAGAGGGCTAAGTCCAAACATTGTTGCTAATTGCATCTGTCTTCATTTTCCTTAACTCAGTGTACAACACCAACAAAAAAGAAATCTAGATGGAACCAGAATTATTTGGAAACCACAGAGAGTACCTCAAACTTACGTCAATTTTTAGCCGAGAGCTGTACATTTCAGATTGCCAACTCTGATTGCCCTGTGTCAGCAATCAAAATATAATGCCTGTGAAGTGTTTCAACTGGAATATTTCTCTTTTTTTCATCCACGCAGAGTGAAAGGGAAAATGTATACATATGCTTGTTCTGTGTGCGATATGTGGGGGCTTCGAGAGTATGGAAACCTGCTTAAGCAAACCTGCATAAGCACAAGTCCAACTTGGTTTTCAGAAGGTTGACAATTGATTTCCCGTATGGTGACATTTCTGTACGAGAGGACTGCTCCGTGTTAAACAGGCGACTGTTGTGGAGAGAATTCTTTTGACCATCACACGTCCAGCTGCATTTGAAAGTTATAGATAAGTTCACACAAAGTGTTTAATTTCCTGAAATCCTGAGTCACACCCATTGCATGGTGTTTATTGCAGGTCACAATCACAGCCCTGGCCTTCAATGGCAGATAGATTTCCCAAAGGACAATGTATTATGGTTCGAATGTGGTTTCCTTCATATTTTGTGTTCCTGCATAAACCCAACAACATATCAACTGACTGCCGTGTGGAGACTTTGAAATTACAAGTGCACAGATCACCAATGCTGAGCAAACCTAAACTGCACTAGAGTTATTATTTGCATTTCTGACCGAAACAATAACTGGATATCATATAAGATTTCTGAAATGTCTCTGTAAGCAGTTTTGTGCAGAGTCCACATCAACAAGTGTATAATGTGGTAAAAAAAAAGTGTGTAGGTGAGCAAAGACAGCGAGGGAATGAGATCCACAGTGGCGCCTAAGGAAATTAGGATAAAATGGCAGAGGTGCTTCGAAAAGCACATTTCTTTTTTCAGAAGTTTTCAGAATGAACAACTGTCCTATCCAATATTAGGGCAAAAAAAGAAATAGAGCATGAACAAAATCATCTAGATTGTAAAAGTCTGCTCTTGCTTGCTCACTGTGAGCCGACTGCTGACATACGACCTGCGCCTCAGTCAGAACATGAGGAATTTATGCTTGAAAGTCAAAATCACTCGATTCTATGTCCATCACATATTTAAGTATTTTTACATCTATCTAACATTGTAATGATTGCTATTACCATTGTTATTATTTATATTGTTTATATTTTTTGTAAAAAAAAAAAAAGGTTCAGGCACGCCCACTGATGGCAACCTATGACGTAGGCACAGCGTATGCTGTCAAACGAAAAACAATGGCGTCGTTATCGGACATGTACGATGTGGGTTGGGAAGGTAAGAAAAACGATCACATATATTGTAAATATATGTGTATATTGCAAATTTCCTCAAGTAACGTTGAGACCTCTCGAGGAATTCTGCACTTTATTTTACTGTACAAAGCACAAAGGAGGTTTCTGTCCGGGACTGGAAATACGAGCCAATAAGTCAGCGTGTACGAGAGTAAGCTATTGCTAGTTAGCATGGTTGGTTTACGTATTAGTGTTCATCCCTGCAGCACGTACGCACTAGGTGACCGCCGTCATTTGTAACTTCGCGTTAGTTGTCGGCGCTGTGAAAGGTACCTTGAATGTAACGTCACATTCTGTAAACGTTGAGCGCTGTCTGTCGGTTTTGGGAGAACCAGCTAGCGTCTGTAGCATGCTAGCTACATAGCGGCATAGCTGGACTAGTAAGGGCAGAGCCGTCCTGCCGTTGCACGTTCCACCTGCTTCTCTGATGATCACATCATTGCATCATCGTTAACGCATTGAAGAGACGACGCGAAATAATCGAAGTCCAACAAGTTAAAGGACCCGGCTTGATACGTTGTGTTTGCATGTTGTTTGTCAAAAGATCACAGTTGCTATTGTGGTTTAACAATGTTGTCCGCAGAGATGAGGGACAAGCTGCGTAAATGGAGAGAAGATAACTGCAGGAATAGTGAGCAGATTGTGGATGTTGGCGAGGAGCTGATCGGCGAACATTCATCTAAACTAGGAGATGACGGTAAGCGTGTCAAAGGAAAACAAAAATACGGTCATCGTGTAACTTGATTGCAAATGAATTACTTTGCAGGTATATACACACTATGCACACTGAGGCTGTAGAAGAAAGAGTTAAGTTCTCAGCCTTTTTGAAATGAAGTACCCCGTAACCAGCGCAGAGGATTTTTGGATGAAATAAATATGTAATATACAGCGCTGTGCCATCATGGTCGGATTTGTTTAACTGGCTAGTTTAAACCAAAAAATCTCACATACCCCTTGGAGTGCTTTCACATATTCACCAGGGCTACACGTACCCCCATTTGAGAACCACTGTATTAGATTATGAGTAGGCAATATGACAGAAAACAAAATGAACGAGTACATTTTCAGTAAATGCAAATAACATGGAATATATTCCAGACTCACTGTAAACGACAACAATCAAAATAGTAACCATAGTCCATAGTAATGTACTGTGTACAGTTTCTTGAGATTTTATTTTTGTAGTACGAGTAACGTGCTAACCATAATTATATTTACGGTTAATGTTCTCCCTTTATATTACTGCCCTGCTTGTTATACCCCACTACCCTCCTCCTGCACTCCCACCACCACCCCTCTCACCTCTAGTCAAAATGATTCATACAGTCCTCAAAAGAGGTGGATAAACACTTAACATGCCATCCGTTTATTGAAGCCAGACCTTAAATTGGCTGTGAAATGGAATGGCAATTATCAAAACAACAGTTGGAATCATTAAAGTCAAGAAAAACTCGAGGCATTTGTTTGTTTTGGCATAACCTGGCAGATTTTGGGTGGAGTTGAATTTTATTATTCTTTTCAATTAACAGGCGGGTTTATTTGGCTGAGCACGTCCAGTTTGCTTGTCAGAGCTGTCAGTCTAACATGTTGTATTAATTCTATTAATTGGCTCCTGTAGCCAGACTATTAGACAGTGTTATAATGTTACAGTTGACTGAATGCATAAACATTTTAATACATTTCTTTATAGCTAACCACCAAGAGAAACATGTTTTACGGTATGGTTTGTGTCTGTTATTCACGGCGCTCCACACGCCATGTTCTGAAATGCTCAAACCTGCTTGAGAATGTTATATGACTGTAGAAACATGGATTTGAGAATATGCATCTATTAAGTCTGCACAAACAGAATCTTAATAACCATCAGCGACATCTCTAATGGAAACATTTCATGCGGACCACTCATCAGAATAATGGTCAAATCAGTGTCCCAATGTTATTTTAATGTAAAACCACAGAAACTGTATCTAGTCTCACTATCCAGAACTGTTTGGTCAGCTGCTTTCCACAAAGCATCAACAGTGGGTCTTATAAACAATGTTATTAATGTTTGTCATTTTAAATAAAAAAAGAAGCTTTGCTTGGATTTATCTGCCAAACTTGTGACTATCTTTTTTTTTCCCCCTTCATGTCTCTGTACAGAGTCGCACAGATCGTTCAAGATTAGTTAAAGAAGGGATCGTAACAAATCTAACAACTTCTTCTCCTCAACTATGTTGAAAATCTAACATTTTACTGGTGTTGAATTGTTTTTTTCTACGGTTACTTGAAATCATTTTTATTATTTCAGATAATTCATTTAAAAAAAAAAGCATGGTTTCTGAACAGGGTCCTCCATGTCATGGAGCATTACATGTGAAATGAGATGTGGAAAGTTCTTTTGAGTCACACCATGGAAGCTCATCTGTGCGAGCAGACAAGCCAATGCGCTGCTGTGGGGACCGTTTCTGCGTACGTCGAGTCACAGCGGACAGTGGAATGGAAAGGGTGGTAACACTGTCTCCTTTGTCTCTCTTCAGTGTGGATAATTTATGAGCAGGTGATGATTGCCGCGCTGGACTGCAGTCGGGATGACTTGGCTCTGGTAAGAGTTTTATTTATTTCTTTTTTAACCGCTCTTTCTCACACGCCCTCGAGCTTGAAAAGCTATCGTTCACTCCCTCACTGCCATTCCGACTTTGCAGCAACCTCCTTCTGCCAAATGTGAAAATCAGATTTTTATTTGGCCAAATGGTTCAACTCTGTACTTTTGGAGGACAAACAATTTAGTGAGAGTTGGAGTTACGAGGGTGTAGCAAATGAGTTGGGAAGCATGCTTGAAGTGTTAGCTGGAGTTGGCCGTCATCGATGTAGTTCAACTCCTATTTAGTCGCCATCCAAAATTGTAATGTGGCGGTTCTGTCTCTCAGTGAGAAAGGACTCATTGAGTGGACAAGAGGCGGGTCTCCTTTCGGCCCCGCTCCCGGAGAGTAGAAGCAGCTCACGCTGCAGACGTTTCGATAAGGGATGAGGGACTGTCCGAATTGGACAATCCCTCATCCCTTATCAAGCAAGTCCAAGCGCCAAGTGGAGGCATCTTCCACCCCGCTGTCATAGTAGCGAACGTTGTTGCTTAATGGTTAACACACACACACACACACACACGGTAGTTACATTCTGACACAAACACCATTGAAACTGGCCTCTTTAAAGACGGTGCGTTAAATGTAAATTAAATGTGACACTTTCAAGACAGGTGGTTTCTCTCTGAGTGTAACAAAAAGTTTCTTGCAGCCAACTGTAATTTGGTCTCTCTCCTCTGCCCACATCCTTGCAGACCTGTCTACAGGAACTGAGGAAGCAGTTCCCAGATAGCCACAGAGTGAAGCGATTATCAGGCATGAGGCTGGAAGCCCTGGAAAGGTAAGCGTCATGTACAGAAAGCTGCAGAGGCGCAGGAGGCGACACATACATTTTGCTCAGCCGCTCCACTTTGTATGCTGCTTTGTATGTTACTTTAAGAAACTGTGCAACTGGAAGTGCTCCAATGTACTGGGTGTGTGCGGTGCGCGTGTGTGTGTGTGTGTGTGTGTGTGTGTGTGTGTGTGTGTGTGTCTGTGTGTGTGTGTGTGTGGGGTGGGTTGTGTTTGTGTTGGAACAAAGGTTCAGCACTGGGAAGTCCTGTGGCCCTTTTTCTAAGCCCGAGTTAGGGATTCCCCGGGAAGGAAGTGGTGGTATCCCACTGTTATTTCGGGGGTCCCCTCAGTCCGCCCTGGTTTCTGCTCCTCCGTTGTTTCCTCCATGTCATTGCCCCTCAGCTCTCCTTATTTAATGCTTCCTTCTCCTGTCTTGTTTTGATCTCGGTTTCGCAAGTATGCCACACCCACGTAAATAAGGACGTGTCAACAAACCTGACACCCCCGGCCCGCTTTTCAAGTATCTGCAGACAAAGGGCAGAAAGCAAACCCAATGGAAAGCATGAGCAGGAAAGATGAAAAATAAGGTTTTTTAGTTTGCTCTGGTTTCAGTTGTTTCCAATGTGATTACAACCTGGCTCACATTCCCCACCCGGATCACCGGTGCAGGTTTATCGCCTGTGTCAGTTTATGTGATAATGGAGAGCGATTGCTTCGGCGCTGTCAGATTATATAAACTGCACGCTAGGATTTAATTGGCAGCAGACAGAGCTACACTTATAGGACACGGCTTCAAACGAGCAGGGCCGTCCCCTCCCCACACACACACACACACACACACACACACACACACACACACACACGGTTACTAAATAAATAAAGCAAATCCAAGTGGCTCGTGAGTGGTCGCCTGGTGCCATCTGAAATCTCCCAAAGTGTGGCTGAGTAATAAAGTGAATGTGAGGGAGGCAGCAGCGCTCTAAGTGGGCCTTCTCCGTGCTAATGGAAACCAGAGTTGCTTCTGTCGGCGGGCGGGAGTTTCTAATCACTGAACCCTGCCTTTTGGCTGCTGAAACGTCGGCGTTGCATGAAACAAAAAACATTGAACTGCGCATACCTCCTACGGCCCTGTTTCTTTACCTTATGATTTGGTATTTGCAGCTCATAAATTCCCCTTCAAAACAGAATCACGGGGGCTCAGTCCAAGAAGCGCTGTGTTATATGGATATTGTTGCACATCCGGTGTGTGTGTGTGTGTGTGTGTGTGTGTGTGTGTGTGTGTGTGTGTGTGTGTGTTGTGGTGTCATGCATGGGCCAAGAGAGGGATAACTGAACCAACTGCTCAACTGTGGATCCGGACCAAAGTAAAAGTAGCAGTTTAATTTTGTTTAAAGGTAAATCAAACGGGATACAGTCAAATTCAAAACAATTCTTAGCACAGCGCTTTTGCACGTATTGATTTCATGGCTCATTGTCAAGCCATATAAGCCTCTCGCAGCGTCAGCCGTGTGACTGGCAACCTAAACTTAGGCGGGTGTTTATTTCTTCGCTTTTGATCCCCACTGATTTCTGCACAGCCTCACTGTAATCATAGGAACCTGCCACGCTATATACAGAAACGTGATTACCTTGAACTGCGTTGGATTTCTCCACCGCCTGATCTTTCCCAACTGGGATTGGTTAAAAAAAAATGTATTTCTCTCTCTCTCTGTCTCTCAAGGTACGATGAAGCCAACAAGCACTACGATGCCATTCTCCAAGACGACCCCACCAACACGGTAAGACCGAGAAGGAGGGAAAGAACTGGAGAAATCCCACAGTTTAGCGTTGGACTTTGTGGTCTCGGCTGTTTTTTTTTTTTTTTTTTTTTTGGCAAGGCTTTAAATCTGCTCAGGCACTCCAATGTGAGTGTACGAAGTTAAACTCCCTTTGGCCTCTCTGACCTCAACCACAGCGCTCATCAGCCTTTCACCCACACGACTGAGACGTGTTTAAGGGGAGGTTGGGGAGGGGGGGCAGGTGGGTGGGATGTGATTCATGGTCTTTGTCTGTGGCAGACATGTTTGGTAGAAGTGAGCCGTAAATAATGTTTCAGGCTTTGAAGATGGTTGATTTACTGGACCTTTTAGACCCCCCTCCCCCCACCTCTACCTCCACCCCCATTGAACATGGCTGAGCTCCCGTTCCACCTTCTCTATTGCCGTCTACCAGCTTCAGGTGCAAAGTGCGGCGTGTGCTATGACATTAAACCAGACGAGCCCACAATAACTCTTATTCGCCTGCTCTCAAGCTCCCCGCTCGCTATCTTCTCAGTTAGCCGTGGGCCTTTGGGAAATGACTTGCAGAAGCAGCTCCATCTCGTGTCCTGCCAACCGCCGAAAACAGAGCGCCATGGCATCACGTACCTGCTGTTAATCCTTTCCATGAGGACACGTGCCCATTGCGAGGGAATACATCTTTTGAAAGGGTTTTCAAAAGAAACCGTGAGCCTGTTTACTTTGGCCGTACCTCTCGCCCCCAAAGATGTTCGACAAGTTGCCCGGGCCACGCTGATGATATATGGGTGGCTTTTGAAATGTTGGAAAGGTTTTGCCTCAGCTGGCAGAGCGCTGCCAGACGCAGCATCAACGTTTTCGCTTTGGATACAGCGGTTCTGAGGATCATCAGTTAAGGGTTTTAAACAAGTGGAAGGCTCAATGACGAATCTATGAATCGTGACCCACCAGCTCTTAGGTCGGCCTCCTCCTCTTCATCACGCACCCAGTGACTGCTGGTCGGGCCACGGAAGGTTCTTCTGTTTAAAGCTTAGCAGGGTCTAAATCTCACAAGAGCACTTGTGCTAAAAAGCATCTCGGATGTCTTGGAAGTACAATTCTGTTTCTCTACGGTTTAAAGGCATCAAAAATGTCAGTCTAATGCCCGTGAACTACCGACCGACTCCATAAAAATGTCTGACGTGGCCGTCGCGTTTCCATCGGCAATCGACAAGCGAAAAGATTTTGTGTGGTTGTCTACCTTCCTAATTTATGCTTCAACGTTGATCCATCCTGAAACCCCCCTGAGGTTTTTTTGGGTAAATACTTTGGTAACGACTGCTTGACTGAAGGAAAGCTTAAAATCAACGTGACTTTTTGTGTAAGGCACCGAGCCTGTTGAGACAATGGGAGTTGTGATTTCAGCGGATCCCAGGGCCCCTCCCCGACACGACACAGATCTCCCGGGGATTCCAGTGACATCCTCGGAAAGGGATCGGCCTGTTTCCTGGATACCTCCACCCCAGCGAGCCGAGGCTGTCCGTCAAACCCGAGGGAATGGAACAACCAATGTTGACCTTTCTTTACCTTTTTTTCCCCACAATCCTGGTGCTAAATGATTTTCGTGTGGCGGCGGGTGGAGTGCCCGCATGGTGGCACAGCTTGGGGGTCACCTGCCTTGTGAGCGAGGGCTATCTCCTCCCTACATGTTCTCCGACGTGCTCCAGAGGAAGCGGCGGGGGATGGGCCCGAGAAATGGCGGAAAATTGGCGACCACAAGGAAGACTTGCGCAGCATCCCAGCATGCAAAGCAGAGATTGGAAACTGAGCTGTTGTAATTACAGGCTGTGGAATAGATGTGGTACCCATTAACCAAAATTGTTGAATCAACAAAAATTGCTCTAGGTTTTTTTTCCCTTTTTTTTTTTTTAACCCTAGCGGTGTCCAAAAAATGTTTCAAAGTCTTAGTTCTTCCATTTCGCGTAATGTTCCAATATTTACAGCAATGATCCGGCAAATTGGTGCCTGCATACGTGAATTCTTTTGTTTTCCAATTTGAAAAAATCCGAATTTTGCACCAATGCACCAATTTTGCACTTTTTGTTGCTGACTCTGTGATTGCATTAAAACCACATTGCAGCAGTCTCATTCCGCCCTGATAGTTCCATATAAAAATTCTTAAATAAGACTCTGAGACCACAGGTTGACCTGTGTTGTAAGCAATTACAGATTTATTGAAGGACACCGTCTTATTATATTTTTGGGGTTGAATCTTCTGAAATTCAAAGCCCCAGTCCTGAATTGGTTGACTACACTATTCAATAATTTTAAGTAAAGCATCGATGTAGTAGTGGACCCTGTGTTTGTGACTAATCACAATATTCAACACCAAACCCCAATGCTATAACAGCACCATGAAGCATTGCTGTGCGTACGGACACGGCCTTTTGCGCTCACTTCCCCTTTTGGCCTCCATCCAAATTCCAGGCTTGTACAGCGCTAGGTGCGCCACCCTCGCCGCGATGGTTCTTATTATACAGAAAGGTTGCGGTAGGTCGGAGCAAATAGCCAGGGGTGATGTAAAGAACCCCAGTCCTCGCTCCCGAGGCCTCCTCAGAGCGCTAATTAAAAAAGAATCACGACAACAGAGGGATCAGACCCACTGCCAGCCTTTTCTGGATCATTAGTCAGAGAAGGGAGGAGAACGAGAGGAGTGGTTTGGAATTGCTCTCATTTAATAAAGTGCTGCGTGACTCTCTGGGCTACCAACTTCCATATGTTCCTTTTGAGCCCCAAGTGACTCTTTATCTGGGAATGAAGGAGAAAAAAAAACAACAACTTGCATTTGGGAGCGAAGGGAGGCGGGTGTGCCGATGGCCGGAGCGCACAAGTGCAAAGAAAGTAGTTTGTCCCCCAAAAAATAGCTTCTGCTTCTCCTTTTTGGTATCGTAAGAGGAAAGATGCCACGTGCTTGTAATTTGAAGTCCTAAATCTTTCATAGAATTAAGTTGTGTTGAACAGCGCTGCATGTAAAATGGTGTGATCTGAAAAATGACTTTGGTTGACAGTCCATTGTTTAACTTGCACTCAAGTTGGCCGTAGATGATGCGAATACACGCCTCTACAGAGGTGAACAGTGTGTTTGGGAGTAAGCTATTGGAACTACGTATTTAGGTCGTTACTTTTGATGGCGCTCGAATCCTTGGCTGTGGCTCAGTGTTAACCTGTTGCCTGAAGCTAAATCATAGCTTGACGCCCTCCGTCCCAGCGTGGTGGGTAAGTGGATTTCTTGTGATGGCGTTGTCGGAAGAGGCCCAGCATTTGAAGCTCCTGAGACGTGACTCACACACAGCCCTCAGTGGCTTTGGTTAGGACGGCAGGAGAGGAAGCCCCACTCTATCAAGTGCCAGTCCATAAATAAAACGGGCTGTGGCAGGCCAGTGCACTACTAATGGAGCGGCAGCCTCCTGTTAAGGTTTTCACTTAGTACTAAGAAGAAGGGGAGGGGGGGGAGGGGGGGGGGTTGAAGGGGTGAATAAAGTGTTTGGAAAAGTTGCTGCAGCAGGAGTAATGCTTTCTAATTCAGATTGATGACATTCTAATCCACCTTAAGGTCATTCCAACATCAAAACGAAGCGGAAAGCAATTTCCAGCTGATGTCAGTGGAGCCGGTGGAGCGCTGGATGCTGCGCCGGCAGGGAGGCGAGCGTTGGGGTTTGAGGGAGGGTGCCATTTTCCCCACTTGGTTAGGTTAGGGTTATGACTCACCACTTTTATCTTAGCCACCGAGCGCATTGCAGCTGGCAAACACGGCCTCATGCGTGTCCACCTAACCCTTTTCATTTCTCAAGACTTACAGAAACTGAACAGGATTGTGATGGGCTGAAAAGAAGCTAATGTACACACATAAACTCACCCCCCCCCCAGGTGACCACTCGAGACCACTCCTAATCCTGTTTACTCCCTTTGCTCCACAGGCAGCAAGGAAGCGCAAGATCTCCATACTGAAGGCCCAGGGGAAGAGCGCTGAAGCCATCCGGGAGCTCAATGAGTATCTGGAGCAGTGAGTGTTTGCACGATAAGGGGAGAGGGTCGCCCCCCCCCCCCCCCCCCAAAAAACACACACACACACCCCTGTTCCCCTGGCTTTTATTTTAATTAAAAACCAAGTTTGCTCTCCATTGAGCTGGCAGGACTCGCGCATGCAATGCCAGCAGACTGTTTGTCAGTTGGATGGTGGCCGGTAGTGATTGGTATTATTAAACTTGTGTTTGAGGAGGAGTCTTTGTGCTTTGTTCACAGGTTCGTGGGGGATCAGGAAGCGTGGCATGAGTTGTCAGAGCTCTACATCAACGAACACGAGTAAATACTTAACTTTTTTTTGATGCTGATACTTTACAGTCAGTGAAGCTGAGGACAGTCCAACTTGCACTTGTAATGGCATATAAAATAGAAAAAGGCAATTGTGAGAATATATCACTGAAGGCAGGTGGACTAGGTTTGGTTTTCAACATTTCAACAACTTTCAAATGTTTTTATCATCTATTAACATGTTACAGATGAGGGCCACGTTTCCTCCATTACTCGCATGCCCTTTTCAGCGCGCCTATTTGATATAGAGATTTAAAGCAAAAACCTACGTTGTTTGTTGTGTTCTGGTTATTGTTTTGCAATTGTTACCAATTACAACCAACAGGACATGAGCCGTGTATTGAACCAGTCATGTGGTCATCGTCTGTTTTAACACTGACCCTTAGAAATGTTTTAACCCAAGAAAGAAACCGTTTCCCTGCACCAGTTAATACATGTTGTCAATGGCATCGTCAAACGCCTCATCTGAATGTGAACATCCTGTGTTTTTGCATGTGCACATTCCGACGAGATTCATCTGCTGCATCTTCCATAATTTACCGAAGTAAAAAAGCAATGCCGTGTGTTGTAGAACTAATCTGTCGCGCTAACAGCGCTTCAAGTCCAGCTGATGGCTTGATCTCCAGAGGGGGCGGTTTGCGCGGCGCACAATGGAGCGCGGTGAGATGCCTAACTCGGCCGGGGGTCTGAATGGAGGCCTGTCCGTGTTTGTCACATCGGAGTACTTTAATAGGATTTCCCTCTTAAGCCGTCCTCTCCTACACATGAGGGCCAAAAGACTCCCTGGCCTCCCGCTGATATCTCAGTCTCCAAGGAGAAAGGCCAGACAGACAACAGCATTGTCTGGGGTGGGGGGGGGGAATAATGTTTTTGTTTGTGTCACCTTTTATCCCCCCCCCCAAAACCCCCCGCCCGCCCCCACGCCGCTCCCCCCTTAATTGCCTGAGGCTCAGGAGTAAGCGAAGCGGCGTCTGTGTGTGACTGCTCGGTTACTCCGGTACGAGGCCAGCGGCAGCAGGAATGTGCGGCGCGCTGAGAGGGCTACTTATTGGGTATTTCGTGCTTTTGTCCGCGGGGGCTTTATTGCTGTAGCAGCCAGAGGAAATCCAGGGGTGAGCGGATTATCTCCCAGCTTATCCCAACACTTCCAATATCGCACCATTCACTCCCACAGCCGCTTATCTACAGGCGTGTCTATTTCTTTTCTTTTGTTTTCTTTATTTTGGGTTACAAACTCTGTTTCCCCTCCTCCTTCTTCCGGATAGCCAGGCTTTTATCGCCGCCCTTCTAGAGGGGGAGAGAGAGATTCCCAGGAGAAGGTGGTGGCACTTTTTCTTGCTGCCCTCACCCTTCCCGTCAGAGACAACAGAGGGTGACGGAGAAGCGATGAAGGGAAATAAACATTCCGCCCCTCGCTGCGCAACACCCTGGGAGCTAAAAATATACAAAGCCTCCGCGGGGCCGTTGTTGGTGTGAACGCATTTAAAAAGGCAATGAATCCTCCTGCCGGCGGTGTTCGGAGATGACCTGTTGTCCAGAATAATATGATAAAGGGAGGGCCGAGTGTAGGAGGCGAGGGGTCCGGCTCCGGTACGAGACCCCGGTCCAGGGCCGATGGAGGCAAAGCCACTGCAGGAACATCTGAAAGTCTTTATGGAGAGGAAGTGGTAATTGCAAGCAGCCCCCCAACCTTACAAGCCCTCTGATCCTTCCCCCAATAAACCCCTTCCCCATGTTTGTTTTTTTTCTCTCGCTGTCCCCACCTCCCTCTCTTTACTCTGCTGTTACTCTTTCGGCCAGTTACCATAGCTGCGTTTGAACATGATTACCTGGTTGGTGGGTGCGTCTCCGCCTGTGCTTCGGTTTGGTTGTGTGTTGTGTTTTGTGGCTCTGTCTCCAACGGCGTACTGTAGCTCGGCTCAGGTGGGAGGGGGGGGGGGGGGGGGGTGTTGAGGAGCGGCAAATTAGCGGAAAGTCAACAGCTTAGCAGTCTGCTGCTGAGAAGCGGTCTCATCCCAGTACGGGCAGCTCGCGCTGTCACGTGACCTGAGGAAGGTAGTCACACACGGAAGGCTGAAGGAGCGCACGCGGGCCGACGCCGGGACTAGCAACCGTTGCTCTTAATGTACGTGGGGGGGGCGCACCTTTACAGAGCCGTGCGCTCGACGACGGCCATTGCACGTCAACTGACCCGCACACCCACCCAAATTCAGATTTATACCTGCAAAATGTACTGCCGCAGGTGTTGTGCGTCACAGTTGAGCAAGCCAAAGGATGACACGTGCACAGCTGTATCAATCGGCCTCCTGTTCTCCTTGTCAATCCCACAGCTATGGGAAAGCGGCGTTTTGTCTGGAGGAGCTGATGATGACCAACCCTCACAATCACTTGTACTGTGAGCAGTACGCCGAGGTAGGTGCCCGCCTGGACGTCCGTCATCGAGCACGGGGGGGATTAATGTAACACGTACTTTACGTCACTCGTGAAGGCAGATGTGTTTACGCCGGGATGTCATGTGTTGCTTTTTCAGCTGTTGCCCTTTAGCACAGCTTATTGGCCGTGTTTAATGCCCCCTCACACAGGTGAAGTACACTCAGGGGGGCCTGGAGAACCTGGAGCTGTCCAGGAAGTATTTTGCACAGGCGCTGAGGCTGAACAACCGAAACATGAGGGCATTGTTTGGTCTTTACATGGTGAGTACCGCTTTGCACGGGGATAGTGTGGGAGAGAAAGAGAGAAAAAACATAAACGGAGGTCTTGTTTTTTTTTTTTTTGTGCGAAAGGGGCTCTCAGACGGGTCATCTCACTGCTGACTCAGACGGTGAACTCCAGCCTCGGAAACAAAAGTCTGCCCCTCATTTTAGAATAGCACCCCTTTGGCTTGACTTTTTCATATTTATGAGTTAAATAAATAAAGTAGTGGCTGAGTTAAAAACAGAAGGGCAGAGCACAGGAAGAAAGGGCGGCAAGACTTTTGCAAGCATTTGCAATTTCTTTCCTCTGCAAATTATCCGACCAGGTGATTGCGGGTCCCTTTTTTAATCTGCCTATTTGTTTGAACAGGATGTTGTCTGCCGGTGCCAATGCATCATATGTAAGCGAGGCTTGACATAAGAACACAAACGGGGCATAAAAGGAGGAGAGGGGAAGCAGGTCCCGCACAGAGAGGCCCAGTGTTTTGCCTCCGTGCCGCGCCGCGATTCTTCAGGTAGTCCAAACAGCTCGGCGAGGTGGAGGGCTGGCCTCTGTTCACTCTCACGCCGCGCTGTACACAGAGCAGGCCCTGTGCGGCTTCCTGACAGGCCGTCCGCCGACACCCGGGGCATTTCAGCCGGCAGTTTATTCTCTATTGGCCACAGATCCATCCGGAGAGCGTGTCCCGCGGGCTGCCGGCCGGCCGGCCGTCCGTCCGGGCCTTGACAGGTGCAAGAAGTTCAGCAGGAGGACAGGAACCCTTCAGCGGCTCCGGCAGTTATTCGGCGACAGCCCCACTGATTCAACATCTAAGGTGGCTCTTGAGTCAACGCACAGAAGCCCATCTGTTAAAAAAGAAAAAAAAAAGCGCAGGACCGTATTAGTTGGTGTGTAGGTCTTTTTTTAAGTGCGTGCAGAGGATAGCAGGAACATGGGATTTGTGTCCCGGGGGAGTTGTTGTTGAGGCACGCGAGGTCTTTGCCTCGCAGCAGATGAATGGCGACGGAGGAATGTAATCTCCGCTACGTTAATACAATTTACGTCGGAAGCATTGAAACGTTCACTTTTTCTTCACCGTGAATGATTCCTCCGGTGTCATCAGGCCACGGTCTGTTTTCTCTCTCTCCATTCGGGCCACAATGACTGGTCGAGTGGTAGATGGTAAGAGTGGTTGCTCATTCGTCTCAGGTTTTCTTTTTTCTTTTGTATATTTGCTGTTTAAGCAGGTTTTGATACGAGAACACCCCCTTCCCCAGATCTCTCCTCTTACTTTTTTTTTTTTTTTCTTCTGTTTTCCCGCTAGTCGGCGAGTCACATCGCCGCCAGTCCAAAAGTCAGTGCGAAAGTGAAGAAGGACAATATGAAGTACGCCGCCTGGGCCGCCGCTCAAATAAACAGAGCCTATAAGGTGAGTCGCTTAACGGTCGTCATGAGGCTTGAATATCCAACCTCTCTGCGGAAGATGTTCTCCATCGTTTGTGTGCTTCACTTCTCCTTCATTCCGCACAGACGCAAACACTTCATGTTTGACGTGAGTCTCCTGTTGGGTTCTCAAGCTCTCCCGGGTTATGTACACATACTATCTAGGCATTTGGAAATCCCCTCATTTGCATAGCTCGTAAAAAAAAAGAATTCCCGGCCAGCGAGTGACCCCGGCGCGCACAGCGCTCCTGGAGGGGGGCTGCGCCGCGCCGTACCAACAGCCCGCAGTGTCTTTCACTGGTGTCTGGGCGCGTTTAGTGATAATGTGTTGATTTAAGGCCACAACGTCTGCAAAGACTTTATCCCACACCCCGGCCTCGCAGATGAGCCACATGGCTGCCTCTTGGAGGACTAAACTGAGCTGTCTAGAGCTGTCGGCATCAGTGTTCCTCAACGCCAGGCTCAACGACCCCCAGGTGCCGCTGAGCTGAATCCAGGGCGTCCCCGACCAGTTCACAAGACATCAGCTTCCTGGCATACGTTTAGTTTGATCTTTCCATTGCAGTCTCTGTTTTTCCACCCTTGAGATTGGAGGGGCAGGAGGTGGACGGGCACCATTGATGGGGGTTGGAATAATAAGTGTGGGTCCTGTTGAAGGGGTCTCGCCACACTCACAGACCCACCTCACACGTCCAGCGCCATGGAATAAGTGCACGCGAGCCCCGCAGCGCACACGCTCGTAGATTTAGTTTGTCATCCTTCTGGTTGCCGTGTGAGGCAGGTTGACTGACGAGGTGTATCATGTGTGGGTTTTAGGTGCGGGGTGGTCTTTAAAGCGGCCCTACATGCCCCCCCCCCCACATCCCCACGAGTCTCCGAGCAGATTCTCGGATTAGCTCCTCTGTCACGGACCATGGGCTCCCGCTGCGTCACGACTCTATTATCTCACTCTAAAATAGACGAGGGGCCGTCCGGTCCGCTCCGGATGCTGCAGAGGGGGGGCACGGGTTAATGTGGTGGTCTCACCTCAGGCTGGGGAGATAATTGACTACCGGGCCCGAGGTAATGGCGCATTAGGCAGCGAGGCAATGAAATGCACGGATCATTATAGCTACCCCACTGCGCACGCACACCCTCAATCCAGGAGAGTGAGTCACCCTCGGAAAGGATGCAGCCAATCGCACACCTTAGCCAACTGCTCTGTCTCAGATTGAGTTTGGCAATCTGAGAATCCCAATCTTAAGCGATGGAAAAGCTGGGTTTGGGGTGCAGTTGTTGGCAGTTTGTCAGAATCGAGGCCTCACAGCTGAACATGGGGTTGAGTAGAGACGGTGTGTGTGCTTTTGGAAGAAAGCCAAGGAAAGGGCACAATGCCTTAATGCCTACCGCCAATCTTGTGTCTCAAGTATTGAAATGATTGTGTGTGTGTGTGTGTGTGTGTGTGTGTGGTTTGATGTGCTGCATGAATGTAAACCTTTTTTTAGTTTGGCTTCGGACAAAATACCTGCAAAACTAATGCTTGTTCTCCCGTCATTTATGCTGAATAGCAAACGGTGAACATGGTGAACGTTGTACTTGCTGAACATGCGCATGTTTAAGAAGTAAGACAAATCTGAATACCGTATTTTTTTATTTATAGTGGTGATTTGTTCTTAGAAATATCTCGTGAAGACTTACGACTATTTATAAATGTGGGTGAAGTGAGGGTAATTACACTGACCCATTATTGGAACCCAGTTCCCTGCCCACAGGTAAGGAAGTTGTCTCCGTCTTTGGAGGGGAGGCCATTTCCATTTCCAACATTTAATTGGGAAGAAAAAGTGTGCGCCTGTATGTGTGCGCGCGCGCGCAATCCCGGATTTGCTTGTGGATTATGAATCGCGGCACTTCCTGTGGAGTCGGTGGGGGGGGGGGGGGGGGGGGGGGGGGGGGAATAAGAGTGCTACGGGGCTCCTGTACTAGAGGCCATGGAAGTGGACTAATGTGGGCATCCTGTTTTGGGGCGCACACACACACACACGCACACAGGTCTAAAATGACACTTATGCAACAGCTGCTAATTGGTGTCATTGTATGACTTTGCACCACCGCCACCCAAAGACCAGATCGGGCCTCCTTGACGCGTGCTGCGAGGTGGATGAGGTTATCTCGGAAATTGTGTATTTGGCAGACGGACCTAATGAGCTGATGTTCTCTTTCTACGTCCCCCCCCCCGTCCCCCTCAATGTCTCTCTTGCCTTTCACCTTCCCTCTCTGACGTGCAGCTGGCCGGACGCGGGACCAAGGAGAGCAAATGCTCCATGAAGGCGGTGGAGGAGATGCTGGAGTCCATGCAGATTACCATGTCCTAGGCGCCCCCGTCTCCGCCTTCCTCCCACCCTCCTGTTCTCACACGAAAAGGCCTGTCACCAGAATCAGATCTCTAACAGACTATTATTTTGTTCTTGTTTTCGCTCTCTGGGCGATGGCAAAGATTTGCCCAGCCATCTGGAACACGCAACAGCAAATCTTATTTAAAAATGTTTCACTTAATATGAACCTAGCTGTGATTCTCTTGTGTGACTGGATTATTTTGTCAATCCTTTTCTAACCTATATAACTAATTGGTACATCCACATCAAGGCTATATCTGTGTGACCAGGAAAGATGAGCTGTACAGTAAGAGCTATTTATACACACATGTGGAGGCTGTACTTGTCTGCACTGAGGTCCTTTACTGCTTCTGTAAACATCTTTGATCTTTTTTTTTGCTTAATCTACTAAAATGTTTTAATAAAAGTCGAACTGATTAACACATTTTCTTAATGGCTGTTTGAACAGAAGTTTTCTTTGCGGGGGGGTGGGGAGGGCAGTGACACATATTGTCCCATCTGAACTTGCTGTAATTATCCTGGAGAAGGATGAGAGGCAGATGTGGTAACAGGGGCACCAAACGGGGGGCCTGTTCTTTACTAGTGATTCCAGCTGCAAAATCCTGCCTTTCAATTACCTCGGACGGCAGCTGAACCAACTTCCGAACACCTCTGTCATTTCAGTTTAGAGCGCTTCAGAGAGCGCTGTCAGTAATCTACACGCAACAAGATGGAAAGAAAAAAAAAAACTCATTTGTGCATCCGAACCCTTGTGACAGGCGGTGGGGAGAGGCGTCAGTGCTGCTGTTCACTCGAATCAAATCTGAATGGATCCCAACGATCATCTAAGGTTGTCGCTCACCCGTGCAGTCTCAGCTGTTGCATCCATTTATTTTGTTTATTAAGTTGTAGAAATTGTCTCATAATTTCACTCTGCGGCCGGTGAGAACTTTTTTTTTGGGCCGCTTATACCTTGAGCAGTCCACAGCTCATGGCCTAATGTGTAAACCTTTTTTCTCAAGTTTTTTTTTTTTTCAATACTCGTTGAACCTGGGTCAGTGGATCGCTGCGTCTGCGTTTTATTTGCCTCACCAATCCGGCGGAACCAATGAAGACCAGGGGATGTTTGAGCCTAAACTGACTTTGCCTCAGCCCCTTTTCTACAAAAATAACCTGACTAGCTCCTTGTTGAAGGGTTCTAGACAGGAAAGCTGGTTGATTTGGAGCGACTTTCTGTGTTTCAACCCCTATGCAAATATTGGGATATAAGTATGAATTGAAGGTGTCATCATGAGATATTGTACACGGTGCCAACCACGCTGAGGCAATAGTGCCATCTGTAGCCCGGATAGAGAACTTAGGCCTTTTGAACGAACGCACCTGGAACTAGACCATCACCGTCATGCGCGTAGGCCCCGCCGAGTGTCGCATTAACTGGTCCCCTCTCTGTTTGTGTCCCCACTGGCTCCTGTCAAGCCTTTTTAACACATGTCCCAGTGGCTCAGATCTTATGCCTGGACAGCAAAGCCACACAAACAAGACAGAGGAGAGGCGATGAGAGAACCCTCTAACCCTGCTAAGCTGCCGGATCAGTTCAGTGTGTGTAGGGGATTCGCTATGAGTGCTGCTCATAATCCTGGATTCCCTGGGAGATTAGCCCCCGGAGAGGGTTTGCTTCTCCTCGGCTGCTCCGCGGCGGCCAGGTTAGCCCGACAAGATGAGCTCCGGGATGATGAGCTTACACCGGGAAAAGAGATGAACCTGATCGGCCTGCTCATCAAAAGCAGGGGCGATTTACAAGCGTCCAAGGCCGGCTCGGAGACTCCACCTGAAACTGCTTCCCGGCAGCACTACCACTGGCTGGAGTGTTAATCGAAGCACAGGGGCGTGCACAACGGCCGGAGAAGCTGTGTAGGAACAAGAAGGTGGAGGGCCGCGAGACACGGCGGGAGGAGCAAATGTGCTCCGTGACGCTCAGGGCCGGAGCAAGGGAAGTTTCCCAGGGTGAGGGAGTGAGTGGAAAGGGAGAGCAGGGCTCCAGCTAGCTCATCCATCTCCGTCTGTTTCAGGGTGAGCCACTGGGAGACGGATGAGGCATGCAGCGCTAAATCCTGCCCTGTCCAGAGCCTGGGGATGAAATAGTGTTTTGGCTACGAGCGGGGACTGACTGACCCACACTGCCTTTTTTTGGGGGGGGGGAGCAGCAACAATGGATCAGTCAAATTTTTGATCAATTTCAATTAAGTTTGAATGTTAACACATATCATGACATATGCACATGTTACTCATTCATACATACATTTGCCTGGCGTAAAACTATTTTTTGACCACATCTAATATAGACACAGAGAACATTTAAACTCCTTCACTACATACTGATAAGAATGCAGTCATTGCATATGAAGCAGTAAGATCGCTGGCAAAGCAAAGTTCTTTTTTTCTGGTCATTGTACAATATCACCTTGTTGATTCTCTTATTTTGCACCAGCATGAATGCAAACTTTTTCTCAAGGGCATCGGCCCTGGGAAAATGATTTCCTATCAACATACCATCCCTGAGAGAAGTACGCGTTTGTGTTTGAGAGGCTTATGAAAGTGTGACTGCTTATGAAAGTGTGATTATAAATGTGCGGACAATGTGCAGGCATGCGTCGGTGTCAGATTGAGTTTTGTGCATGCCTGTGAGTTAGACTGTGGTAATTTCACACCCTTGGAATTAAAACTATTGGCTTAAAGCAATGCTTGTGCTCCTAAACCTCTTGACCGGGAGGCTCCAGACTGCTGCTATTTCTTCCAGAGGATATTCTTTGGCCACTACGAGCCGTTCTGCTAGTTGCGCCCGGCTTCTCGGCTTCACGCTCTCTGGCAGCTGCCTGGGCCGCGCACGCCGAGGCTGCATCCTGTCTGCAGGCGCTGTCACGTCGTAGGGCATGTGTCAAAATCAGAGAGAGGGCAAGTCGCTGGCTCCAATAGACCGTTGTTCTTTCCAGCAAAGGCCTTCCAAACCGCAAATCCCTTCTCGGGGCATCTTCTCAGCCAGAATGCACAGGCTCACCCCACACAGGGCCTCGGGCCTTAATTACATTAAGGAGGGAACCATCCTTTTGGCTTCTGATTGAGCTTCCTGGGTGATTGTTAACGGCAACCACTTAGGGGTATTTTATACCCTGAGAGGGATGCAACCAAGCCTTGGAGTATATACAAGTAGTAGTGAGTTTACAGACAAAGCTTTACATGGATTTATGGATCCGTGCAAGCTGTAATGTGTTGGTTTACTCCATAGGCAATGCGAGACATCTCATCCGTCACACGATAAGATCCAGGAATGTTGAACACTATTTTACTACAGTTCCAAGGCGAGGTGCCAGACCTCATTCCAACGGGAAACAATGGAACACATATTCCCCCACGTTGTACCTTTGATGCCGTGTCAACACTTCCTTCTCTCGATTTGAATTACCCACATACCGTGCTGTCAGCGGGGGAATGTTTCTCAGTACAGTCGCTCACGGAGGCTGCTGTGAGGTGCCTTTATTGTACACTGTCCATCTTATACTTATACTCTTTTACTTAATTATTAATGAAGCTTACTTTTTTTGACAGCTATAGTAGCCTAATAAGACTTTTGACATCTAAGGTTTACGTCTAGTCTAAAGCTACAGCTAACCACTTTGGTTATTAGCATAAAGGTTGGGAAAAAAGGACAAACTTCTATACTACAACATATAGTTTTTGTGCTAGCTTTCCCCCCTTTTCTAGTCCTTGTGATGAGCTAAGCTAACTACTAACTCGTTTTTAGCTGTCATTCCATATTCAGCCTACAAATGAAGTAGTTTCACTTTTCTCAGCAAGAAAAAGCAACTCAGTAACTCCCTAAATTGTCCTTTTAAAATAATTGAAGTGTCCAGATACTTCTTTAACCGCTGCGTGCCGTCCACTCCTGACTCGACCTGTTGGATGAGGCCGTATAGGCCCAATGTGCCTACACGGCCAACAGCACATATTCGGCTTTTAGTAATAATCACCCGCAATATTGTTATTAATTGCATCCATATGATTTCACATGAGCTGCGCCCATGCCTGGTTTAATTTAGCAGTTGGCTGGGTCCTGTATCCTCATGGGAGCCTTTTGTATCCTCCATTGTCTCTGCAGTGGTTGGTCACTATTCATTTCCCCAACTATGATAACTGGCCAACATGGAGGGGTTTTAAATTAACCAAACACCCGCGTCCCCAGTGAAACGTCCTTCTCAGCCTGGTGTTGTTTGATATGTGTAAATCATGGCATCAGTGAGCGGTTGAAGGCTACATCTGCAGGAAATACTGACATGCAATGTGGTCTGCTGACTCGCTCTGGTCGTATTTGTTTCCCCGCTGTTCAGTTGCAGACTCATTCCGCAGCGGTAGGATTACCGCATTACATGGCTTCTCACATACATCCAGTCAAGATTCATCACCACTGACATGAAAACCTACAGGACACCCTCTCATAGAAGATAAGGAGAGACAACCAGACTTTCGCCATGGATTGCGAGGAACTCTTCCGTGTTATTGCCACGTAAGATTGTGCGGTCAAGAACCCCCGCCCCCTACACACACACACACACACACACTCGTTGGTGCAAACTCGGCAGTTTAGCGATGCCACCATCTGCTTGTGGAAAGAAGGGTATGGCAGGCTGACAACCACAAACAACCAAGGTAATAGTAATGGGTTCCACTCAGTCTCTATCTCGCAGACAGCGAAGACTCCTCAGAGCCTGGACCTCGCACAGTATGGACCAGTATGGACCACGCCACAGCGACAAAGTGCTTCTCCAGTGTGCTGGCAGGAGCAGTTGCATTGCTCAGACGTCTACGTAGTTTTGTGTAAACCAAACAGAATTTGTTATTCATTCAGTTCCTCATCATGCAAATGTTGGAGACAGTTTTCGCCACTACTTCCAGGTAGGGATTACTTAATAAATGCTAATTGGGGCGAGAGTTCTGCTGATGGAGGATTCTTTTCTGTTGGAGACACATAAAGTCGGCAACGGAAACACGCAGAGAGATGAATTGAAACTGTGATGTTAAGCCAAACAGACAAATTGAAAAACAGACAAACAAAATAAAAGAAGTTTATGAGTTGGATCCTCAACCAAAGTAATGTTTGGAATTGATGCCAGAGTACAGAAAGCACGGGCTACACATCCATTACCTATATTACAGACTTTTAAAGGACATTTTGTTCATCTGGACTTCGGACAGCAGAATCTCTTAATTAGGCATTGCTCTATTTTGGACACACTAAAAAATCCAGACAAAATCATAGAGCCACTAATGCAACATAAACTTGGCGACTGACAGGCGTCTGTCCAATATCGCGTTTCTTCAATCAACGAGTAGGTGTAGGTGTAAATTCTGCATATAAGTCTTTACATTTCCTGTATTAAAGGGCACAGTTGATCATCTAAATTGCAGTTGGCCATGTGACCTTCCTCCGAGCTATTAGTGTTGGCTAAAGTCTCAAGTTTTTTCTCAGTTTTCCCAGAGAGCCAAACCATAGATTCTATTTTTACCACATGTTTCTCTCGGTTCAAAGTGGAAACCTTTCACACAAACACACATTATGTTTAGGTGTTGCATGAAAGGTCCCCACAGTCTTGTAACACATTCCTTTAAGCAGATCACATTGCTAAAAGCAAAATATATTACAATCAATACTGCCAGCGATCCGCTTTGTTCATTTTTAATAATTCACCAGAACCACAAAGAGGGAATCGTTTGTAGACTCTGGAGGCAGACAACAGATACACTTTACATGGTTGCTCACGATGGAGGAGGCTTACCAAGGTCACTTAGCCATATAAAAGACTGTCATTTGTATTTTAATGGTAAACATGTAAAACCATGTAACCCATGCAATGATGAGTCCATGGAAAAATGATCAGTATCACACTTTTCTTTGCTTTAAGGACCACAATGAGTCTCAGCCCATTGTTTAGTTTGCCACTTTACTGGTACAGTTCGTCTCATCGCTCATATTGTCGTGCAGCTGTTATCGCTGAAAGAAATACTATCGACAATGAAAATAAAACTTGAAGAAGTTAAAAGTATGCCTAGTTTCTCACCTGTACTCAACAGCTCAACCACTACCTGAAGGAGGTGCAAGTATTGGATTATTCTTTTGAAATGTTTTTACTTTTGTAAAAAGTGTTTTTTTTTAAACGTTTTTTTGATAATATGTATTTTTTTTGAAGGCAGAACTTTGCTTATAATAGGATTTTTTTTACATATTGATGTAAAATTGATGCTGACATTGAGTAATGGAACGGAGTTCTTCTTTCAGCAATGAACAAAATAAAAAGATTCAAGGCCATCCTTTCAAGTAATATCATCACGCAGGCCGTAGGTAGAATTACTTTAATGATACTAGTCTGGGTGTTGAAGTAGTGTATCAGCACAGCCAAAGCAGCACTAACCGTGAACAGAAAGAAAAGATCAGTTTCTCTTTTGAGCTATCAAATTCTGCAAGGTCTAATAAAGTTTACCTTCTCGTTGGTGGCCGAGACACTTAAATCCAGCTCAATAATCTCAATTGCCGATGCCTGCTCACATTAAGGACATTATCGTAGGGCAATGCAACACTTATAAAGATCTGTATAAGTAATGTATATCACATGCTGAACGAAGCATACTCGTCAGGAGAGTACGGTTACCTTAGCGGTGACTGTTTGTCGATAATTGCGTTGTTGGAAAAGAATCACTGGTGCAAATTTGTTTAGAAATGTTTCAGTCCAAGATCAAGACCAGTCCAGTTTCCTCGCAGCCCAAATTGGGAGGTTTTTCCTCCGAGAGGTCTCGGTGATGGGATTAAAAAACCCAAACTATTAAATTCCTCACCTGAGAGCATTACTGTTTTGCCCTTGTGGTTCTTATGTTCTTCTGATATAAGGTTGGACTGGTATCAAGCCCCTTGAAGAAGTAGTCTACAAATCCACCTGAATACTTGATGGACAAGTTTGAACCAGAAAATGTTTTTCCTATTCTAAATTGAAATTAGAATTGATGGAAGCATATACTTGGATTGTGGTTTGTGTGCATTTGTGTTTGATGTTGCTAGAGCTTTTTAAAGAGAATAGGTTGAGCTTCATTGGGGCAGGGAGAACGAGCGAGAGCAGGGTTGACTTAAGGTCTCTTTACTAAATATTCAAAGGAGTATAGGGCTAGGGCTAGTCCCTGGAGATCAATGAGACACACAGAACATCATTATTCAAACAGACAGACCAAAGGATGGCCCTTTAGGCACATTTCTTTTGTACAAATAACTCCCCTTGGTAATGCACACCATCTCGTTGCTTATCCGAACTGCTGCTGCTGCTGCTGCTGCTGATGTCATTGCCCACATCGCTCCCAGTCCAACTTAGAGTTCTGATTAATAAGGGGTTAAATATTAAGTCTTCCTCTGGGGTTGATCAAGCGTTTCTTGTCTGTTAACAGTGAAATTAAGGAAGTGAATGGTCCGTCACCATGAAGCACAGAAGCAGCGATTTGTTCATAGTCGCCCCGGTCAGCCCGCACCAAATCATCCGGAACACGCGGCCCGATCCAGCTCGCTGGCATCTCAATTTAACCGCCTGTCTCGTTGATGGTTGTCTCTTAATTCTGTAAATCGGGGACGCAGTCACTCAGCATCAGCCAGTTAAGTGGTAAGCCAGAGCATTATATGGATGCAGAAGTGCAGAGGGTTACAACGACAACAAGCCATGTAGCTGGTAGTCTTAATTTGAGTAGAAACCAAAAGTGCTCAGTGGTGGTGGCAGTTACTGTATATACTGACAGTGACAATAATTATGTTCTTGTCTTGATTGTAAGTTCATTTGAATAATAATTTGGTAATTTTTTGTGGATTGGATTGCTTTGTTACAACTGTCTATAATTTTTTCAGATAAATCTTCAATACATTAATTTAGATGGTGAAGTATTACAATGGAGTGGCAATTGAGGTTAAACATGTGCATATTCTGGAATTCTGCAGAGAAGCTCATGTTTTCATTTCCCACTTTCTTTGTGATTCAAAGGGAAAGCATATTTCTTCCAAAAACTATGCATCATTCTGGTCAATTTTAGTTCACTAGCGACTGGTACGATGCAGAATCGTTTTATGTAAAAGACTGTTCTCTCTTTTGTTGTCAGTTGTCATTTCAGCACGCACCAAAAGTGACCCCCCACCACCCCTGACACCTCCAATATACAGCAGAACCTGACATATCAGGATATTGGAGCAACTTCTTCTATACCACCACCACCAGTGTCTGGACTCCCAAAGGAGGGGATATGCCTAATCTCGGCTCAGCATCCCGTCCCCTGGTCTATCCTACGGCAAGATGGAGTCCAAGCCCCAAACACATTGCAATATCAATATTCATGCTTGTGATAATAAAGCAGTGTTCAAACTTCAACAAGTCTCTCCGGATTGAATTTATTTTATTTGACACTTAAAGGCACACTATGTAACATTTTTCAGTTAACTAATGTGTTCCATACCGTTTTGGATGATTAAATGAGGCATTTCATGTCGAACAAAGGTTTTCTCGACCGCCCTGGGTCTGTAGGGGAAATACCGCACTTGCAATTCCAGGAGCGTTGACCCGCACCCACAGGCTGAGAAGTCTTGTGCATCATGAGAATCAGTGTCTTTACGGCGAGAACTGCTACACACCGCCCCAGTGAAAGGCACGCTCGTTGCTAGTCCAGTGGCGATATTTGTGCAGTTATCATGGCGGAACTAGCGACAAAACAGCGAAAGCCCATGTCGGAGCAGGCAAGAAAGAGGAAAAGGGCTCTGGTCAGAGAGAGGGGTCATTCACGGGTGAACATCGGGCAAGCCTTTTCCGAATGGCGAGAGCTAAAAGAAAAAGAAGGCTGCAAGGGTGACGCGGACCTCGTGAGAACAGCTGGGCATCTTTACGACAGTGCACCTCGTTCCCCCTTTCTCTTCCTCTATCCCTCTATCCCCCTCTTTAACCCCCATTCTCCCACAGGGGAGAGAGAAAGGGGGAGAGAAGAATAGTGGGGGAGAGAGGAAGAGAAAGGCTGAGAGAGGGATGGAGGAAGAGAAAGGGGGACAGAGGGGGTGAAAGGGGGGATAGAGGGATAGAGGGAGAGAAAGGGGAGAGAGTGGGTTAAAGAGGGGGATAGAGGGATAGAGGAAGAGAAAGAGGGAGAGAGGGGAATAAAGAGGAGGATGGAGGGATAGAGGAAGAAAAGGGGTATAAAGGGGGTTAAAGAGGAGGATAAAGGGGTTGAGGAAGAGAAATGGGGATAGAGGGGGTTAGAGCAGGGGTGTCAAACGTACGGCCCGCGGGCCGGAAACGGCCCGCCAGGTGGTTCAGTCTGGCCCGCGGGATAAATCTGTATTACTGAAAAAAAAATAAGAATACACTTCTATAAAATCTGCAGTTCCTATATTGTCCGCTAGTGGCGCTGTTTCACGTCTATCGCTTTACCCGCATTTTCTGTTGACCCTGGCACCCTCTTCAGTGAAATGTCTTTGTCAAAAAAGAGAAAAGTGGACACAGTGTCGGATTTTTCAAGAAAAATTGACCTCTTCCTACATGTTCATGGAGGTGAATCACAATCACTGTGATCAGTTTTTATGCATAATACACTTAAATAAATGTTAAACTGGGTGAAAATGTTGTTGAAATTGCACATTACTTTGCTTAAAAACTCTTAGGTTGTTGATAATATATTTATTAAAAGGACAATTCATTGCATATAAAGATTTTTATAATTTACTTCTTCTCTGCACTAATACAAAGAAGAAAGTGGACTTATTGTTAGTTCTATGTCATTTTAGAATGAGTTTACTGGTTTGGCCCACTTGAGATGCGATTAAGTTGTATGCGGCCCCCAGACCAGAATGAGTTTGACACCCCTGGGTTAGAGGAAGAGAAAGGGGGAGAAAAAGGGATAACTTTAAAAGTTTCTAAGGCGTTTCTAGGGTAGTTTGAACTGATTCTCCTCCTTTGAATTTTCACTTTAAAATGATGACAGAAGCCTAAACTATTTTAAATCAAATTAAGGATATCTATTCAACTTTTTCCAACATCACAGATTAGTTTTTCAGACTGTTTCTGAGATTGACATTGACGGTGTGTATGGCGCCAGTTAAAGTTATCCCCTTTCCTCCCCCATTCTCTTCCTCTACCCCTTTAACCCCCTCTCTCCCCCTTTCTCTTCCTCTATCCCTCTATCCCCCTCTTTAACCCCCTCGTCCCCCCTTTCTCTTCCTCTATCCCTCTATCCCCCTCTTTAACCCTCATTCTCCCACAGGGGAAAGAGAAAGGGGGAGATAAGAATAGAGGGGGAGAGAGGAAGAGAAAGGCTGAGAGAGTGATGGAGGAAGAGAAAGGGGGATAGAGGAGGTGAAAGAGGGGGATAGAGGGATAGATGAAGAGAAAGGGGGATAGAGGGAGAGAAAGGGGAGAGAGTGGGTTAAAGAGGGGGATAGAGGGATAGAGGAAGAGAAAGGGGGAGAGAGGGGAATAAAGAGGAGGATAGAGGGATAGTGGAAGAGAAGGGGTATAAATGGGGGTTTAAGAGGGGGATAAAGGGGTTGAGGAAGAGCAATGGGGATAGAGGGGGTTAGAGGAAGAGAAAGGGGGAGAAAAGGGGGGAACTTTAAAAGTTTCTAGGGCGTTTCTAGGGTAGTTTGAACTGCTTCTCCTCCTTTGAATTTTCACTTTAAAATGATGACAGAAGCCTAAACTATTTTAAATCAAATTCAGGATATCTATTCAACTTTTTCCAACATCACAGATTAGTTTTTCAGACTGTTTCTAAGATTGACATCGACGGTGTGTATGGCACCAGTTAAAGTTATCCCCTTTTCTCCCCCATTCTCTTCCTCTATCCCTCTATCCCCCTCTTTAACCCCCTCTCTCCCCCTTTCTCTTCCTCTATCCCTCTACCCCCATTTTTAACCCCCTCTCTCTCACAAGGGGGAGAGAAATTGGGAGAGAAGGATAGAGGGGGAGAAAGAAAGAGAAAGGGGATAGAGGGATAGAGGAAGAGAAAGAGGGATATATGGGGTAACATAGGGGGATAGAGGGATAGAGGAAGAGAAAGGGGATAAAGGGAGAGAAAGGGGAGAGAGGGGATTAAAGAGGGGGATGGAGGGATAGAGAAGGGGTATAAAGGGGGTTAAAGAGGGGGGATAAAGGGGTAGAGGAAGAGAAATGGGGATAGAGGGGGTTAGAGGAAGAGAAAGAGGGAGAAAAGGGGATAACATTAAAAGTTTCTACGATGTTTCTAGGGTAGTTTGAACTGCTTCTCCTCCTTTGAATTTTCACTTTAAAATGATGACAGAAGGCTAAACTATTTTAAATCAAATTCAGGATATCTATTCAACTTTTTCCAACATCACAGATTAGTTTTTCAGACTGTTTCTGAGATTGACATCGATGGTGTGTATGGCACCAGTTAAAGTTATCCCCTTTCTCCCCCATTCTCTTCCTCTATCCCTCTATCCCCCTCTTTAACCCCCTCTCTCCCCCTTTCTCTTCCTCTATCCCTCTACCCCCATTTTTAACCCCCTCTCTCTCACAAGGGGGAGAGAAAGTGGGAGAGAAGGATAGAGGGGGAGAAAGAAAAAGAAAGGGGAAAGAGGGATAGAGGAAGAGAAAGACGAATAGAGGGGGTGACATAGGGGGATAGAGGGATAGAGGAAGAGAAAGGGGGATAGAGGGAGAGAGGGGGTTAAAGAGGGGGATAGAGGTATAGATGAAGAGAAAGGGGGATAGAGGGAGAGAAAGGGCGAGAGAAAGGGGGAGAGGGGTTAAAGAGGGGATAGAGGGATAGAGGAAGAGAAAGGGGGAGAGAGGGGATTAAGGAGGGGGATATAGGGTTAGAGGAAGAGAAAGGGGGAGAAAAGGGGATAACTTTAACTGGTGCCATACACACCGTCAATGTCAATCTCAGAAAAACTAATCTGTGATGTTGGAACTGGCAGTTCAAACTACCCACGGAGGAAATAGAAAGAAGGAGAGAAGATTTGAGGAACAAAACAACTGTTTAATATTTACTGAAATGCCTGAACAGCATTCAAACAAATATTAAATTGTTTTTGAGAAGTCATACAAAACCCAGAGAATGTGACTACTATTTCATGATCATCCTTACGGAGAGTAAAGGAACCAGCGGCGTGTCAGTATGAGCATTACATGCATCAAAGGTCTTTGCTGGGTTGTTGTCTCTTTTCTTGCAACAGGTGGAAGTCCTCATTCTTCCTTCAGTTCCGGGCAACAATGTCGAGTCATTCCACTCTGGCTTGACTTTCTTCGTAGGTACAGATTTTTTTGTAGTTTTTTTCTTGCTACCCATGGCTTTCTTTGTTGCTGCTTTGTGCGGGCTTCTTGACGGGGGAATGAGGGCTGGAACGTTTGCCGTAGATGTTTGGGGAATTTTTGGCGGCCGTGTTTCCAGTGTTTTCTTGATGGTAGACCTGCTCCTGGTCTTTTGGGTCACATCTCCTGGAACTTTAGGTGCTAACTTTGTCGATGTTGTTTTCTGCGTGCTAGTTCCCGTTGTTTTCTTGACGTTTTTCCTTTGTATGGCAAACTTTGATGTATTTTTCTGCATGCTTGTTTCCGGTGTCTTCCCGGCAACAACAGGGGTAAAAGGTACAGGCTTCTTTTTTTTAACCCCAATAAATGGTGCATGTGCATCATTCCTGGCATTCTCTGGTAGTGTTAACCCAGGGTAACCCAGGGTGGCCCCATCTTCCTTCTCCTCCGGGAGGTGTCTCTCGGTTGAGGGGGGGGGTCGTGGCGGTGTTTCGGGTAGAGGCAACTCAACCTCTTTCTCCTCCCGGAAGGGTCTATGGGTTGAGGAAGGACGTTTGTTGTTGGGTTCTTTGTCGTCCTCAAACACCTGCGGGCTGGAGACACATCCAGGGGATGTCCTTTCTGGGAAAGGCGCGAACGGATGTACCGTATTTTTGTCAACTGAGCTCTTCTCAGGTCCGTCAAAAATCTCATCGAGCTTCTCTAATATGATTTTCCGAAGGGCTACTTCCTCCTCTGGGTCAAACTTAAACTTTTCCACTCCTTCGTCGGTTTTAAAGACATGGACCTGATCGTCATCTGACTGCAGAGTGTCAGAACTCAGAGGTCTGCGGGAATAAGAGTTTTCCGGGTGTGTACGGGTTGAGGAAGGACGTTTTTTGTTGGGTTCTTTGTCGTCCTCAAACACCTGCGGGCTGGAGACACATCCAGGGGATGTCCTTTCTGGGACAGGCGCGAACGGATGTACCGTATTTTTGTCAACTGAGCTCTTCTCAGGTCCGTCAAAAATCTCATCGAGCTTCTCTAATATGATTTTCCGAAGGGCTACTTCCTCCTCTGGGTCAAACTTAAACTTTTCCACTCCTTCGTCGGTTTTAAAGACATGGACCTGATCGTCATCTGACTGCAGAGTGTCAGAACTCAGAGGTCTGCGGGAATAAGAGTTTTCCAGGTGTGTATGGGTTGAGGAAGGAAGTTTTTTGTTGGGTTCTTTGTCGTCCTCAAACACCTGCGGGCTGGAGACACATCCAGGGGATGTCCTTTCTGGGACAGGCGTGAATGGATGGATCCTATTTTTAGACCTACCGGTAAAGAATCTCCGGAACCTTCCGAATTTAGAAGGTTTTTCCACTTGTGGCGGTGTCTCGGGCCGAGTCAACCTGACTTTCTTCTCCGCCAAGAACAGTCTCTCAGTTGAGGAAGGAGGTCGTTTTTTGTTTTGTTTTGACGGTTGTGCGTCTTTCTCAAAATCCACAGGCTCCTTTTCAAAAGAATGATGTTCTAAAGTTATTAGTTTATCAGCACGTGATGTGTTGGGGAGGTCAGCGGAAAGTCCGTCCATTGTTTTTTTCTTATCTTCTTGGTCTTGTCTTGGGGAGGCGACAGGATTCCGTCTGGTTTTTGTTGAAACGGTGCAATTCAAGTCCTCCATCCAAGGGTTAAAAATTGCAATTTAAGTCGCTTTGGTTAATGTAATGTTTTTATCACTGAGCAGTTATAATAATTCACTATATAACACTGACAAGGTTGGGACAATAATCACCAGCTTACCGTTAAAATGAAGTCTCACCCAGTCAACTCACCTGTTTAGAATGACCCTTTACTAAGTACTCGCAAACTTCAAAGCAAGTTTCCGTGACAACGATGCTTGCTCATTGTCACGTGACAATTATCGTTGTCACGTGACAACAATTGTTGTCACGGATACTTGCTTTGAAGTTTGCGGCATAATGACACT
Source organism: Apeltes quadracus (assembly GCA_021346845.1). Classification (NCBI taxonomy): domain Eukaryota; kingdom Metazoa; phylum Chordata; class Actinopteri; order Perciformes; family Gasterosteidae; genus Apeltes; species Apeltes quadracus. The sequence continues at coordinate 14,751,479 of CM037936.1, read as the reverse complement.
TTTTATGACGTCATTATGTGCCATTTTTATGACGTCATAAGGGACTTCGTGGTCCAAGCGCTCCGCTTGTCCACATCTAATAACACTGGCGGAACCTGTAAATTTATTGACGATCACGTCCTACTTTAGTGATGCACCCTTGGCGGTCATAAAGGGTTTAAATTCTTTTAAATTTCAACATAGTGGTAAGTGTAGCGCATCATCCAGGTGGCATAATTAAGGGTGAGTTAGCTATAAGGTTAAGCTAGCTAGTTGACATAAGGTGTCATTCCTTGTTCTGGATGAGGTATTTCAAAATATAGTTTTTACATGACTTCTATACCTGTGAACATAACTAAACAAAGATTAAAAAATATACAGATAGGTTTTATAGGGTTTAGGAAACTGATGACTTAATGTGTCAGTACAACCAACTATGCAGTTAACATAAATTGCAGTGAAACAATAATGCTATTTTAATTATGTTTATATGAATGTTACTTATTAGGGCTGTCTTTTTTGGGGGGGGGATTTTCCTTTTAAGTTAGGGATTTGTTCCCCGAAAAAATTGTCTGACATGATAACAGCCCGTCAGGCAAAAAAGTGCTGATTTCCATTCTAAACAACTGCAATAATTGATTAGTTTTAAACAAAAACCATCAAGAAATCAATTGGTAGATTATTGTCTACATATATGTTGTCCCTTTGATAGGGGAGTTATATAACATGATGCTGAAATACTTAAATGTCTTTACCACTTAGGCATTCAGCCTGTCGGAAATGTTCTGCCACGCCACATCCCTCGCTTTATTAATTGCCGCGGTATTGCCCTTTTTCCGGATTATGTGGCCGTAATCCTCATAAATCTCCATAAGGAGAGTGTGTTCCGCTGCGGAGACCATTTCAGCGCGTTCTTTTCCTTTGCTGTTCGGCATTTTGGACAGTTGTCGTTCTCGACTAGTACGGGCTTTTTCTTTTCCCTGTGGGCGACTGGGCGTGCACAAGTTGAGGCTTAACAGGTGAGGCTTGACTAAGTGTCAAGTGGAGCCAGCTGCTTTCACTTGATAGAACGGCTTGGAGCTAGATTGGGAGGTGGAGTTTAGTCAAGTTTCAAGCTGACACCTAAATCTGGCAATTGATGGAATACCTCCCTGTATTACAGAGACAAATAGACATGTGCCTTGTGTCCTCCTTCTATTTGCCTCTTCATTACTTCATCCTCATCTTCCCTCTTCCACCATACCATATCCTCCATTAGCATTACCCACGAGGCCCCGCGAGGAGGTGTAGGTTTGGACTTATGCCTCGCTATGTTATCGGTATGTTTGTGTGTGTGTGTGTGTGCGTGTGTGTGTTATATGTATGTTTCTGTATGTGTGTTTGTTATATGTTTGTTTGTGTATGTTTATATATATATATATATATATATAAAAAAATATAAAAAAGTATATATAAAAAGTATATAATATATGAAAAAAATATAAAAAGTATAATAATAATAAGTAATTATTTCTTTGAACAGGTTAAGAATCTCCAGAGCCTTTTTAAAATGGAAGGTGTCTTAACTTTTTTAACCTGTGGCGGTGTCTCGGTAGTGTTAACCCGTCATCCTTCTTCTCCAAGAATGGTCTCTCGGTTGAGGAAGGATGTTGTTTCTTAACTTTTATCGTCTGTGACGTTGTTTCAGGCAGAGGGAACTCAACCTCTTTCTCCTCCCAGCAGGGTCTAGGGGTTTAGAAAGGACGTTTTTTGTCGGGTTCTTTGTCGTCCTCAAACACGTGCGGGCTGGAGACACATCCAGAGGATTTAAATTTCCTTAATGTCCTTTCTGGGACAGGCGCGAATGGATGGACCCTATTTTTGTCAACTGAGATCTTCTCAGGTCCGTCAAAAATCTTGACCTTCTTTAATATGATTTTCCGAAATGAAGAGGGAAGAGGGATAAAGAAAGAGAAAGGGTGAGACAGGGGGTTAAAGAGGGGGATGGAGGGATAGAGGAAGAGAAGGGGTATAAAGGGGGTTAAAGAGGGGGATAAAGGGGTAGAGGAAGTAGTAGGGGTAGAGGAACTTTACGACAGTGCACTGTCGTGAAGACAGTGCACTGTTGTAAAGATGCATATTGAGCTTTTTGCATATTGAGCAATATTTTTGCTTTTTTGCATATTGAGCAACGGACTGTGACGGGTTGATGAATGTGTAAATACTATACATTCATTCAGTAAATACCTCTTTCTTGCCCCTGGACTGCAAATTTCTTTATGTTCCGTGAATGCAAATTAAATGATGGCGGAATTCGCTGACATTATTATTACTAGGTCTAACTGAGACTGACGGCTACGACGAAAACGTTTCACGCTGGCTACACTTGCGTCTTTTGAGTGGATGAGCGCCAGTTTCTTAATCACACCAAAATATATGTATGTCATTGATTGGTTGCATTTGAAAGGTTGCATTTGAAGGGTGTGAAAGGCAAAATCATTTAACGTTGCATTATCGAATGTTATGTTTTGTATCATGGACATTATTTGTTGCAAATCTCCCGACCCCTATGTCGACCTGAGACCTGAGACAATGACAATGAGACCAAGACAAGACCGAGGAATCCGAGACCAAGGCAAGACCAAGACCAAAGACGGTCGAGACTGTGACAAGACCGAGACCACGTAAAAGTGGTCTCGAGACATCAAACTCTAGCAAATACCAAAAATATTCAGCACAGCCTTCGAATGAAGTGATAAATTTGTTATTTAACAGCAAAGCCGCAAACAATAATGTTGATGTTGTTATGCAACCCCTCCCTCTAAATGCTACATTATTGAATGCCAATCTTTTTTGGAGGGGTTTTGAATCAAACTTTTCAAACAGAAAATGTGCTGAAAGTAGTTCACCCTGGTTGATCTCAGTCTAAGTTCATCCAAATGTGTCGGTAATTTATTCAATAGCACACTCACTGAGGGTTGGAACACAGAAATGTATATTTACTGGTAAAAAGATGATATATTGGGGATTTATATTTTCTGGAACTGTGTGTTTGTTTGGAACTATTATGCAGCAGTACAGGCATGTTTGGTCTGCATGAGACGGTATTCACTTTCTGACCACACAGAGGTATCAATCCAATGGCTGTCGTGACCCTTCAATAAATCTCGTGGCTCACTACAGGAAGTGTCAAAGTGTTGTCTGAGGCTCCAGTGTGATTTTACTGCTGCTCTGTTGACATGCTCTCGACTAACACTTCTGCTCTGCACCAGTCCAACCGGGAGGATATTGCATTTAGAGATTCCCAGAAAAACACTCGATATTTCTGAGACTCGACACATGGAGTCCCAATGTTTGATCATTCGAGCGTGGTATTCTGTCTGTATTTTTCCTTTTTGTTCCCTTCTTAAAGCATGGCCAAGCCCCATTAACCCCATACTTGCCCTTGGATTCGGACACTTTCTGTCAGCGTTGTCTTTTTTTTTTTAACAGAAGCTCTGGCAGTTGTGTCATTCATGCTCAGAACACGCAGTGCTCAAGGTGGTCCCAGAGACCGGCTGTCCTCTCACTACCAACTGTGAAAACATGCCCGCTGGATAAGCATAGACACAGGGATGCTATGAGTGTGGGTCCATTTAGTTTTTTTCATGATTAACCTAAACCTGAACTGTGAGCTGCGGGCTATTGGCTGATATTAGCAGCGACGTCACATCGTAGTTTACATTAAAGACGAGCCAAGAGCAGACAGACAGTTCCGTTACTCTGCTTTAATCTTGATTAAAGCTTGCTGCTTCCACAAGAGTGAAGTGGAATCACAACTTCAAACGCGTCCCTTCAGGGGGGTTCCAATCAGCAGGCTTTTGCCTGTCTTTGTGCATCCAACATTTCTAACTATGTCGATCGGTGGAGAAAACAGATAATTTTGAGCAGCCTTAAGAGTAAGAGCCTAAGATCTTGAGCATAAAAGATCCCAATGTTTTCTGTTCTTTGGTCTCAAGTCTTTGTGACCGTCCTTGCACTCTATGATGAAGCTGTGTTCAGGAACAGCAGTGCTTTGAGCTAAATGCTAACCTTTGCACAGTGCTAGAGAAAAAGTCATTAGAACACATTGTGCACATGTCTGTTATTATCCTAGTTATAAGCGTGTTGCTCTTTTTGCCTTTGTAGGCCACTCTGCTGGTATTTCCTTCTCGGTTATTACTTGGTGTGTTTTCATGCCTTTTTGATTATCTACACCTGATTAGATCCAGTGAGCCATCCTCGTTACTTGTCCCTCATTGTGACCTTTTTTCCATGGTTCAGTCTAGTGTCCCCCTATGTCTGTGGAAGTGCATAATACACCTGCCAGTAGTTCAGCCATAAATTCTTTGGGATTTCCAGAGATTTTCCTCTGATCCTATTTTAGACTAATTACATAGGAAACCTCTTCGAATGAAGATTTTTTATCAACTTCATCTCAATGATTGTGGTCTTGTATTTGAGCCCCTTTGCCCTTTGTGCACCAGCTTCTCCCTTTCTACCAAAGTGGTTGACCAATTGACAGGCCGACATTACAACCCCGCTGCTAGCATGGTCAAAAATCAGTGTATCTGTGTTCATGGGCTCCAAGATATGATATTTGTTCATGGTAAGGGCTTAGCTCAGATGTGAAATACTGCAAATTACGTAGCGGCAGGCAGGGGTCCTGTCGTGTCGAGTCGAGTCTGTAGAAGGCAGGCTAGGTGCTTTGGAAGCTTGGAGTTCAATGCAATCGCTCTGCCGGCTGGATCAGAGTACAAAAAGAGATGTCTGGAAAAATACGTGGATATATTGGATTCATTCATCATATTGGTTTAGAGACCACAGAAGACACTGAAACTCACTGTCCACCTTCCAGCAGTCTCCTAACGAGCACCAATCGCTTGTGCAAATGTTTTTTCATCCACTCCTCTTTGCTTTCTCTCTGACTGTTTTGCATGGAGGACAAAAATTTGAATTGAGAACTTACACTGACGGCATTGTGTGTGTTCTACATCATTCGGCAGAATATGTGAGCATTAGTGTGTTGAACGGACTGACTGAACAGTGAGATTCTCAGCACAAATCAGATCAACACACCTCATTTCCTGTTGATTTGAGTGTTAGATTCCGCTGTAGCTAATTCCTTAAGACAAATGACACTGCTGCTCTTAAACTTTTGGAGAAAAATATTTTTCATCATTGTTTACAGCTTTGGATTTTATGAATTTATGACCATTGACTTTGGCTGAGCATTTGGCTGAGGCAAATGCACAAGTGACTATGAGATCCAAACTATTTCCAGTTGAAAATGCCAGTGTTGTGGTTTGCAAATATTTTCAAAATAAATTCTGATCTTAAATTAATCAATGATGTGAAAAAGAAAACACATGGAAGAGAATGGCCAAAATGAAAGCAGAATTATTTACATCTCTGATGTTTGGCTTCCCTGTGCATTTTATATTACACGAAACAAAAGGTCCAAACTCAACACAGCAGAGACTGGCAAGTGGTCATAGGGATTTTCCCCGGAGCTAACATGTGGATGTGAATGGCAGCAGAGCAAATGTATTTATGACTACCTGTTGTAGGACCCCTTGCTTTCCAGCAAAGACCTCGACTGGTGTCATGTGCGTACAATTGAGTCTCCATTCAAACCCATAACTGTCAAACATTTTATGAATGAGCTGTGAGTCTGTATTTGCTTTGGAGAGGTCCAGTAGTCATTACTTCAAACGCTCACCACATTGTTTTGCATCCAGGAGGGATTTTTACCTGTGGTTACACTTAATTCCAACTCTAATTAAATACCACAAAATAGTAACATAAAAATCAAACTGCTAATTTGTTTACTTTCAACAGCTCTGTTCCCTTGATGTGATCTCTGTGTTTGGGGGGTTTCTGGCACCTTCTGTGGGGGTTTCCTTTGAGGTAGGGGTCAGCGAATGCATTATCAGCACCCTTGTTGGTAATTTTAGCCATATTGGAGTGGAAAGGGGAATGAACTCAAGCTGCGGCTTTGTATAAATCATAGCGCAGGCATTTTGTTGAATCACGGCTGTGGGGAGAAGCTGTGCACCAAACCTTACTGACTATTCATTGTTGCGATGAAAGTCCAACCATTTCCAGGTATACGTCCTTTTACGGTGAAGTAAAGTGAAGAAGGCTAGAATGTAACCCCAGGTTTTCAGGGGAGGACGGATTCTGCTGATTTCCGTCCCCCCTCCTCCCTTTCCTATTCTGCACCCTTGCTCGGCCCTCTGAGAGTCCCTCAGGGAAAGGAGCAACTTCTGAAAAAAAAGCCAATCCAGTCTTGCATGGGCCCGACTTATGCAGCTCCAGCGCCGTGCAGAGGGGTCATCGTATCTGTGGGCTCCGGGTGGGACGGTTCACGGCGGGTTGTATATATTGGTCACAGCAGGGCTTCCGTTCTGAGTTAGCCGCTCTTCTCAGGGGATAATCTTTCCAACCACCACAGGGTTAAATTCCACATGTGCGTGTTAACATGTGTTACTTTCACCCCAAGTAGCAGCAGGTGTTGTCTGCTACTTAAAAAGTAAGATGGCTTTCCCTCACAACATGAGACGGATAAATGGTTTGGGGCAAAAAGAAAGAGGCGGCCATGATAGAATTTGGAGAAAAAAATAAGTTTAAGCTAGTACATATGTGCAGAGTTGGACGTGATTTTATACAGATGCAACCATGTTCTTTAATAACCCCGAGGAAGCTTTTTGTTGTTCTTAAGCCAAAATCTTCATTTTCATACAGGCATCAGTATGAAATTGCTTTCCCTATGCAAAAAAAAATGTTTTTCTTGTCCATGCTGTTGCAAATGCCATGACCACAACCTTAAGGTCACAGCACTTTAAAAAACGTAGCAAAAACACAAATACACACATATATATATATATATATGTCATGTGTATTTTTTTAAATTGTAACTGAAATGAGTAACTATGATGACTATGATGATCTTTTCCATTAAACAATGTTATTAGCTTATCTGTGGAAAACATTACCAAAGCATCAAGCCTCAGAGGAGTTGTTACCCATTGTAGCTATTAACTAACATTTAAATTTGACATGTTGTCTACATTCAATTTTCCTTGGCCCAGCTTCATTGCCAGCAAAAAATGCACAAATGCATTGCGCTTTAAATTATTTTTAAACCTTTTTAACCTATTATGTAAAGATATTTAAATTAGATAGCAATCCTGTGTTTGGTCCACTTTTGGCAAATCTGATTTGACTACATACACGGCTCAAAAAAATTAAAGGAACAATCTTTTCACCAGGCAAACAATCCTGGTCACACACACTGTAGCAAACGGTGTCCCCTCTAAGCATCATTTACCTCTCATACAGCATACTTTGCCCACATAATACCAAAGTACTATAGGTAATTATCTGTCAAGTGGCAGAAACTCCCTCAAAAACTAAGATGTTCTATACATTTTGTCATTCCTAGCTTCAACTTCTCGCCCTCGACACTTCAGGATTCATGAAGGAGCCTTTTTAATATCTACGAGAGGTTTATGAAGTAAAATGCTATTTTGTTCATTCCTCCAAATAGTCCGACCACAAACTATCCAATCGTTGCATTAACAGTCGCCATTGACCTGTTTTTCAGCTGCGGCCTGCTCCCATGGCATCCAGTCAAGACACTGAAGACAGGCCTGCAGCCCAGACCTTTGCTTGGATGAAGGGAGGACACTGAGCCAAGCACCGCTGATTCTACAACAGTCCAGACATTTGGGATGTCTTCCATCTTTTATTGGTTCAGGCCCTTTGGACCATTGCCTTGATCACAGCTTCAAGCCTTAATGTTTCTCTGATGTTTTTGTGTGAACAAAGGATCACACAAGGTGAGACACGTTGAAGCGTTCCATGTCGCCTGTGACGTGTGTGCGAAGATAAAATCTCTCTCCGACACGCTGTGATATATTTTTTACTTTTGACTGAAGTTGATATTGATATCGACAGGAAATCTTGGCCAACCTGCTGAGTTTTATGATTTAACATTGACCAGAAGATTGAACCCCATAAAATTGTCGGAATATCATATTTCAATAAGTAATAACTCCTACATTGTCTGTCATTATTTAATTTAGAAGGAATTCTCTTTCTGGTTGTAAAACGTTTAATGTTATATATTTAACCTGTCAATTTTAAGCTCTTGAGTTTATTTGTCCTATTTTCTTCGACCATTATTATCGTCTTACTTTAGCACTTTGGTTTGAAAACATAAAGTTCCATATCTTCGCGCCTGACATGGATGAGAACTATTGCAGTGGATCTTTCAAATCAAAATAATCACAAATTTCAGCCTGTGTTGTAGATACACTTCCGTAATGTTGTTTACAGGGACTTAATGGTGAAATTGCTCCTCTCATATTATTGACAATAGGGGCTTTTGTTATACCTGACTCTTGAGTGGACAAATGTTTTGGCAAATTTAGCTTCACTTAATTTTTATATTGGAAAAATCCCAGTCTATTTTTGTTAATCAATGGCACACACAGTGTTATGATTTCAAATGAGTGATAATTCTTACAATAGGCCAGCAGTGTGGAGGAAAAAGCACAACATTTTAAACTGTACAAGTGAGAAATGTATTTTCCCACCACAAAAGGATTACATGAAGGAGACATGACTAGAAAGAGGCAGTGGTTTGACATGGAAATAACACAGTGAAAAGTGAGACTGTCGGGGTTGGGAGGCTGCAGTGCTGTGCACTTTCTGCCTTTCACTGCACCCAAGTTCAATTCTTCACTCATCACAAGCAAGCGTTTACTCACTAAAGCAAATGCAATGGACTGTTTTCTTTCTAAACCAATGTTCAGCTGCTTAACCCCTACCAAATCATTCATAGTATAATTTTATTTGCCTAAACATCATGTAGTACTGACCACTAAAGCTGCTATAATAAACATTGTCATTTTAACGATGACTAAAATTACTATTTATAATGTAAAAGCATCTGTTGTAGTGAAAAACCCAAATTACCATTGTGCTGTTCTCCTCAGATGAAGATATTTACTGTCCTTAATTTGTGGTTTTTGTTTCACAATTTTATTGTTTCAGCTTCAGGAGGCCCAAGCATAGCTAAAAGGGAATATTGGCTTATATAACAATGGACAACATTTTTTGGGCAGTCTCATTCAAACAAACCGTGGCATGATGAATCAATTAACATTAATATTGCCAATTGCAGCAGCAGATATTGCGAAGCAACCGACAAAAAGGTTGGTTTCTGTTATTTACCAACCAACCTGTGGGATTCTTTGGAATGAGAATGCTATTGGGCATGAGTCTTAGCTTAGAAAACCCCAGGCATCATCTTAATAAAGTATGTTGTAACTTGATGTAATATATGTGACTCAGTGAAGTGTCACAAAAAATCCCTTTTTTTAGACTATTTTGGTTTTATATGCGACACAAACATGGAGTTGTCCTTGTTTGTTTGACCCTGCCCCCAAATTTCAATCCTGCCCTTAGTGGACTCCTTGATACTACGTCAGTGGCTCTGAACTGGAAAACTAAAAAATGTATCCACACAGGTGTCCACATGTGACAATGAGTAACCAACCCGAGGTGAGCTGAACCATAAAATAAGAGCCTAATAGTCAATGCATAACCTCTTACCTTACATGTTCTTCAACTTAAGACACATTTGGCACTGCATGAGTGACTTTAGTCCTTGGAAACTGTGCCGCCATGGTCACACACACACACACACACACACACACACACACACACACACACACACACACACACTGTCACAAGTACATTTCCATGTGTTCTCTCCTCAAGGCAATGAATCAATCAAGCTTACATGCTATAAAAGCAAAATGTGTGTGATTATTATTGCACTAAATACTATGTTGTCAGAGGGCCATTTTCTTTGCTCTGCTGCCTCTTTTACTGCTGGTCACAGATGAGTGTTTTATGGCCCCGCGGACCTTGGTGCATGGTCTTGATACAGAAATGGGGCCCCTCACATTCCCGTAAGACTGCTTTTCAAACAGACTGACAGTGTAATTATGCCTGGCAAAGGGCTGCGACGCAGCGCAAAGCGGTGCAGCCATCTTCATGCAGTTTGTGTAAAAACTCCCACAAGTCTGGGGCCACGTGACATTTCGAGAAAGACCATTTCACCAGAGCTCACACGGCCCCCTCGCCTATGGCTCGGCCAGTGAAAACCATCCCGCATGTTTTTTTTCCCCTTAAAATGCAGGTTTTCCGAAATACCAATGAAGAACAATTGAGGCACCAAACCGCAACCCACGCTAATCTGGACGCACCTAGTGCAACGCACAACTATGCGCTCTGCGCCCCATAGTCTGAATAGCTGCGACTCTGTTAATATTCTCAAAGAGCAGAGAAGACACAAGAGCAGGGTGTTAGTGAGTTATAGGGTGGCTTATTAGACCCCCGTTGGAGACCCTGGCCTGAGCAGAGGTTCTAAGCAGTGAGGTCATGCAGACGGAGGGTTATATTTTACAACGCTAGCGGGCGTCGCTCTGTGGGTGGTGCGCAGCAAGAACGGGGGTCCTTGCTTATTCGCTGTCATACTTGTACCCGCATATTGGATTTCTGTGAAATAATATTTGGGCTTCCCGTTGACTTCTGCTGCCCCGTTTAGCCCCAGAATCCAGGAATGCCTGTGAAAACATTAAAGATAGTGCCGCAAAACCGACAAGAATATTTAACAACACCCAGCGGCCAATATTGTCTTTCCTTATATTTCATCCATTGTGTTTTCACTTGCAGCCTGACAGTTTGATTTATACGTAATTTATTCTGAAATGACATTTGGAAAGGAATTTATTGTGTTTTCTAAGTGAAATAAACCATATCAGGATGATGTGGAAATTATACATGACTTTAATAACGAGTTACTTTGAGAATGATATATGTCCGACTGCAATGCTACCATTGTGTAAACTTTCTCTAAGGCTCTTGTCCTCCCACCTTAAGGAATTATTTATGAGGAGAATAAAGTGTAAGCAAGGCACTAAAGGTGATCTATGAGGAGACTTTCTCTTAGGCTGAAGCATTAATGAAACAGCTACTTTGCCATAAGTCTCTTACAGATGTGATCGGACATTCACGTCTCGTCTTACAGCTTCTTAACGCTCACTGGGTCAAGGAAGGGCGAGGGACATCATGTCTGAAGTCTGAGTGTCTCTCTACCTCGGTACCTCCAGAGAAACTAAACCCCAGGGTCCATCTTCACTAAATTATAGTCTCTTCAGCAGCGGAGAGCAGTGAGACTGCCTCTAAAACTCTGACCCAAGTTTACCATGTTACAATGCACCAGTCATCCTGAAGGAAATGTCAAGTTGTTGATGCTACTGTGATCGTTTTACCTCATTTTTTCAAATGTATACTCACTTCCGGTGTTTCCTGTGTTGCTTACTTTTAATAATTGCACGTAAGCAACACAATAAAGTCTTGAACAATGGGCCGAGACTGTAATTACCTTAAGGCAGTGGTTCCAAAACGTTTTCTGTCAGTGCCTGAAAGTGAAAGTGTTTCCTCGCCTCCTCGATTGTCCACGCCTGCTCTCAGTCACTCGGCTGCCACCGATTTGTCATCTTTGCTTCTTGTTTATACTCTGTTTTTCCATGTTTCTCTGACAGATCGTTAATCCCTTTCGCACCTTCCAACTTTTAGTTTTTTTTTTTACTTTTGGCTTAGTCTTCTCAATTTTAGATCTCTGCCGTCACTTTGCCTGCTATTGTTTGCTGGCTGGACTAATACCATGTGTGTGATCTCCTGCTTCTAGTATTTCTCACTCTGTGTCTCAGAGTCTTTTATTACCGGCATTGTAACAACAATTTCGATTGGCAGCACATCACATAAAGCGTCGGCCGTCAGTTGTTTTCTGCGGCTGTATTGCTGTGTGTTCCTCTAAAGGTTCAGACAGAAGGGAAAGACAGTGGGCAGGAAAAGGCGTAAAATCTCCAGGAGGGGTTAAAATTGTCAGCAAGAGGATGTCAAATCATTCCACTTCTTTAATACCACAGGAAAACGATCCCATTTTCCAGGAGAGCATTTGCATCTTGGCCACGTAGTGAAAAGCGCCAGAATATTTTAACATCTCCTAATGCTGCCTAATTAACGGTTGCTTGTGCATTTTACGGAAACTCTTGAACCATGGTCCTTACTTCAATGAAGTACCACAACACAGTAGACAGCCCTCAACCATATGCAGTAATAGCATAATGGTAATAACCACATTTCTGACTGTGACTGTGAAAAGAGTCATTGTTTGCAGTCATAACAGAACAACAGCAAACCTTCATAGTCATAACTTAAAAGCACTGGCACCAAACACAGCCAGTGAAGTTGAATAAAAACGGAGCACCATCAAGGACACAGCGCCACAATCCACTCAAGCACATTGCTATGGGAAGTGGGAGATGTTGAACCAGATGTTTTTCATATTGGTTTTGTGGTGTGGACTTGATGAGCGCTCTGTTACATTAGCGCAGCATGCAGTGCTGCTGCAGGAATCGCATTCAATTTCATCGCTCCCTAATTACCAACAATTCGCCTTCACTCTCCACTTAGATTTACTCAGATCCCTCTGAGGACCCGGACTGTCACCTTGTACCCCTTTCAGAGCAAATATTGGCGTGTTTCAGTGTCCTCTAAAGGGCTATAAAAAAAGACTCATTCAACAACATCATTTGGAGAATTTATAGTTGAGGATAAAGCGAAAGTAGCATGCGTTTTGTATTTTGAACGCAACGTTTCCCAAGGGAAAAAGAAATAGAAACCCAACGCTGAATCCCCTGAAATAAATAGTTTTTGGGATTAACTTTATTGACCTGAACCGGAGGGGGGGAATATTTAGGACTGGTTTTTCGCCAGGACCTGGGCGAAAACCCCTTGGTTCCCGGGACATTTTATGTTTCTCTTGCTGTGGCCTCGGCGCACCTGGCTTTTTAAATAAAAGAGGATTTGTGCTTGGTTTGTTAATGATATTTTGAAGCATGCTATGTTCATGAAAGTACCGCATAATGAGCAGATCCCATCTAACATATGCACTCTCGGGTCAATTAAACTGACACCGGCCGGCTGTGTCAGACATATTCATGTATGCCCTCTTTCTCTACCTCTTTTCTCTTACACATAGTGCTTACACACACACACACGCAGAGTGCTGTCTCGGCCTCCGAAGAAAAAAATGGGACAATAATGATATTAAAAGACGTCCCCCCTTGGCAGTCCCCATTACCCTATACCGTTGTCTCCCTCTGTCCTGTGTCTAAGTTGCACTGATAAAGATCGACTCGACACCATTGCTTTCACTGCAGAAAGGTCATGTTAAAAATCCCATCCAGGTTCCACGGCGCATATCGTAGCTACTCTTTGATGCTCTTTGAATGTTTCTGACTGAGCATTTGCAGAGGTGGATGCAATTATTTGCCTCCTTTAACCACATGTAGTCAGTTAGCGTAGCTTAGAACAAAGGATGTTTTACCCTGGTTCTTTTAGTTTATACCATTTATATAAATGCAATTTTCAATATCAACGCGTGTCTTTTTAACTGAATCCATACGTGTGTAATCACTATTTTGCGGTCCGGGGTCATCACAATGTTCCAAAGCTTTGGGCTCCGTGTCACGGTTCAAGGCTAGGCCACGACTCAAATGCAGTGATTGACACTGGAAACAAGAATTAAATGGAAAAAAAACGGTTCCTTAGTGATAAAACAAATAATAAACAAAAGGAACGCAAAGCGACTCCAACCTGGAGAAAAAAAAAAATCGACAGGACAAAGTCCTAAGTCATTAGAGCGATATGGAGGATTGGCACAAGGGACACGCACAAGGGGAAGAACAATGACAACCTGAAAACGGGAGCGGGGAACACAGGGTATACATCAGATACATCAGGCTAACGGGACGTTACGCTCAGGGTCCTGTGTCCTCCAGCTTTATGCTGTGCAAAACCTTCGGAAAGGGGTGCCTCAGTCTAAATTTTTTTATTTTAGGTTTTATTTCTTTTCTCTCAGTCAATATCCGTTGTGGTGCTGTCAGGTATTTCATACATGCATTTCAGCTGATTACATTACATTCAATACAGTCATTGCTGTACATTGGAGTTATTATTTTGATTGACAGTCAAAATGACAGTGGTTTTACAATATTCGCATTACTTTATTGATTGCACAGAATCATGGCTGTATTCTGGTGTAAACTAAATTCATTTTTTTTTCTAATATCCTACAATAGCAAGATGCATGTCTTATAGTAAAAACTGACGGGAAACTTGCAGTTTAGGGGATGAAATTAAAAGATAATATTTTTGAAATAAAATAGCTAAATTTCACTAACCGCTTCAGTATGAAGCACGCACACCACTAAACTAACAAACAAAGTAGGCGCATTGAAAAATGTGTTATCATTTACTATCTTTATCTGGATCCTGCTCGAACAGTTATTATGAATGTGAGGCCAATAGAAAACATGGTCTGACACTAAAACCAACATGTCATATTGATACATTGTTTTACATTGTCTTACTAAAGTGCACGAGTATGATTTTAACAGAGAGCGTCCCCAGTACACATAAGACCCTTTTACCCCAGAAGAAGGTTTAAATGCTGGTTCAATAGACCACGCCAGCAGCCCTGAAGCCACACAAATGCTTCTTATTTTCACTGTAGCCTCACTGTGTCTTTCTCAGTGTTCTCAGAGAGGGAGAGCGCTTTGTTTTTAGGAAGGAAAAGACCTGAAAGACGCCAAAAACAATTGGTGGCGGAGAAACAATGGCACGCCCTGTGTGAATCTGACTGCCCCCCCCCGAACCCTAGACGTCCTCCTCGCTGTAATACTCGGTTCCTTCTATTTGTGAGATCACGGCCGCTTCCTCCTATTGGTTGTGTCAGCGTTGGCCTAGGAGCGCTGACCGAGATGGTCGCGCTTCCTGCCAAAAGGACGGAGAAGAAAGGAAGGGGGAATGAGAGAAATGCTGTAATTGCTGCAAGAATCTAGACGGTTTCGGAACGCAAGTTCGAGAAATGTGCGGTTAATAAGACTGAGGCGAAAAGTGGCAGAGTGATCCAACCGACTAAAATTTGATGAAATTCCTTTTGCGACTTGTGTGGCAAACTCTCTGCCTTGGACAACGTGGGGAGCAGGGGGGGTGGGGGTGATTGTGGCAGGGAAGTAGATGCAAGGGAAAGCCATGTGAAATAGACAATGTGTAAATAAGTGTAACTTCACTTTTGTGAAGCAATACTCGTAGTTTGCAAAGAGTTACGAATCTTTGTGAGATACTTGGGACACTATTGATTATTTTTCAGCAAACAGTCCTGGATAAAGCATTCATACTGTAGTCATTAAGTCGGTTTTGGTGGACTACGTGCAGAAAGCCACTGCAGCCCCATAGCTTTGGGCTGAGAACTGGGAAAGTGATTCCCGCTGCGGTTTTTGTCTGCATTTGAAACGTCTGCGGCCGTTTCATTCAATGTTCAATTATGACAGCAAATATTTGAATGAGGCACAATATTTTGTCATCAAATACCGACTCACCCATTTGCTCGGAGCAGAGAGACATTTCCGCCTGTTATAGTGAGTTTATTAGAAGAGACGCGGGGAGAGCAAGATTAACGGCTTTAACTTTATCTTGGCAAATCAAATTCCAATAAAGCTCAAAGAAAAATGTTAATCTGGCCAGTTTGAGGGCTAAACTGTGACTTGATTAATGCGTCAGGGTAACGTAGTTCCAAAAGCATGCAGGTGATTTTATTACACAGCGGATATCCAACTCAAACTGGAGGTTTTTATTAGCCCAGCGGTTGTTGATACAAGGATGCTCATTTCCGCAATTAAGTGCTGCTCACCTGGCCGTGCTTGTCGTAGGGAAAGATTTATCATCTACTGGTTTAACATGTCAACTGCTGGACATCTAATTAGAACTCATTTTTGTGGAAAACAAACTCAAAAGCTGCACTGAGGGTCTTACATAGACCCCCTTTTTGTTGGCTGAATTGTATAATGCATTTCACAGAGACAGTCTTGTTACTTGAGAATGCGTCATTCCTTCATACCAATTGCTTTTGAAAACAATAAAACAATTACTTATTCTAGATTCAAGCAGCATATTACTTGACACTCAAAACAGTTTCTCTCTCTGCAAAGATCAGGCAGGTCAGTGATTTGTTCGGGATCTAAATTGTTGCTCAGCTCATGTTACTTAAGTAGGGTGAATGTACCAGCTGTCAATCTGACCGATCTCTTGTTTTTGTTCCATGGAGTTACACTTTGAACAAGGAGAAGCTTTTGTTTGGATGAGTCAGACATTTCTGGGTAAGACACCATCTCATATCGTTGTTTTTAATCTCTAACTTTTAGGGCATTTCACCAACAAAATAATTATGACCATATCACAACAACGTCTTCTCTCTATGTTAATTGCCGACTGGGACTTTCTCAGTTTCTTCCCAGTCTCCCTTACGATCGTGCTGTCCTCCTTGCATCAAGGCTGTCTAACATCTAGCATTTGCGTTTTGAAGAGTCATGTCGTGGGTGAAGTCTCCTTCACTGCAAAATGCCCTGCTGGCTGTGGGGTTCAGGCTGAGGGAACGATATGATGGCCGTAGTCTTAGAGGAACTGCTTGCTGAGGCCGAGCGAGGGCAGGCAATAGGGAGGCCTGATGGATGGAATCATTACTGGTCTTAGCCCCCTTTAGTCCAGGTTCAAAGAAAGCCAACAGAGAACCAAACTAGATAAATAAGCATGACCCGAAAGGAAAACATGATGGTCACCTACTGAGTTCTTGCACCGTGATTTCTTAAACTAAGGGCCTTTTCTGTGTAATACAAGTCTATTGAAACACTAGAATTGAAGATAAGTGAACTAGCACTTACAAATAACACAAAAGAAACATTTTCACCAACATTCCTGCCAGGCCCAAGTCAACGCATTTTTAGCTTTTAGATCTTAAGCAGCCCTTCATGCTAATACTTATTAGCACTAGTGTGGGGGCCTGGGACCGGACCAGGGCGCTGTGTGGAGCTGGAGATGATGGGGATACTGTCGGGAGCCAGTCAGGCCATCATCGAGAAAAGGCCATCCCCGCGAGAGAAGATATCACCATACCCTGCATGGCTGACAGCTTCAGGGCCCTCATTGAAAAATCAATGTCCATTTGTGCGTCCAGCTCACCTGGCCGTCTGCCAGCTCGGCTGAAGTCACCTAATGAAGCCCGATCCCGTTACCTGATTCCTGATTCACTGAGTCAAAGTCACTTTGCGGCTAAAGTCCTCCACCCATTGGGGACCTCGGGCCGAGTTCAACATGATCCATGCAGCGTGTTGCTGTTGTTGTTGTTGTTGTTTCAGTTTGCGTTCTTCTTCTGTTTTCACGGTCTAGTTGAATCGTGAAATGCAGTTCTGCTGGTTTCTGTGATGGCATGCGGTCATGGTAAAAGGTTACAGCTTCAAGGTTAATGATTGCTAGAGTTTATTTTCAATTAAGATGCTATTTTGAAATAAATTTAGATATGTTTCTATTTCACTCACTGTTCATTTACAGACATAAAAATGATTAGAAATGTCCATAAAGCTAGTTTTCAACAAACATTAGGCCTCATTGGAGTCACGGTAATTACTTTTACATCTTGTAAATAGGCTTTATTTTCAATTGAATTCATTAAAGTCATAAAACATGTTTTTGGGGAACGATGAAATAAATAGATCTGTTTGCAACTAATGAACGTGAGCAGTGTTTTCAGCATTCATTCGTTTTACGGGACCTGGCACGCCATCACGGCTAACGGCAATCAAAACCCGTAATCATGTAGTTCATTCACCAGTATTTGGGGGGCTTTTTATTGAGCAAGAATAGTTTGATTTGTATCGTAGAGCCAGGATACAAAGTTAATTCAAAAGGCCATTTCTTATTGTCCCTCCAAAGTTGCTGAGATGAATTACTCTACATTCTCACAATCACTGTGTTGTTTGAAGATTGGAAAACTTGGGTAAACCCTCTGTCTAATAGCATACGGTAAATGACTCATACCAGAATGAATTGTTGAAACCAAGATGCAGCTTGTTTCCTAGACTATACACTGTGCAGCAGATTGTAACTGTGGTCATCTTTCCGAGCTTTGCGGATAAACCACCGTAATATCACAGCTGAGACTGAGGTTTCTCTTCCAGTCACTCCACTCACAGTTTACCATTAGATGGATACAGGGACTACAGTATGGTATTGTGCATTGTGATTCATTTTTAGCCCACGAGAGGACTGTGGTCTAATTCTGTCCGGGAAACCTTTCCCGTGTGTAAACGCTCGGCCCGTCCGACTGATCATTATGTTAAATGTCAGCTGGCTCTGAAGTCATGGCTGAGCAGCAAAGCCCCCCTTCTTCGGTGGATTACAGCTCTGTGAAGTTTCATCTGTCCACAGGCAGCAGCCTGTAATCCCTTTGGGCCACGCCAGCGCTGCCGCATTCAAGGTGGGAGGAAACAACCAACTGTAAAACCCCAATCAGAATGAAACCAGTGATCTGGGGCAGCAAGCTGATCCGGCGACCGGTGGTTCCTACGGTGCATGACGCAGACCTACCCTCCCTCTGCGGCGTTCTCCCCTCCAACGTTGGCGACAAAAAAGGAGGTTTTGATGACGCAGTGTTTGAAAGAGCATTTGTGACGCACGGTACCTTCACTGAAGGGTGAATCGTGTTGGTGACGCTGAGGTCAGTCAGAGCGAGGAAGAGAGAATAATGAGGAGGAACTTGGAACCTGGAGGGAGAGGAGGAGGAAGGTACCAGCGAGGGCATTGCTCATGATAACGGACACCAGCGTCCAGGAGGGAGAGTGCTCTGTCTTTAAAGCGGCCGATGCTCAAAAAGTTGAGCTGGCATTCATTACCAGAATGACGTAGTCCGTCTGTACACATTGTCTGTCCTCACTCTGACCCTGAGCTCGTGCTTCCTCTTGGTGAAGGGTAACCAGAAGAGGAACGCGTACAGTAGGACTTTTTTCAACATACATGCAACATAATTGCTTGTCTCCAAAAATCCAATTGATATTAGGAATGCCCACCCTCTGGGTGGGTTCCAGCTTCCCCCACACCAACAGCCCCAACTCCCCCCCACCCCACCCTCCTTGCAAAGGAGTCAGTGTGTAATGCAATTTGGTTGATTAAAAGAAAACATTAAAGCACTACCTTATTGAATTTGAAGGCACGTACGGATCTGGATCTCGCTGGCCACTCTGTTTTATTGGCCGGGATGAAGGGGATCACGTCATTCCCCATCGCCCCCCCCCCCCCCCATCCCTCCCCCTCACCTCGCGCCCAGTGGCCCCGCCTCTCTCCATCCCTCCCAGTCCGGGACAAACCTTGGCAGGAGGACATCCTGGAAGGGCGGGGATTTGTTTAGACACCCACCCACACCCCTTCTTCTCTCTTTTTTTCCGACTCCCTGCCCTTTTACATTGCGCCTCTCTAACCTTGGCCACCACAGCACAGAGAGAGGGGTTCAGAGTGACACAGTGACAGACTGAGAGACATTACACAGAGGGGAAGAGAGCGACAGAGTTGTTTTGTTTGTGCCAATAAACAGGCCGATAGGTCATCAATCGCATGAGCGGATGGGTGAGGGGGGGGATTGACCTCCGTCACTGTCAGTCCAAGATGACTCATCGGTTGTGCCAAACGGCATCCAAGAAACGCAGTTTATCATTCAGACTCGGACAGGGCATTTTGGGGTGGCTGAGTGACAGGGAATATGGGGTGTGGTGGGGGGTAGCCTTCAGTGAATATCAAACAGCTGCCAATCTCCTCCGCAAAGGGCCAAGTACGCTCTGAGCTTGCCATATGCAGTCCATTTATTAGAGTTATGGTGATGGGGCCGGTCCTCCCGGTCGTGTACGACAGCAACTAGACAACTCCTCGATGGAGGTCCTGTGTTTAGATGACATCATGGTTGCTTCAATTACACTGCAAGAAATGAGTAGTGCCCAAGGGGTGAGGTAATGCATCGGCATTATGTTGAGCCACTGAATATAGACTTTCCCATTAGCTTCAGTGCATTGTTGACTCCGGCGACTTTGTTACGTCATCCACAGTCTGTCAAACTTTTTTGTGTCCACAGACGGAGTGATGGCCGACTTTCTTCTGGGGTTAAAGTTTACATGGAATCTTTGTGATAAACATGTTTTTGAGAAAAGACAGCTACGTTTGAATCAAAATGCTCTTTGGACATTTGAAAAGAACTACAACCGGGGGTTGAGCCCTAAGAAATTAGTGCGCTTGTCAATTAGCATGACCCACTGACTACATCTCTCCTACAGAATTAGAGAGGAGGCGTTTCTCGCCAACTCTTCAAATCCCATGGAGTGATTGGTCCATTGGCGTAAATCTGATCTAACAGTAGGGGAGGGACAATAAACAGCGGTGGGCGGG
Organism: Apeltes quadracus; assembly: GCA_021346845.1. Classification (NCBI taxonomy): domain Eukaryota; kingdom Metazoa; phylum Chordata; class Actinopteri; order Perciformes; family Gasterosteidae; genus Apeltes; species Apeltes quadracus. Next base: position 14,731,091 of record CM037936.1, on the reverse strand, counting down.
CAGGCTGACGGGGGGGTGCTAGCGCTAGCGGTCGGCGTCCGTATGCTCGCGCGCATCATAATCAGCTAGTTAGCATTAACGACAGCGAATCGGCAGCGGACCAAACCACTGTGAGGCAAGGGAGGGCGGACTCAAAATGTTTCTAAACTTAAAAAGCCTTTTTTGGGGTTTGTATTGTTTTACTTCTTACACCGATATTCTAAGTATACATTATTATGTTATTTACAATACACACAATTGTTTTAATGATTTTTCTAGAGGGGGACAACCCTTAGATGTTGTGGAGGCAAAGAAGAAGGCTGGCTTTTTGCTTCTCTCTAAATCTAACCAGTTTTGTTTTTTCTCTTCTTACAACATCTTGGTTTTTGTGTACAAAAAGGCGAGAGCATTCTTCATGAGAAAAAAAGGCATACAGCTACATTTGCAGGAATCCTGAACTCCTGGGCATCCTCAAATGTCCTGCCTTTGAGGGCAGCCATGTGACATTGTGAAATTCTTTTTAACGGGTTGGATTGACAGTGGCAGACTGAAAACCCCTAGCTTGGAGAACCAGTTCATCAAGTTATTTCCTAAGCCTAATTTGACAAGGTTGATCCTGCTGGAAGTTGAGTTTAAAAACTAGCGGTTATATAAGCTCTTTATGGCCATTGAATACTGAAAAAGTGTGAGCTGGCAGCTTGTTAAACCCGCGTCTTGTTTTCCATCTCGACACAATAATCATCATAAAAGATCAAGTTTGGGGGTTTAACAGGACAGCAAAAGTAAGGTTACCAGTTATTCTGCTCTTGATTTAATTAATATTGTAAGGCCAATGCCTATTCTCAGTGAATATTTCATTTAATGTTTCAAGTAACCTTCCCAGAACTCTTGATAGTTAGTCATTGTGCTAACCAGCACTACACTAATAAAACACAGAGCATATTTCTGTTGATAAACACAGTCAGAATTGCTTCCCATTAATGCCTTCTTTGCATGTATGAATTCAGATATCTCTTTATATGGAGGTATTTTATTTTATGTAAAAGAAGCCTAACAGCTGTTTCTGAGCCATCCCTCGTGTTTGCATTATCAAAGGGAAGAATGGCATACAGCAGCAATTAGCCAAGGTGGAAAGCTTTACAAAGGCATGACTCTAAATCACCAACAGTACAGACGCACCCCAAAGACGTCCTCTCCGTCTGACAGATTTATTCACTATATCGATATCTCTCACGTCAATACCTGTACTGCATGATTTCAATTCCAATACTTGCTGTCAATATTCCCACGTGTTTTTCCTCTTCATCATCGCAACGTGCAGCATGAGTTAGCAGAAAATACAAGAGGGGAGTGAAAACATGTGAGGGAGGTAGAGGAGAGACGATTTCCAGAACACGGAGGAAGGTGAGATGGAGGAAGATGAGAAGGAAACAAATTGGAGGGTTCAGATGATGAGAGCGCATTGCCTCGCATCGGCTGGGCTGTGCCACCAGAGAAACTTGAGACGTGAGCAGATACGATCGTATGCCTGAGTTTCCCGCAAAGAGCCCCCTTCACGGCAGAGCATCGAAGGAAGGGGTGGGGAGGGATGATATCAGGATGGTGAGATATTATTGCGTTAAGACATCAGATACAGGGCAGCATCATCTGTATATCGGTTTCATAACACTTTGGGTGCCAGGGCACAAGGGTGGGAAAAATCGTTAGGTCAGGTTAGAAGAGAAAGGCATGGATAAAGTAAAATGTCTGTGGAGGTAGAGGAGTGTTTTATAACTCCCCCATCATCCCAGACTCCTGGTGCTTTGAGGAGGCCAAGATGAATTATTCAGTCTCTGGCTGGTTGATCTCCTCCGGGACCGCCACTTGCGCTCCTCCAACATTACAGCACTTGACGGTAAATGCTCGATGGGATAAACAAGAACGTCCTGCACACTTAACTCACACTACCACCCCAAAATACACACACAAACACACACGCCCCCTCGTCCTTCCCAAAATCAATATACAGTCCGAGCCAGATGTTGCACAATACCACAGTGGGGAAGGAAGGTTCCTAATAGGAAACCTCCACAGGAGGTTGTGTGCCTGCATTTATGTACTCATTGGCATGCCAACAGATTGCATGGGAGTGAATAAATTGACAAAAGAGCCTTGCTTGAAACTTTGACTTTCTTTGTTTTCTTAACCATGTGCTGTACCTTGTTACGGAACCCCAGTGATTGACAAAGCTCATCGCTGTGATACAGGGATTTGATGCCGCCTGTTTCTCAGAGCATCCTTCTCTCCATGCTGACAGGGCAATAAGTGCTGTGTTTTGAATTCAGGCTGCACGCTGCATTGTGAGGTCTAATGCTGCCATCTTCAGGTGGTCTTTGGCTATTAGAAATTGCATTAAAGTGTGGAGATGCAAGCAGAAAACTACAGCATACTGGTGATTGAAATACAGGCACAGTGAACATGATCTCTGTACAGTAATTTCCACCACAAATAAAAGTTATTGTTCATGATGAAGATTTTTCTCTGTGCTGCAACTGATCCCCGCCTTGCCTCATCTGAATATAACAGCACAATGGTGGTTTTTCGAAACAGGTTGAACGAGGTTCCCGTGTTCTCCACAAAAGGTTTCCATAACGTCAAGGTGTTTTCTCTGTCTTTCCCTGAAATCTCTTAGTTCACCTGCCCTCCATCTATTTAGTCCACAGTTGACCATTTCTGTAGTAGTTTCAGTACTCGTGATAGATTCAAGTCTCACAGTTTCTTCTTCTTAGGTAGTTGTTGTTGTGCTCTGCCACCGCTCCAATCTGATTTGCCACACAAAAAAAACCCATTCCCTGGATTTGGGCGCTCACTCACTGGCTGAAACACAACTTTAAACCAGTTACAGCCCACACAGTGGTGAAACAAAAAAGGGCTCACATTGCTCTTCTTCCAAGGCTTCCACTTAGTAGTTTGAGTGTTTTGGCACTTGGACTTTGCTGCTTCAGGGATATAATGCAAATTCACTGATGTTTTTTTCACAAAATGACACTGTTTTTAGTGCTTTTGTTTTTGCATTATTTTTTTGTGTTTTTGATTATTATCTATGTATATTACTAATACCATTACTAATGCAGTTAAGGAACTGACAATTGTACTGTACAACCCCATCTTTATTTTAGATTCATTATATTTTATAATGGTGGATGATAAATAAAAGGTTTTGAATGCAGGACAGTTACATAAAAGCCTTTCTGGCCTTTCATGATTTTCTCATCATGTAATCTAACCATGCGTCAACATGCGTGTATGCAACTACACTTGCGTGTGTCTGACTATGTGTGCGTGCATGCGTGAGAGTGCGTGAGTGTGTCCTCTTTGTTTTCACCCTGCCAACATCCTCCCATCTCCACATCCTGTTGGGTGTCTCCACCAGCCTGTATCATCTCTCAGCGGTGCAATGTTGGCTGGTAACACAACACTGAAGGCAAAGGAAATGCAGCGCATGCAGTCAGCTCCGCAGCGCCTGCTTTTAGTCCGCCCCCAAGTCCCAAAACCGTCGCTGGATACATCAACAGACAATCCTCTATCATAGTCCATACAGCGCAGACACAAGCAGTAGCAGTATATTTTTGGGGATTAGAAATAATCTCATTGGTTGAGTTTAACCCCAGTGGCTGCAGACCAGCGTTTTCATCTGAGCATGAGCTGGATACATGTCAAACCTGAATGTCCATCCATCCATCCATCCATTGCCAACCACTTATCCGGGTTCGGGTCGTGAGGGCAACGGCTCCATCAGGGCACCCCACATTTCCCTTTCCCGGGCCACATTCACATCAAACATGAATGGCAAATTAAGTTACAATGGCAGTAGTATTTTTCTCAATGCTTTATAATTTTGATATTCATGATCTGGCAAAGGCCAGCAAGGGTTCTTTCTAAACTTAAAAGGTCAGCTGATGGCTGGTTTTGGCCATGCTTGGTGTTTTTCCTCTAAACTGAAATATATCAAAAACTGCATAATGGATGGAACAGAGGTTGTGTGCAGACATTCATGGTCCCCTGAGGACGAAGCATACTTACATACTCCAGCACAGGGGCCTTATGCATTTTGTGTTTTTAGGGATTATTCTGCATTTTGTGGATGGGTAGCCACTTGGTACAGAGTTCTAGGTCTTAATGACTTCATCCCAGAACTTCCCTGTGGCGCCAGCAGCCGGATCCAGTCTTCCCTTTCCAGTTGTTCATTTAAGCTTCAAAATGGTGTGTCCGAATGACTTTTGTTCATCCCATAACTCCATCCGATCAAAACACACATTACTAACCACATTCTCTGTAAGCTAATGGCCTTCTATTTATCCTTTGAAGAAATACCTGTAGAAATGCAAAACGCACGGACATTTTCTATTTGGGCATAAATGTGTCAAACTGTGTCAAACTCTCGCCATTAGGTTCCGCTGTTCAGATGTTGCTGATGATCAAGCTTTTTTCTTGGCTCACTGATGTCTTTTGAAAGGCCACACTAGCCCACTTATGGTATTTACTGCAGCGAACTAGCAAGCAATCATTATTTACTGTAATTAGAGGTAAATGCATAGGCATAATGGGGGAAACAAGCTCCACAGGAGACCATGCATGACGGATAACTGCATTAGCAATTTAATACAAATTAAATCAATGGAGCCCAGCAAGTCTGCGTGATTTACAACAGAAGGGACAGAACAGCGAGGTGATCAAGAGGTGAACTCAGCTTGTGATTTGTTTGTGCAATAAAGCTGGCTAAACTGACAAGCTCATTGAAAATACGATGCTTAATGTTATTGCGAGAGCAGCCACCGTGCAACCACAGCATCGGCAGGGGCACAGCGTCTGCCATCGCAAACAGCCCAGTTTTAAAATGCACTGATCAGAGAAGCTGAGCGAGACGGAGGGAGATGTAACCTGTATTGCCTTACTGCAGCGGTTGAGTGGTTTTACAGTGAGATTGATCCAACCGATCACCTCATTTCCTCTCTCTCAACAACCATGGCAGCCAAATAGTTTATCCGTCTCAGAGATGCCAAGTGCAACACAGGAAATGATCCCGCAGACGTTCCCGTGTCCGGCTATGGCAGGCCCGATCGCCGGCATCAGCGAGGTCGAACAGCGAGCGGCGAAAGGATTCTGAGGACAGTCCTGGTGCCTCGGCCGACCAGGGACATGAATCTATTTGACACACAGCGGTGGTTGCGGTAATTTTTTTAAAGAATAGGAGTTTTGTTTAATTGTACCACGTAGAATAGGAAATTGGTGATTGATGGGGTTTCCTAGTGGCGTGGCACAAGACAAGAGAAAGGGCAACACAGTAATAGTGAGGAGTCGGTAACTAATGAAAATCTGAGCCGAGGAAAACACACACTTATGTCTTAAATGTCGTGGAAAAAGGAAACCAGGATGTCTTGCAGGCCAGATGTAAAAGAGCCCGGCTAAGTGCATGCTAAACGTTGAGCTTTAAGGACTACATTTACAATACGATGAGCTTTCCAAAAATCCAATATGCACGTTGACTAAAAATATCCTGTCCAAGCATGGCAGCGGGGGGGGAGCGACCAAGGATGAAGTCATATCCCCGAGGACGTTAGCTTTAGTCTCCCCCTCCAAGGCAATCAATTGAAGTGGAAGTCTTTCCTTTTTTTGGCCTCACTCTCCATTGATAGATGGAGGGCAAGGTCACCGTGGATATGAGTGCATCTGAAACTCATGACGAAGGAGAGACAGGTCTACTTTTAGCCTAAAAGCCTCAGTGCACACACCACAAGGTTGCATGAACACAGCACATAATTAAAGGATTGGATTTCAGAGAGTTATAGATGACAAGTTTGATGCGTCTATCGTGTCCGTGTGTTAAATAATAATAATAACAATTCCAATATAATGACTAGAATGAACATCCTTTTTGAGAATTCCCTCCTATCCATAGTACCTACCGAGATGCTAAGTCCGTTCATTTAAGATGCTGATTGTATCGTCATATTTCTCCCAACGAAGCACTTCAGCTTTCTACCACTGTAGATGACAGGATATGGAATTTAAACTGAATGGATTTTACTTTCCAAAATCATACATTTTCTTAAGCCAGCTCTTACTTTTTTTATGCTGTTAATTAAACGGGAGACTTTCATGCTTATCCGACTGGTGCTTAAACAATGAGTCACTGCAGTACAGTCCAATGGGAGAAAATTAATGGGACTTCTGCTTCTCGAGGCAAAGGCCCCCAAAATAGCTTCTCCCACTTTGCAACTCAAGAGAACTTCAGAGAAGTCCGATTTCTTTACATTCCCCAGAGCTGGTGGTTCCCATTGTTTATTCTAATCGAAGATAAGCTGGTGGTTGTAGTTCATACTGAACAGACAGACAGGAGATTCTCATTTGAAAGTAAATAAGTTCTTCTTCTTCTTAAACTTCTTTACTCCTTCTCCATATCTCAATGTCATGTTGCTTCTTCTTGTCTGTCTTTTCCATAAAATTCTATATTCTTTGTAGGGTGGTATAATAAATATTGCCATAGAAACTATTTGTTCAGGGTCTGTAGACGAAACCTGTGCAAGTCCATAGAAAAACATACTTGCTCACACTGACAGCATTAGCATTGACGAGGTGGTGGAGTGTAATACCACCTCGAGGGAAATTAGCTAAGCTGATCCCCAGTCTTACCTGGAGGGGCTGACCTACAGAGCAGCCGAGCAAATATCAATAAGGGCGGTTTAGCTGTACACCGCTCATGGATGAAGAGCTTTTGCATGAGACCTCTGGAAACACACTCAAGCTTGGCCTGTAAAATGCTGTCGCTCTGAGCAAATCCCTGATTAAATCCCTCAAACACATTTCGTTGGCTGTGTGAGCGGAAGCCTGGTTTTGGCTGTGAAGCCTGGTGCCAACCACAGAGGAGGACAGAGAACAAGCGAGGGAAGTACGTGGTATATGTTGTGCTTTACAGTCTGTTTGATGTCCCCCGCCTGGGGCTTTCATGATCCTCTTTGTGCTACCGGAGCGACACTCTCCCACATGATGCACCTCTGATCACGGATGGAAAGCACTGTTGCAATGTAATGTAGCCGTATAGCATTGCTGCAGTTTGAACAAATTGCTCAATGTTATCATATAGATAGCAGCATTTCTGTTGGCTGCCTTTTACGTGTCAGGCCAGACTAATTTGACGTGAATGTAATGGCCAGAGGGAAAGAAAAAAGGAAGCGGCGTGTCCAGCCTTGGGCACAGCACCTCGTTTCTACGGCCAACGACTCCTAGGCGAGCTCGCTAAATTAAATATCACATTAACATCTGCAATGCTGGTTGTGGATTTACAGCTTCTGCGGAGAGAACGGGACAACATTGCCTCATATGCATCATTAACTTTTATTACCTTTCCTGGAAATCCGTTCATTTGGAATTTTATTGCCGTTTCAGGACGTAATGGCGTTTTTTCGGGGATGCACACGGTCACAGATTTAGAGGATGGAAGGCGGCAGCATCAGAGACTTGCATTAGTTTGTTACTGCAACACGGGTTTATTCCTTTTTTTGATGCTTGCTGAATACCTTGTCAGACTCCGGTTGTCCAGTGTTTTCAGTGGAAACACATTAGTGTCGCTGCCCAGATGCAAAATGAATGCAAGCCCCCAATAAACGGCATAGTCCCGAGCTGTTTAACAGAGAGAAATCAGGCCGACAGGATCTCGATAGTGGCTGACTCGTGTCATTTTGAATGCAACCCTTGAGATTTCACCGGTCACAGCAGCCCGAGAAATGAAAGGACCAGGACACTAAGGTCTACAGCAGTGACACAGCAGAATCATCATTAGCACGTATGTTTCGAAAATGCATTGTTGGGCATATGAATATATGAGAATATTCATTTATTCTAGCAATGTATGCATGATTCATGAGCATACACACACATTCTAGCATACACACACAGTTTATTGAAGAAAATTGCTTTCTTTATTCTGTTCTGCAGGCCTCCTCAGACAGCAACAATGTCATAACCTCCAGCAAAAAAAGACAAGGTGGACTTGGTAATGTCAGAAACTAAATTAGAAAATAAAGTTGCTTCCTGACCTGCCTGGACACCTTAAGCAAGTCTGCACGCAAGAAACCTCTTTTTATTTTTGCATCTTCAGCATTACTTTAGTCAGCAGATTTCCATAATAACATATCCACATTTAAAAAAGGAACAATTCCTCCCTGTGAATCTGTGATTAGCTCTTATAAGTAGAGACAGCTTATGGTTTCGCATAGGGCTTCTCTTTCATGTGCCATCAGGCCTTTTAAGTCCGTCCTCATGCAGAGAGGATGACATGATGAGAGGAGGAAAGTTAAGGGAAGGTTCATCAACCTTAAAATGTTTCAGGCACTTGGCTGTGGTTGTCCAGGACCCTTACCACATGCTTTTGGTGTACATTTTAAATGTGTTCACAGGTCAATGAGAGGAGGGCGCTGAAGAACAGCACGAGAAAGCATTTTCGTCTGAGGGGTGAAGGAAGGAGGAAGGAAGGAGAAGAAGAGGAAATTGGATCGCGCTGGTGCTGAGGATGGCAGACAGTGTGTGTCAGCTCTGTCGAATGCAGTCAGATTTCTCACGACGTGGAACTTTGTCTCAGATGCACGAAGCCGGGCAGAACTGGCTTACCTCAGCACTCCACCAGAGCGACTGTCACTGGATATTACCATGCGGATCACTGAGACAATTCTCCCCCATCACACTGGACGGGGGGCCGCATTACATCGCTTACTCCCACTCTCCTGCCCTGCGGACACACACTTCCCCAGCTTCCTGAAATGTGTCTGTCGGAGACATTCACATTAAATATGAATAGCCTAAATAATAAATGGCAGCTCTCAAAGACTGCATCCTGGGTACAAAAAACAAACAAAACACAAAAATGATCCAATCTGTGACACAAAGCTATTTGACATTCTTTGTGATCACTTTTACGGACATTTTAAATAATTTGAGCATATGTGGCCACATAATATTCTTTTTAGCATTCCCTCATTTTGCACTTGAGCACTCTTCTTATCCTTCCTGTATGCCACTTGGATACATAATGATCTATTTCTACAGTAGAATACACTCTGAATGTATAGTTTCAGGGAACAGTACGTTTGTGAATGGCATTAATTCCTGTTAAATGCAAAAGGTTTATACACCGAGCATTTTAAGCCAACGTCTCCTCAATGTCCTCCTCCAGTGAGAAGTGCGCGGAGGAGTGGCTGGGGCTGGACCTCGTTTTCAGGCTGATGGAGCCGTACAGTTTAGCTGAACGCTTGGAATAAGCGACGACCTTCCTCCGGTACATCTCCCCCTTCCACATGGAGATCATCAGCAGCGTGGAGAGCACCACGCCACCCAGCGTGAGCAGGCAAAGCCCCGCTATGACGCACCGGTCCAGGTGGGCACCTATCCGGGCACTCTCCATCTCCAGCCTCTCCATCTCCCTCGCCGACACACTGTCACGGTCCACCTCCACGTCCCGTGGCACGGCGTAGGAGATGATCACCAAGGAGATCCCGGTCGCCAAGAACGTGACTGCACTGATAAAGCCGTAGTCGGTGGAAGACCCGGGGCCCTCCCCGAAGGACAGATCGTCCTCGGACATGAAGGACAGCTCCGGCAAAGTCTCGGAGCAAGGCTCTCCGTTGTGCGCGGCTCTGTGAGTACTTTTACAACTAGCGGCCGGGCTTCCCACTCGTAGGTTGACATTCTCGTCAACATAGCTGAATGACGTCTCTAGCTGCTCGTCGCAACAAATCCGCACTTTCTCCTCGCAGAGGTGAGCGAGTTTAACATCTGCGCCTCCCCAGCTGCGCGGCGCCGTCCTTGGTGCTGAATGACACCGGCCATGGCAGCCGCGGGCCGCGTTACAGCCACCCTCCCTCGGGGCCGCGCCTCCTGTTGACCCGCTCGTCGCGCGGACGTGCAGCGAACTGGAAACCCGGTCAAGGACGACGTCGGCAGGATCAGGCGGTTTGCCTCTCTCAGCTGTGGGAAGCAGCAGCGGAGAAGCCATTCGCTTTCCACCAGCTGCCGGTTCACTATGAGCCTTCCTCCCGGGCTGCTTTCACTCCACAGCATCCCTAATCAGAGGACACACACACACGCACGCACACACGCACACACACACACACACACACACACACACACACACACACACCACGTTAAGGCGAATGGGGCAGCTCAATTCAATCATTGTTATCTGATGCCGGAAACCTTATAATTGATAATGGCGCAAACGCTTGTGCGTAATTTGGGAGCGATGCACGAAATGCAAATGCCTCCATAGTTGAGCAGGGGACCAAATCATCAACACTTTAAAGTTGATAGGATCGTTCAAGAAAAATCCGTTTATCCTTGAAAGGTTCTTATGGTGAATGTGATTAGCCAAATTCCCCTGTATCCAATTAGGAGAACAACCCACGCAACGAGATTATGCCCAACTCTTAATTCATTTTATTTTAAAAGGACAGGCTTATACATACAATACACATCACAAAATCACACGTCAAATATACATAAGCATGTTTTAATGCGTCAAATAAACGGTCATAGAATGATTTCCCACCAAAGCTTTTAATAATATATCCCATGTTCCCATTCTATACTAACACTCCTCCTGCACACTTTATTTGAATTCAGTACAGGACGCGGGGTGCTCCTCTGCATAAATGGTGGACCAGTCGTGCACATCGTGGCTTTTATCTTCCGCTAATCCCCAACAAAACCGCTCCTCAGATTGTACAAGGAAGAAATAAACTCACCGCGCTACTCGAGCATCGCGGCCGCCTTCTCCTCTTTAGCGGGTGACGGCGCATAATGGTGACAGATAAAGGGGGAAGCCTTATCAGTGGAGGGCGCAGACTCTCTCTCTCTCTCTCTCTCTCTCTCTCCCACAGTAAGTCCCTCCCACACACAGAGCTTCGGCTGCCCGCGTTGTGGCGCTGAAAGGAGCCTCACTATCTGTGAGCGGATTGAGATACCTCCAGTCAGTCAAAACCTCAAACGGATTAGGTTTATAGAGCCAAAGGGGGAAACCCCGGAACCTAAAGCCCTGGCTATAAAAAAAAGACATACAATAAGTCTTTATAGAATGTGCTGGTTGGATCATAAAGGGATTATACATTTATATTTTGAGTGATAAGAAAACCAATGATATTGTTTGTTTTACCACAGATTTTAAAGACCGTGGAATTGCACGCAGTAATGTGGGCATACGGCGCGTTATCTGTTGCAGTCATCATATCAAAAAAGAAAATCCACCATGATATCAACGAAAAACAAAACAATCATCAGTCATGAGATCAGAAGCATCCATCCAGGGGCGCTGTGCAGACGGCATTGTTTGAACTTGTACCATCTGTTCTCCCGCGCTCTCGCAGAAGATTACTGCTCACTGTGCCAAAGCCATTCTAATCCGTGTTTAATCTCGAGATCACATGAATCATCTGATCTTTGACCCCGTACGGGGTACGCCACATCCTCAGAGCCCTTATCTTAGTGTCATCTTTGAAGACGGAGTAAGATATAAAAGGGGACACTTTGTAAAGTAGATCTAATGTGCTGGCCACCATCAAGCATTTAGGAGCTTAATCCCACTAGAGTCTGAATATTCATTCCCCGGCTGCTCCACCTTATGTTACAGCGCAACCAGGCAGCAGCTAAAAATATATGTTTCCTGTGGTGCTAGTTGCTGCGTGAAAGGCTTGTTTCCCAACAAGGCTCCATTTGACAGATGAGTAACAGAGACAGGCAAAGATTTATTCCACCCTCCTTATTCTAGAAATGAGTTTGCAGAGGTGAGCGGGTCATTGACTGATGGATCGTAATGCTTTATGTTCCAGTTGGTCTTCTTGTAGCCAACTGTAGTCAGTCTCATGCAGAGGGAAAGATACAGGAGGCTGAGAAGTGCTTCTCGTCTGTGTGGGCAACAACAGCTCACCATCAGATTCTATCTGCCTGCAACAGTGCACCACTCTTCCTGCAAGGACACCAAGCTTGGAAGGGGGGGGGTGCTGGGGACTCGGTGCTCCTAAAGGCTATGAATCCTTAGAGCGTCTCCTGCCACAAGCATGCACCCTTACTCAGAATAGGCCATATTAACCACTGACGCAGCAGAGGTGATGGGACAGTGGATGTCCTACTAATTACAGCAGTGGGGAGAAGAGGAGTGCGACAGTGCATGTGTGGGAGTGTGAATTTTGAAGCGAATTAATAGATGAGCAAGTTCACTGCACCTCCAGCTGCTCCGGGAGCTGCTGAGGCCGGTCAGCGTCCCACATTAGCAAACTCTGTGAATATGAATGAGTAGAACCGTGAGAAGGACAAACAGGAAAAAGCCTGTGGGCTGCAGCAGCTTGTCACAACACATTCTTGAATAAACCACATTCATGTCATATGATTGGGAGGTTATTCATGAAATCCTTTGACGTTAACTTCAACCACACAGTCTATGATTTCAGCGATTTTTCTAAAGTGTTTTACGACGTGACTGCAGAAGCCCGATCCCTGCACCTTACATCAAAACAGAATTGAGTGATGATACTAGCTAAAGTGCATTTTGTATCTGGTTCGCTGTAGCGTCCCCTAGAAAGCCTACTGACGCTTGTGTTTAGTACTCATCATTTACATTTATAAATTATCCAAAAGCAATTTACAGAAAGTATAATCTTCAAGAAAGCCAAACTGCAAAGTAATATGTGAAGGCTTGTGAGCTGTTCTAATCCATCTGTGTCATGTAACATGAAGACCCCAACCATCTGGAAGAAACTATTTGCATAATAAATGACCTATTTAGAGAAATTAGTAAAAAAGGAAATTTTGTTTTCCCATATACGACAAAATGTACTTTTTGAATAAATAGGTAAATTGTCAAGATTTAAAATTCATAAAAACAAGCACAATATAACTCACATTACAAAATGACTAAATCTTTTAGTGCAAGGGACATCCAACCCCAACTGAACGAACAGCCTATACAGCAACATTTGGTACAGAAAGTTTAGCGAAAGATTTTAAATCAGTCTTTAAATCACTCCAAGACATTCTTAATTTTCAGTAAAGTGCTGGATTAAAACTAGCTAATTGTTTGCCAAAAAACTAAGGAGAACTTTTTAAGTTGACAAAAGAAAAGCAGGTTCAAGCCAAACCAGACCCCAACATAAAACAGACAAATGAATGAATAAGACAAAACGCAAAAGCACCAAAATCGTTTCAGCTCTTCATACTTAATTTAGCTTTATTACACATTGAAAAATATGCCGCCTGAGTGTTTTAGGTCAACGTAAACCTTGCACAGAGCATTCAGAGGTCACCAGTAGAGCAGCAGGGTGATGTAGATTATTAATAAGAAGGTGTACACACTCTCTGTCTGGCACGCAAAGCCTTCAGTGGCTCCTAAAAAGCCTCCCGGAGAGGAGAGTGAATGCCGACAGCAGGATGACAAGCGACATAAGAGGCAGTCCGATGGTTGTTTGACACGACGGCTGGTGGTGGCGGCGGACACTCCTATGAAATATGAAGCACTTGGAGCCTCGCGTTCATTTACAGTGACTTTACTAATTGAAGTGGTGTGGCTGGCCTCGACCAAGCAGACACTGTGAGTGGGGGATAATGGAAGGATAATAACGGCCTGCTTAGCAGCTTGTGTGTGTGTGTGTTTGGAGGCTAGGCCTTATGCTTCTTGCAAAGATAAAACCTCCCAGGGAAGAGAGAAAAACACATTTTGGTGATCAAGCGGGCCGACTGCTATAATGAATTCCACCGTCTCATCGACCCGTCTTCTCTTTATCGTCTCTTTGTCATAATTAATAGGATGTTACACCGCCACGCTACAGCTGCTTTTAAAACCCTATTAATAGCTCGCAGTGAGTCTGTCCCTGTCTCCCGCCTCTGCGTCTTCACTTGCAGCACTGCTTGTCTCATACAGACAATCTAATGAGCACAGGTACAACGGCTCCCTAATTATGACGCAGCAAGCATGTTGTTTTGGCCACACAGTGACAGTTAGTCTAGCTTTTTGGATCCTGGTATTAGGATATTATAAATAAATTGACAACCCGGTTCACAAATTAACTATTACTAAAAAACATCTAGTGTACACTGCCATGATTCTAGAAAAATGTAATCAATAAAGTAATGACAATATTGTAATAACCACTGTAACTTTGAAACTATAATTAATAGAATAATATCAATGTACAGCTATGATTGTATTCGATGCAATGTAATCAACCGAAATGCAAGCGTTTATTACTTGAAAGCACCACAGCTTATGTTGATGAGAGACACTCAAACTCACCTGGAGACCACTCCCAGGGGGGCGTGGACACAGACTTTCACGCCTCTAGCGGACCTGTATAAATGTCTGTGGATTCCATTGTTCTCCAGTTGGCTGGTGGAAGGTGGTTGGATGGCCGAAAAAGGTTGGCCCTGGGCCTGTTTGGTTGCAGAAACTAGCGGCTCCTCAGCTGAGATGCTATCTTATCACCGTAACGCTCGTTCTTTATTAAATTCTTTTGATTTTAACTTTCCGATCTAAGTTCATCCTTTGTTCGTCCGGAGCTTCTTCTTTTTGAACATAACACTTGCTTAATGGTTGGCAAATTCAAAGTACGGACAAGGAAAGCATGTTGGGCAGGATGGTTCTCGTTCATTGGGTAAATGAGAAAGTGCAGCCAAAGAGGTAAATTATATTTGGTGACTACAGAAAGCCAATCGCTGAGTAGTCTGCTGGCACCAGTGCACTTTTCCTTCTGTATCTCTGTCGGGATGTTTTTTGTTTCATTTAGAAACTGAAGGCCTCTTATTTAAAAGTAATAAACTAAAACAATACTGAGGTTCCCATTAAGAATTTGATAATGTGTCCACTGGTGAGAAATTCAGCCCCAACAACAACAATCACGACAAATAAACGGGAGTTATTCCAATGACAACTATATAAAAGGTGGATTCTCTATCACCGTCAACTACATGAGCCTGAAGGAATGCGTTTGAATAAGCGGATGAAACAAATTTGGAAGCAATGGCAGGAGAACCTTTACAACATGCCCTCAGCAGAGCAGGTATTCAATTCAAACCACTTTAGATCTGTCAAGCTCATTGCCATTTCGCAGGCCAAATCTTCTGTTTGGCTTGATAGTAAACCTGCGTATGTACAGTAGACATTGAACAAAACACTTGAACACGCCCGTGGGGCACTTGTCGCTCACACCTTTAAGCATTTACCACGTATAAACAGCGTTATGCCGTTAAATGGCACCTTTGTCTTATGAGCCGCGGTAAACTGGCTCCTGTTCATTGCATCAGTAGCAGTGTTTGACCACTAGGTGGCAGTGAAGACACACTGCCAGTGTTGTGAGGGAGGAGATCCCTTCAGAATCAAGGAAGAAAAAATGCAGGAATCCGTAAGTCGAGTGGTACCAGCTATCTGCTCTACCTCTAAGCATGACAGTATCACTTTTTTTTTTAAATGCTATGATTATGAATGCTGATGAGCTTTAGCATTTAAAAAGATTATTTTTTACCATGTTCTGATACTATACAACAGGTGTGTGGTCAGTCGTTATGCCTCTCAGCCTGGAATATTGTGATTTCTTCGTACATAATACTGGATTTCATTGTGGTTATTTCGGGGCCTTTTTTGGAGCGCTGTTCGCCCCAAAGGGGTTAGCGTGGCATTAACTTTACTTTAACATCGAATAACTGATTATTTTGGCTGGTCGGCATTGAGGTTGTTTACACAGCATATCAACACCGTTGGAGATGGCGAACCTGTTTGCATATGTATTTATCCAGTAGATTAAGATTCATTTGGAGTTGTGTTTCCGCCTGGTGAATAGAACATGCACATGTACACGTGAGGCGAGCTGCAGTACTCTCTATAGGTTTACCACTATGAGTGACCCCCTTTCACATTGTAATTTAATATCTTGTTTTCAGGCTGATCAACCTCTTCCACAACTGGGAAGGATGTGAACTGGCTGTAAAGTTTTTAAAGTTTGTAATCCAGAGGGATAGAGCAACCAAATGAAAAGAGGTTGCATTTCATTCTCTCATCCAATGGTTTTGCAGTATATAATTATCAATAAGTACAAACCTACATCTGTACGTCTCCCGGGTGTGTTATTGTGCCGGTAATGAATCATAGAAAGTATTACCATTTAAATAAATATGATCGATATTCACTTAAAAGGAGTTGGCCAGCTCTTTTCCAAGACCAACTGTACTTGCTGCAATAGCCAAATGACCCCTTTGAATTGTGGGATTGTGTCTCTTTACTGGCTAAAAGCAAGTGATGACCTCTCACGATCTCACACCTCAACACTTTCAATCAGCCCTCCGCTGACTCAGCGTATTACCTACGGAGAGGAAGCAATCGATACAGAGGTGACAGTGAGTTAATACCTCATGGTAAAATAGTGGTATCAAATTGTTTCTGACCTCCAAAAACTTTCCAAGTAATTATAAGAGAATCGTACGGTTTATGCACAAAATTTGTATTTTATCTGTCCACAGTCCAAAAGGTTGTTTTCCTGCAGACTGCCGATCTCTCGTTACTAAATCAGCCTCCTGGGAAGGTTATCTGGACGGACGGCGATATCGTCATTTTCATCCTCCGCCTTCCCTTTTCCACAATCGCACCAATCTAGATTTGTGATGAGCAGCTGCCTGAAACCTCTGCCAGTTTGTTTTTATTTTTGGCTGGTCCCTGGGGGGGCTCCAGTCTCTAGCTGATGATTCAGGTGGGCCCCTCCTAAAGGGAGGAGAACAGGCTCTAACGCCACCCAAGCGCGTTGTGATGTACAGTCGCACCAACACCTTCTCAGAAGCAACGCTGTATTCCAACTGAACAGCGGGAACCGTCCTCGCCGATGAGGCAAGAGGGAGTCATCTGGATACAGGAAGACAATAGATTTACAATTTCCATACAATACAATTTAAAGAGATGTGTTTTGTATATATCACAAAATGACACAGTGTAGAAAGCAAAATAATAAAAATAAAATTGTGCTGTGAGCATCACATCTCATGAAATTACACTTCATTACTATGTTGCATTAAAAAGTGATATTAAAGTTGGGGTTCTGCTTTATTACTGTAATATTCAATACTCCTTATTTCCCAACACATAAGCTCCTTTCTTTTTTTGCACACACAAGGTCCTTAACATGATTGTATGCCTCACTTTAAATAACATTCCCGACACAAATGATGTCATATACGTAATACTGACTACGTTCAAGAACCGATAGAGGTGTAACAACATCATTTAATCACTATCAAAATAGTGATGCAAAGTATAACCACTTTTACATTCCATCAATGTGAGTTTATATTTAGTTCTACATTTATTTATTTGATTTGATATATTTTGTAGTATTTCATCAGTGTGATTATGGCTCTTTGATGGTTTATATGGGACAATGGAGAAATGATTCAATCTCCAGTCCAGAGAACATAATAGATTGACGGAATGTATAATTGTTATAGCAGTTAAATGGCGTGCGTAATCCTAATTACAAGGTGCTCTGTACATCAGTTCTCCTTGTGCCCCCCCCCCCCCAAAAAAAAAACATGTGAGCTCCCTCGGACCTGTCGTGGGAGGGGAGCAGTGTGCGGGTCTCGCGGGGAGCCACGCGGGAAGCTCTCAGTCATGACTGCGTGAGCAGAGTGAAGGGAGCAGGGCGCGGAGCTGCCAGCGACACCTCCTCCAACCCGCTCCCCAAACCTCCTCCAGCACTCTGCTGGCTGCTCTGTTATGTGTCTGTGGAAGAGGAGTCTTGGCGGACCAGACCCGGGGCCACTTTGCCTGGATTACACGAGGATGCGATTGAGTTTTGGCGAGAATTTGTGCTCGTTCCACCTCCTACAGCCAGGGGCCCCGTTAACGCGTTCTGGTGATTTGGTTCAGACTCGCCTGGTTGTTTTTTTTTTTTTGACGTGATGGCCAACCTCAGTATGGTTGACGTGCTGGCCAACCTCAGTATGGTTGACGTGACCGTGGAAAACGGCACGTCGGTGCAGGGCAATCAAACCCTGGGCGTTTGGACCGACCACACGCTCGAATACAAAGTGGCCAGCGTTTTCCTGGTGTCGCTCATATGCGGGCTGGGGATCGTGGGCAACGTGATGGTCATCCTGGTGGTCCTCACCACCAAGCACTATGCGGACCCCCACCAACTGCTACCTGGTGAGCCTGGCCGTGGCTGACCTGATGGTGCTGACGGCGGCCGGGCTGCCCAACATCACCGACGCGCTGCACGGGCAGTGGGTGTACGGCTACGCGGGGTGCCTGGGCATCACCTACTTCCAGTACCTGGGAATCAACGCGTCCTCCTGCTCCATCACCGCCTTCACCGTGGAGCGCTACATCGCCATCTGCCACCCCATCAAAGCGCAGTTCCTGTGCACGTTGTCCAGGGCGAAGAGGATCATCCTCCTGGTCTGGACGCTCACCTCGCTCTACTGCGTCATGTGGCTCTTTCTGTCCGACACCAAGACGTCGGCGTACGACAACGTGGTGCTGCTCAGCTGCGCGTACAAGGTGTCCAGGAGCCACTACCTGCCCATCTACTTCACGGACTTCGCCGTGTTTTACGTGCTTCCCCTCATGCTCGCCACGGTCCTGTACGGACTGATCGCGCGGATACTTTTCGTCAACCCGCTGCCCTCGGACCCCAAAAGCGGCACCAAGAAGTGGAAGAAGGAGACGGGACAGAGGGGGAGGATGAGCGGCACCTGCTCCTCCAGCAGCACCACGGCGGCCTCCCGCAGACAGGTAGGCTACGTGTGTGTGTGTGTGTGGTTATCAATGATGTCGTGATCGTGTTTGAGTGTGTGTGTGTGTGTGTAGGAGTCGGGGCACGTTTAATACACACATTTATACACTAAACACGAGGTATGTGCTTTACTTACTTATTGTTTGGGTTATCTCAGTTCTAAAGTTCTGTATAATAGTAATTATTATTATTGCAAGATCAACAATTCAATTCTTTTCTTTTGTGTTTGACCTGATGAAACCCAATATGTACACCAGAAAAGCACTTCCGTCTGCCACAAACATCCACATTTTGCTGTTATTCACCTTCAGATTGACCCAAGTTAAATGCACCCAAAATGCTTTTATGTGACCCGTGTTTCTGCGGAGGAGGACAGATTTTCTTTATTTTTTTAACACGCAAATTTACACAGCAGCTCATAGAAAACCAACACAAATACTAAGGCAAACAAGGCTTTGTAGAAATAGCTTGTGGTGCAGCCACCTTTTGAGATACATTTCACCGTTCATGTGCATTCTTGAGAAATACATAACAAAGCCCAATAAAGCTCATCACATGTGCAGTAAACCAACCCCGTGTTTTTATCATCATCTTCAAAAGAGACTGAATTATAAAGGCACAGACGCACAAGTGGTGAGGAAAGGCGTTTGTCGGATCGCAGGAGGAGGCCTTCCTAGAATGACAGGGGTGTGAGCGAGCTACATAGTTAATCTCCAACTCAAATACGCTCTTGGCTTTTTCTCCTTTCCTTCTCTTTTATCTTTGACCAACGCATAAACACACTATCACACATGTTTCGGTGGGAAAGGTCCTTGCAGTGTGCTTTACTGCATTACCTGAAGGTCAAGACATAACACGGACGCAGCGTTGGGGAATTCTCACACTGATTACACTGGCAGCGCCCCCAACCAATCAAATTATTCTCACCTAACGGCAGCCCAGACGGCAGAAAATACGTGTGAAGAGAACTCAGTTTAATTGGATTCCATTACCGGATTGTTGATCACCTGGTAATTATGTTAGCAAATCCAGGTTTAGTTGAATTGCCCCCTCTGTCTTGTTGGAAATTGATTGAACGAGTGATCTACGAGGTGGTTTTAAAGTATTTACCAATTAAGGAACAGCTTAGTGTGTGACAAACATTAATCTCCTACCCAGGCAACTCCTTCCCAGTTATCCTTTAATCGTGTTAGTCTATAACGTTTTAGTTTTGAAAGAACTGCAGCTAATCTTTACAACTTACGATTCATGCAAATTAAGGCGCTTACGATGAACTTAAAGCAGATTCTCTGTTAGGTCTCGATACTAATGACATGGTAACTCTGTAGAAAAACTGTTTTTTTCCGTGAATTTGCTAAATAGATGACTGTGTCATAGATGAATATGTCATCTATTTAGCAAATAAATTATTATTATTACCGCTATTATTATTACCGCTATTATTATTACCGCTATTATTAGCGGTAAATTGACTGTGTCATAGATGACATATTCATCTATGACACAGTCATCTATTTTGCAAATTCACAGAAAAAAAAACAGTTTGTTGTTTTATTTTAGAACACAAAGGATTTAGTTCATCATTGTAGAATTAATTAGTTTCTATAGCAAGTCAGAAATCGAATTAATAAAATCTAACAGTAGCATAATCAGGAGGAGTAAGCGACGATTCAAAATCTATCAAGCAACTCTAAATTGGTTGTGCGTGCGGTCTAAAATGTTGATTGACTTATAATGAAATTTGTTATTCTTAGTTTTTGTATCACTTTTCTTGGTTTGGTTGTATGAGGGACTGGGGTCCCTCTAAATAAATCGACCACAAAAGGATCATACACATAGCGCACCATACGGAGCATTCAGTATTTATAACTGTATGTATCTACGGAAATCAATTCAACCAAAATTCCAGTCACGCCATCAATATTGGAGCAGTAGTTTTAATTTCATTAAACACACTCAATTTGACTCAACAGAACAGGTGTTAATTTGGAGATGCAGCTGTGCTCACAGACTGCACAGCTATTTGCAGTCTGTAATGACTCGCCTGCCTTGGAGAAGGAGAGTCTTGGTGAGAATGGCTTTTTATTTTCGTGTGCATGACGACAGCCATGTGCACCAACCGGTAAATTGCAATCTCGGAGATATCAGTCCTGGTTCATCCTGTGCTTACTGGTGCAGATTAGTTTGATACTTCAAGTCCCATAATTCTCTTGTGTTGCTACTTTGTCAGAAATAAAACAGTGGAATAAATGATTTTCTCTGAATACTTTGTACGTGGCTGATTTGAATCGGTAAAGGAGGACTCCACCACCAGCAGACGTAATGTAAAACACTGAACGGCTATGACCGGAAGAAAATACAGAATGTGAATAGTATGAAAACAGTCCAAATGAGTGAATTTGTGAATATCATCTCTTAGTTTCTGGCTCCCGGCTCACTGTGGCTCCTCTGTGTCATAGCTTGAATGGACACGAGAAAAGAACAACTGTAATTGTTACTACAACTATTAAACCCTGGTTCGCTGTCATAGAAGGCCTCATTCTGTATCAACTCCATGTGCATGGGAAACAGTTGAATGAATTGTCCAATTTCATCTGATTTCATTTTATTTAACGCATGATTATTTTTTATTAGGTGACCAAGATGCTAGCCGTGGTGGTGGTCCTCTTCGCCTTACTTTGGATGCCCTACCGCACCTTAGTGGTGGTCAACTCCTTCCTGGACACGGCCTACCTGGACACCTGGTTCCTTCTCTTCTGCCGTCTCTGCATCTACCTGAACAGCGCCATCAACCCGGTCATCTACAACGCCATGTCCCAGAAGTTCCGCGCCGCTTTTAAGAAGTTGTGCCACTACGGCCCTCAGCACCGGGAGAAACCTGCCTCTTACAGCGTGGCACTGACCTACAGTGTCATCAAGGAGACGTCTAACGGCGCAAGTCCCGACCACTTCGCCGCGGGAATGGACGCCGAGCTGAACACCCCGAGAAATCGGTCCTTGCCCGCCAGCCTCCTGCCAAGTGCCAAGGAGATGCCGTTCGCAGAGTCTTGCCTGTCAGGTAGCGATGTCAAAGCCTGAGTCAAACACACTTTCCACCTCAAGTGAAGAGCAGAGAGATGCGCTGAGTGGATTCGATCACTGATGGGACACTGATACCCTGAGCTTTCCCTTTCAATTGAAATTGCCAAAAGCAAAATACGTAGATGACTTAAATGAGTTAACTGTTTGGGATCAAATATAATGAGGAACACTCATTACATTTGCAAAAATAAAGCAAACGCAAACTGCTTCCATTCATTCTCTTCTTCTTCTAGACACCGATTGAGACTAAAAAGCAAAGTAAAATGACTAAGAACTGCGTAATTACTTAAATGATTACATTTAAAAAACAACAGACGTTAAATCAGCAGCCCTGTCAGCCCATCATCCAATGGAAGGGAATCGGGGGGAGTCATGTGTTAACATGCAGTGGGAATGTGGAAATGTGGTATTCAAGTCAAGGCCACAAACACAAGGGGTTCGTTGTTGATCCACAGCAGGAAAAAGAAGGATTGGGTCTTATTGCTTTCTGTATCAATACAAACAAGTTTCACCACAGAAGTGCTCTTCTTCCCGGTAGTTTGATCGAATAAGAAAGATCAGTTTGGACCTTGTGCTAGCTTTGTCCCAGCGGTAGAGGTGTGGTGAAGTGGATAGCCGTCACCAAAGGTCCCTGTGAGATAGACTTTTTCTTATAGTGTCGTATTAGTGTACACGGAATAGGGGCAACAATTAGCTTCTTTTGTTCTTCAAACACCTCCGAAGGCTGATTGATGAACCACCACCACGCCACTTATGCACAAGTTGAATTAATGAGATTTAATGTGTGGGTGTGCAGGATTCAAAGTTGGAATGGGCTGAGAAAGGGTGGACATAACTGGAAACGTATTTCTCTCTCTTGACATTCAGCAATTAAATATTGCCATTTAAATGAATGATATGTAATATTAACTTATGACTTGTTAGAAATAGCTTGGTTTCTGTCTGTGGATTTGGCGGTATCCCTCATCAAACGATCTTGTCCATCTTCAATATATCAGTCTTGCGTTTTTTTAATCAAGGACATTTTCCATCATGGTTTTATTGCCCTGCTCTGGGATACAATATTAACTCAGTGGTGCCCAGGTTCTCATGCGTCATGCTTTTCTCTTTGTTTCCGGACCTCCCCACCAGAAACCATGTCATTAGGATGAATCCAAATGCACAGAACCGTGAAATCGTAATCCTGCCAGCAGGAGAAAGCACGGACATGGAATTACATGACCTTTAGTGAGGGTCTTAGTTTAAAAAAAGACAGATAATACAGACACTCATTTAAACCTGCCGTGTCAGCACAAAAAAGCCGTCCTGCGTGCTAACGATTTCTGCAGAGACTTTAGCCTCAACAGGGACGGACACAGCAAAGCCTTATGTTGCTGTGGTCGACGTGGCGACAACCTCTGCATACTCTGCGAGCAGCCCGTAAAGAGCCGGTGGCCGGCGTGTGATTATCAGGGTGTAACTCTGGGGTGCAGACGGAGAGGCTGTTCGTCGAAGGGTCAGATAACTGCCGTGGCGGCAATTCATCGATATTGCCAGAGACTGGAGCGTGCAGCAATTTTCTGATCGCACAGAGCTACGATGGGCCGTGTAAATAACGTGTGACAGAGTGGCACGCTCGAGTTGCTGCAATCCACAGTATGTATGCTATTAAGAGAAGAATCCTCTGCTATTAGTATGAGCTAGGTATCTGTATAAATTGAAGAGCACTCAGAGGGGAATGAATACTGCGTAAACTGAACGAAAGCAGTGAGCTTTTCTGTGTACGCAGTCATGTTGCCTGAAATCTATTTTTTAGCGATTTTCGCTCTATACGCGGAATTGTTTAAATATTGTGTTTTTGAAATGTGTGCCAGCAAGTGCATTAAAAAAAAAAAGAGAGAAAAGAAGCTTGTTTTGATCCGTTGTTCCATCAGTGTTTTTTACTACTATTTTAAACCAGTCATTGGAAGCTAATGGTCCTTGAACTTGAATATGTGCTGTATTAGAAAACTAAAAATTTGTTTCGTAACGTGACCAATTTGTGTGCTTTAACAGTGTTTTCTGTTCTGCACGGTGAAGGCAGATTGCAGCATGAACGCAAGCTTTTGTGAGATAAACACAAAGATGACAAAAATGTGATACCTGATCCATTTACATCAGAGGCAATGCTTGGTTTGGCCTTACTTTTCGCTTTCACGGTTGTTGTTTTTTTGCTATTGCTGTATAAATGGATTGTTTTGTATTTTGTGTTGTTCTTTGCTCATATTAAACACGGACAATAATCGCTGCAACATCTTCCTGTCTCGCACCTTTATTTCTCCTTTTACTGACCTACACCCCTTCTGATCTATTGGCAGCCACGACTCGACGGTAAATGGACCACACGGGGGACATCTATCAGAGCAGCTCACGGCTTTGTTTTGAAGTCACTCGGCGTGTAGAGGCCTGCCTTGAAACAAATGAATCTCACTGAAGCTGTTTGAGGCCAACTTTGCTGTTATCACAAATAATATGACACCCCTGCGCGATTTATGTTGAGCTCGAGCAATATCCGACTCGTTAAACCTCCCTCAATTTGATGAGACGTTAAAGGCTTGACGATATATTACAGAAAAATATCCATGTGATGCTAAACAGCTTAAGAGAGAATGTCCTTCGAACACAGAGGCACTAATAGACGACTGCTGTAATGTCAACCTGCTGCACGCTCTCCAGTCATAAATTTGAATGCACACACACACACACACACTAAAGTTTTGAGGTAGAATAAGTTTATATGAAAAAAAAATACTCGGAATTCCCTCTGCATGAGTTATTGATAAGAAAGCTGTATTTCTTGCACACACACCTTTCATCCACAATTTCCCCACAGCTTTATGCAAAGGTGACATTTATAAAAGGTGAACAATTATTTTTTAAATCTGTAGCATTGGCGACTGAAATGAGAGAGAGATTTTGTAATTTTGTAGAGATTTTGCAAGACACCAGTGAGGTAACGCATTGGAATAGAGCGGCGTACGTAGTGAGCTACCAAGATGCAAGGGAACACGCGTGTAGTCCCCTGGTAAATTTGGGACTTATAATATTAGAATAAGATGGATTATGATCAATCTCCCTTTCAAAAACGATAAACGTTTATTTTACTTTAAATAAATAATATTGTAATTGACGGAGCATATATGAGCATATATATATTATTTAGTTAAATAATATTGACAGACATTTTATGCAGTTACTTTTAGTACTTTATTCTCACTGTTTTTGTGTTAATGTTTATTGGTCGATTGTGATTTCCTGTTTGTATAGCCAATGGTGTTGGTTGGGGAAAAACGGGGAGACACGTGACTGGGGAAAGTTCCAGAGTTTTTAGAGTTTTGGTTTCAATGCTCTCAAAGTATTGCAAGACCAAACAGGCCTGCAACGTTTTTTTTTCTTGGTTAGAGACACTTCGGATTGAAGTTGTTTTTTGTAATTGTCTCTGTATTATTTTTGTGTTGGTTCCCGGGAAGGGAACCATTAGATCATCTATTTGGAGGTAATATTTGTAATTGACGTCATTGCTACTATTTGGGGGAATAACTAAATTTAGAAGGGGTTTTCTTATTTCGGTGAAGATTGTGGTTATTTGTGTATGTTTGTTAATATTGGGTTTTGGGGAAGGTTTATATATTATTCAGCAGTTTATTGCCTTCCAATAAACAATGACGTTACCCTAATTTATGTTATTTGATAAAAGACAAAACCTCTCTGGGTCTCATTATTTTAAACATTTTATTGTTGGAAGGTTTACAACAAAGTAAAAACCTATTAGGTGCACCTTCGGGTATCCACCTGGAAAAATATCGAACTCAAGCACCCTCCACTCTCACGTGAGTGACCTCACCGAGTGGTGATACGGGTGATACACGCGTATGAAGAGGCACCCAGGTCCCTTTACACTTGGTAAGGTCGCTATCTGCACACATTTGAATGACGACATCTGATTCACAGGTCTTTGTATAAAACAATCTCTTTCTCTCAGTTCTAGTGGTCAGATGTTGATCAGTTAAGCGTGGATTGTGTACTTGTTAGCAAACAATGTTTCCTGGCACAGGCTAAGGTTTGTTATTTATGCCTATGGGGTCAGACTGACTGTAGCAAGAGCTGTGAACTCGCTAGTTACCTTGTAAATCATAATAAAAGAAACTCCACACTGTCAAAATTAAACTACTCCTTTTCCACTCTTATTTTTAACTTTCCAAATTTATAGAGAGAAAATGGTTCAAATCTCCATTTTGCTGTTGAGTTGTGACACAAAATGTCTCTCCCAGCAAATGTGTTTGTCTTTATGCATATTAACAAATACATCCTCAACGTTTGTGGCCTTTAACTGCATGTAGAAAGATGATTAATCCATTAGACAAAACAATGTGCAGGATCTTCCAGTGGGTGGAAATATTACGCGCAAAATGGACATTATGTGTCTGATTCAAGGTGCTGAAATTCAGCAAGCTCTGCTTACACTTCATGGGATAATGCCATGCTGAGGTTACACTGTATCGCTCAATTTACCCCCATTTTTACCAGGCCATTTTCAACCAATCCCTGATTATGGAAGGCGGTGGTGTGGAAAAAACATTTACCGGCTGGATATCCAGAGGTTAAAAATCAGACACTGAGCGGGGTGGAAGTGGCCGAGTGAATGACACATCAGAATAAAAGCCTCAGCAGTGGGAGACTGCACTGATGAAATGGACCCCTCTCTGTGAACATTATTCATTTGCCCGCCTCTTTTTTCCAATCCTGTTGTTTCGAGTGCCGTACATTTTGAAAACGAGAGGCAAGTGAAGAAGTAATGCCGTCAGAATAATGGCAACAATTTTGCATAAGAAAAGAATGCCGCTGTGTTGACAAACACTCGTGCTCAAGTGCCAACCGTTCGCTCCCACTGTGAGTCACCGCTTTCTCCTTCTCTGCAGATAATTTACATGCCTGTCAATTTATGCAGCCATTATTCTCCATGTAATTATCCTGGATTAAGAAGATAGTCGACTACATGCTGTCCAGGGTGGGTCTATATGGCGTTTACAGCCTTACATTAGAGGGAGAGCGTCTAAATTCTAAATGCTCATTTAGACATTAACCCACTCTGTCTTCCCAGAGCAAATAGTATGGTGCTTTTCTTTATTCTAAAACGTATACTACAAGGTGCACGTCAACTGGTTGGATCATGATATGCAGAGTGAGAGGACTCACCTGCCTGATCCTGCTGAACAATCCAAGCCATGTGAGGGAGAGAAGTTTTCATAAAATAGTTTTTTTTTAAATATATTTGCAGAAGCAAGCCTAGCAAGAAATATTCTATACTCCAAAAAAAAGCCCTGTTAGGAAGAATGTGCGCTTGAATTCATTGAGTCCATGCATCAGCACACAATGGTTCCTTTAGGATGAGCTATTGAGCCCCTGAATGTCAGAGTTAAAACAAAGGAAGGAGCATGCACAGCAGGTTCTTCATCGTCTCTCCTTCCGCCCCTCAAGGCTTGCTCGTTGATGATGTTAGAAACACTGGTTCAGAGGTTTCTGTTCTTGTACTTATGCTTGTTCTTATGTTACTGTAACAAAACACCCACGAAAAGAATGTAAAGACAACAGTGTTGAAAGCTTGATGAATCTTATTGAATCATATTGATCAGTCGGGGGTACTTTGTGCTTGACATGATCATTTTCAAACTAACATTTATCAAGTCACATACTATTGTCCTCTTTAAAGAAAGGCAATATGAAACTGGAGCCACACCAATGTATAGAATTCCGCCCTGTCAATATTTCCGTTATTTTGCGGCCTCCCATGAAACAGCATTTCCCATAAATCGACATCCCTAATGACAAAATTGTGAATATTTTGATATAACATATCAATATAAATATCCAATTTTACATTTTTATTGGTTCTAGCCTCAAACTTCTCATTTACAGACCATAGAGTAATGCGCCGCTGCAGTGAAATAAATAAATGAAACAATCAAACAGCACTTTTTGAAGGTATTATTGTGCAGAACCATTGTTTACTTCACAAAAAAACAAAACAATGCCAAGCAGATAAAAATGTGAATTTTTACTTGGTCGAATCACTATAACTTACACAGTTTATCACAAGGAGGTCGAGGCTATGAAATAATTACAGGGGTTCTCTCTCAAACGTGCACCAGTGTCGGATACGATGTACCTGCGGATTGGCTGAAAGAAGGCAACCGCATGGGTTTATGGGGTTAGACACCCAGCACTTGCTCATTAGGGTCTTTGGAGTATACATGTACTTTTACTGCAATGAATTGCTTTTTTTGGTCTACTTTCTTACTTCATTTCCACTATCTTCTTCTACATATAACTTAAACAGCCACAATTTTGACAGTATAATCAAACAGGGTTTACGTTGATATACATAGAGGGAAAAACATATATATGAACCACATTACAGGTCTTTTTTTTTCGCAATAATAATCAAATAATCAAACTGCATGGTCTCATTGGTGTAACAACACACGGGGGATGTGCAAAGCTTCAAATAGGAAGTTGACCCCACAATACATGAGGTGAGCAAACTGACATAAGCCTTAAGTGGATTTCTTCGAAAGGTCATACAATTGTCACAGCTAATATGCTGAACAAACCAATCATGGAAGCAGGACGATTGCACAGTACTGCAAAATATCTCTGTAATGGTTCTATTTTTGGATCTATGTGTTTTTCTTCTGTCCCGTTTGGTCCTGGGTGATTAGGTAGTGCTTACAGGCTTTGCTAATGAGTGAATTATCACTCTTGCAATTGAAATCCAATTTGCAGGAATGGGATAGAGAGGGTTGTTGTGACAGCAAGAAAAGGCAATTATATCAGTTTTGATGAAGTTGAGACTCCAGTGACCTAAAAAACTGCTGCAAATAGATAAAACAAGTCACAAGTTTAACATTGAAAGATACATGAATTGCATTTCTCTCTACCTCTATGTTCTGGCTTTAGAGTGGGATTGAAGGTTTTCATGGCTGAGCTGATAAATTCAAATTAAAATGAGAGATTAGTTACACTTAGTTAGGCATGTAACGATTCACTGAACTCACGATGCGATACAATTCACGATACTGGTTTCACGATACGATTTTATCACAATTTTTTTGTAAAAGATGAGATTTAAGAAAGATAAATTAAAAGGTTGTCTTTTATTATTTTAATCTCACGCAGACAAAATGCTGCATATTTCTTTCTGAAACTGAAATATCTATCACGGATGTAACGAGAGAGGAGGACAAGGACGCAGAGAAGTTTGACTGCCACGGATTTATTCCATAAATTGTTTGGTCATCAATAATCCAACACATACATACACAATCGATATACTACATACTACATATACTCATACTAAACCAACCACGGGGCCAGACACACTGGCACAGGACAATTGGAGACGCAGACAGTAAATATCCATGAGGGAGGTGAGGGAACAGGTGGACACAATTAGGAATGAGGGAAGACAATTGACAGGAGGCACATGAGGAAGAGCAAGGCACCTGAAACGAGAGGAGAATTAGACACCAAAATAAAACAGGAAGTGCAAACCCAGACACGACGACAGGACACAAACACAAGCTTCACCAACATGTTTGACAATATCTTTGTCAAATAACACAACTAAATAAAATATTAAAACAAATCCCAAATAAAAAAAATATTTTCATATAAACAAACTCAAGTAAATGTATTTCGATTTAACCCTGTTTTCGATACACTGGAAAACAAGTCAAAAAAGAATCTTTTTTTTTTTTTACATATCCACATTTTCTGGCAGAAGCTGACATCTCTGCACATTCACAATGTCCCTTGCTGATGAAAATACCCTTTCACTAGGGACAGAGGTGGCTGGTGTGGAGAGATATGTTTTTGCTATACTGGATAGCAGTGGGTATAGCCTAGCATTCTCTTTCCACCACTTGAGTGGACAGCTATTGAGGGAAATTCAGTTAAGTACTTAATCATTTCTGCATCAATCTGACTGATGTGCTGTGCCACTGGTTCATCAAAAGTCCCTCCAAGGAGATCTTCTAATGCTGTTTTCTTGGAAGGAGGTTGTTTCAGCTCTGCTCGTGCTCTGTCTGTGTGGTCAAGAGGCTGCTCTGCTGCAGGGGGGTGACCACTGGCACCTTTGCTCTCATCCTGCACAGAGGAATAGCAGAAATAAAAAGACTAAGTAAAATCTAAGTACAACATTGACAGGGGTTTCACATTGTTATAAAAATTTTAACATAATTTATTTGTATCATTACTCAGAGTTTACACATTTGGTATCAGTACATTTCCAGTAACATCAGTACAGCTTTCTCCTTCAGTCTGTCGAATACATCATTGCGTTGGTCTTTCTCTAGATGAGGCAGAGCCCGGAATCTGGGGTCTAATGCGGTGCACTCCAGCAGGTGGTTGTACTCTAAAGTGTATCTGTTGTAAAGGTTGTTCGGTATAGCTCTCTTTATGTTGCTCACAGTGGGGGAATGTTCTTCGTTGGATGCCATGTTATGCTCGATCATATGCTTTAAGGGCACAATGAGAGACACAGTGGGTTTTTTTTTCGTCACACTGCACAGTGGTGGCCGTTTTGAGTGGCTTTAGAAGATTCACAATGTCCTCCGCATCACGGATGCCAGAGCCATCCAAAGTATCGATGTCACAGACATTTTGTCGAACGTTGTTGCTCAGGAGAGTTGCTGTCACAGCCGCTTGCTGTTCAACATAGCGTTCGATCATATCCAGACTCCTGTTCCAGCGCGTAGCGACATTGATGATTAACTTATGCGGTGGAAGCTCCAGTAGTATCTGTTTGGCTTCAGTGAAAAAAGGCAGCAATATCCCTCACTCTGCCCAACAAACGACTAACGCGGGGCACATATTCCTTGCGTTGTCCGTGGCCACAGCAATTACATGGTTGGCCTTTTGAAGCCCCCATTCACGCACAGCTGATTTTAAAACGTCAGCAATATTAGCTCCGGTGTGCGTTTCGAACAATGGGCGAGTTTGGAGAACAAAATTAGCCATCTCCTACTCACTGGTTATCACATGGGCTGTGACCGTAAGAGAACTCTGGGTAGCCCTGGAGGTCCAGCCGTCGGTTGTAATTGATACACTATATGCTTTTCCGAGGGTCTCAATTACCTTAGATTTTGTTTCCCTGTAAAGCGCTGGCATGACAGTCTGGCTAAAGGGGGGGCGTGATGGGATGATGTATTTGGGCTACAATTGGTTGACGAGTAGCTTAAATCCTTCATTTTTGACGACAGAAAACGGCCTCGTATCTTTTGCCATGAAAACACAGATACACCTTGTGATCTCTTTGGCTCTCGCACTCAGGTGCCCTATCACCAACTCGTTTTCTAGCGTTACATTTGTGCCACAAAACCAACCAATCGGAGAACTAAAGAAGGTCATTGTGATTGGCTGTTGGTCTCCAATTAAATTGCTAGTAGAACTATCTCTACAGCATCGCGGAAGTTGTTGAAGTTTGCAGCATTCAGGCTAAAGAGGCACCTGCATTGGACGGACTGTTCCCCAAAAAGTATCGCCTAAATCAGACACTTCACACAGACCCACAGCCCAGCCCCGGATCTCCACACCACCCTCAAAGTTAAAAAGCGTGCCCTGAAAACAATCACTTAAATTGGACACTTCACACAGACCCACAGCGCAGCTCTGGACCGCCACACCACCCTCAAACACACCACCCTCAAAGTGTCCGACTTAGGTGATCCTTTTTGGGGCACAGTTTCCGACGCTGTCCGACGCTTAGTGTAAATTTAGTATTAGTAGTAGTTTCTCTGTGTAGTAAATATCAAGCTCCAGCGTAATATGTATACTGAAAATTAACATTATTCTTGCATAATCACGAGTCAAGCCAATGTACGAAACACTATATGACATAGGCTACAGAACGCGGACGGAGCTCCAAGGGAGGTATGAAAAAACCCGAAGAGAGGAAAATAAAACCACTTTCACTAATGTTTCCATCCTCAGTCAAACGTGGGAACATCAAAAAAGGTTACGGTGTGAAAGAAGCCGTGTAATCACAGCTTGTTTCTTACGCGCTCCAGGAAGTGTCTCACAGGAGGGCAGCCTTTCTGCAACATGCCCAGGGTCGATATAGCTGAACCAATTTTTGTCAGATGCGCCGTTCAGCTAGAATCAGGCTTTGTTGAGAGGATTACTGGGTGTCATTTATGGGTGTCATTTATGCAACACAGTTATAAGTGGAAGAAGCACTAGAATACGGGTAATTGGCGGTATTCAACCATGGGGCAAATTACAAGTTGGGAAACCAAGAAGAAGTCATTTCTTTGTTAAACATGCAGTTCAGCATTGCTACGTACTTTAAGGGTGACTTCCAGTAATTTTATAACTTGCGGCCCTTATATACTTCTACTTTTTTTTATTAGTTTTGCCAAAGCTCAGGCATCATTCACTAATATTGAATACAATGTTCTTCAAAACCAAATTGAGAACTCATTATAATTCAGTCCCTCCATTACTGTGAAGAGAAAAGCGATCACATTGTGTTAAAGTTAATTTTGCCTACAGCTTTGTAATTCTAAGAAGTTTCTTCAATGGCTTTATACTAATGCACTTGCTTCTCTCATTCCTAGATTTCCTATTCAGCATTAAATTTACACCAAACGTCTTCTCTGCAGTTACTTTTGACCAAGGAAATCCATCACAATGCACTCAAAAAGCCAACAAAGCTGATTCTTGACCCTACTCAATTAGTGCTTAAAAATGCAATGCTCTCTTTTCGGACCCAAATTAGTGGGAAAATGAATAGCAATCCAACTGAGGGTCATCCTTACCATCATTGGTATTACTGGATCGACCATGACATACTACTGGATAGATGAATCAACTGGGTGGACTTTGTGGCACAGCACTTAACTGGTTTGAATCCTACTTGAAAGACCGAAAACACATGTGGTGATCCCCATGGTTCAATACTAGGGCCCCTTGTATTCAACATCTACATGCTTCCATTGGCTCAGATTATGGAAAACAACAGTCTGCTATCACAGTTATGTAGATGATACACAAATCTATATAACTATATCACCAGTGGACTAGAATCCAATACAGGGGCCAAATGCGTCTAGGATGTGTCAAAACTTTCTTCAATTAAACAAAGATGAAACAGAAGTAATTGTTTTTGAAAACAAAGATGATGAAGATTGAAAGTCACTGTTGAGCTTCAATTGCTGATGTTAAAAACCACAAACCAAGCTAGAAATCTACGTGTAATTATAGATTTGGACAGTCATATCAAGACAGTTACAAAATCCGCCTACTACCACCTGGAGAATATATTAAGGATTAGAGGAATTATGTCTCAACCAGAAGAAAAATTTGCATTTGCTTGCATTTATCTTCAGTAGACTCGACTACTGTAATGCATTTACATGTCTCTGTAAAATGTAAATAAGAAAGCTACAGCTGATCAGCATTAAACTTACACCAAACGTCTTCTCTGCAGTTACTTTTGACCAAGGAAATCCATCACAATGCACTCAAAAAGCCAACAAAGCTTGAGTCCTCACTAGGACCAGGAAAGTGGATCACTCTAGTTCTCAGGTCTTTACACTGGCTTCCTGTCAAACAAAGAATTGACTTCAAAATCCTGCTGTTGGTTTATAAAGCACTGAATGGTTTAGGACCAAAGTACATTTCTGATCTGCTTTAGTCGTCCGGGACTGGTCTACTTTCTGTTCCCAGAGTTAAAGCTAAACATGGAGAAGCAGCATTCAGTTTTTCCGCTCCACATAGCTGCAGGTCTGCTGAGTCCATCAGCTCCTTTAAAGACAAAATACCTTTCTGTTTTCCTGCCACCTTTAATTGACCGTTTCTGCAATTCAGAATTCTTAGAGACATTCTTAAACTACACTGAAAGTGGTATTCTACTTTGAACGTCTTTTTTATCCTTTTAATAACTTTGAAAATGTCCTTGCTTTATGTTTGGTTGTTTTTAATGGTTTTACGTGAAGCACTTTGAAATTCCCTGTAAAATGTACTGCACAAATAAAATTGTCTTGCCTTGTCTTACCATCAAGAAAATACACTTCACAAATTTAACATGTAGTGATTTTATTCAGACTGAAAATAACTTCTGCAGTAAAAGAATTCAGCCTCAAGCATGGTAATTATCCATGACCAAGCTGTTTCAGGGTACTGGGAATCATTAATCAAGACAATTGTTACAAAACAGCAGCAAACTGTTCTATAAATGTTTTCTCTCTGTAAGAGCAACAGGACAAGGAGGGCCTCTTTGTTTCCTCAGCTGGTGCTCCAGATTCTGTTCCTCACATGTGAAAAGTGTCATGTGGATGTGTATTGAGCCGCAGGTCATTTAGCTCCTATCTACGACGATGCTCTCAGGTTGTGCCGTTCCAACCTCACATACCAGTTCCCTATGAACTAAATGATTTGTGGGGTTTGACTTGTGACGGTTGCCGGCTGTTTGTATAAGCTGTGTATTGACAGTCAGTGAATTGTGTAGAAAATGTTGGTATGAATCCAAGGAAGTAGTTGATTATAGCATGACAAACTTTACAAGCGAGCAATAAAACATTGAGGAACAGTGAAGGCAATATTATCAATGAGAAAATGGGATACTTACACAAGGACAAAAGCACAATCCACACATTATCACACAATTCCAATATAAGCATATTTCCTGAATAAACAAATTGCTTCCAAGTAACATGTTGGTAAGACACACACAAATAAAACAGCTCTATCATGGCCTGAGCTGTGTACATTCCCTATCAACTTGATGGGAGCAGTGTCAGGTGTGTGTGCACAGCACAGCACATTTCATTTCCAGCTCACATTCTCGTCATATTGCTGACGTGGGTGAGCGGCTATGAGCCTTGATGACCTTGCCTTCTGCTTTCAGCCTTTTGACAGAAATGTTGCTGGGCAACAGCTAGGGGTCCCTGCAGGGCAGGAATACCAATGACAGTTTGTTGAACTTTTAAATCTTCTTCAATTATATCTTTGAGACTATATTCATGAGTAATGTACAGTATATTTTAAAATACTCCTGGAAACGTATTTTCTAAGAGACTCGTCTTATGTCTTCCTTATGTTTTCCATAAATACTGTCACACAGTGAGGTCAAGTTGGGGTTTCGTCTTGTCAATTCCTGCTTTATATTGAAAAAAGTAACCTTCCTCTCGTTTCAGGTCTCTTGCCCTTCCTCATGTGTCACCAGTTGAATTGTCTTCCCTGATTCCTGATAGTGTCCACCTGTTTCCCATTTTCACCATGTGTCTTATGCTACGTTCACACTGCAGGCTGAAACAACCCAATTACGATTTCTTTCGCCCCTATGCCCCTATGCGTATCTGTATCTGTATCTGATGTTTTCATGACAGTCTGAACGACACAGAACCGATCTTTGCAAATGCGACCCAGGCCACTTGGGTATGTGGACCCAATTCCGATACGTATCCGATGTTTTTAAATGCGACTTCAGTCTGAACGGCCAGGTCGCATGTATCCGACCTGCACGTCACTGATACTCGACAAACGTCATAATGGGCCGCCGCAGACGAGTCTCTTCCCGTGACAGAGTTAATCGAAGGCGCTCACAAACATAATCTAAGGTGGATCGGGACATTCGGAAGTGAATTCGGTGTTCGTGAAGCAACTCACATCATTATCCCAACACTGCTGGCTGCGACTCCGCACCGACACATTTCTTGTACCGACGTTGCTACCACTGCTCCACAAAACGCCGGAGCTAAAAACCTTGCTCTCCTCCGTTTTAATTTTTTTCTTAAAACGAGAAGATTGTAACTACAGGCTCCGTTGGCAAAATAACTTCAATATGTTTAATATCACCAGAGAATGTTTAATATGCCCGTGGACGGGCTCTGATATCGCTCCACTGTTGACATCCGTGTTTAGTTAACAAGTGACGTCATTGACCGTTGAGTACTTTTCTGCACATGCGGGTCACTTCTGGGTCATTTCACGTTCACACAGGAGATCACATATAGGTCGCAATTAATTAGAAATGTGAACGGCCTTGCAAAAAAATCATTAATGCCTGCAGTGTGAACGTAGTCTGCGTCTCCCTTTGTCTTGTGTCTGAGTGTTCGACCTTGCGTTCACTCAAGCCTGCCCACAGCCACAGTAGTTCTTGCCTTGGATCATCTAGCCAATTCCTTTTTTTACGAGTTTTCTTAAGAATATTCTCGAGTTTTTTCAGAGCATTTTTTATTTGCCTCCTAAGGGAGTGATTTTTAGTTTCCAGTTCACATTCTTAGGTACTCCTCTGGGAAGAGGGATTTTCTGTTTAGAGATAAAAAAAAATTGGTTTTTATTAATAAGTATTGGTAGATAATATAAAACTTTCATACCCGCTTATGTTGTCACCAAAGATCCTAATAAAGAAGGCTTAACGCGTTCACTCCTCTTTACAGTCCGGGCCTGACAAATACATTGTCTTGATCTCTAAAGGAAAAGTTCAGGGGCTCAAGGCAATAGAGAAAGAAATACTCTCAACAGTAGGGAAGAATGTCTTTTCAGATTCAGTTAGACCATTAAAAGTGGCAAAAGGGAAGACAATTTCAAGAAAAGGGAGGAAAAAAGTGCATACTGACACAACAAAGACCGAGGACTCAACAATGGGCTGTTTTTGGAACTGATTGTATTTACAATAGTCCGAATTTGTTCTTAAATGATCATAATCTCAATATGGACCATAATAATTGAAAGTATGGTTTTTCAAGCAGCCCTGCTTCAGTTACATTCATTTTGCAAAATACATCTTCCTATTGTGAGCTGTCAGTGCTTTCAGTAACTAGTGATCTGTCAAAGTGACATTTTTAGACAAAAAACACACGTATTCTCTAAAGAATGTGGTCCAGCCTGAGGGTTAGATAATTCTTCATCGGAAAAGATCAGAGTGCAGCCGGCTCAGGCCTGGACGTTGAATCCCCTACAGCCACAAACTAATCCAGACAGAAATTCCTTCTGAACCATACTGTATGTGGAATAGACAGATAATTGCAAGGATTATAGAATTTTAACTGTGTGGCATCTCACCCGGAGTAAAACAAACTGTATTGGCAGACTTGTTTAGCTGGTTAAAAAAATAATGTATTGGCTGTCTTTTAGTTTGTCATTTTATGTGAAGTATAATTTCATGAGCCTGATCTAATTGTGTTCTATCATATTTGTTCTTCCTGCAGAGGCTCAGTGGCGGATACATTGAAGTAACATGAACCCAAGGGGACGACCAAATGTATTACCTTGTGCCAACATGACAGATTGACCTTTACTGTAACTGGTTGGATTTCAGGCCATAAATACCTTTTCCAACAGTAACCTTTGACTGAATATATGCAGCTTTTTCGTGCTGACTTATTTTGGCGGGAATGCCTGCCTCCAGGGACAATACATTATCTTCTTGGATTTCATAGTTATCGACGTATAATAAAACTGTGGTTGATTTGTGAGCCCTGTTTCAGATAGGCTTCCTCAGTTGTCCAGGTTTTTCTGTAATTACCATGAGTGGAGAACTGGCCTGTGTAACTGGCTATCCTCATAAATCACGTTTGTGTTATTGCTTACTCTTAATACAAACGGCATGATGTCTGACCCCATAGCATTAATATTATGAGCTTGGGTTTTCCAAGTCACAACAATTAGTAATTTCATTTATATTTTAAATATGAGGACAATGTGGTTTGGTCAGGGAGCAACTCTGCAACTTTATTTGATATATATGAGTTTATGGTCTCAAGTTCTAGTTTCAACTCTTCTTCAGGGTGTTCATTTATTAAGTTAATATCCTAACCTGTTATCCCAAATTTATCTTGAAATTACATTTTTTTGTTGATTTATTCAGGACGGGCAAATTACAGGATGATGTTTTGCGTGGCATTATTAATGGCTGAAAAGGCCCCTGCTATTTCATTTTGTGTAAATTACCTTTTTTCAATTAAATCAAAGTAACAAGCAACCTTTATGTTCTTTATTTCTTTTTTTTTTGCATATTCAAAAGCAAATATATTTAATAGTTGTGACAAAGTGGGTGATAACACACTACCTGTGCCCATACGACACTGCCCTGTGTCTTGGTTGCTCACCAGGTGTTCTTGAGGCACACAATCAGTTCCTGTCTTCATGCTGAATATGAGGTAATCAGTGACATCATAGGCTCGGACAAAGTATACAATCTGCATTTATTGGTGTCACCTGCACGCAAGCTACAACCTGTGGCTGGTTAATAGACGGCTCTATGAAAGGGAGCACTTTATTGAGTGATTATACGTGTAGCAGGGACTTCAGTAAATAAAACCCTTCTTGTTATCTGGACAAATTTTCGGTTGTCTCCCTCATACCATTCAGCTGAGTTTTTTATTTTTATAGCAAGAAAAAAGGCAGGACCTCAACTTAGCTGAGACCAAATGAATAGAATATTTAAAACACTGTTAACCCATAACCAAAACGTGTGCGCTGTAAGGGCAACGACGATACATTTATGGTCATTTAGCAGTAATCTTTAATGAATTTCCAGCAATATAAAATCGGATGATATTTTTACCACATGATCGATGTCCTTGAACGGCGAGAGTGAAGCCAGTGGCCATTGTTACAGATTGTAAAGCTCTATTGAGCTCTGCAGAAAAAAAGTACATCTTGAAACTACGTAAAACACAAAAGATACGTCAGCTGCCTTGTTCAGGAGCGCCCTGACAAACAGCCGATTAGTCGCCTGCACCCTTCAATGTCATTCTTACTCCTTGTTCCCACTTTGGGACTTGCCATATGAAATTAAATGTCTTTATCTCGCAGTGAGACATTGACAGTTTGTGGTACGGTTCTCGTTTGGATAAACGAAGCATCCACACATTCTTACTGAACTTTGTTCAGAACCATTAAGACCTTGTCAGACTGGCAAAACACAATCCTTACAATTTGGGGATTCAGCCACTGCTTCGCTGCTTCTCTCCCTTTTCAAGCCTCCCTCCGGAGTTGCTTGTCAGCTGGGCTGCTCGGCATTGCCGAGGAGCCCTGCAAGGCATGCCACCTAATTGTCTTGTGTGTCAAGAAAGTTATAACTAATGGGAGCTTTTTAGAAAGTTTTTAAAACCACACAGCCACTATCCTTACCGCTTTTACCATATGACGAACTTCAGGTACATTTTGTACAAAAATGACACTTTTCCTTCTGCCGCTGTCTCTCTTTACTGTGTTTGTAAGCCATGTAACATTGAGTTCTACCCCATTGAAATGCATGAATGGGAAGATTGAAAGGGCTTGAGGTGAGGTAAGATGCGCCCTCTTGCCCCATCACTGACAGTGTGTTTACAGTCCCTCAACTAATCAATCATCACAAATGAATACTAGCTGAGATTCTTTTTATGTTTGCCTCATACATTAGTAAAATGCACATTTAGACATTTTAAACATCTCAATGAAAATAACAAATTTGTGCTCAAAGAATAAATCAATACACCAAATGTTCAATTTAATCACACATTAAAGAAAAAGTGTTTATCTACAATAAAAATATATATATATATATCTTTTAACATTGCCTCTCAGACATCTATCTTTTTATGCAAGTAAAGCAGGTCTGAAGGAGAGAAGCTGTTAATAGTGACTGGCTGTACAGTTGAGCAGCAAGTGGAAATGATTGACAGTTTAAACATCTTCAAGTATCTTTATCTCCTTTTCTGTCTTTCCTATAGGGGCTGGATCAGCTCCCACTGGTCACCTCCACATCAAAAAGAGACATAGTATTGTCAATCAAGATTATATGAGTTGCTATGCAATCCTGATACTGCCTCACCTAAACAACTCAGCACAGTTTGACGATATATGAGAGATCACAGACTCTCTGTCCAATTTTCCCAACAGATACTTCTTTTCCGACTTAGTATTCATAGACTAGGGGTTGATGATGATTCATATCATAGCGGAAGGACAGAAGGAGCTCGCTCAGAAAGAACCTCCACTCAAGACTTGAACCAACAGATCCAACCGTAAAGGTCAATGCTTCTCGGCTCTAGGTTCTAATTTCCAGGTAACCCTTAAAGTGTAAATTGCGTCTTTTAACAAAATCAAAGTTAGATTTAAAATGTCAAATTTGACTTTTTGTTTCATTCCTGACATGAACAGCGGGTTTAAAGTCCTTTTGGTCGGATCCGTATGCCAAACCCTGTCACCTTCCTGTGCTGAACTGTCTCGTATGTCATACTACCTCGATCGCTCTGAGCATCTGGCAATAACTTGCATTGGAGTTCAAAGTCTAGTGCACTGAAAATAGATGCTTAAGAGTGCTTCCGTGCCTCGGCATCTGACATTGAGGGACCTCCCTGGGTTGCCTGTACACCTTATATGGCCAACCAGCATGAGAGACAGAAAAAAATCCTAACCTTTTTGAAAGCCACTGACTTAACAGCAACCCGCGGCTTAACAAGGCAGCCTTTTTAGGATCAATATTTCCTGTTGCGATCGCAAAAACCCTCGTCTCTTGAAAGCTCTGAATACAGCTCTCAGTGGAAAAGTCCAGCCCCTATACTCAAAAAGAGCAAACTCAATGTTGTATATCGCTCTGACTGGGTAGCGGCATCACTAGCGAGTTTATCTTCTTTGCTATGACAGATTCCTCAGGGAGAAATGCCACTCTCTTTTAGTCCAGAGACCAGCAGGTAAAGGTGTGATCCAGGTTGACAGCCGGGACAGGAAAGGAAAAAGCCAAAAACTGTCAGGTCCGTGATACTCTATGCGCTCCAGCTGAGTCTTCATGCCCAAAGCAGTTTACACTCCCCTCACCCATCTACTCCCTTCAGTGGCTCCAGTGGTGCCTGAGGTATGTGGTGAGTTATTTTGGGGTTCCAGATAGCTTCTTTTGAAGGGTTGAGACTGTCTGCATACTACATTGATCCCACATTGTCCAGGGAGGATGCTTAACCTTTTCCATTAGGCACCTCATAAACGGCATTCCTCACATTTACTGATTACACGTAACACGTTATAGATCGCTATTTAATAAAGCCTGTCACATGTCATTAGCAAAGTTACATTGGTTAAGATCATACCGCCTCGCTCTGCAGACAACGGGGGCAAACAAGCCCGGGAGGCCAGAGAAGAGCTGCAGGTTGCAGGTCTGACGCAAAAGGACAGCGAGTCTGCATGTGAAAACCTCCGTCCTTTAATGCTCATTAAACCCTGCATGGCCACCCACAGGCAGAGAGGCAGGCGGGAGGGGAGGCAGACAGCAAGACAGGGAGGCTTACAGGTGGGAAGGGCGGTAAGAAGGCAGGCATGCGTGAGCGCGGTACAACAGGCTCCTGACAGAGAGTATTAACATACCCTCGTTCTTTTGGCTGCCTACACGGCTGGTTAATGAGGAAGGGCCGGCTGGGTGTGTGATGAGTGAGATGGCGAGCACAGACAGAGGTGGATAAGTAGCCGAAGACAGGGGGAATAAAAGAGAGCCGGATATAAGGGGCAGCTGTAGAGAGACGGCGAGCTGGAGGGAGGACTCGGCATAAGGAGGACAGGAAATCAATTACATGGCTTGGACCAAGTGATCCGACTTTCAAAGCTGTTCACTTTGGAAGTTTGAGCGTGCTCAGCTTTGCTCAAGAAAGGTTTGCTCTGTAACATCATCATTGATTTATGAGAGATTCAGTCTGAGTAATTACAAGTGGGAAAAAACTGTACCTCAATGATGGTGAAATAAAACAATTCTGCTTTGCAAACGTGTCAGCACAAAAGTGTCCACATAATTACACGTCACCTTGCCACGTGATTTTCTTATTGAAAGAAAAATGTCTCATTTTAATTAGCTTCTTGTATTTTTAAGTTTTTGAAACGCTGGGTCGCTATGTTGCTGTACTGGAAAAAAAAACAGTAATGAGGGGAGAGATTTTTTTATTATTCATCACAATGTCCTTTCATGAGACTTGGTATTATCTTAAGAAAGTAGAGCAGGGAAACAAATAATATGTGAACATATTTGACTGCCAGTCAACTGATGTTGTCGCTGAGCGAATGACTCCAACCTCAACCCATCCGACTGATCAATCAATCTGATGACTTATTGCAGTTATGCAAAGTAAACGCCATTTAGTGGGCAGCTACACCCGCGTGGGAGCCCACAAATTAACAATAGCAAATGTGGGCAAAAAACAGACAAGAGAGTGGACGGATAATAGTTCATCATGACAGATAGCATTGGTTCAAGAGATTGCCTGTATTGCAACTGCCTAAAACCTATTTTCTGGTAGACTTATCAGACAAGGAATAGTGGAGTGTAACGTTTAAAATACTAAAGCAAAAAGCGACTGCGGCTCAGTCCCTCAATCAGAAGACAGATGGCTCAATCTCGTCTTCTCCAACACATGGCGGTGATGTGCAGGACACGTAAACCCAGTGTGCTGCTGAAGGCTGTGTTGATGGTGTGTGAATGGTTGTTATAGTCCTAATGGGCAGGTGCTACCTTCATTCACCATCAGTGTGGGAATGGACGAGATAAAAAGGGATCAGAAAACTGGGGCGGTGCTATACAAGTACCAGTTGTACTAGTATATTATTTTTGCAGAGATGTCCCTTGTCAACAAGAATATACTTGATATTTCATTTGTTAAATATATTGTAAGTGTAAAATTAGTGGTGAGTAATGACTGGGGGGGGAGCTGGATGAGTGAGGCGGTCATCTCTGCGTCAGCTATTGTCAGAGTGGATGGCGTGACAGGAAAAAGGTCTGCCACGGCGAAACCCCAGTGGTTTTAGTGGCGGCGATGGAAAAAATATAAATCTATGCTCGCTGCCCTGAGGACGTGAGACTATAGTAAAGTGCCCACATGCCCCAAAACTCAGAGCAAATGGACATACTCTGATCAATATGTGAGCAGACGGAGAGAAACGATTCGGTCTAAGAAATCTCCGCACAACAGCTCACTTCAACCAGCCTGGGCAGAGTACTCCACAGCGCAGTCCAGTAGGAAAGTAGAGTTTCAAAAGCCTTTCACTGCTATCTGTATGGGGAATCCATTAGGGATCCACATCCTCAGCAAAGGTTTTCAAAAGAAGTTTGACATTCACATTTCAAATGAAAGGTAGAGTACAAAGCTGCATGCAGTTCATCTGTTTGCTCTCCATGATTCCCTAATGTGTACACATTAACAGGCGTTTGCCATTTTGGTTCGAGACTTTCCGGAGATGAGCTGTCAGCCTCTTTCACCGCGGCCTGAGAAGACGCGGGCGTATCACAAAAGCGAGAGACGGAGTGAAATGTTAATGGGGCCTGCCACGCACAGGCAGGCTGCTGCGGCACCGATCGGCCTCTTGACGCTCGCTCGTCAACCGGAGCTGTCACGTTTAAGACAGCCATGTCGACAGAAATGTGCCCGCTGACCTCAACTCTTTTCGGATTGCTTTTTGAATTTTATAGAAAAAAAGGAGCTCATTAATGATAGCACCAACACCGCTTTGTTCATGTGCAAATGGGTGTACCACAGGGACATGTCAAATTGTAGTTGAATGCCACTAATTTATTGTTGTTAACCCGTTCTCACTTTCTA
This sequence comes from Apeltes quadracus, assembly GCA_021346845.1. Taxonomy (NCBI): domain Eukaryota; kingdom Metazoa; phylum Chordata; class Actinopteri; order Perciformes; family Gasterosteidae; genus Apeltes; species Apeltes quadracus. Next base: position 14,687,659 of record CM037936.1, on the reverse strand, counting down.
GGAGTCACAAAGCGCAGCTCAGTCAGCACTGCTACGAGACCCCGAGATAGTTCACACAGACACATAGTCAAACAAACATAAGACTTCCAGGAGACTGCGGTTGGTTCTCGCACTAAACTCAAAGTCTTATCATTTTAACGTACACTTTCGCAACAACCAAGCTGTTATGGTGTGATTTTGTGGCCTAAACCTCGACTCTATTGATGTTACCAGCCGTAATCGGCTTGGAGATAAAGTAGTAATCAAACTACAATGCTACTGTCGAAGCTGTATTACATTTAACTGTGCTCTTTAAGTGTGCTCTTAATAGCCCTGCACACTATGACATGATGATATTGTAGTTGTTCCAACAGTTAATAAACACAATAACATTTTTTTTAATGCGATGTGTTTGAAGTAGGGCTGTCAAAAATAGCACGTTAACAGCGTTAATTACGTACATTTTTTTAACGCATTTAACGCATCGAAGGGGAAGTTATGGGACGTTACAAAGACAAATATTATGGTGTGTAGTACGTTTCAGCTTGATTTAAACCACCATTATTTGGCTGTGTTAATAAACAGACATAATATGTAAGTTATGTATCGGTGTCCTGTTATTTATCTTTTGGTATGCATTTCAGAAAGAAAAAATGGTTAAGATTCGGGTGTAATTGCAAATAGTGATTAATCATGATTAATCCACTGAAAATTCGGATTAATTTGACTTAAAATTTTAATCATTTGACAACCCTATTTTTAGGATGAAAAAGCAGTGGGATTGAATGTTTCCTGCAAGGTTCGTGCATCGGAATGAGTGAACACAATCCAACCCCCTCGTAGCTTCTTGAATTCTACACAGTCTGGTACCTCCACTCCAGTATGAAAAGTACGATGTGATTGCGATGACAAGACATAAGAGCGGTTGAAGACTTGGTAGAGAAACCTGCTAAAAGGCCCCACGCACACACCGCCGCCATTTAGCGTCCCCAAAAGTGAGGCTTCTGGATTTCACACCTTGACAATGTTTTTTACTACTCAAACTATGATTAGAAAAGGCAGTGAATACAGAAACGAGGAGCAGAGGGGAATCAAGAGAGCATATTACCAGCAACCGAGGGAAATTAGTAATACGAGAGGCGAAGGGGGGGCTTTTGTGGAGTGGCGAAACGCAGCTGGCCATGGCGAGCACCATCCTCCTCCCAGTGTAAACAAGATGGACATTTCCCACTCCCAATCCCAGCGGATGGCTTTTGAAAATGTTGATTTGGGTCACAATGCAGGGTTGACGAGGCAGGAAGCAGGATCCAAATGCAGAGTTTACACGAAACGGGTTCTTTAATCAATCCAATATAGATGCCGAGGGGGCGAAACGCAGCAGAGATCCAACACGACAAGGGACAACAGATTCACAGGGCTTAAATACACGGGGGAGGTGCAGGTGATTGGACACCATCAGACACAGCAGTCAATCACAGGGGAAGACAGGACAAGGCAGGAAGTGAAGTTACACCAGGGACATGAGAGGCACGAACTACAGAATAAAACCGTGACAGATTTGCGAGTTTCTTTGCAGCAGATTGGCTCCATACTATGCGGGATTCTTTCCCAAAGAAAGAATCAATGCACTTTCAACCTTTTTCAAAGGTCAATTTTTAAAAGATATTGTGCTGATGATTTTACTGCTCAAAAACCCATGGATACAATTTTCTTGCATATGCAATTATCCACGTGGCAAAATGTATTTGTAATCTTTTCCCCGTAGACGTCGAGCCAGAGAAAAGTAAACTTGTCTCAAACGTCAAGTCCCGACCACTATGAAGAAGTTCTTCAAGACATGTCACACATGACACGCCGAAATTACTTTGATTTGATTGGTGTTTGGGATTTTCTCACCCTGTCATTCAATAAAGTTGATGTTATTAAATGCCCATCTTTAAAATTTAAAATATGTCATAATTTGATGCAGAGAACAGAAGAAGAAGAGGTTTTGGACATGGAACCCTTTGTGAAGATGCTCATACTTGTACATATATTCAATGCAGCTAATACGCTGTCTGAGCTCATCTTTGTGAGTTCTCTTGCAATGACTCTAATTTACATAGAAGCCTGCAATTTTGTACCAAATGTAACCATATTACATAATGTCAATGAATGCAAATGGGAAGAGAACAGAGATGCTATTTGCTCTGCAGCGCAGATAGTAGTGTAAGTTACTGTCTGTGGGTGCTGTGAGAATAGGGTGATTCCCCTTTGTTTTTATTTGAGAATGTCGTTGTTGAATAGCCTCTCGGTGTACTGAGGCCTGTGCTCTTCATCACAAGTATTGATTATGTCTGGTAATCCTGGCATGAACATCTCATCCTGTAGAATTAACAGAGATATACTTTAATTCCTCCCTCACAGAAGGCATTAGACACGGACAGACAGAAGTGGAAAACTTGTTTGGATCTGGGGGACAGCAGATTTAAAATCCATCAGGAACGTCACACCGGTGGATTTTTAAACCAGAGCGTATAATCCCCTTGCAACTACAACCTCTTAGATTTATCTCATTCTACTCTTGGGTTTTAGTAGTGGCAGTGATCAAGAATTAACATTAAAGGGTCAAAATGCACATTTTTCATTTTGTATTATTGTAGACCAAAAGAAGACTTTGCAATGGACCAAAACGAGGGTGGGTAATTACACATTGCGTTTGTCTTTGGTTATCTTTGTGCTTATAGGTGTTGTTTTATGAACAGCTTGCCTCATTATCTCTTAATGCATTATTCCTCACTGAATGAACTCCATGGATGAATGAATATGCTTAATGTGCACAAATCCGGCAGCTCACATTCAGTTCTCACCATGAATCTTTTGGCCGTAGATTTGTTGAGTTGTTCAAATGAATTTATATGAGTCTTCCAGAAAAAAAAACATTTATTGTATCATAATAGGAAATGGAAATTGTGTTGGGTGGATGTCGAATGGGATTGAGGCATAAATGCATACAAACATGTGTGCACAATCCGGTGATCCACAGCATCAGAGCACCCATTTTGTCATAACACAGACCGGCATTGGGTTTCAACACAGGCTGATCTATTTGACACTTTACCTGATTCACCACTCCTTATAGCAGCAGTGATTCTGTCTGAATAAACAAGCAGCAGATGGCCACTTGCAAATACAAGTGTCAATCAACTGGGCATGAAGAAATACTTGAGAGCCTCAAGACCCCTGTTTGAAAAAATGCTAATGTATGCATGCACGCTCACAGACAAACAGACAACGTCAAACATATATAGATATCTGCATGTCTTAAATTCACTGTTTCATTCATATTTTAGATTCACCAATTAACCTATCACGCATGTCTTTGGACTGTAGCAGGAAGCCGGAGTACTCAGAGAGAACCCACGCAGGCAAGTGGAGAAATACAAGCTGCACACAGAAAGGCCCAAGGACCCGGGGACTTCTTTATGGGAGCCGACAGTGGTGCCTTTAGTCCTGCTATGGAAACTCAATTGTTGAGAAGTCTTCTAATCCTTTTATCGTCAATACAATCTAAATTATATGTATAATCTCTATAGAAATCTAGCGTTCTTTCTCTCTCTCTCTATCTTCTTTTGTTTTCGAGCTTGAGCCCCCCTTCATCTTCAATCGCAACAGGAAACCAAAACATTCTCTTTAGATACCTTTTTTTTTTCTTGTATATTCCTTCATTTTGAAAAGCTGTCTAAATTGTCTCGTATCCTTGAAAGACCAAATCTAACCAAGCTGACATACACACCATCCATGAGTATCTAACCTTTAGAGCATCTTAAAATAAATATAGTATTAAAGTATTGATGGATGCTCCTGCATTCCAAACGCTGACATCCAAAGCAAATGCCTCTGTGACTTTATGCTGTTGTCATGTAAAGATTATAACTCACATTCAATGTATTAATATAATCCTGCTGCCCAGAGCGGGCGGATAACCCCCATTTCACACATTTACCAGTCTAGACAACTCCAAATCGACCCAGAAGGGACAAACAGCTTCTTGTTGTGCGGTGCCTCTCCACTCTGCGCCATTGACGGCAATTGCCGGTTTGACTGAGTTGGAGTTGATAGAGCGTGGTCCCCAAGTCTGGGCATAGCACATTACTCCTGGCACTCCATCCCTACAGTAGGGTGTTTCATTTGCTATTGTTTGTAGTCACCCTGTCCAGCTGTTTTAGCGATGTCTCAATCTGATTTGCAGTCAAAGCGGCATTATGATGCACCGCTGAAGCCCTACAGCTCAACAGTGGATCACCTGCAGAAGCGAGCCCCCCCAAATACTGCGGAAACACCCCCTCTCACCATTGCTGTTCTGTCTTTACCTTTTGTATTGTGATTTAATTTATTTTCTTTGTTTTTGGTTTGAGGAACACAAGCTTCTCAAGCTGCTGGTATGAGTGATTGGCTGAGCCTGGTGGTGGCGGTCCCCTTCGTTTTCATTTAGGCACCTTCGTGCCAGTATTCAGTTGTGTGGTTTTCTTTGGTTTTATTTCGTTTTGCTTGTGTGAAGTTACTGTAGGGTCCGCCCACCCCTCTTTTCTCACAGTCATCTCAGCCAGTGAGCCCACAGCCCTCCGTCCTCTCTTCCTGGTTTGGTTTATTTTTGTAGTATGTTAAGTATTTTTGTTTTGGTTTAATTGTTGATTTGTAGATTTTATTAACTATCTTGATTGTATTTCAAGAAAATTAATGTGAATATAAATAAACTTGTAAATTTGGTATATGGAATTGCGTCTAGTGCCGGTGTTGTCTGAATCTTTGTCCTGTGGTCGACCCCATATAGGTGGTCTTCACTACCAATTCCTGGGGTGAAGTTCCCCAGGTGGCGTTGTTGGTATGCTAAGGTAAACTAGCTAATATCCTCTTAACATTGCTACATGTTTGCTCTTTGAGTTTGTATCCCTATGGTTTAAATGCACTTATTGTAAGTCACTGTGGATAAAAGCGTCAGCTAAATGACATGTAATTTGATGTAATCAAGTGTTCAGCATTAGCACGTGAGCATTGTCATTGTGGCCCTGTTTGCATGCTGGCCTTGACATTCACCTTGAATGGTATGGCTGTAGAATCTTTGATACATTAACTTCAGGTCTAACGTACCCGTTTTCAAACCATTCACTAAATGTGCAAATAATGCCAACATGCTCATCTTTTAAGCTTATAATGTTCTACAGACCCAGAGCAACAGGCTAAACTAGCAGTCTATTTGCTACACCGATGTCTGCATCTTATCAGGCCACATTCAGATCACAACGACAAATGCTGTTCCAATGTTTGAGAACAAAGTAGGGAGTGGTGACCAATAAATGTCTCATTCAGAATGAAGAAAATCTTATTTGTAGTCAATTTTGTTGGGGTCACCATCCGGACAACAGGTCCCTTTTCTGACTAAACCGGAAAAGTGAAGGCAAGGATCAATGACTCATTGCTGCATAAAAGCAGGGCCTTTCAAAGTTGTCGTAAAATGTTGTTTATCGGTTCCACTGCAGTTATTTGGTAATGCTAATTAGCAAATGAATGGCAGAGAGGATGAGGGGCACTGCCCTCCGATACAAGCTGTAAACAGGATCATACTGGTATAGGTGGAAATATAACGCAGCACTTTGTTATTTTATTGTTTAAATAACTATTTATTGAATAAAACTGTAAATGCTAATTTAATTAAAGTTCTTGGCTTTGTCTGTTTTTTGTATTTATGTATGTATTTTTACGCTGTTTTAAATGCCGTACAGAAAATGTTAAAGCGGGCCCATTAGGGTAAAAGGACAACCCAAATTTTGTGGCAAAAAAAAACCCAGTTTACAAATGTCATGGCTAAATAAATCACTAAATGAAAATAAAAAGCAGGAGATTTGCTGAGGATAAATGGGAAGGTGGCGCATTAACCTTTTCAGGGATGCTACTGACGGACACTCACTTACCCCTTTTCAGAGAATATACTAAGTGTTGCACCTTGTAACATCAGGTGCTCCAGTAAAGCCATTCACTCTTCAGTTACCGTGGTAACCTGATGTTGGTTTAACATCTCTGAAATAAGTTGTTTAGTTAGAGACCAGGGAGCATATAGATAGAACCTGAAGGGGGTTTAAATACCTTTTGAGATGGTGAAGGGAAGAAGCAATGAGAATGATGGGTGGAACGTCTGCAGTGATTACATGTCATTTTTCATGAAATTAAAACTATAACCTTTATTTTGTCAGGGGGCTCTCATTGAGGAAACAATCACAGATCCATAATCATCCACTAATTGGAGAAAAAAAAAGTCAAAGGCTTATTGCAGCCCAGTGGTTTGATGTTGATTATCTTCCACCTGATAGAGCATGTCACTTATTTAAAGTAGCTTTTGGTCTGGAATTATGGTTATTGTTTTGGGTGTTAGAGGTCCTTAGCTCAAATCCTGCATGAGATGTAAGTACATAGCCGTCGCTAAGTTGATTAAGAATAAACGTGTATTATATTACGTGAGTTTTAGGATTTCACCAATATGGTAAAAAGGTTGTGTAATTACTGTGTGGATGGCCAAGGGCTATATTTAATTTTTTCTCCCCACTCATTCCAACTGTTATACCCTTTTTAAGAGCAAAGAGTTCTATGTGTGCTTCAGTTATGTAACTAGAGTACATTAGTTAAGGTTAGAGAAAGGTGGTATTTTTGGTAAAACGCCGTGCCGTTTACTCTTGATTTACATGAAATTATACATTTTATAATAGTGTTTGCCTAAGAATTCAAGTTCTGTCCCAATCTATCTCACCCGTAATGATCGCTACAAGTTCAAAGAAGTTACATATGTCAGAAAAAGACACATCTACTGAATAGCAAAGAGGACACAAAGCAGAAGAAGTAAATATGGTGAAAAGCTAGCCTGGGTGCCATTCCGAACTTAGTCCCGCCCACAACGTTTGTGGTCAGGAAGTTCGGTCTGGCATTGCTCAATAGACCCTTTTACTGTTTGTACACAATGATGACGTAGCAACGTATGCGCGCGCATATTGGCAACGGAAGTATGGCGAGAATCAGCAGTATGTCAAGTTATACGAGCGGATTAAGCAACACAGAGAGTTATTTCAAAAAGTTACTTTATCAAATGGTATCCGGCTACCAGATCCGTGTACTATAGTTGAGTGGATAGAAGACGTTAGTAGATGGCCAAATATACAGTGGCCAGATTATATATCTATATATATATATATATTACGTATTTAGTTGAGAAACCGAGCGTGTACACCCAAGAGAAATTGAAGAGAAATTGAATTCAAGAGAAATGTTCTCATAACCAGCGTTTGAAACTATAATTTTCACGAAATACACAGTGCCAACAGTGTTTAAAATGTCAGCAGCCAGCCAGTATCATTCAGTTAGCCGATCCATTCAGCTAACTGAAGTATGTTAGCTTACATGATGTCGGAAGCTAACATACGTTCGTATTTATACACACGTAGATGTTTACTTCATAGTCCGAGATGAAATTTGGCTGAAAGCAAATGTTACTTTCAAGCCCTGGTCAAAACATTATTGATTAGCTATTGATATAAAGTGGGTTTATATATAAGTGGGTAAAGTTATTATGTCCTTGCTCCAATCAACACGTTTAATCTAGGCTGTCAACTTTAGTCGTTTAGTCGACTAATCGGTCCGATGCCGTCTTGGTCGACTGACATTCTCATTAGTCAACCAGTTGCATATTTTTTTTTTCTAGGCTACGGCCCGGTTAGGAATGTGGTTGGGAACCGCTGGTTTAGTCGACTAATCGTCGACTAAGGACAAGACTTTGGTCTTTGGTTGACTGCACCCCTAGTTTAATCGCCTGCAGCCACAGGCGCCGCCGGTTCTTCTGAAACGGCCGTGATCCTGTCGGAATCCTATAAAACTTAAGCCCCTTGGTGGAATAGCGATTAGTGCAACCGTAAACTGCAACAACCAGACATTTTGATGCTTTTCATAAGCTTTCGGAGTGAGTTGATAACACGTTAGAGCTAGTGTGGGGAACACCACTTCCGTTGGCAATATGCGCGCGCAACTACTTGATCACGTGAGATGTAAAAGGGTCTATAGTGGGGCGAGTACTGAATCAAATTGTCAGGGCGGGCTTATATACGATGATGGACAGTAACGCAATCAGCCACGTCATCAAAGAGCGCTTGGGTTGAATTTGTTTACAACAACGCTGGCTGCCGCTGGAGAATTGACATGTGTAGATTCTGCCATCAGGTCTGTTTTAGAAGATATCGACAGCAAATTAATTTTAGAAGAGGAACAGAGAAACGCGATCAAGGCATTTCTTGATAAGAACAATGTTTTTGGCGTCCTTACTACGGAATTCAGCAACTAGGCGTCGCTTAACATACGTCACACACACCGTTGCTCTTATTGGTTGTAGGTCTATCCAATTGAGTGCAGAGGCATTTCTTTTCCTGGTTCGTTTGAAACATGCCCCATAATCACAGCTCAATGGAGCAGTATCAGACTCAAATTCTGAATTGACTATGACTACGTCAGGCTAGTGAACGGGAGTTTGTCTTTAGCCAGCAATTGAGATGAATCTATGAAAGAGTGTCTTTGAAAATATTCTCTGTATCTTCGAAACTACAATTCAGTCTCTTCCACACCTGAGATCTCACCCTTTTAAGGATCAGGGTGCCACTGAACTTGTGACCCAATCTCTGAGAGTGCACCTTGACCAAAGTGGCTTGATAAGCCCAATTTTAAAACTCAAACAACTAGAAATGTCACCTACACACAGAGGAAAAGGAAATAAGAACAGAACTGAATGCATATTGTGCTGTGATCCTTATAGAGTTCTGTCAGCGGCTGATAGAAATGTTCTAGGTATGGCACTCTAATCGATTTCAGCAAACATCACAGGTTGATTTAATACATAATAGTTGAGGTATAGAAAAACACATTAGTACTTACAGTCAATCAGGACCGCAGAGAGCCTTTACATCTTCCGCCGCAATCTAAAGACACACCTCTTCGCACCATACCTCGACTAAACAAAGTAACAAAATGCAGCACTTAAATTGTACTTATAATGGCTGTTATCTATGTTGTAAACCGACTTCTTTGATGACATTGCACTTTCTTGTTTCTATCCTTATGCTTGAAAAACCGTCCGTAATTAATTAATATTTATTCCAATATGAAAAAAAACAACATCTTTTGTCACCCTCACAGGCAATTCAGTGTATAGTTCAAAATATATATCAAATGATAATCAGTTTGACATAATACGACGTACCATTGCTCTCCATTGGCAGCCGCTACTGAGTTATATGATATACAAAATCTGAACAATAAGAAACAGTTATTTATCACGTTTCCCTACAGCTTTCATAAGAAAGTGAGAAACATCTAATGGCCTTTTGTGCTCTCTTGCCATTCGCTACATCGTTCCCATTTGTAAAAGCTTATGCAACAGGAAGTGATTGCAGCCACACAGAGAATTCTAGTAGGAAAGCAAAGTAGGTTGAAGTTATGTGAAAAGAAAGTATGCTTATGATGAAATACCCACAGGCATTTAGCACATTTCTGGCAGACATTTGATATACTCTCTCATATTGATCTTACCACATAAAAGTCATTGATTAATGTCCAGAATTCCCCGTCTTCAGTTTCAGAAATATGCTTTCCATTTTTGTCAGATTTATTCGTCTGATTGTTTGCTGCAACAATTTAAAGGTTCTCTGTTTGATGTTGAGAGCATTAATATAGGAACAAACAACTAATCGCAATGTTGATATAGTGTATAAATCATTATCCCAAACATTTTCACATGAGAGCAGGTGTGAAGAACATTTAGTGAGCACATTCGGCAAATAAATAGTCCTAACTTACTCCAATGTGAAAAAGCTACGGCATTGATCCCTGTTTTTCATTCCCGCAGAGGTTCCTTGGATGAATTGTTGGACTCTGGAGCTCATCAGAGTGCTGATGAATGCAGAGCTGTGACAGCGTATCCAGTCAGTACCCATCACTTCAGCTCAGCCCCTTCATCACCGTCACTGCTTCCATCGGCGCGCAGAAGAGATCATGACCAGCCTGCTCTGACAAAGCACGAGCTGTATTATGAGCGAGTGTTGATGCTACGTGCGTGTGCCTGTGTGTGTGTGTGTGTGTGTGTGTGTGTGTGTGTGAGTGTGTCTGTACATGCTACAGTCATGTGTTTCAATGACTCCAGAGCCGCGTGTGTTACATTGTAAGACATGTGACGAATGGTTCTCACCAAGTGTGCCATTTATCAACCCTGGCTGCCCTTCTTGTTAATGAAGTCATGGAGCCTCAGAGCATACAGAGCAATCTTTTACCTCCAACGCGAACCAAAGGGGAAAGCAATCACACTGCTCTGCCTGCACCAGCACATAAGATTAAAGTTATACTATATTTAATTTAACAGAGTTTGTAACAAACTCTAATGGTGGGGGATTTCATTATTGGAGAAAAAGTGAAATTTACTGGACATCACAATCTTATTTCTAGCTGTGCAGCACAGTGCGAGCGGGATGCAGAGGAGTGAGGAAGGACAGAGTGCAAAGTGCTCCTCTGGAACCCCCGCACTAGGTGGCAAATGGAAGTGATCAGTCATGAACTTCACTTTGCCGACCCCGGAGCCCGCATGCACAGCAAACGGAATGCCTTCAATACGGCTGGCATTATACAATATTTTAAAAGGAATTTAAATAGTCGCCTCAACGTCGGAGCTAAGAGTGGAATTACGGGGAATTACTGTGGTGACGGTTTTCTTCCCACAATGCACTAGCTTGTAATGCACGTTATAAATGAATCATAGGAGAAGATAATTAGTGCCTCCACATATGTTTCCTTGCAGAAGACAATGAAAATGTCATTGTTTTAAGATGTAAATAGTAATTTGCAAACTTGCTATTATCGGGTGAAATGGAGGTGGTTCCCTGCCTGCATTTCCTGGTGAATCATGTAAAGAATGTGTTACCCTGCGTACCGTGTGCAGCGCCATCGACCTATTGTTAGCACATAAACTGAACTTGCTTCTTAGCGTGAGCAGGGCTGTCAGCTAGAAGGCAAGGACATAAAAAACTATTTCATATGGACACCCAATATTTTCAGGATGGGGTCTCTGGGGTTTATCGCCACAGGATGAGCTCATTGAATCATCATTAGCCACCTAGTCTGAGGATTATTCTCTCTCTGAATAAAGGAGTTATGAATAGAAACATTTTCAAAGAAATAAATCTTCCTTTCCCAGTCTAAAGCAACCTACAAATGTGGGTCTCCAGAAGATTCCAACTGTCCACGTGTCTGTACCAACTTTTCACATTATGCTGGTATGTCTTTTGTCTTGCAATCATATGTGATTGGCTGCACATTCAAACGCAGCTCCTCCCACATCGTCATCTCCCGTCGTATCCGCCTCCATTCTGGAACCCAACCTGAAATCTCTTTCCCGCTCCTGACTGTGAGTAATCGATATCACAATACATTCAATGAATAAACCTTTGACCCTAAAGCTTCTTCAAGTAAACATAATATGGCATGCTTTATATCATCACTAGAATTTAAATCTTCAATCATCACATTTTCTAAACATCATAATGGCAGTATTTTCCTCCATGTAGTCCAAATATCATTCGTTGCCACACAGAGCTTTCCTATCTGGACACCTACGACATCCTTGTTCCCAAACTTGGCCTTGACAGGAGAAAAACCTTCATTGAAGAGAAAATATGGAAGAAATCCATCAAGGAAGCTTCCTCCAGGCTGAACGTTACATCATCGATAAATCTCATGTGTACAGTATTAAATAACAAGACATGCAATGTGTTTAATTCATATTACAGCTACTAATCTAAGATACAACAATATAATGTGTGTGCAACAACTAATAACACAGACACTACAATTCTATCACCAGTCATGATCACATATGTTATAATCGCTACCGCTGGCGTGCTCTTCACGTGCAACTAGGCAGAGAACCTCACGCCGTGCTGATGAGAAACACAAGCCCCCGTGCTGCATCCTGCAGGTTATTAAATTGTCTTCATATGAGGATCCTTGTGACTTGTTGCTAAGCTGAGAGTGCAGCACATCTTTAGCTGTTCAGCGACTGACGGCGACTGAAGCCAATTCAACTGTGGCAGAATGCTAGCAACACGTCATTTGCAGAGGAGGAGGCAGAGCAGATAAGGAGGGTCCAAAATGTTCTTAAACTAATTTTGAACCCCTTAGTGGGGACGTGACCTCTTTTTGTAAACATCTTAGAGGGGTTGCACCTCTGTTTGAGCTGTAGAAAATGACCAGCAGCAGTAGAAACCATCACAATCTCTCATTGTGCCTACCAACTGTCAGCAGAGGCAGATCATTAACTGAAGCTCTATCTCACAGAGACAGACAGACAGACAGATGCTCTCTGTGTCTTGTAAACCTGCACTCACATAGAAGGCTCTTACTCTGACCGGGGAAGGTAGGGCATCAATCAGTCCGTCAAGAGGCAATGCAGCGAGAGGCATTTCCCACTTGGACATGAGAGGAAGCCATGTTAAATTTCCCTATTGGGAGTTGGCCTGACTTCAAAAGACAGATTCCCCTGTTTGGGCATGAACTTTAAAGTCCTGGTCAGCTTCATGCATTCACTATTAAATAATCCTGTCACATAGAAAAAGACTGGCTGACCTGCAGTGGCTAAATGAGACCCAGATGGATATAAGGACAAGCAAATGAACATCGAAGCGATTAATGGAACGCAGCATATTAGAAGAACAGGAGTCATAGCTGTGTCACAGAGTATTTCATAACGAGGCGAAAAAGTTTTAACGACTTCCTCATACTTAGACATTCATACATAATTATGCATGTTACAATTTGTGAACTGGACTGAAACAGTGGAAAATTTAATTTGGCATGAACCATAGTGTGGATTTCTTTATTTTTATCCCATTTCTTAATCCCCTATAGGAAATACTGTAGCAATCTCGATAAGGAAGCCACAAGACAACTTGCTTGTTGCACATTTGTTTGTAAAAATGAAAATAAGTAGGTGTGCGACGTAGCCTACGCAAAAAGAACAACACTCCCTCGTTAAACTCAGACATCAGCTTCAGGTCGCAACCACACTCAACATACACTAACATGACCACAACAACGTACAGACGTGGAGTTTTCTCAATTTCCGCTTCAAACATGTGTGTGTTTCTTTGCAGTGGACCCCTGGCGGACCGAATCTGGATCCTGTAAATCACCATCCAACCCAACCGTAAAACCCCCAGGCGTGGAAAGATTTACATTCATGTGACAGTTCAATTCACATTCATTGTACAGCAAGTAGACCACAGAGCCATAATATCGGTCAGGATAATCTTAAAATTCAGCCTGAAAACATACGAGGAGCCGTTGTAAGGGAGATAAAGCTCATCTTTGTTCCAATACAAAGAGATAAGAGGCGGTTGCCATTATGGCGGTGTGGGGAAATGAATGTCTGGAAGATGGTCTGTGTATCTTTGAAATTTAAATTCAGTCCCTTCCACATATTAGACCTCACCCTTGAAAGGATTAGGGCCAATACCACTGCACATGTAACCCAGATGCTGAGAGTTCATCATGAAAATTATAAACAAATACAGTGAGGTTATAATACAAAACTAGGGCTGCTTGCACAACTGAACGGGCCTTAGCCTTCCCTTGCATGTCGGGGGGGCAGCGGTCAGCCAGACACGTGGTCAAAAAGTAAAAAAGAGAAAACAAAAACAAAAAAAAGCCTGGTGCAAGGCAGGAATCGAACCCAGATCGGACACCTTATATCTAAGCTGTCATCCACACTTATCAATGCACACACGTGAGCCGGCTGCTTACGCAAGCTTGCGGTTCGTCGCCAGCTTCGCTTGGCTTGCGGCTCGCTGGCTGCTTAGTTCGCTTATGCCTCGGGCCGGTCCTGATAAAGTTAAACCTATTTGAGAATCTGAGCCGCCCAGACACCAGAGAATATTCCTGATAACCTCAAAGAAACGCGACGGGACTCGTGGAGTTTTGAGATCAGAAAAGGATAAAACTGCTGAGGAAAAATGGAGAAATCATTTCAATGATAGACTCATTTGTGGTATGCATTGTTGCCGCCAATATTAATGCAAGGTGTAAAACTACAGAAGTATAACAGCTACTAGCTGTCTAAATCTTTTCATTAATTTAAAGACAAAACAGGCCAACAAAATTTATACTTTAGTTCTTTGCTTCATAGTCAAAGTGCAGTAGGTTTTAATGTGAATTATCTATTAATATATAACTAGAAACCCTCCTCACTGCGCTAAAGCCTACTCACCTGCAGCCATACATCCTGTAAATGTCCCCATTTCAGAATTATCTTATCTTCTCTGAAAATATGACAGTTTATAGAGTCGGAGGTACTCAGAGAGAAGCCACGTAGACACTTTATTAAATTACTTCCTCTCTGCAGGGTCAATATATTTAACCTAAACTGAACTTTGTATGTGATAATTAAGTTACCCATTATTGTATATACTGTATTTATTTGGCCAAGCATTAAGTATGGTTAATTATAATTATAGATCTTACCCCTCTAGTGCCACTAGCTACTTTAATCGTCTTGTTGTCATATCATTTCAGAGCATCTGCTTGCTCTTTTCCTTTAACACTCATGGGAGCAGGAATCTTTTAAAACTGCACTTCTATACCAGTGTCAGTGTGGTGTGAATTTATTGTTTGAGATCCTCTTTGACCGTTTGCATTGATGACAATTACTTTTTAACATGCTGTGCTGATGCAATAACACTAAGAGGCTCTGGCGGCACATGTGTCCAGGTTTGATAAACTAATATTTTCCCTCAATGGAGGTGAAAGGTCAAGGGCCCAATGCAGATTTGCAACCATGCAGACTCCTTCAGGGTTTGACGGCTCTTTGGCATACATATTTTGAGCCCTTTATAAAATGCCGTGGGTCAGCTTTATATGCTGACTTTGCCCAAATGAATTACCCACAAGTCATTGAAATATGACGTTAAAAAAGGACAACGAGTCCTTCCTTTTTTGAGGAAGAAGTATGAAGTGATTCAATTTGTTTCCCTTTTAAATGTCAGCTTGATGTTGACTTTGGTTGAAGAAGGGTAGTCCTGGCCTTTTTTTTGGGAAGGAGCCGTGACAACGTTAAATTACGAGAGTAACAAGTAGGAAATAAATACACTAAACTGTAAATCATGTCTTTGGACATTGTCATGGTGATGTGATATGTTGCAGCCAAGTGCTGTCCCATTTATATTTACGTCAGTTCAAGCCCTTACAGACTCACACTAAACCGTTTCCCAGGTGACGTCAGATAAGTCCCCGAGGGGTCAAGGTTCGGCCCTGTTATTGCACGTCGTCTTGAGCCGATAAATTCATTGGCCAACACTGCCGCCTTGTGGCGTAAGCGAGTGTTGCATTGGATGAAGGTGTAGGAACCATTTTACAAACACGTGTTTCTGCTCGGACCCTAATAATTGACGGTAAAACCTGTGAAATCAAAATAGTCTATTTTCTGTAGTGCCATTTCGAAGACTAACGTGGAGCTAAATGGCCC
Source organism: Apeltes quadracus (assembly GCA_021346845.1). Taxonomy (NCBI): domain Eukaryota; kingdom Metazoa; phylum Chordata; class Actinopteri; order Perciformes; family Gasterosteidae; genus Apeltes; species Apeltes quadracus. Next base: position 14,672,109 of record CM037936.1, on the reverse strand, counting down.
TGAGACGTAAACCACACGCGTAGTTGATCTCATAGCCGCAGTCTGGTGTTTCGATAACGTTAGTTGTCCCCAATATAGTTTGTTTTCTCAGCGGCAGTTAACGTCATTTCACCTGTAACTTTGCAGGACCTCTTATCCGTTCTCTGGTGTGTAAGTAACGCTGCTTTAGGAACTTTAACACGGTCAGCGCCTTCTCCCTGGGGACTCCTCTGTCCCCCTGACGTCGGGCAGAAGACTATGAGCAAAGAGTCCAGAATGAGGGCCACCGTGAACCAGAAGCTGACCGAGATGGGGGAGCGAGAGCGGTAAGAGAGCGTGCAACTCACCGCTGTGTTATTCATCAACGTCCGCTGTTGAGGTTTTTCACAGCGTCTCATCCTACATCAACATTGCGGGTGAAAAACATGGCACAGCATATGAGCTGTGTAACAAAGGTAGCTCCTCAAGCTACCAAAAACATGGCTGCTTCATTGCTTTGGCAACGCAGAGAAGTATCACTCTGTTGTCTAAAGAGGAAATAAAATGACACAACTGCATTGACTTAGCCAGAGCAACGATCAAGATGAAGACGTGGTTGGCATGTGAGCGTGACATGGATGCGTCTTGTTGACAGACTGAAGGAGTTACTGAGGGCGAAGCTCACTGAGTGTGGATGGAAGGATCAGATGAAAGCTCACTGCAAAGGTAAACCCAACTGCTCTGTGGTTAAAGCGCTTTATCGGCCACTCAGGTTTCCACTTTGTTTGCCCCCGTACATACACAGGTTTTTAGAAATAAACTAAAAATAATTTAAAAAAACAGTAGAACAGATGAAGTAAATAAAATATTTAACAACTATGTACAATGTAAATGCATATCCAGAAGTAATGTCGTCATTCATTTTTAATGTCGCAGGAACGATGCATTGTACATACATAGGATGTTCATACATTTGATGCTCATCTGCGGGCTGCTCATGTTGGAGAGACGCAAGATCACAAACAAACACTTTGTGAAATGTATAATCTAACTCAGCACCTGAAGTGAGCAAAAGACATCCTGCAAATTGCAACGTAACGTTTAGAGCTTTGACAATTAACACAATTTAGGATAAAGAAAGTGCAGGTGTCTTACTTACTTTTTGCTTTACAACTTTCTACAATGCTTTGACCAGTTTGTGTTGAACGATCAACCTTTTTCATTTGCAGAAGTGATCAAAGACAAAGGCCTGGAGCATGTGACCGTGGAGGACCTGGTGGTGGAGATCACTCCTAAAGGAAGAGGTCATTTCAGTTCTGATATTTTTGTCACTTCTTCTGCTACCACCACTTGCATCGACTGTTGGTGGAAGGACGGGATGTGGATGTGGGCGTAGACGTGCGTTATGTGGTGTAGCCCGTAATATGTTTGAATGATGAAGTCACAGTCCTTATGTTTCTCTCTCTCTCTGTCTCGCAGCTTTGGTGCCGGACAGCGTCAAGAAAGAGCTCCTCCACAGAATAAGAGCCTTCTTGGCTCAGCATGCCACATAGTTATACTATCATGATGTAACGTATGTTTAGGGAATTCATTTATCTAGAATATTCAGAGACATACTTACACACACTTAGCTTTTTTTTCTTCCTATTTTCTTTTACTAATTCTGTGACACGTTTATCACGTATTTGTTAATGCACTTACCCTTTGTAAAACCAATGTTCAGGATTAATAAGGTCTAGATCTATTGAGCAGCGTTTATTTAAATATTCTAATGAATAAATGGATACAAACAATTTTACCTTTTTGAATTTAATTTTTTTTTTATATATAAAAAAAAAGAACATTGGGTTCATTTATATTTATTTACGAGGAAACCATGCAGCGAATCACTTTGGTCCTTACGGAGATGGGGAACCGATCCCATCCAATTCCTCACAAAACAAAATGATGCATCCGACTGTTTGAAAGATTTTTGATGGTAAAAGTTGTAAAGTTATGAATTGCCTGTAAAACAGGTTTAAAGTAATTTAAACATAATATTAAAAGAGGTTATAATTAAAGATATATTTTTTCCCTGTTGGTGGTTATTGGCAGTAATAAATCCTCCCGGAGCATATTATCAATAAGCACTGTACATCTAAATAGGTTTGAAAGAAACATTAATCCCAAAGAGTCGGTATCCTCTAACGACAAGCCAGTGGCTGCTTTCACAAAAACAATGTAACACAATGTGGCGGTGGGGAGGGGCAAGAAAAAGATTATTAAAAAAAGAACATGAGTGACCCTGTTCACAGGCAGAGGTGCAAGCACCAAGGGACCAATGGCCCTCCCAGAAATGGCTTGCCTGATTGTTTCAGGGTCCTTTGTGCGAACTCTATGAAATGAACAAGTGCACTCAAGTGTCCCAGTGAGAGTCACTGCTCTGAGTGCAAGTGACTCACCCCGCGGCGAGGCAGAGAAAGCCAGGTCATGATCTCTCAACGCCCTAAATACTCTAGATATCTCAGGTTTGTTTTAATGTTGTCTTGCAACATTAAAACAAACCTGCACGTTGTTTCGTTTTGTTTTAAAGGTCCCTATACTTACACTCGCACAATGCCTCACTGCTTAGGGATCTGGATTTACCGAGGCCGCGAACCCAAAGCGACCCACCTCTCGGCAGGAGTAGCACATTAGTGGGTAGTGAGTGAGCTGGTCCCCCACCCAACACAGATGCGAGTGTTTTCTTAGCCAAAGGACCCGCTGTGACATCAGCCCAGGTGACAACATGCTGATATACAATGCACAAACGCACCCCTCCAGTGCCGCACATACGCTCCATTAATGGCCTACATCAATCCCTTATGTTATCAGCCTAACCCCCCCCCCATCCCCCCCTGTTCCCTGCATATAAATGGGGTCCTGCACACTGTAGTGTGCCACTGGATAGAATTACTTGTGATGCAATTTATTATCATACAGATTTGTGTTTACTTTCTCACTCTCTGTTCTCAGCTTTTCTCCATCCCTGCGGCAGTGTACGGTTTCCAGATGACTCTGCACATCATTAAAGAAAAAAAAAGACATGAAAAGCAGAGTTATCCGAATAAAAGAATAACAAAGCGTTTCTCCTGCGCATTAGCTCAGGTTTGAACATGTTGGATGTGGTCGGCAGAGATTTGATTGAGAACTGTTCTGGTGAGCACAGAGGCGGCCGATGGCGAGGAAGCACACACTTTGTAGCATCCTGTGAGGCAGCCTCTGAATGAACCACCATAAGTCAAGCAACAACAAAGGCCGGGACTGCCCTTCTTCAACCAAAGTCAACATCAAGCTGTGTCTGAGCAGCACTTAATGACATTTAAAAGGAAAAGCCAAACATGTGCGTGTCTGCAAGTGCTTTTTGTGTGCGGGTAGGTAAGTGTGCGCAGATATATTCGCCGCCCCTGGAATCGGATCATTTCATCACGATAGCAGCTGTGTCAATAGGCAACGGAGCCAAAAGCGTGGTCCCGTATGCGGAGTCCCAGAGGTGCTCTGAGGTCCTCTCTCCAGTGGAATTGGCAACATCCAAAGACCATAAACACCTTCCTTACTGTACAAACAACTGAAGAAAACACAGTGCTGGGTGGAAACAGATGGCAGGGACATGTTCACGTTATATACAAGTGCTGATGTTGTATTAAATAGAAAACAATGCATTGCTTTTCTTTGGGATAAACATCCACCTGCTAAAGATGGTGCTGGTTAAAGAAGTGTCCATGAATTACTATATCTATAATCGCCCCATGTTTACGATGGCATATCGGACATTCCTATTTTATTGGACGCTGCAATGGGCTTATGTATTTTTTTTCAGGATGGAAAGGGCAAATACATTACTAAAGCAGACACAGGGTCAAAGAAGGTTTTTCAAAGCAAAAGAAGAGGCCATGTGCTCCTACAAATTCCCAAGACCCGGTGTGCAGTTGGCCCTCTTTACTGTCAACATGTGTGAATGCCATGCTCGATATATTTCTCTTTGAATTCCTTCACTAGAATTTATGAGACGTGCAACATGGGGTTGCAACTCTTTTGAAGCCTACACACTTGCAGGGCCCTGTGGAGTGTATACTCTCTAGGTTTAAGGAGAAAGAAAAAAAAGGTAGAAGTTATTGTGTAGCATCTTGTAGTGTAAATAGTTTTGAATGTGTTAATGCTCTGTTGGGTCTTCTACACACTAATGAGGCTGAAGAGCAAGTTTCACTCTGTTATTCCTGGCATCGATGCACCAGTCGCAGGCATACCACTCACACTCTTTTCCCCCTCCCCCTCTTTCCCTCTCAGTAGCCCAGCGCAAATAATAAATAAGAGGAAATACATCATCCCTTTTTCAATCTGAGCGCCAGGAGCGGGCCTGCCAAAGTTAACACAAAGCAATCTTAGGTAATGATCAGCAAATGTGTATAAAGTTTCATGACTTCACGTAATTCTTGTTTAGATCATGTTAGCTGGGTCAATCTCAACATGTAGTGCTGTTCACACACACACAGACACACACAGTTTTCTCACCCGAAGCTTGCTTGTAATGGCAGTACTTCTGTTTGGTAAGTCATGGTAATGGATTTTCTTTGTTGCAGAATGTGTTGCACTGTGGCAAGGACAGGCTACCAGTCAACTGGGGAATTTTATCGTACTGAAATACTCTCATTAACATTCATTCACTCAAATTTGCCACTCATTTTATACAAATTTCATCATCGCTCAATTAATGAAAACATTTTGCTAGATAACAAAAAATGTAAAAAACTCTCATTGAGCGGTTGTAGTGTTCTACCTACAGCACAGCCAGTGTGCAGATGGAGAGCCGGGGGGTCCCTATCCAACAAACCAGAGGAGGGAAGCGAAACCCAATCCAGACATTGTTTACCCTGTTTCTGATGTAAAGGCCACTTACTGTCGTGTCCAATGCCGAACCCTTAATTTGCTGCCGCAGCCTTTGAAGCCTGCGCACATTTCTGTTCCTTGACACTACCTTTCCCCTCTCCTCTCCCTCCCTTTCCTCCGTGCCCCGGCAGTTGATATTGCAACTGGATAGGCCATGTTTCCATGTAGGGGCTCTTTTAAGGCCCCGCTCTGATGATAGAAAACACAAGTGGGGAAAGGGGGAAAAGGAGTGCTGGGCGCACAGATCCAGAGAGAGGCCCCAGCCCCAACCCCGGCCCAGACAACGCTGCAGGGGATTAGAGCACACCCTGGCAGCAGAATGGTTTCACTTAAGAATTTCAGTAATCACTTTTAGGAGTGTAATATATAGCTGACCTTCGGCAGCGCCACACGACCCCCCGCTCCCCCATCCATTTGATCAAAGGAAGCGGCAGTGGCTGTGCAAACAGGCGCTATCAGTGGACTCCAATGGATTTAGTGCCTGCTTCTTCTCTCTTGTCTCCCCTGAGTCGTGCGCTGATACACACAGAAACCCAGTTTCATCTTACAGGACCTATTTCTCTCCCAGTACGTATTTACGGGGCCGGATCATGACTTGAGGGGACTTAGAGGAGGAAGGTGGGGGGAGGCTCGGGGGGCCCTCGGGGAAGGGGGGCCGGGGGGGGGGGGGAGAGTGGAGGCGGGAGCAGCCTGGGGCCCTTATCCACTGCCTGCTGACTGGGCCGAGCGGAGCGGCTCTCATCATCATGGGAAAAGCCCAGTAGGTGCTCTCCTCTCAGCTGGAGCAGCCAAGCACCGTGGCTTGTGCTCCGCAACAATGAGAGCGACCAGAAAGGGACAGAGGGCCGGCCCAGTAGGGTTTAAACAGTGCCCCAAATCACGGGGGGCTCTGACAAAGAAGTGGTGAGAGAGGATGTGGGTATCATAGCAACTATTAATAAGCCAATACATACCGGTGAGAACGCGGCCGAGGTGGCCGAAGCCTGTCTAATGCTAAAAGGGAACTTTAAGGTTTCCTCCTTTTTTATGTACGAGTGAACGAGTTTAATACCGCAGCAGACTTTGCCCAAGTAATGCTTTTTAATGGAGTATTTTATTGCTTTGAGTAACATAACATCCCATTTCCACCAATTACGAACTGGCAATTACAGTAAACATTACTCAATGAGAAGCAGACTATCAGAAAACAACAAGTTGACCTTTATGCTTTTATAGGGAAATATCTTTCAGCTGCTTAAATCCCCGGTAATTTGTAGTTTGCGACGCACACGTACTCGTCTAATTTCATGGTCTTGTTAAAAGGTTCCTTGTAGTTCCCGTATAAGTGCTGCTTATATTTTCTTTGTTCCATTTAAAATGGACACGCACTAAGAAATTATTAATTTCTTGGGTTTATATTTCAGCACGCGTGCCAGTAAACATCGGAGGAAGTTGTGGTTTGCGAAGTTCTGCTTCTGACCAGTTGAGGGCGTCATATAGCAGACGACAAAGGAGAATCTATAGTATCAGGTGATACACTAGGTCACTTAAAACTACCGTACTACTTGTAACAAGTTTCCCATACAAGATTGGAAATATCAAAGGGCCATATGTTACATCAAGTGTATGTTTTATGTCCTTTGAATAAGCCTAACTCCAGATACTAGCGTTTTTTCTTGTCGACTGTGTGCATGTGATTTCAATTTTCTTGACAGTTTATCAGGTGCATTACCTTTTTTTTAACTCAATGAGGAATTTAGTGCTGATGATAAAATAAGCAATAGTTCTTTAGCTGGCATGTCAGGGAGTGTTTATGTGACTCAGCTGATGACAATGCGTGCCGTGTCATAAAATGACTGCAGGAAGTCCTGCGCTTTTATGAGCTTCTTAGACAAGCTTGGGGGGGAGGTGGGCAGAAAAATATATTTCCTGATTTAAGCACGTGAAAGCAACTCACCACATGTTCCGCCTTTCCCAGAAACAACAGGGAAGGATCCAAAAGAAACCCTACAACGCAAGGGCCCTAAAGCAAGGACCTTTCATCCTCGGGGGGGTCACTGCGGGTCAGCCTGACCCTGAGGATGTCCCTAAAGGCTACGCGTTCTGTGCCCAGTGTTCAGCACAAATACACACTTAGCTTGGTAGTTACCCCTGTACTTAACGAGACCTGATGAGGAGGGAGTGCAGGTGCGGGGCAGTCTTCTAGACATCCATCTTCATTCCCCCATCAGCTGATATGCTTCCTTGTTTTGAGAGCAAACAGGAGTGCCCGCTATAAATGTGCTATGGTCCTTGGACATGTGAGTATTTTATGGTGTTATCACCATGGGCAGAGTGATAAGTTTGATACCCGAGTTCTTTACTGTAATACAGCTAGTCATTATGAGGCTAATTGGTTTGGAGTCATTTACAGTAAGAAATAAAAACTCCCGGCTTTGCTGGAAAGAACTCAGAGGTCAATAATTTACAATTTCCCTATTAGTTTTAAGTTCAGAGCCAGATACTTTAACTTATGGTCAACAGTTGCTTTTGGAAGGAAACAGGGAGAACTCTGTAGACGCTGGGGATTATTCCCAATTTTGTGTGCAGCTTGCTGGGCGGGCTTAAAGATGATTAACAACATCTCTATTTGAATCAATAGTATAACCTTTCCATTTTGCCTCCGTGCTCAACAATAGTTATCACGCTAAATCATCTCTGATCGTACAGTAGATAACGTTCTGCCGAGCATGTTGTGTGTGTGTGTGTGTGTGTGTGTGTTTGTGTGTGTGCGTGGCAATGGGTGTGTGAATCAGCTGAGGCTCATGTGGCTGGCCTGGCCTTGCTTCCTGCGACCCAGCGGGGCTCAGCCACCAGCTGCCTCGCACCCACTACACATTCCTGCTTTATCCCCAAGCTCGCTTCCCTCAGCTACACCAGTCACAGCGAAATGTATGCCAGCTGCAGCATCATTAAGTAAATGGGATCATTGCGCAGTTTTTTTTTAAGGTGCGGTATTGAAAAGTTACCTAAATCAGCCATGTGAAAAGCATTATGTAGGTCCACACAGAAACACCAATGTGCACATGAATCCATACACTCAAGTACACACACACACACACACACACACAGTGGGCTACGTTTACTGCATGTACAGTAAGCTGCTGCCACGACGCAGAGCACTCACTGCTTTGCAGCGTTGGTCCGTCTGTCCAGTGTACCTGCTTAACATTAGCATGTTAGAATTGTCACTTTGCACGTGTTATCAGCATTTAGCTCAAAACACACCTTCAAGAGGTCACTGCAGCACTGCAGCGAGTTTGGTCCAGTCCAACGACTAATAAACCCCACTAAGCTGCGTTCTGGGTCCCCAAAATGCTGCATAAATCAAATATTCTTTATCATTGTCACATACTCACCCTGCAGGCTTAATCATACACACACAAACACCATATCTGCATAGACACTGTACACCAAAGTGTCCACAGCCACTACAAACCGTCTGACAACACACAGCCAGACATACACACCCTTCCCTCCAGACTGCCGTCACATCACTCCAAGCACAGCTGTCAAAACTCAGTGACTTCCAGCGCCACAATAGTTGGATGGCTTGGGAGGGCCGGAGACAGACAGAGCGAGGAGGGCAGATGTGGTGGATGTTGAACTGGCGCTTTTGGACACTTTTCTGGTGCTTCAGACATTTGCAGGTTGGATTCATGTTACCGGCCTTGCTTATTTCTCCCACACCCTCTTTCACTAATTTATGTCAGTCATATAATTCACCTCCTTCTCTTTTCTAATGCTCTCTCTTTCCTCCCCTCCTTCGAACCCTCTTTCTGCTCCAGGCACGGTCCACTGGGGAGACCTCCATCAACCTCACGCCTCGCATGTGAGTCCACATGTCCAAGAGGAGTAATAACATTGAAATCCTCCAAATCAGGTCATGTCAAATTAAGGTATTTCGGGAACCCACCCAAGTCTCCAAGAGGGGTCAAAGTGAAAGCTTGCTGGAGGCCCGGTTTGCACGTCAAAATACACTTGATTAGTCAGACTGCTACATCCCAACGTGCAACAATCCGTCGCAATGTCTCAATAGTCTACGGTTCTGTGGACCTGGCCTGTTGGTGTGACGTCAGATGCGGACGAGGGGGAGAAATCCCATTGGCAGTTCAAAACGTTTGCCTTGATTGCAGCAAGCAAGTGCTCCTTGGTTGAACTGGCTGCAAAAACTGTTTTTCAACATTTCCTTCCCAAATCTCTGGTTAGTTGAAATTTAGCTTCCAGAGGTTTGCATCTATTTCAGCTGCTGATGTCGTTTGTTGAAATGTGCTCTCGTAATTGAATAAATGAGCACACTTGAACCTGTTTTAGCTGAATCACAGATTTCAGAAAACAGGCGGCATGAGCAACCTGGCAATAGAGCACTTTTAAGTGTTCTACTACTGGAAATGTTGCCTATAGGAATCCATTCTAACTTCTATCTCACTTCTATCTCAGCTTCATCTCTGATAACACAGAGATGTGTTGGACACTGATAAGGTTTGGACCTTGCTTGGACTTACAAACAATCATTTAGCTTTTCGACAAGCATTCCTGGGAAGTTCACACCGCACAGTGATTTATTGCCAGGATGTTGCTGTATAGCGAGAGTGTGTAGGCTCCAGGTTGAAGTAGCTGGTGGCACGACAGGTCAGCAAGATAGCTGAGCTATATGTAGCGGTCTGGGATTGATTCAGGGAAGCTCCCAAGGGGGCTGTTGACTGGAAGGAGGCGGTAAATCCCCATTTTGAGGGCTTTTGCTGATGTTGTGTTACATCTTGTGAGGAAATTAGATCTAATCAGACACCTATTGTGTTCCATTGGGAGGGTGGATGTTAGCAACTACTATCTGTCAAGCACATGCAGACAGAAACATAAATAACATAATCATTTTTTTGAACTTAGAATGAACATTAACTAGATCATTGCTATATGCAAACCTTATAGAAATAGAAAGATGTTGTTTTCTCATTGTTAAAAAAATCACATGGATACACAAAAATAACACTTGAACAATATTATTTAACTATTATATAACAAACACGTATTGTTGTCTATGTATCCATAATCTATTTCAAAGACAAAGTATATTACCACTTGTATTATTCTAACATACATCCACTACATTCACTAACTTTTTCTGCCTCATCTTAGGTGCTCGGCAGGCGTATTGTGGATTTATCAGCCAGATATAAGATCAATGAGAACGGTGAAATTGAACCAAAACAGTTACACAACTGGGAGCCGTCGAACCAAACGTTGAGCTATAAGATTAAAAAATACCAAGAGGCACTGCGGTGTTGGGTGGCAGAATCGGTTGGTCCATTAGGGTTAATGCAGCTTTGGATTGTGGTGATGGCCTTTGACCCAGTGGCATGACATCCTCTATCTATCTATGTAATATTAGGAGGGATATGCATGTGTATGTTCAAAAAATCACTGAAAAATGGGCATGGAGCTACAGCTGCCACAACCTTCTTATCGTCCTCTTTCTCTCCATGTGATGACCACATACAGGCAAGTAATACAAAGACTCATCCTGGACTCATCTTCACGCTCCGTCTGAGCTGACGTAAACAGGTCCTCAGCAGCCGAACGGGATGCCAAGCACTACGCTAGTGTACGGAAATGGTGCGGTTTCACAATTCCTAGATTAGGACTGAAATCTGCTGTTCCCCCCACCACTTTAAGTGGCTGTGGTGCACACACAAACCCACTGAGACCATAGAAACATACACAGTGGTTTAGTGTTGGGCTCTGGCCAAGATAAATGCCTGCTTCAGGTGAAAACAAACCGTGGCCCCAGCAGATTCTCTATTTCTTCCCCCCCATTTGCTAGTTTCGGGGCGACTTCTCTTTGTGTGTCAACTGTTCTTCCACATATGCTCGGCTTTGGCTCCTTCGCCCTCTAACACTCTTTGGGCTTGTGAATTATTCAAAATGAGGAATACAAGTTGACATGGCGCTCTGCAGACACAAGGGCTTCACATGTGCAGAGGACAAAAAGTGGAACGACCATTTGCAAATGCATAGCGGCTGAGAGTTTGGGGAAACATGACGGAGAATGTGTCGTGCAGGAAGCATGATCTTGAAAAAGCGCTACACTCTATCATATGTGGGTGCATGATGCATATTATGAGCTTTTACAGCTGTAACTGTACAAGATAATAACTCCACCACATTTACTATACCGGTGCAGAACATGCATATGGTAGCCTTTACCTATAGATATTAGCTAAATGAAATATCATACCTCTTCAATTACATACATAGAACAATTCCTGGCTTTGGGAGTTTTTTTTTTGAATGATGTAAAAATAACGTTGAATAAAAAACCTACCCCCCTTTTCTCAGATGAATGATCTCCAGAGTCCCACCTGAGTGTTTTGGATGATAACCTGAGCAACACCTGAGGGGAGTGGGGAAAGCCTCTAGAGGTCCCGAATGGCTTCAATTAAGAGAACAATTGCTTTAGTCACATAATTATGAGCTCAGGGTGACTAAATGCAAAAGGCCCTGAAGGAGCACAGCTGAAGATCTCTGGCATCCCATTCAATGTGGTCCACCCACCCCCTGCTGCTCATTACTGAGACCACCAACTGAGAGACACATTACTGAAATGAGCAACACAGTGCTGCAACAGTGACGAGTTATTCAGTTTGAAGGGACAAGCAAAGGGGCCGTTGAGTTCAGATGTTTGTTTTATGTTATATCATATATACTGCTCAACAGCAGTGGGAAAAGAGGTGACTTCTTTATAGAAGTCAGAATGTCAACACTACAATGTACAAATAATCTGTCAAAAGTCCTGCATTCAAGTAAAAATTGAATAAGAATTAAATGTTGCATGAACAAAACATTTAGTTTGTGAATCTTGTCTAAAAGATGAGAAAGCTAACATCAACCTTCAGACTACTTTAGATTAGCAAGATATATGTGATACCGTGGTTGTTGTTTTTTAAATCCAATTTAGATTCACTTGTAGCTGACTAAATGGATTTGTTATCGTTGATTAAAACTATTTTTCTTACTTTAATGAAAAGTATGTTTCATGTATTCATTCAAGCTAGTCCTTTCAAATTCTTGTGAAAAACATTCTTGTCTCTCACAAGTTTTTGCATTGTTTACTGAAACAAAATCCACACGGGCTGAAGAATCCACTTTTGGGCAAAACGGATAATCTTTTTCTCAGCAAGATGGAGGACGCTCTCTGCAAACAAAAGGGATAAGCCCAGTAGAAAAGTACCAGGCATCCCAACAAAAAGAGACGAGAGGCGCAGATCCAGAAGGTCGCAGCCGCGAGAGGCTTGAGAGAGGCAAAAGAAATGCTGCAGACTGAGGATCTCCGCCCTCAGAAAGAGAACACCGGTGGAGGAGACTGCGAAGAAGACGATGACTTCGATCGAAGATGAAGAAGGAGACAACATTCTTGGAACAACCCTCGAGAAGACTGAGGAGCAGCTGGAGGGACATGGCCTCCAGTGGCAGGAAGGAAACCGCTCCGTCCCGACAAGGAGCAGGAGACGCAAAACCAGTGGTCTGTTTTTTAACGTTAGAAGAACGTAATGTTCAAGAAAAAAAAACTAACAAAGATATACTCACACAGAGCTATACTAAAAGCTGAAGATGTAAATACAAATATGTAAATACAAATATGTTTCATGTTATGTATATGTTTCGGTTTCCACTATTTTCATGTGTGTAATGTGTAACATGTGCTTTGTTAGATGTATGATTCATCGGACGAGTGCTGATAGAAACCCGTCGCCAGAAGCTTTACTGCATATTTGTTATAATTTATGTCTTTTCATGTTTATTACTGAGGCAGGTATGTCAAAGACATATGACAGTATGGAGTTACTTCTTGGCCATGCAAAGAAAAGGGATTTAAATAAGAAACAAGTGAAAATTTAGACTTCTGCTTGTTTAGTGCAATTCACGTTTTTTTAGAATGAATGATGAAAAATCCTGATGATGAAAAATCTGGTGATCAGGTGACCAGGTGATAATAATTGACCCATTGCATAATTCCTTGAGAGAATGATAAGCAATGATTATAATAATGTAGTATTATACACCGTTAATGGAAAAGAGCTTGATGAATGGTCCAATAATCTTTTAAGATTTTCTTATGTATACAGTTTGTGGAGAGATAAGCTGTAGAATCAATCATTTGATGCGCTCATGTTTGTGAAATCCTTCTCGCATGCCAGAGGGTTTCAGGACCAACTTGCTCACACATTCCACAGGTCTTCACTTGCCTGTTTGCTGAGTGTAGCGTTGAGTACCGTTAATTCACACAAATATATATTTAAAATTTGTACCCTCAGTAACGAAGTGGATGAAATCGCCAGCCATCTTGGGTAAGCTATTAAGGTTTGCAGGGTTCAGCAGAGCAGCCCACCTCCACTCGGCTCAAGCTTTGCTTTGGCAAGAGGATTTCTCCTTGGAGAGGAATGAATGTGCAAATGTGTTACAGGTGGGATTCATTAAACTGAGACCTGGCACATTGGTGCTCGCTGTGCACAATTACCATGTTACCAAAGCAGGGAGCAGAGGAATGCTAACATAAAGCTACACTTTAGAAGTACATTTCTACCACAAAAGAAAGTGGAAAGGTGTGCGTGTACACAAATATAATGCAAATGTCAAAAGCATGCTCATGTAACATCGGCATCCACAGCGGAGATTTTGAGCTTTAGAACACGATCTATCAAAGGAACTGTTTGTGCATGAGAAAGTTCAAACTTCACCAGATCTCTTTTATCCAATACTCTCGACTCGAAGCTGTGAATAGAACATCTTTTAGAAATAAACAAAAGTTCAACAAAAGTGTCATCATCTAAGCACTGGTGCAATAATGCTTCTGATGTGTGGTTTCAGTTCACTGAGCTGAGGTCACAGCACAGAGCCTTCTTACAGAAAGTCCCCCACTGAGACCATGACAGAACTAAAGGCATTATTGTGTGGTGATACTGAATATGTAAGAAGTGAGTGGAAACTGAAGGTGTGCAACAGATTTTAATCATCTCTGACTACTAAAATGCATGGAATCCGTTTGCAGTGTTGGAAGCAATGAAGTCTTGGACCTTACTGCGCTAATGGGAACTGGCTTGCATAGTTGTGTGCTTTTGGATTTAATTTGAGGCATATTTAAAACGTTCTCTTGTAAACTCTTGGACTGGCAGCTGGTTTTCCTCTCAACTTACGTACCCTTGTGCATTCACTGTGATGACTGTGTATACTGTAGGTGTGCAATCAGGATGCAAACTTGACTGCATGTTTAGCTTATATAAGTGAGACCATGTAAAAAAAAAATCTCTTACGAAGTGGAACTCATGAGCAGGGTATAACCGCTTCGGGTGGCTAATGTCTGCAAACATTATTAAACTATAAATCTTGCCCTGTAACAAATGTTTTGCTGATTGCGCTAGTATCACATGTAGCATATGTAGCATTAGCACTATTCGATATTGTGGCTACTGTAACAGGCCTGCTCTAAATAATATCTAAACCAGTTCTATTCTTAACCTCTCTTAAAGCAAGTCTCCTGGATACATTAGTCATAAAGCTCACTCAGTAATGGTAGTTAAAAATAAATACACTGTATATAGCTAACGTTAACAGACATCTTGCTATGAAGCTAGACATTTCTGTGTGTGTTTATTTGCATATCTCGATTACCGCCCATCCATTACGTCCCGGTGTTGGGGACCCCATGACCAGCAGTGGTCGAAACACAAAACATTCAACACTATAGTTGCCAAAATAAAAACTCTAAACTTACAATGTATTATTTAAAATAAATATTTGTATCATGTTGGTCTTTTTTTATTTACTCCTCATTCATCAAAAAACAATCTGGTAAATAGGACCACTGTAGGCAAACAGACAGACCTACACACACATTTAACAGTAGAAATGCAGGTTTCTCTCCGCTGGTATACCCTTCACACCTGGCGATCAGGGCAATGTGCTTTCGAGTGACCTGCTTCCCAGAGTCCACAGCCGGATAATTATTTCCAGTTGTAATTAGAATAGCCGCAAGAATTATTTTTCTCTGTGAGCAAAGGGGGGGATCAGTGAATATCCTTTCCCCTGGTCTTTGCTTGTCTGACACGCTCGTATAAATACCTTCCACCTGGTCATGGGAGTGTCTTTGGGGGAGCTATCAAAGCATTAATAAAAATCAAGATGTATGTGACATCCAGTGGATTTCCCCCCACGCCGCACACGGCAGGCCAACTCAGAACTGGGGTAAAGTTTCCCCTCTTTTTCTCCCTGAATAGCGGCTGATGCCTGATTGACTGTGATGGGCGTTTTTACGCCCTGCACGTGTTGTTCCGCTGCTCGGCCCTGGCTTCATCATCTGTCTTGTCAGCGTGGTGTTTCTCTGGCCTCTGCTGCTCCACTTCTGACTTTAATGTGAGTTTGTGTTTCCAAAACCTGACCTCTAAACATTCCCAGGCTCACGTACTTCCCGCTTCGTTCTGAAATAAGTCTCTCGGTGCAGAGCTCTCCTTTCCCCCCACGTTTCGTTTACAGATTAGGGCCTGTGTCGGCGTATGTAAAAACACAAGAAGAGGCAATCGGATATTGGGAACATGACTGTGAATGAATGCATCTGCATGTGTTGATCTGTCTGATTTTGCTGAGCGGCTTGGCTTGCGTGTGAAACATTTTTTAAAGTTGGGACTGATGACACACACACTCATATCTGGTGATCAGAAACTCTGGGAAGGGGGCCACGATGGAGGGCTGCCTGCATCCTGTGTGTTCAGGCCTGTAAAGGCTGATTTTTATTTGAAAAAAATGGAACAGAAATGCTGAATGAAAAAGAAGCAGATTCGTGGGAGGGATGGGGTAGGCACTCAGATTTGTTTTGTGGGGTTTTAAGCGTTAATACTTTGATGACTTTATCATGTCCTGTATATTTATGTGTTTCATGCTGGTCTGCAGCTCGGTGATTTTTCCCCCCCATCTTATCATAGATTGATTCCTAATACTTTTGAATTCAACTGTGGGTTGCAGTGACCGTGCCAACCCTGTAGGGGACAGTGTTTGTTTTACTCAACAGTGTCCGACTCTGGCCATAACTGGGCATATATGGTGCAGGTGAGAGCAAAGACTCCTGGGCCAGCCTGCAGAGATGGATACATACTTTCCATTCTTTAATGAAGCCCCTCAATGACTCCTGCGCCCCAGCACTTAAAGCACACACACACACACACACACACACACACAGACACGCTTTCCACTGTAGCACAAGCCCTGATAATAGATTCCACATAGGAAGCCTGTGAAGTATTTCAAAATGCCAAACTGCTGTGAGGGTGCAGACGTTTGAAGGACACTAATGTAGGAGCTGAGGCCTAATATAAACAGCATTATTCACATGAAAGCCAGGCCTCGGCCATTAGGGCTTTTCGGAGAGGTGGCACTTCTCCGCCCGCACCCTAATGGCACTTCTCGTTTAAACATGCAGATCAGTGTATACATCGATTGCTTTCGTGAGACAACCAGCTATGAAATGATTTGTCACTCTCTATTTTAAAGAGACGTCTTCCAATTTCGGGGTTGTCGTCAAATCTTAACACAAGTCTGCATCCTAACCACACTGCTTTATTTCATGTCAGAACGTTCCTGTTTGATACAACTAGCGTTATATCTCTTAATAACAATATCAATATTGGGCTGACAAGTAATTGTAGCAATTGTTAAAAAATGTGACCTCTTCCATTGTGCAACCCATTTCCGATTGAGGCATGTAACTAAACACCACGTGGAGAATGTAGCTGGCCAGTGGATGATTAATCCTGTATAAAGCCAGCCATCTATCTGGGAGAAGCTTGTGAACTTCTTGTGAGGCAAAGGCACCAGGCCTGACCACTATCAGCAGCAGATCACCGCGGCTGTCCCACCGGCAGCAGATTGTAACATGAAGCAGATCAAAACATCCTTGTAGTCTTTGAGGGAAGTCAAAATCGGAGGAACATACAGTAAAGGGGAGGCGGTGAGGATGAATAACACATTTCTTTTTTGGCTGCAGCTACAACAATCTTCTCAATAGGAAATCAAACGAATGAAAGGTTTTTCTAAGTCAGAGATGACAAAGATGAATTTGATTTGAATTCCAGAAGAAGTAAGACCTGCCTTCTAATGGTTTGGTTTGATCTGGGAGATATGGGACGCTGAGGTTGGTTGCTGATTGTCTGTTTTTTGACCTCACCCCTCCACGTTCATCATGTCAACGCATTGACCAACTTTCACCGGGTTTTATGAGATTGCAGTTATTCTCAGACTGAATTTTGTGTTGTAGGAGTTGCACAGAAAATTGTATAGATCACATACATGTAACAATATATACACGTTGAGGTTGCTTTGTTAACATTCCATAAATAAAAAAGGAAACTCCAAGGAGGCATTACTGAGTTCTTTTTGCGGTTGTTCATACCAACCGTTGGGTTGTTTGCGTTAAATCCTGCCGTTCCACTCTGTGACCTGCCCACTGGTCGGGCCCTTCCAAGATTAAAGGTGAACACAGGGGCAAATCAGTCATCAAGTCAGAAGCACTCATCGTCATGTTCCCACTGTGCCCTCACTGCACAGGCACAAATACACGGTCCAGCCTCATCCGTCCTGCAATGGAGGTCACGACCCCGTGTACCACGACCAAGAAAGCAATGAGGCTGAAGATGCCGGAACACTAACGATCATTTTCAGTTCTTTTGTACATCGAGTTTTTTTGGCCAGAGATGATGTATTGGAAAGTTTAGACGAACATGAAGGATTTACCCATTATTGGGGAGGAGTCATGTAACCAACCTAATTGGAAGTGGAAAAAAGTGTGAATAGAAGTTCATCGACGCCCCGGGAGATATATATTTCTTGTAAATTTCTTGGCTGGGCGCAACAATTTCCCAGTTTCCATTTGTTTTGCACGGCAAGCTGATGGTGACTCGAGGAGTGGCGGCGCTCTGCCGCGGTTCTGGTAGCACTCTTTTACCTCTAGACGGGGCAGGCTAGCTGTCTCCAAACAGTTTCTAGTCTTCTTGCAAAGCTAACTCTCTGCTTGCTTCATATTACTTCACTTTACACATATATAAGCGAAAAAAAAGGTGGGTGTCTTTATTTCAATTTTTATATTTTCTATATAATCAAACTATTCCTTGATTTTTTAGCTGTGACAATACGCCAGTAAAGGATCGGAGCACTCTATTTCAGTCTGGCGGTGATTGGGAAAAACATTCGGCTTGCATCCTTTGTGTTATGAATATGTTTAGGCACAGGTGTGGTTGGGTTAAAGTCTTTCAACACCCCAAACATAGGGAAATTTGGAGATAAGAGGCCCATTGAAACTGTAGGAGGCCAAGCATAGGTGGGTCATAATGGGGGACTGACGAGTGACAATATGTATAACTCAAAATTATTCAGAGAGAAAAAAAAGGAACGACAGAACAAAAGAAAGTCCGTCTGTTAAAAGCTGATCTAATTTCAAGGACGTTTTTTTTTACTCCAACAGAACAACAGGCATTTGCTGGTATTACTAAGAGACTTTTTGTTTTATGCTTGTTGAAGTGCTAAGTCTGAAATGTCCCTCTCTGTACATCCCACCTGATGAACTATAAGTTACAGTTCTCCTGATGCTGGTTTTCACTGCAGCTGAAATGACAGATTGCTTTTCCATTTCACAGTTCATTTTAAATTGCCTGTGAAAGCGTTTGGCACACTAGCTGAGTATGAAAAGATTTGTTTCAAACCTTCTGGTATCCCGATAAGCTACAGTAAGTCATGTCCTTTTAAAGAATTACATTGTTTTGAATATTGCTCAATGGACTATAACCGGGTTCATTCTTTATTCATTTTTTAGACTCAGTTCCAGGAACCGTGTGAAAAGAAGTCTCCTAAACTCAAAATGCAGAAAAGGGAAACATAGAAAAAACTTTCCAAGATTATGTTTACATGTGTGAAGCTTGAGGGGCAGACAGAAAGATACATTTGAGGGAGAACTAGCCAAATCTTTAGCACCGCATTCCAGCCAATGATAAAAGGGGGAAAAAAACTGTACACCATTTAGGAAATTAATAATGTTACTTTCTTAAAAACTATTTTACTAGTTTACTATCAAATCTCTCATGAGCATTGTTTCCACCCACAGCCGGCACCTTTTCTTTCCAAATAAACCCACCTGGCCAGTACAGAACAGCAGATAGTCTAAGTTGGCCTTGACTGATGAACATTCTCTTCATCATTCAACAGCTCCAAAGACCGATTATCTAGCGGAGATTACTATCACCCAATAGCAAAATAAATGTGTTCCAAATGAGTTTGATGTCATTTGCAAAGGGCAAATTGTTACGAAGCTGCAAATATAAATGAAAGCATGATTTGGAAAAATAGATTTCACTCTAATAATTAAAAAAACACCTGGATAAGAACAGCGTTCACTATCTACATAGAAGTTTAATGAGTCAGTTTCACTCCCGAAGTCATGAAGGGCTTAGTAGATGCTAGCAGTGACTGCACGGCTCCTCAACTGCAAAAACATTGACTTATAGTTGTAAAGACCTAATGAGGCATTAGCTCACACGGTTTCTATCCCCCAGCGCACCGACGGAGGGACTTTGAGTGGGCAAAACAACACATGAGTTGGACTAATCCGTTATCTCTCACGCAACCTGTTGCTCGGGAGCCACTCGGCCCCTGCAGCTTCCTCTGGGCAGAGGTTTCACGTGCGCTCCGTTGACAGCCATCTCCCAGGGCGATTGTTGGTAAACACGACTAAACAGCTTACCCCAACAACAGGTTTCCTCTAACCCCTAATCCAGGCCGCGAAGGACACCACCCCCCCCCTTACCCTTTTGACCCTTCCCTCAGTCCAAAGCCCCTCCACACCTCCTCCTCCGTGGCGGTTGTGGCGGTCGATGAGCCTGTGAGATAAGCCCGGGTGGAATTCCCGTCTGTGTGTTCTTGGGAGTGACCTGGGTGGCAGAGGAGCGTTAATGAAAATCACTCAGCACTCGGCTCAGTGAGGAGCCCGTCTGAGTGCCAGGTCCGCATTTCACATCTCTCTGATTTCTGGTTCTTTTGTTTTTTCGTCGACTCCTTCTCCCTTTTCCGTTTAAGGTGCCACTGTAGCAACGGCAATAAGGTGAAAGCAAGAGCAAAGCGGACTGAGTTGGGAGCGTGTGTGAACTTTCGACAACCTCTAACCCCGGGTTAGACGGACTTAAAAAGTCTTGTTGTGCATAAATCCCGGAATGAGCTTAGTGCTGATTCCTGGTGAAAATGGCACCAGGAATGTGATCTAATGCAAATCCGATTCATATGAATTAGGAAAAAGAATCTCGAGTCAGATGTATCGCCGAACAATGACAAGACTGCAAACTACAATTCGTGTCACCGTTTTGCAAGTATTGTGTACTTATTTAAGTCAACACACCTCTCACAGGAGATGTGCCTCTATGGTCGGCCATATTTAACCATGTGTCCAACACTTCCTTAGAGGCCGTGGGTCCACTGTGGAGGGGCCAGTTGTCTGGGAAAGAATGCTATGGGTCTAGAGTGGCCCGGGTTAGGCAACGGCCTGGCCATTGTGCCCCAGGAGAAGGTAATTAGGAAGTGAAACCTTGACCAGTTGACAGCAGGCTTTGTTCAGGGGCGAGTGGGCCGAGAGAAATGCTTTTGAAAGCTCTTTCACTTTCTTTGCTGAGGCGACCTCAACCCCTTCCTCCAGAAACACGCAGTGGGAGATCATATAAGTTTCTGAAGAAAAATGCACGGGAGGGGGGTTAAGTGGTATTTATTGAAAGAGGAGAAATCTATAGGCAGTGCGTTGTTTGACAAGAGTACCAAACCAAATATACATGTACAGTATCTGTTTACCGAAAATGTCATTTCTCATCCACATTGAACTGTAGTTCCACTAAAACATATTCATATCCCTAATAAAACTATAGAACCCCGTAAAATATGATATATGTGGAACGATATATAAGATAAATGTTTTATAAATATTTTTTTCAGGTACTTTTTTTAAGTGCTGCAGCTGTAAATTAAGCTTCCGCCCATATGAAACGCTGCTGTCTGTCCTGTACTGTACCGTTGCTCTCCAACTAGTGGATGAGACAAAGAAAGAGCATCACAGCGGTGAGGGCATCCAACATCCTGTGCCTGACGACCTCGGCGCTCTGCTCTCAGCTCCTAACGTGGCAGGAAACGCGTGTACACGGCTTTGGCAAACTGCAATTCAGTTCACCATCACCACCACGGGCCGGTAAGAGGGAAACATGGACACTTCTTGGACAGCTGGCTGAAGCTGAAGTTCCCGCAGAGGATTCACTCCTTGTTTTTCTGAATCCAGCCAGGGGTTTTAGCATTTTAAAATCAGCTTTGTTCAGTTCCATGGCCGCCTCATTAAAGTTGACCGTGGAACTGCATCCTTGACCTTTTAGAACAGTATATGTAACAATATAATCTGGGAGCGAGGGGTCCGCTAACTATATTAAGTAAGTATATGCAGTTTAGACTTTTACCACAGCACTGTGTGTATGATCTCTTGAATGATTCATGCTAAAGCACCACGGCAATGACTTTGAAAGCAATATTGCAGATTTTATTTCACACTAAGATATAGCCCTCGGACATTTCTGTTATATTTCATTTCAACAACAAATCTGCAAAATGCAAAGACAAGTAAAATGGGAGCACCAAAGGAAAAACATACAAAAGAATGAGGAAGAATCCTGTCTTTAACCTGAAAAAGCCCATGACCACAACAAACAGATTCCTCAGTGCTAGGGTTGGAGCATTAGCCTTGCAGCTAGTCTATAAAACACCGGAATGAAAACGAGAGGAATCTACATGTCCTTTGTTTTCCTCTTTGTTCTCTGATTTATTATGGAAAAGCCATTTGGCAACGATCCTTAGAAGACATTGGTTTCATCCTAATCGGTCGCAAGGACTTTTATTAAGTTTGACATTGACTTAAACTGAGCAAATGGTGTGTGTAGATGTTTTCTGGGGGACTAAACCAACATTAATGAACATGAGGCAATCAAACAGATCCCCCAGTGGCATGCAATGATGTTTTGTCCCTTTTGATCCTCAGAGCTTAGGGAGCCCGCAGAGGAGAATAACACAAATTAGTTAAAAGCCTGTTGTTTGCTTGTTACCAAATGTGTGAGCGGATACAAGCGTTTACATCTTAAGAAGATGCAAATCATTCAGATCTGCACCTGCAAAATGAATGATAAAGGCAGGATGAAAGGAGCTTTTTTTAAATTAAGGAATCATCTGTCCTGAGGCTGGAGTCCATCCAATCTTTAAACACATTTCACCGTTGTGTTTTGGAAAAAAGTACATCACCTACTCGAGGTGGTTATTCTTACCATCACTCAGGTTTTATGAACTTGTTTAGGAAAATCTACAGCTTTATGGCTGGTTTTGCCCTGCGTTTGTGCGTTTGCAGTGCTTACGTCTCTTTGCGCAGGTGTCACAAACAGTCCTTTCCAAGTAAATGAAGTCAACTGATTGCTCTTGACTTTCTCTTGGAGACTGTGGGCCTGGGACAGGGATCAGTCCTCGGTGACCGCGGTGATTAAAGTTTTTATGTGCTTGACAGAGGAGTTAGAAAATGCCAAGGGACATTTAGATTAATGATGGCATCCTCACGGCCAGTATTATGTCACTTTGAATGAGGACTGAGGAGACAGAGGGATGACAATTTTACAGACCTGGTACTTATAAACACATTTGTGTGTATTTGCAAGTGAAATCTGCGCCAGTAAGAACCAGAAACACACACACACACACACACACACACACACACACACACACACTCCCTGCACACATGCATCCACTTCTCAAGCACTTTGCCATCACTCTGGGGCTGCTGTTGTATTCTGTAAGTGTGTGTGTGTGTGTGTGTGTGTATACGTGTGTGGTGAGTGCCATAGTTGGCTGGTGGGCCAGGGTTTGATGATGAAGTCATCAGTTTAAGTAAACTCCAGATGGCCGGGCAGAAACTAAAACAAGTGCCATCTGCTTAGATTCAACTGCTGCTCAACTTCTCCCCTCTGCGTGTCCCTGCTGCCCCTCCTCTCTCAGTTGGCACGGCGAAGGACCAGAGTACTCGGAACATTAATGCCATTAGTGAAATGTCTCAGAAGAGGCAGCCAAGCACAATGCATTACAACAGCACTACATTACAACCGAGGGCCACGCTCGCTGCTGGCTTATGCCGTCACAAGGTGATACACAACCTGGAAATCAATTGAGCCGTTGGCAGATTGTTTATCGGCCCAGACTCTGGGAGAATAAAAATCCACACTTCCTATTTCCATGACAGTGTAATTGACAGGCAGATGAATGTAAAGTGATACGGTTTTTCCAATAAAGTACAGTTGTTCAGTGTTGTCATATTGTCAATACAAAGTAAAATAGAAAAACTGCCATAGCGTCATGGGGTTCTTCCTCTGGAGAGCATGACTGTGCTCTGTTTATTTCATGGACATCATTTAAATTTGAAACAGCTCTTCTTGAGTACAACTGGAGCTTTTGTTTTAAGATTAAGAGCAGGGATTAAGAGAAAAAACAAGTGTGTCATCATCACAAATATGTTTGATTCATATTTTTGTTGAATAAATAGCCATTCGACAATGCCAACAAAGTTGCAAGTAGTCATCAACAGGCTTAAATCCAAACCCACGTGTTGAATTTGCTTTAATATCCTTGGCATCTATAAAACACACTAAATATGGCGCAACGTGAGGATTGGCCCCCATTTCATTTGTAAGGATCAAAAGAGAGTTGCCTCATTACACAAAAAAAGGTGAGAAAATGAGGGTGGATTTAGGATCTTGGCTTACGGCTGCGGCGCGTTATTGCTCTGTGTGATGAATAAGCTCAGGCAGGTCTTGTTTCCCTCCTCCCGGCGACGCAGAATTCACAGCGATGCCCTTCACACGGCTCGAAAAAACATTGGACTCTACACGTCGGTTGAGTTGTGTGGCCCAGAAGAAAAACAGGACCAATCTCCTTCACCACTGTATGTTGTAATTAAGCCCACAGCTGGCAGTTCCCATTACGCCATCGGGGCGAACAGGCAGACCGAGTCTGTGGCACTAAAGGCCCTCCACCTCACCTCTCCTTCCGCCGCCTTTTTGGCTCTCCTGGGCACCTGTACATTGTAAAGAAGCCCAAACAGCCCCGCAGCGAGCAGTGTGATGACTGTGAGAGTGTTTGAGTGTTTGTTGTGAAACACTTTGGTGTAACACATCATCTCCCCCCTTAGCGTAGGTTTTCACCATGCGCCTCGGCCTGGGCCAGGTGGGGCGTATGTCCACACGTGGTTTTGGGTTCAGTAAAATTCACACCAGCTTTTTATATCTGACAGGAAACTTCGTGGAAATGTGGCATAATGGAGAACAGGCAAGTGGTGCGACCATTGCTGTGGGGGTGACATAGCTGAGGGCTACGGGGTTTCATCACATCTGCCCCCCCCCCCCCCCCCCCCCCCCGCCCCGTCCCCCCCTCCCTCCCTACAACCCCCACTCCTTTCTCGCACTCACTCATTCCCCTCCCTCTCCCTTAACAAGACAAAAAAGCGTTATGTTCAGGCAAGAATTTTAATGTTGTGGCGCTGTGAGTTTGCCCACACCACAGCAAACGCCGTCCGGTCCCTGCAGACTGCAGCTCTCTCCTGGCCAAGATCAGCTGTCCGACCGCAGAGCAGCTTGCTGTAAACATTAGCCAGATTACCACACAACACACACGCACACACACACACACACACAGACATCTCTGCAAGAATGATCACTCTGATAACATGTTGCAAGATAAAAGCAATCATTTCCCATATATCGATTTGCCTACAGCTGCATATTATATTGCTTTAGATCGAGGCTTTTACAAAGATTACAATAAAAATAACAAAAAATAAAACATTTAAATCTATTTCAGACTGTAGGGATGACATTTATTAAAACTCCGGTACATGATTGCATGGGGGATAATTCAATTGAACTTCCCCACCTCTTCCTCAAATCCACTACAGGTGTTACAAAAGCACGATTAGAGGTAAAAATAAAAATACATAACCAACCCAAACCACACAACTCCAGGCACATAGTTTTATTTATAACATAGTTATTGTTCCAAGGGCCGCTGTCAAACCTAAAAAATAACCAGGAATTTTGTTGATCTGTATCCCTTTTCTGTACAAGAGTTTCTGTCAAAACAAACAAAAAAAAGATAAATGTGGCTATTAAAAGACCATTTATCTGGTAGCTGTTGAAATAGATACGGACCGGGGGAAGAGCCCTTTAACCAATCACAACCGCTGCCGACATTCAAACCGCATTTGACGCAAAAGCCGTTCTTAAAGCCTGTACCTGGCCTGCCACCTCCACACACACTCACACCGGGACATATGTAAGAACACACACACACACACACACACACACACATACACACACCCACACACACGCACATACAAGCTTTATTAAAAAATACCCTGTGATCGTTCCATCTGTTCCGAGCTACAAAGCTGCAGCGATGGAACGACTGACTCTCTGTGACTCGCGGCTCTGACGGAGACACCGCAACATGAGCACACCTGCTCCTGTGTGTGTGTGCGTGCGTGCGTGTGTGCATGTGCGTGACTCCTGCTCTGCCCTATCAAAATGCAACATGTTCCAGCTGACTGCAATTAAACGGTAAACTGCAAAAACTTACTGTTGATTTAGTTGTGCATAAATTGGTCAAAATGTGTTCCAGGGAGGAGCTGGTTACCTCACCACTCACCACCCAGCAAGGGCATACATTTATCTAACTGGGGGTTTATCAATCAAGAACTCCCCCTTTTCCCTCCTCCCCTCACCTGCTCTTTGTGTGTTTCAAGGCAACAGAAAAATCATCTGGAGAAAAAAAAAAGCACACACAAATTGTAGGACTTCACGATCAGTCAGCCGTGAGGCGCTGGACTCAAACGAACGCAGCCCAGCAAAGACAAATCCAGAACAAAAAAGCACGTCTCTCTCTCTCTGCTTTATTATTTGACTGTTAAACATCATAAATCCTCTGGATGCAAGATAGACCGGCGAGCTTCAGTGAAAGATTTATATCCCTTTTTCTAATCCAATATCCCCTACTCTCCAGCCATTCCCAAAATGCTTTGGCTGTGAGGACTGAGTGGAGGCTCTGCTGAGGGGGGGGCGCACACACACACACACACACACACACACACACACATGCTCACACACCCTGAGTGACCAGAGCAACAAGAGGAATGTAGCGAGTTGCGCCACATCCCAGCTGGACTGACAGTGAGCGCTAGCGGTGTCTTTCCACCGAGGGGGATGAAAGGAAGCGGACTCGTCCGAGACACGGAAGGAACGCCTGGAATTAAGAAAAGGGGAAGCTCTCCAGCAGGGGCTCGCCTGAGAGACGGACGTGCTTCACTGCTAGAGCAAATAAGAAGGTGGAAAAAACACACCCAATGCCACACCTGTGATCAATTATGATCTGCAAAATTAGAGTGTTACTAAAAAAATAAATAAAAAAAAGGCCTGGTATAATTCATAATTGTCAAAAGAGCAGCAAGCAAAGGGGGGCTTGCAGGGTTCACGCAGACTTTGGAAGCAGTTTCTAGGAGCGAGCAGTGGAGTCCCCCCTCACAGGTTGAGGCCAGGCTAAATCAGAGGGTCAAATTCATCTAATTGCGGTTTAATCATACATGCATGTCTATTGTCTGTGAAAACATCGGCTGTGTGATGAGAGCTGTGTTATTACAGACCATGGACGTTGCTCTCCCCCTCCAAAACCTCTTCCAACTTCCAAAATCTGCATTGTAAAATAAAAAGTGCCGCAATAAACACCTTCTCCACCACCGTGTTCCGAGGTTGTTTTTGTAGCTGCAAGCAATTGCTCTCTGATACAACACACAGAGGTGAAGGACATCCATTATCAATTAATCTGAAACGATTCAACACAATTCTTTTTGGGATAAGAATCCTACAAAGCAGGTCCCTGCATGGACCAAGGACTTTTTACATTGGGAACAAGACAGATATCTCATTAATATTTGTTTGTACGGCTACAAAGGAGCCTAAAGAGGATGACTCACTTGGGATCTCAAAATGGGATCTTTTATCTTTATCACTTGGGCATACGGTTGTAGAAACAGCTCTTATTTTAACGAGGGATTAGGAGCGATACATTTTCACAACCCAGTAATGGTCCGCCCAACTGTTTTTAGCACAATCATAAAGACAAAGTCTGAAATGTAAGTCATGAGAAGTAATGCAGGGAGAGGTACGTATCAAACTAGCTTTGTTCAGCGACGCTACTCCGAAACCCGTCAGAGAATCACAGCAATAACAGCCAGACATGGCCTCACACCAGTGGACACTTTTTGGAGTGTAAGGAGGAGGTGGAGCAAAATGAAACTCTTTTCCAAACAATCACCGTGCCAAAGAATATCCCAGAGAATACGCTCTCTCCGAAAGAAAATAAATGGAATCTCCTGTTTGTGTTAGATCACTGAGAAAAAATAAAGACCATTTGCCAAAACTGCTCAATGTAGTGTGTTAGCATCGGAGTTAAATTAGGGAAAAAATGTGAAATGTGAGCCAAAATGGACAAGGATAATTGCTGTTCGCTTTGAGCTAGTAGTCCACAGCACTATCAGGAAATAAGGTCTTCCGAATTCAACAAAGGATCATTGTTTATGTGTCGTTTCCTATCAGCATGATCTAGGTTAAGCAGACCTGCCTTAGATCATCGCATCTGATGTTTCATTAACACCTAGAAATGAAAAAAATAATAATAACACTACCCAGGTCAAGCTTTCAGGAAACACAGGGAAGATTCTCATTCATTGGGGGGCCCACATCAAGGCCTCCTAAATGGCTTCCCAGATTGTAACAGCCTCAACCGACCTTATTATTACACATTCCTTCATTGAACCCTGCATGATAAGCCTACGTGTTGCCCTGCGAGGACATGGCTGAGAGAGTGGAATTATGCAAAGAGGGTCAGGTTGCTCAAACAGTTCGCCTGCAGGGCTGCCGGGGTGAGGTCCGACCGCAGCAGACCCGGTTAGCGGGAGTCCCAATCTGTCTCCCAGAAGCCTTCAGAGCTAGCATGCATCTCATTAAGCTAACAGCTTGCCGTCAGCACGGAGACAGGAAGTCAGACTGTTGTGTCATGATGAATGCCCTCGTAAGCACCGCATGTCATGGATGGAGGTTAAACTGAGGTATTTAAGGAGGGGGGGAGTCCCACAGGCTCGGGTCTATTGTGTTGTTGGGATGTCCAAGATGGCATTCAATTCTGTCTGTTTCAATCTTTTTTTACTGGCATTGTTGTTGTTACCTGTTACTTTATTACCATACAGAGCATAAACGTATTTGATTTATTCTCACTCATCAAAGGGTAAAAAAAATGGTGAATTGTGTTACTTCAAGTCAAGATAGTTAAAATAATTCTACAAACAGTGTGGATTTATGAACCACGTAATTATTTTATTGCAAAAAAGCAGATTTGCCATCGGCTCTCCCAACGCTAACTGGTCTGGAAGTCTTTACTCCAGAGCAGCAGCGTTTTATTGGGGGTCGAGGCAGAAAATGATTGCCTGTCACACTGAGACGTTTGCTATTCCACAAATACAACACAAAAAAACAATACCCTGAGCACTTCATAAATAACCATTTTCTCGGATAATTTTATTGCTGAGGCGTTTGTCTGTGTCCCCTGTGACGAAGGTTGTTGCCCCAGTGTGCAATGTACACTATTTCAGCAAAGAAAATAAACCTCATAAAAAACTGGGGTCTGTGCCAGCAAGTACCCAGATGCTATGGAAACAACATTGTACATGTTTTATAAAGGGCAAAGGTCACCCCCTGAATCTCTAAATGCGTGAGCCCACAGAAACCCCTCGATGCAAGTATATTTCATCTTTATATGTGGAAGCGTGTGTTTGCACATATAACGCCGGTTGGATGTTTGTCCATTAAAATTCATGCAGTGACTTGCACATGGTCAAATGTAAAAATATCCAGATGTGAAGCTTACGGAACAACACCTTCCTGATTCAGGCTGTTTAGGTGCACGTTAGGTGTGTGGTTGGGCTCTTTGTTGCTTCTTCTCTGTGCACAATAACGTTGTCATTGTCATGTGTCGGGTATAGCCTGAGTAGAGATATGGTAATGACATTCTAGCGGGATTTCTTCACCAGCAACTGTACTGTCTGGTATAAACATATCATGTCGACAACAAATGGATACAAAATAATAGAACTTTGGCTTGACAATACAGAGCTCAGTCATTTTACAAATAAATTTCCCGTGCAGATGAATGAGTTTTTTTCTATAATTTATTCTTACAAGTAATAAGTTCTATTTTCTTTGAAAAGGATGTATTTTGATATGTATTGGTTGGATTCAAAGCATGAAAGACAAAGCACCATTGTAACACAGATATAAGAATAAAACCATGTGTTTGACTCAAAAACGGTTTCAGATGCAAGCAGAAAGTCAATTCATCCAATCATATCTTCATCAGGGGGTGGCAAACGTTTCCTATTTAAATTGAAATGTTAGCCATTACTATTAAATCAGGAGAAGAAGAAGAAAATATGAAACTGTATTTTGTTGTGAATTGTCTGAGATTTGAACATAAATTAATATACATGTTGGCCCTGATTGCAGACCCCCCGCATCTGGATGTCCTTCCTGTACACTGCAGGAAGGTCTCACTGATTCTGTTATCTTCTGTGGCCACCAAAATCAACATTGTAAATTGCATAGCAATATCAAAATAGCTTTAATGATTTAATAATACTAAGGTTTAATTTAGTATTTTACGCCGTCACTCTTTCATCCTAATAAATTCTACGACTAGGGGCACTCCCAAAAACGACAGTCTCTCCAAACCTCAGCTCTGCTCCTCTGGCATCATTCCCGACCCCTGCCAGTCTCTGGGAAACTCCCAGCGTGCTCTGCAGAAACCGCAGGAAATGAGTCTTGGAGAGCGCTGAAGTTTAATAAAAAATAAATGAATGGGGTGTCCCAGGGACAGAGTGAATGAAGAAAGAGAGGGAGAAAGAGAGAGAGAGAGCGAGAGAAGTCAGAGTTGGTGCCCTGAAGTGGAGGATAGGCAAAACGGCCGAAACTGGGTACAACATCTGAACCCATTACTGTGTGTGTGTGTTTCTGTGCAGTGATGAATCAGGCAAACCAAAACCAGCTGCAACGAGAGGGAGTTGTTGCGGATCATCTAGCCGTTTGTCTAAAACCCTCCAACCCTCACCTAACCCTTTCTCACGAGGACCAGTGGGCACCGAGCCTCTGGACACCAGTGTGTGTGTGTGTGTGTGCGTGTGTGCGTGTGTGTGTGTGCGCAGAGACAGCCACATAGATCCCCTTTCTTCCCTGTCCTGACACAATAACTCTCATGCTCTGAATGGAGGGACAAACATTCCAGACATGCCACATGTCGGGGCTGCTGGCAAATCATTAAACAGTGGAAGAGAAACTGCAGGATACCCTCTTTTTCTCCCATGTCTTCTCTAATTACCCTTATACCTTTAATTGATGTTAAACATGAAACAGGTAATAACTTAATGGGAAGGAGGAAAATGGAAATCTGCACGGCATTTGGGCGTAAGTGGATGCACTTTGTGCCGTGAAGAGGATATGTGATAACTCCATAAATTATGTAAGGTATTATCTTCCTTCAGCAGCTGACTGCTCCCAGGATTACAGTTTACCTCTGAGTCTGTTAGCGTGGGGACGGAAAACACATGACAAGGGAGCACGTTATGAAAACACAAGCTAGAATAATAAAGATTTAATCAACATATGCAACTCTCAGCTGTTCTCAAAGAGAGAAAAGGGGTGATTCTGTGATGCTAGTCGCTGGATATCTACTCAGAGCCCCGCATGCCCTGAGGGCCCCGGCCCCCCTTTGAAAGCGTGGCCGTCTAAGTGCCTGAAGTGTAACACCAAGCAGTCTATTGAGAGGCAGGTGATGTGCAGAACAAAGGGAGGATTCAGCACCTCGGTGACACAGTGGGAAAGAGATGAGTGATTATTAGCCCCACCGAGGGCCTTGACAGACCATTTAAAGGCAGCTTCCTTTGATTGTGACAGTGTAATTGTTTCACAGATACAATCACGTTGAGCACTTACCTGAGGCAGGGGAAACTGGACTTTCATTAAAGTGCGGGATTGTCTCCAGGCTGCCCTGTAATTGGGCCTGTTGTCTTGTTTTGTGAAGTTGTCGGCCCCCGTCCCCCCCTCCTGCTCTGAGGTAATCCGAAGGTGTGAGTGCGTGTGTGCGTGTTTCTGTGTGTGCTTGTGTGAATGCGTGAATGCCTGAGGATTTGACTGTAGGCTGTTTGGATTCTGAAACAGGCTCAAATGTCACAAATAGTGAGGTAAAGTATAAGTGTCGGTGATCCAATTTCATTATCAGATTGCCGATTTAACAGATGAATTGAGGAAAAATCCTTCATTCGAAGGGCTTCGTTTGACGAAATTGACGCGAAGGGAACAATAAACCGCACTCACAGAGTGTAAACAAAGCTAAATAAACGGCGCAAAAGGGCGGGAAGTCTTCCACCTTGATCCCGGTCTCCTCAAAAAAGCAAACTAGCCCCTGTGTTTGTTTTTGATTCAGCGGGCTGAGATGACACAGTCTGTTGGGTGCTCTATTGACCATGTGGTTTGACTCCATTGAGCGCGGTTGTGTGTGTCCAAGGGCCGAGCTGATTAGATAATACAGCAGAGGATGAAGTGAGAGGACAGCAAAGTCAGGAAGGCCTCTTTGCTCGCGGATCATTTAAAAAAATATATATTTTACTGCTACATTAAGTTGCTCAAGAGCTTGATGTCTGATAGAAACCAGCAGTTCACAAACCTTTTCAAATACTTTCAAAATGTTGATATCCAGCCTATGCTGCCAACTGCTCATCTCTAACTAAGTGTGTTTTTATCAAGAATGGAATGAACTATTTTGATGGATTTATGTGCTTTGTAAACACAGGATGTTTACCCACTTGTTTAAGGAATTACACAAGTCGAGCACCGAGCCATAGATTGCAGATTTTGCAACTTGATCAGCAAAACATAAAAATCGCCGGTGCTTTGATTTGAGAAGATTAGTTCGGGGGGGAACAACAGAACCACAGCGCCCTACCAACCATGATTTGCCAAGAAGAAATACACACACACAGCTGAAGGGGTGGACGCAAGAGCTCCCCCTCTGTTGTTTATTACCCACGTCGAAACGCGGTGTGAAGTCACTTTCATTAAAGAAAAATAATTCCATAGTGTTATTGTTTAAATCAGTCACGCCCCCCCCCCCCCCCCCCGGTACATGTAACGTAATCCCGTGCT
The DNA here is from genome assembly GCA_021346845.1 of Apeltes quadracus. Classification (NCBI taxonomy): domain Eukaryota; kingdom Metazoa; phylum Chordata; class Actinopteri; order Perciformes; family Gasterosteidae; genus Apeltes; species Apeltes quadracus. The sequence goes on along the minus strand of CM037936.1, from coordinate 14,639,845 downwards.
CTTGGTTTTGTGTTCGCCGCTCAATTGAAGCGATGTATTGTTTTTGTCAAAGGACAAATGTGTGCTAAGTAGGCTCTTGTGGGTCTCTGTGCATGTGTAATGTGCGACTTCCGCTGACCTCTGTCCCGCAAGTCTGTGCTGAAAGAATCCACAGCTCATTTTCAAAACTGTTGACAGGTAGGATGCAGATCAAGTGCAATTTTGGGGCAGCAGCACAAAAAGCCAACGAGGAGACATGAGCAGAGGTGAAAAGGCGTACATTTAAGTGGAACAAAAACCGTTTCACCTTGAGCAAAATAACATGTAACTTGTGCGATTGACTCATTTTTTTGAATAAACAGACCAAAGCCCCTACGGAGACCTACTTTCAATGCTGTGCTCCAACGTGTGAAAACTCAAACGAGCCCCGAAGCTGCTGCCGCTCTGCTAATTTGCTACTCATGCTACACCTCCTGTGTATACGTCGTGTTAAAGCTCACCTAAACACATCTCGCATCATTACCGAGCGGCTTTGTGTAGACAGTACAAAGGGCGGCAAAGACATGAGTAATCACGGTGAGGTAGAATAATATAATAATAATAATATAAGTAAGGTAGGTTTTTTTTTTTCTTACTCTGTAAATAGAAGCAGCTTTGGAGACGAAAGAGATTCTCCAAGAATTTAAAGAATGTTGACACAGCTATTTTCAATATTTTCATTTGTTTTTATCCCCTTATGTTCTTATTAACCTTCACACAGCTACAACTCTATTCACCTGTAGATCCAGTTGTCACATTGAAGCCTCGTCTGCTGGAGAATGAAGAGGTGAGGAGACAGTCTTCACCAGTATTGTGTCCATTAGTGGTTTGGCGTGTGCCCATGATTCCTTGTGGTATTTGTATGCTCTCTCTTCAAGACAAATCTCATTCCAAAAGGCTCGGGGGGTGGGGGGGGGGGGGGGGCAACAGGGCCCTCAGGAGCAGCACCGTAATAGGGATCCTAATGGGCCCCGGTTGTTTGCGGAAAGATCGGTTCCCCTGTTTAATGAGGCTCCGGGGCCCTGCACGCCGTAGACCCACCTCTCCCCGCCGTTTGTCACGTCCGCCGGATGAGATTCACTTGCTTCTCACCGTAAATCTGGAGAGCAGGCGCCCTGATCGACGTTAATTACCTGCACTCCTCCTTGAGGAAGTTCACTCACTCGTCAGATGAGTTGATGGGCCCGCCAAGCTTATCCGTGTGTGTGTGTGTGTGTGTGTGTGTGTGTGTGAAAGAGGAAATTAAGTTACGATAACAGGAGATGAGCAAATTGAATTCTCACACCATACATCCACGCAGTTGGACAGCCCATACCCTCCCTTCCTCCTCTGCACCCCCCCCCCCACCTTCCCTCCTCCCACCCCACCCGCTGCAGAGTCCCCTGCTCTATGTTATAATTGCTCGAGCCCCCAGAATTTAAAATAATAAGATCAGGTTTCCAGCCAGGTAAGTGCATCCAGACTTGTTATCTGTGATATCACCGGTGCTTTAGCCCTCTTCCTTCGCTCCTCTCTCTTATCCCCCCCCCCCTCTCCTCTCCCTCTCTCCATCTCTTTATAGGGTATCCCCTGCTTTTCTAAAACTGTACAGTGAAACACAATACTTTGCACTATATACTTTGTGAAAAGCGGTTGCTGCAGCATCTTGTCATCGTTTGGGGGACCGGCTGCTGTTTGAAGTGCTCTCGGGTTCAGGGCTCGGCGTATAACAGTGACGGCTCGACTGCACAACAGCATATTATTTACCCAGATGGGGTTAATTGCTGAATAAAAGAATGGTTCTTTTCAGTTGACCATTGTAAAGCTTTGCCCACCCCTCTACGACCAAGCCTTCCTCAAAGCGCACACACACACACACACACACACAGCCGTAATGTGGGCGCGTACGGACAGCACACATACAAACATTACAAAAGTGCAAGCAAGACATCACACAAAATCACTCACATGCGATGTACAGTTTAACAGTACAAAATGAAAGTCGGACTTGTTCTATTGTGGTGGAGCCCCTGGTCTGTTGAAATGACAATATGTGTGTCTGGTGTGCGTGGTTGAAGTGAAAAGGGGGCTGATAAGGGGGAGGAAAGGGTTTGAGAGGGGTGCGGGGAGTGGGAGGGGGGGGGGGGGGGGGGGCGGGTGATAATCCACCGGCTTCCCCCATCAGACCACCACTCAAAGAGGTGGCATCATTCCACAAAAATGCAAGCCTGTGATCATACACAGTTCAGTTACTCATCTAAATGAAACTCACATTCCCTGAGTAATCACATGACACATGATGCCATGCATTGTATGGAAGGGAAAATTCATAACGCATAAGAGTGTAGAAGCGGCAAAAAACAACAAGTGAATGCACAGAAGGGATGGGAGGCGGGGAGAGGGGGTGGGGAGTGGGAGAAAATGGGAGAATGTGAGAAAGAAAGAGGAGGAGAGGTTAAATAGCTCCCACACTTTAGGGCACGATGGCAGGTTGGACAGGGCTTGACAAGTCCCAGAACAGTAGCCTCTCCTGATCCCCATTAGCAGCAGGCTGACAGTATTTCTCCTTTGAAGAACAAAAAGTCAACACTCCATTTGTGGAGATAAGGTGCAGTTGAAGGAGTGAGCATGGGGCCCAACAATTTCAAAAAAGGAAAAATAAGGTCAAATCATTTGAACTGCTGCGCTGTTTCATTGAAAGAACGTCCTCCTTCCATTACTCTGCTGAAACTCTTGTCGGAGCCTTTGACTGCTTAGTGCTTTACGCTGCTGTCCCATTTCTGTAAACACCACTTGGGTGGACGTCCGGATGCAGTCACGTCACACACCTGAACAAAGCTCGGGAGTGGAGGCCATCAGAGTTCCCACTCTTAGTCTCAGTGACCTGCATCTCCCCTATAAAAAAGGTCCACACTCTTCAACCTCCTCTCAGAGACCCCCGGTGTCCCGTCTTAGCCCTGCTCTTCAAACAGGCCTTCATTGATTAACTCGTAGGGGAGAGAGGGGGTCCGGGGGCTTTCTCTGCCATCCACCTATTAATTATATGGCCTTCATTAACACTGGGCTGATGAATGGCCTCTGCTGGAAAGGAGAGTTAAGAGGAGGTGTTAACACAGCACCTGCCTGCACTCATGTGGCCACTTATTAACCAACAATGACCTTCCACATCATAAACCCACTGGCCGGCTATTTGCTGTCTAATAAACGGAGCCCCTCTCCCTCGCCGCCCCTCCCCCCGCCCCCCCACAGACCCTCCCCCCCCCCCTTTTCCCCACTCGGCCCCCTTTACTTGAGCCCCTCAGAGTTTATTGTTCTGGAGCCAAAAAAAATTAGATGCTCGTAAACTTCGGACACCTGGAATCAACTAAAATACAGATCCATGGGAGCGAAGAGGAGTTAATGACTGAGGTGGTTAATGGATTGATGAAGAGCCTCTCCACAGGCCTTCTGAAAAGATGTTAGAAGCAGCCAAAGCGTCACAGCTCTTCTGCGTTGACACTGTAGCTGATGGTTGCAGCCAGGGAAACCCATAATACTGATCCCTTGGGATAACAGGTAAATACACAGGTGCACTGGGAAGATGAATGTAACCAGAAGGACGTAACATTGCTGTTTTCTACATACAGTGAATGTTTGTCGGGGCCTTATTCAGGCATGACACGACCATTATAGAAGGAGCCTCAAGGAAACACAGCCTTCACCTTTCACCTTTGAGCAAACAAGCATGACCAAACAAGCGCACCCCCACTTGCAGCTAGTTTCGTTAAGCTGCTGTTATTACAACTCTTCTTTCACAAGATGAAATGTAAAACAATGTAAAGCAATCTTCCAATGTATTTAATCAGGTCAAAAAAGACACCAGATTAATGTAGTCTTTACACCTGCCATGGTACAATTCGTCATTGTTACCTTAAAAGTAATGTTGATGCCTATTCAGACAAGAGACGTCAATTTGCCATCAAATTTGAGATCATATCTACGTAACAAGCTGCATGGGTTAAAGGGATAGTGTGCTGTATAAGTGTAATTGCATATTTGCACATTCATAATGTCCAAATAAAAAAAAAAAAAGAAAATGCAGTAAAGCCCAAAAAATCCAGACTGGTATTGTAATAGGTATATATTTCTATCAGTGTCAGAGTGAGTCGTTTCAGCCATTTGCGCGGCGGTTAGAGTGCTCCATAGCGGCTGTGTGGATGGAGACCTCTCAACAGCGGCCCATAGTTTGGGAGATCTCAGACAGACATAATGGTCGGAGGCCGAGCCACCGCTCAGTCCCTGCGCAGACCAGGGGAGAAATGGGAGAGAGAAGCCTGGTAATGGGCCCTAATGTGAGGACGTATTTATTTCATCCACTGGCCCAAGTAATTGGCTGTCTTTCAGTGTGGCTGGGGTTAAAACGCCGAGTGATGGATGGCAGTTTTGACAGAGGTTAGCTGGCTTCCACTTTCACTGCTATTCTTCTCTGTGAGAGATGGATCCTGTCACTGGCTGCGCTGGAGTGATCCACTTTATACCCCTTCATCACGAACCAAAAACTCAAGGCCAATTTTGGCAAATTCCCAAACTGAACATTTAATAAAACAGCATTAGGGAAAACAATAGCACTATTAGCAAGGGGCAGAACCCGCATTTCTGCCCTGGACATGAACATAATTCTCCCAGTTTAGGTTAAAATGTGACATTGAAATTCTTTCATGCTCTACTATTGTCCCTTTGGGAATATAGAATAAATGGGCATGTCAAACCTTATAGCAACTAATCTTAATGAACGTAGCGATGAGAGACTCATTTAGAGGAGGAAGCCCAAACTGAACCAATTACGTAAACCTCTTTGCTGGCATGAGAATATTTTTTGTCTATTAGTACAAATCTATGGTACAATAAACTTAACTAATTCCCCAGTCAATGGATCTGAGAGGGAAAACAATGTGCTGAGGCTTGTGCTGAAGTTTATTTTGTTTATAGTATCAACATGGAGACCTCGTATGCTCACATGGGTCAAAAGTACATTCTTTTGACCGTAAAATGGAACCATTTCGGATTTGGTTGGGATGCCATCCAACGAAATGTTTTCGATTGAACATTTTGTCCATTCTCAGCATTGCCAAACTCATGACGGGCTCAACGTGCGGCTCGATAAAAACGGAGCCAGCCGAGTTACATTTGAGATTGAGGCAAGTTTTCTGTTCGTTTTAAGACAGATTGTACCTGAAAAAAGAAACAAGCAATATTCAACACAGAGAAAAATGAACTCATGATGAGCAGGTGTCCCAGACCCCCACCACAATGTTGGCTCAGTGTCTTTATGGAATCCAATCATTCTCCTGGACGGGTTTTGGGGGGTTGGCACGGAAACAATGATAAGTTCTGACCAAGCTGCTGGGCCACCTAGCCCTTCCAGCTAAAAGAAACCTGTTTAATGCATTCCATAAATCTAATCAAACAAGCCCGTCTCTCTCTCATTACTCCATCGGTTTCAGCGGTGATCCCTCATGCCACGCACGCCGTGCCATGCCAGGACAGCTGAAACATCAGGACCTCAAATCCAAAAACAACTTTTTTTGTCAAACCAGACATTGACACAGTGTATGTTATGCTTTTTTGCCCAAAGGAGACTTGAAGAATAATGTTCCCTCTCATCCGTCAGTTGATCCCTTGATTATAGTCATACAGGTTGTGCGGAAATTCTCAAGCAAGCTGGGAAAGGGGCTTTTGAGCATGCAAAACATACTGCTTTATGGGAATGAATCAACCATGTGACAGCTTTTAAATTCCTCACAGTCTCCCAAACAAATGTTACTCCTGATGGTCGAAGAGGAAGTCTTCGCCGTATCTAGAAGTAAATCAAATGTATACTCATGTCTCTATTTTGTGTGTCTGGCACTCTTCCCCCCCTCCCAGTCCTCTTGTGAAGCACAGCCTGGACGGCGAACTTTCCCTGCTTCAGCGGTCTAGGCCGTAGCGATATTAGACGAGACAGTCAATAGTGTTGATTACTCATTGGCCATTAGATTGCTTTCACGGCAGCGGCTAAGCCTCCTGCATCATGAGATCGCTTGGATGACTGCAAGATTAGAGAGCGTGCTTTGGTCAAATCCCCCTGCCAGCCCTCAGCCACTGACGCGCCACCCCTTCCACCCTCACGGCCACCCCCCCCCCCCCCCCCAAAGAAATAGGAAAAAAAGGTCATCTGGCTCCCCTCAGTTTCAGCGAGGCAATGCAGCGGCAGGACAGGTTGACTAGCTGTGCAGTCCTTATTACCTCATTTCCTGTGACCACAGTTTTACCCCCTTTTCTTTTTCTAGTGCAGGAACATGTTTTATGATGGTAATACGTAGTTAATGGTCCCTATGACTTAATTGTTTGAGGGTCAATTTGCAGTGACAAATTTAACTGAACCCAATTCTTTTGTTGGCTCCTCGGAACGTGTGAGGAAAGCGAGGAGCAAACCGGTTCTGTTTATGATTTTAGGCAAGTCCTGTCACACACACACCACCATCACACGACTCCCTATACGCACAAAACACATGCATAAACACGCTGCTACACATACTTTTACTTATAACACCCAGGTGGACAGAGGAAACGATGCTAGGAACTAATTTTCTACGTAAAAGACCGGGGGCCGATTTTAACATGCGTAATGTCTTTCTAACGTTGGCTTCTAAAGCTCTGCAAAGTTTCAGAAAAAACAAACAAAAGTTGACCTTCTAGAAACTGTATGTAAATAAATCACACTTCACGTATAAAAAGGTTAGCGCCGCTTGGCAAAGTGATCTCCGAACTCGCAGTGAGGGTTTGTACCTTCTCTTCAAAATAAGCTTGGACTTGAAAGCTGGCAAAGCAAAGGCAGGGAGAAGCATAGCAGTGCAGCTTAAAGCTCATTACCCTCTCTCCCCGGCACCTTGCTGAGTTGAAAAGGCTCAGCTGCCTCTGGTAGACACATCCACCAGCTCCTAATCAGGTCAACAGCGGAATTAACCAATCTTTTAAATTTGGTCACTGATGCTTGCAGGTTGTAAAAATACTTGCTTTTGAGTGTCATTGTGGTTTACTGTGACAGAGTTCTTGTCTGTCATTAGAACAAAGGGGGAAACTTTGAGGGAGTTGAAAGATGAGGCTGAACTTCGGGGAGGACAAGGCCACATGAAAGCTCAAGTTATGGATCAGATTGAAGGCCTCGCGGTAGTGGAAAGTACAAATATTCACTCAAGTGTGGATAAGCACAAATTTAAAGCCTCGCAATTTAACTTGAGTGTTTTCATTTGAGACCACATTAGACTTGCATTTACATTTTTGCGGAGTAATGTACTTTTTATCCGATACAATCATTTGGTAACTAAATTGAGTCATTCTGGGAGCTCTTATATTTAAACTTATATTCTCCATTATGAACGAGGATGAGACACATTGGCATTCTTTCACACCGAAGTACTAAAGTCTAAAGGCAAAGCAGGAAAACTGTATCCAAAAATACAGTTTTCTAGTGCAGGAACATGTAAAATAAGTAAAATTCCTAGTATCAAAATGTCAATGTAAAAAACAATGTAAACCAATGTACCAATGTAAACCTGATTTCAGAGCATTACAATGCTCTGAAATCTTAGGAAGAGTAGGAGACCCAAATAGCGTTATGTAAAATAAAAATAAAAGCACTTTATGAAAACATATTTTTCACAGTTCACAGTTACAACTTTTGGAGGTGATAAAATGTTTGTGTTTACAGCCTTTTCGCTGCCCCCAGGTGGTAGAAGAAAATAGTTATTGCAGCTTTAAATATAACTTCAAAGCTTCTATATGTATGTCTATATGTTGACATTTGGGTACTCCTTTTTTTTGGACGGTTACAGTAAAATAAGGTGCATTTTTTTCCACTTGTATTGCAATTCAATTCAAGGATAACATAATCTCAAAAATATAAAGCAGATGGAACATGCAATTGTGTATGTCGTATTGACATTACCTACTATATAAGGTGCGGGACATATGTACAAAGAAATACACACATGCATCCATTGGTGCAGCTGGCGTAGACAGCCAGCCTCCCTGACACAGACGGTCACGCGGCACATTGTCCCTCTGCTAAAGTTGGGCCATAAAAGTGCTAAAATGCAGAGTGGCATGTGTGTTTTTCTCCAGAGGAATTTTTACTGAGCTCTCCTTCTGAAAGTCCTCATTCCTGCATTCCCTGTCTCTTGCTTACCACCTCTTTAAGGAACACACACACACACACACAGACACACGTCACCTGTCAGAATGTGATGTTGAAATATGAGGTCACAGAACTCTGACATTATCCACATAATGGTTATTGATCTCTCTTGAGGGACAGATGTAAATCTGAATGTGCCCCCCCCCCCCCCCCCCCCCTCCCCACCAACCCTCCCCCAGCCGACTGCCCCCGCGTCCCCCATACACACAGACAAAAGCACCCTATCCCACGCAGCCTCTGGGACTGAAGGGGGGAGAGATCATTGAGGAGCTGGCGAGGGCGATAGGTGAGGTGGGGGGTGTTGGGGGGTGGCAGTGGCAGAGACCTGGGGTGTGGGGAATGTCTGATACGCTCTCTGACATCTCTGTGCGCCGTTACTCCCATTAGGCGCAGCTCTACATCCCCCAGCAACAGCCCCTACTGTATGAGCTGTATTTGCTCACCTGCATAAAGTGCAGCTCAGCAAATATTACTCTTTTGGTTACCTTTCTAAAGAAATAGAAACTTCCCAATACTATGTGCTCTGAGCAAATCATGTCGTGCTGGAGGTGCTGTGAGCCAGTGGGGGGGCTGAAGGAACCAGAAAAGAAAGGTCATGTCCAAAATGACATAAGATATTGCATTTCTGCTCTTTCTGCTCTTTTGCCAGCTATTTTCCTTTGTGTCATACATATTTTGATCCTACCATGGTTGTATTGCCACCCAATGCAAAGGACATGAAGATGAAGTGTTTTGCCCCCAGAAGACTTGAAAAAGGGGTTACATCTCAATCTTTCAAAGCACATCGATCCATACTAAGCACAAGAATATATATCTACCTAAACCTTTACACCCTTTCTCTTCTAACAAGACATAAATAGTGAAACTTGTCTAAATTGAGCTGTTGAGGAGCTCATGTACTCTGAACATTGCAGGCAGAACAAAAACACTATGATCCCATTAAGAAACAACAACCTGTGAGACAGTCGTTTATTGTTGAACTAAATGGGTTGTTGGGGATGTATGTTGGGGAGAAGGGAATAGCATACAGGCAGAAGGCAACCTTTACCAATGCATAATGCATTTAGCATGCTATCATTTGCTATTAATTCTGAACTATGAAAAAGTAATGCAATTCATCCGCAACACAAACATGCTCTAAAAACATTTTTCCAGCCTGGCTGAAAACACCCTGAAGACCGGACGCTGTATTGCACAGGTACCTTCTCTGAGGGGACAAACAGGACATCACGGGGAAGGATAAAGCCCTTGTGTGTGAAGCGCATTCATTATATGGCGCTACCTCCACTCAGTTCGAAGCCATTAATGAAAGGCGGTCTGGACTCTGACACTGTGACTCACCTCCCCCTATGTCTGCTTTTTATAAAAGGGCATAAGCACACAGGGAAAGATGAACAAAACCCATCATAAACGAGGCTCCTCATGTGTGGGTCATTTATTTTTTTACAAAAGCTCAGAGAATAAGAAGGTTGTCCGCTTGTCACTGGGAACAGCCTTTTCCTACAGCCTGCCCTCATTCCTCACATTCCAGTCAGAAGCAGGAACGAGTCTGACCAGTGGCTCATTTGGCATGATTGACATCATTTGCTACCATTAGCCACTAGTATGCAGTTACCCTCTGACCTTCTGGCGACCATGTTGTTTGAAACCACCTCTAGCTGTACGGTTTAATCTGCATGAGAAAAAAAAAAGCTGGTGGAACCCGCCTGTCATGGACCACTTAGATCAATCAACAGTTGGAGGTGAGATAATGGCGGCCGTGTCTCCGGGGTCAATGATCGTACACTCTCCTGCCCGACCAGCCTGGCTCAGACAGGAGCGAGACCCTCCTGCTTCGTCGCCACTGCCTTCATGGTGGGGAAGGTCATTGATGCAGATGCAGAGTGTTTATTTAACCACAGTGGTTTCACGTCTAGAAAAGCAGAAAACACCCATCTTTTCTCCGAGCTGACAGACAGACGTCGGAGCCAAGAAGAAGTTCCTCCCTCTGCGACATCAGACTGACTTACGTGTGAATCAGGCAGCGCAGCACTTTGATTGACAACATCATCCTGACGATGAAAGCTTGTTTACCATCCACTGTGCACGGTCTGAGGCGACAATGACATTTCCGCTCAACAAAATGAGCCAAGTGAAGGAAACCCCAATGATCCTGAGGGATTTTTCTGTGTCACAAAGTGTTGTATTTTGCAAAAGAAAATTTCATATTTTTAAAGTTGTGGCATTTTGTCACAGGAAAAAAATACACTATGGTGTTATATCCTTTTACAAGGATATGCGCAGCATTTCCATTAACAATAACTCACTGTTTGGAGTGACCCGTGCATGTTCCTTCCTGCTGTCACAAGGTGCCATTGCTGAAACATGGTCACAGTTAGGCCAGTGTATGTTAAAGGGGTGCAGAAATGAAGAACACCTGAGGTATATTACGTTTGCAACAGGCTGAACTGTGACCCTCACGTATTGAGCAGCTGGTGTGAAACAAGGGTTAACAACACCTACACACCCCACCGCCCAAAAAAAAAGAAAAGAAAAGTATGTGAAGGTTTGTGAGGAGCTGTGGCCCACATGAGGCGAGGAATGGGTAACCAAGAGAAGAGGGCAACGAGGACCAACGCAGGTCCCTGTTCCACAGGTAACAATAGCTGCTATACTATTGAATTAGTTTCAATGCAAGTATCGGCGATATCATTTCTCAGAATATTCCAGTAAAGCTTGGGGAGAAACCATCCAGGTGAATGGTTCTGAGAAGATTTTGCCTGACATGTGACATCGATTTGCTCTTGTCTGTCAGTAAAGTGAGTCACTGTTTAACTTCTTCTCCAACACCCAAAGCCGTCTCTCCGCGGGATGAGGAATGTTTGGATGTTTAAGGATGAGAGTTCTACTGTTGGTAATAATCCTCCTCGCTGTGTTGGGCTTCACAAACACATCGGATATATCCGTGATGACAGCTCAGAGCCATACTGAGAAGTAAACATATGATGCTATGGTTTGAGGAAAAAAATTCAAACTATTTGCTTTCTCACAATGTCTGATCTGGTGGATTGTAACATGGTTCATTTACAGAAGTACTGGCCTTTTACTGTGTTTGAGTATTACTGTTATAAACTACTTAATATGACTACTCTAGTGTTTCCCCTAATGTGATGGTTGGGGAAACAGCTTACTCTACTACAGCAGTAGTTGTTTGCTTCACTGTAAGTCAAGTTTAAATGTAGGACTTTTTTTCAACTTCTGTTAATTGGAATCTTTGAATACTTAACATTCAAATCGGAGTACTTCTTTCACAACTGAAGCACATCATTTCATAAGTAAAGCAGTTTAAAAACTGTGACGACATTTTTTTTAACAACGTCTTCACCTAGCAGCCAGAGAGCATCTGATCTTCTGCACAAACAGAAATGTTCACATTAAATAAGGTAATGATTAACATAACCGCAGCGTCCCACTGAGCCAATCAGTAACGAGGCTGACGTTTGTGAGGATTATCTTGGGGTTCCTTTTGGAAATTCTCCAGATACATTGTTATCATTAGACTGTACATCACTCCAATTTTGTTAAAATGCAATCAGCAGCATGTGAGAAATCACGTGTGATGGGAAAGAGAGAGATAGGTCTTTCATCAGGCGACACTGACTTCATTGAGTTACTACTTTCCATTCGCACTCCACCACAAGAGGAGCCTGAGGTCGTTGTTTATGTCGTGTTCCTTCCTTCGGGAATACACACATTTTTCCAGGCAGTTTAGGCACTGCAATTTAGGATGCATCTTTATGGACTTACGGTAGCCCGGTAATTGTTTAAGTATGTTTTCTGTCCAGAGAACCCTTTTGCCTTTTGGTGTGTCTGCGTGTGGGGGGGTCTGTGTGTGTAATTGTGTGTTTCTGTGTACGGAGGTTAATAAAACAGTATTTCCGTACTCGAGGGAACATTAGCGATCGGAAGTGTTAATAAGTGCACTTAAAACCTGTAGAGCATTTCCAGAATGATGACAGGCAATAGCTCAGCATTTGGCCGACCTTGCACAACAGCGGAACCCTTTTGCAGATATTTTTGTTTGATGCTAAAAAAGGTTTGACGTACGAAAAATGCAAGTAAAGCATCAACCTGACACACAGCGGTTTCAGGTCTTACGGCGGACATAAGGACTCGAATACAGTAGTGGCTAGTTGCTGTGAACACACGTGTCCTGCTTCAGACCTGTTTGTCTCTTCTCTCTGTGGTTCCAGATGCTGCACTGATGTGTTCTTCCATATGGAACCACTCGGCTAAGCAAACAGAAAGGAGGCTGGATTCACCACAGTGGGAAGACAACCGTCCCTCTGAGTAATAACATTGAAAAGTAGGCTAACCATACATCAACTATCCCACATTTACAGCCGTTTCAATCCATCAAACCCTCCCTCTCTGGTCCATACCTGTCAAAATACATAACAGGCTCACAACAAGTGCACATAAGCTACCATTGGGCTCCTGTGGGATTGTGGCAGAATTTTTTAATTATTTCCAGCTGTTCAGCCCCATAATTAATTTTTTTTGATTGTTATTCATTTTGTATCACCTTTTTACCAGATAATTCATTGTTGTCTGAATCAGAGTTAACATCAGCAAGGCAAGTTTATTAGTATATTCCAATTAAATGAGGAGAGTGCATGTCATACTCAATGTAAGGCTTAAGCTAAAGTTGCATCAGGCAGACAGCATTTTGTTCATTCCTCAGGTTTCTGTCTCACTTCCTGTGGTTACTCGATCAGCGTTTTGGGGGCATGCGCGTTAAACTACAAAAGTTATTCTCTGGACACCATGAAATCAAGACCATGGCAATCTAATCACTGTTTGACAAAAAAGGATTAACATCCCTTGAGTGCCATCATCAGCATGGCTAAAACTGAAAGCATTGACTAGCATGAGAAGGGATGCAATGAGGTCTAACTCAAATATTTTGTACCTCAAAACCTCCACCCGGAACCTGCAAGAAGTGTTTGTGGTGGTACAACAGCTTCATGTTGGTTCTACGTACAGAACAATGGTCATTACATCCACATTTCCCGTGACAACAGCAGCGCGCACACACAAACATGTGCATGCACTGTACAAACACGGATGTATGAAAATGTCTGAAATGTCTACAGTACAAATGATGACACAGTAAAACAAATTAAATACCCTGTGGCAGCAACTCTTTGATCAGAGGATTGGCTTGTTTCGGCCCCCTGTGACACATATTTCTATGTGTGTGTGTGTTCTCAGTCTGCTGCCTTGGGGTCCCCTGCGGTGAAATTGAGAAGGCTTCATATCAAGGCATGCACACCGCTGCTCTCCGAGCCAATGGTCCCCCTATCCGCCTATATTACAAAAAATGATTTATAGCCCCTAAATACAGCAATGAGGTGCTTTAATAAGACAGGGAGCTTATAAAGAGGGACTTGTGATTAAGAGCAGATCCCCGATCCTCTTGGGTCAATGAGGAGGAGCATGCAATATGGTTTGGGGAGCAGGGGGTGGGGTGACGGGACAGATGTACAGAGCTCTGGAAGGTAAGGCAATGAGATGTTTGGGGCTGTCAGACCTAATCCAGCCAGCAATCGGTAATGATCCTCCTCTACGGGAGATGATATTACAAAACAGAAAAAGAATTCTCCCTTTGTATTTTCTGTTTTACAATTAGTGTTGGTATTCATCTGCTGGTGTAATTAACAGATATGTAGAATAATGTGTATGGTCAAGGATTTCTACTCAACAAGTGAGGAAAAGACTGTCTTTACATACCATAGTTTTGTAAAGACTTACAAAAGCACAGTGTGATATTATTCAGGTTACACTTGGACTAATTGTCACATTTTAGTCAAAGGGTGGGGTCTCTGTGATACTCTGTGAGGCTGGAAGCAGGGAACAGGGTCGAGCTCTGGCTTCAGTCACTGAGCTTGATCAAAACTGAGGACAGTGTCCACCCTACGCTGCCTGTGTTGTGTGTGGACAAACAAAAGCTCAGAGTGCTTGAAAAAGGCTATGTACGGCCAACATCACCAACATTTTGCCACAGCCATTCGGGCAGTTACCTTAACACATTTCATTAAAACATTACCAGCAGAAAAATGTCTGGCTCTCGAAACTTACCTAAGTTCTAAAGAATTCCAAAACGACCAGGTCTGTAGTGGAGGGTAAACACACGTAAATGCTTGCTGGAACAAAATGTGATCCTGAAATCCAAAAACTATTGTCTGATGGAAACTTTTCATTACGAAATAGCCACTGCACCTTGAGGAAATGGCTAAATGTCAATCAATCCTGTCCTAACCGTGATCAGAATATGTATATAAGACAACCAGAAAAACTATGTGAGAAATAAAGCAAATATTTTGGTATCATTTGTTCTTTATAGATGACTTCTATTTTCCATTAAATGTCTCCCAGCAGTATTTCTAGTAGACACATGAATTTGTCCCTTCGGCTCTAGTTTCTGCAGTGGCTATTTCGTTAATCACTGAACCAAAAGTCGTCAAAAGGTAAACTTTTATTGAGTGAAACTTTTATTCCGCTGCTGTTTTATCGTGGATGCTGTGTCCTTGCTCCGCCATGTCTCAGACTGTCCCTACAGCCCAGCTGTGGAGCTGGGGAAGTCATCAGCATCCGAAACACTTCCACAGAGACGTCTATGAAGCTTAAAGGTCTGCCGAAGACCAACTTCCAATTTGTACTCAACTGAGGAGTGTGGCAATGTCCCATTATCTCCACAAGCCACTCTGTCACTCTCGCTCTATGTGGTTCACAGAGGTGACCATCTTGGAGCGATGGAGAAGGACGGGATCCCAGTCCAACTTACTTGGCCAGTGAGGCAAAACTTTTTTCCGCCTTCTGTCTGTATGAAAGACAGAGAAAGGAAGACAAAGTGGTGCGATACTAAGAGAAAGAGGGAGCCTATCCTCTCTGCCAGTGTCTGCTCACTGCTAATCTCCCCAGGTCCTGCATTGCCTCATCTTACATGAGCTCAAAATGGGCTGGGACCCATGTGTCAAGGTTTGCACTGTGGGGACTAGGCTTGGCCTGAAAGCCTGGGAAACGTGTAGACATTTGGCCATATACATATTAGCTGCCAAGATCAAATATTGCATGCATGCATGCTAGTGCACAAACACGAAATAGACATACACTACATTTAAAACACACGGCTAAGAAGTGGAAGTAAAACTATTAAAAAAAGGGAGGTGGGGATATGCTGTAGGTAAACAGGTTGGGAACATCGTGGTTGTACCGAGGGAAAAATCCCCCCTGCAGCATCCCAGCCCCTTGTGTTTCTTCCACCACACACACCTCACAAATCATAGCAGATCTCAACAACTCCACATTCCTCAAGATTCAACTTCATGAGGAACACATGGCTGACGTGAATACCATTATTCCTGATTAAGTAAGTACTGGGGGAAACCATACTTACCATACCATACATAATAAACATTTCAGGTAGTTAACATGAATTCATTTGATTAATACAATGTCCACGTTCAACCAAAGATTGCAGTAGTCAAAAGGGTAAATACGGAAAAACACAAGATCCTTAATTAACACTTTTAAATTTTCGTTTTTTATGTGAATGGCTAAAAACTTTTTGGGAGGGATTTTGTAATGATCTTGAATTTTATTTAATTAACTTAAAAGCCAAAATCAGGAATTGCATAGATGATGGCAGCACTGACCAAAATAGAATATTTTAATATCAGTAGAGTTCAATCTTAAGTCATGTAGCCAGTAACGTTCAACAACTTGTATGCAGATGACACTATCTTATTTACAAATGCAGACTCAACTGTTTGTCTTGACCTGTTCTTGTGTTTTCTGTTGATTTTGGTTCACTTTCCTTTTTTTCATGTGTGTGTGTTTGTCTTCGCTTCACTCCTGTTGCAATGCACCTGGACTCCTTTAACTCAACAAGTTCTACATACACGACTTTTAGCTGAGACCTTTATTATTCAAATCAAGTTACAATTCATATCTAACCCATGGCTTACACATTTTGCCCAGGGACCATTTAGAGGTTAGGTGTCTTGCTCAAGGACACTTTGACATGACACAGCTGGGATTTGAACCATCAACCTTGCAGTTCAAGCACACCCTCTCTACCCAGCACACCCGTGCTACTCCAAGTGCTACCATCACACAAGTCATTGCCAAATAATCCAGTTTGCCAGTGTACTAGGGACACTATGAACCGTTTCTGGTTTCAGGCAATCAAATCCTTGGGTTTGCTTGAACCTCTGTATAATCTTGCATTCTGCCTCCACTGACAAATTAGCTCTCTAATCTTTCCCTGTTTCTTGAAAATCACCCAGCATTACCCTTAAGACACTTGTAAACTATTACAATGCTTTGTCTGTTAAAATCCACGCCTACAAAACACTAATAATAATAAAAAAAGATTCTCTACACCAGAGGTCACTAACTGGCGGATCACTGTCCAGACCTGGACAGTGTCCCTAATGGACAATTACATTCAAGTTAAACCATCACACATTATACCAATCCAGTCCGTATATTCCAGGCAATATCATCTCAACAGTGCAGAAAGATTAGAGGGATACTGGCAAATTCCAAATAAAAAGACAGTAGGAAGACAAAGATAACAACGTTTGAGAAAAATAAGGATAAAATAGCCCTTTCCAAAAAGATAAAAAGACAGCAAAATTAGAGCATTTAATCCAGAATGGATTTACATAAAGCATTTGTTGCAAAACAAATGTCTGTGATACACCAACACATTCTCTCTCCCATCTCGTTAAAAAGGATGCTTGGTCAGTGGCCCTACTGTACGTAACCTAGCCTGAGTAACAGACGCTCAAAGGCTATGTCAAGTGTGTCGTCAACAGACATTGACATTAACATTTGGTTTCACACAGAACGCGCTGGTCTAATGGGGACCCAGCATACACTTCCTTGCAGTGTTGAGCTAAAAGGTGGGTACTTTGGCTTTGACTCATAAATGAATCACAGAGATTAAATGTTGTCAGCGATGAGCCAGTCTGTTTCATGTCTGCAGGGACGTCGCTGAAGGCTTGAGGACTCATTACATCAACAAGAGATTGGAGGTGTAAGTGATGGTAGGGTATTCTTTCTTGAGCTCACGCTACTCTCCAATTCAAGTCATCCCACAATCAGCTGAGAACACAGATGAAAGGAACAAGACAGCGACAACACGACAGGGAGCAGAAAAAAAAGTGTACAGAAAGAAAACACAGACAGCAAAAAAAATACTCCTGCAGCAAACATTAGCGGAGGATAATTAGAGGGCAGGATCCTGTCATGCCATGCCTTTACTCAATTCCTGTGATAACCCTGAGAAGCTTTAAGCAGTCCACTCTATAATCCAAAGCTTAGCCAGAGGACACTAGACAAGAGGAAGAAAACAGCATAGGAAACAGACGGATACGAGAGAGTTCACAATGTCACCAGTAAATCATGACTAAAAGAGGATTTCAGCATTGTTTTCTCACATATTTTGACACACAATCTCATAGCTACACCTCAATCACCACAGAAAATAGAGCATAAGGTGTTCAGCATTGCATTAAGCCAATATTTAACAAGAAGATACAGACCAAAAATGTGTTCAGTGCATGACTCATATTGCCCAGGGCTGTATGGGAGCATAAACTTTATTAGGAGCCCTGTAAACTCAGGGCACCCTTTGATTATTAATTACCCAAAAAGAAGCCATCTATTACTGAAACCACGTCATCTTGCTGTTGGCGGAAAAGCCAGCCAGTGATTCAGAATAGTGAAACACAGGAAACAACTCTGGCAAATTACACTGAGGGCAGGATGAGAGTGAAGTGGAGAAAAACATTGTTCAGCCTGCAGGAGTGAAGACTGGGTGAAGTGGCGACATAGATTAATATTCATTTCAATAGAAAAAGCACAGAATGATACAAAAACGCAGATGTGTTATGAATACTATTGTCGTCCTGTCACTTAAAATAATACAACTGTAATAAATACTGGTGTTTGGTAAAACCAAACCTGCCTCATGAAAAAGCACCTAAAACCCATTTATAATGGAATCTAAATTGTGTTTTGAGGGAAATAAATTTCCATCCACATTACAGTCACAGTTGTAAACAGTTTCAAACCGTTTTAAACACAACAAAATGAAAAAAAGACAACAAAATTACTTAAAAGGCGTCATCGAAATAAATATACTAAAGGCAAGTTGGACTTTTCTTTTGAGACAGACTTTGTTTGTTAAAACATTCGTCCACCACTCTGACCTCCTTCCTGCATGGACTTACACAGATCATCACAAACATGTTTGGGATTACAAACAAACTCAATCCTTGTTAAAAAATACCATTGCCGTTAAATTATATTCACAATGCGTTTTTACTGTTTTGGAATGTAGTTTTGAAAATATATTTATCTTTTTGTTACACTACATATTTGCATTCTAATTTTTTTTATAGTTGCCCTAAACTGTGAATGGTTGTACATGTTTGCATGTATTTATGTTATTTTATGTCTTAATCTTTTTCATACCTGTATATTTATTTCATGTTTCTGGTTCACTTTTTACACATTAGTGTTAAGAGTACTGCCAATGATTTTTTTTGCATGTATGTGACAAAAAATAAGAAAAGAAAAGAAATGTCACTTAAATCATTAGATGACACCTGCAGTATTTCTATATGAGAACAAACAGGTATGGAACTCCACTTGTTCACCAGTAATAGCCCCGTTGACTACTGGTTTGATCTAGAACTTTTCAAACTCAGTCGATTCATTAGCACTTTGCCTGAGTAGCTGCATCCGCTCCGTCTGCCTGGAGATTTATGCCTGAAAGAGCAAAAGACAGCGAGGGAAAGCACTCTCTGATTTCAGACTCTCTTTTTTCTCCTTCCTTTCCGCTTCCTTTTCGCAGACCCAATCCCACCTCCTCTACCCTCCTACAGCCGCCCATAACAGCACTGATCTATGAAAACATACAAACATGACACTGAGCCTATGATAAACACCAGGTCTGTATAGGAAATCAACTCCAGTTCAGGATGTGACCACTACCTCTGTGCAGATCAATCATACTCCAACAGACCTGGATGTGGGGGGCAGCCATATCAGAAAAGGGGGGTTGGGTGGTGTACACACACATAAACACACACACACACACACTTCTGTGCAGTGCAATGCACACATGGGCACAGCACACACAAAGTGAAAAAGTCTCCCCGGCTGGCAGGTAAAGAATGAGCTCGCTGCAACTGGATTCCAGGGCAGCAGTGCTGGGTTTACACTTTCAACTCCCCTTCCTTATCTCCCAGATTAGCTCGATAAGAGAATTATAAAGCCAGACGGATATCTAAAGCTTCCTGGGGGGTCAACGGCGTGATGAGAGACAGCCCGCGAAGGGAGGCCGCCGCCTCTGAACCGCTTAACTCTCCCACAACATACGAGCACACACGTGCACTTATATGCACAGACCCCGACCCCTGGGCTCAACTTTTTCATTGCTCCATCATCCCTTCTGCCCTTTATCAGAAAGAGAAGGAGCGGGAAACAAAGGAGGAGGGAAGAAAAGAAAGGGGCTCAGTACAGATAGCCTTGCTTCTGCAACTTCCTTCCTGTGCATTCCAGGTTTTGTGAGCCTCTTTCAAGGACAAAGAGCTGAAACTCACTTCCCTCCTTCTTCTGAAAATTCTAAAGGAAAAAAAAGTTTTAGGTTTCTACCCAAATAGCAGGAAGTAAAGAGTGATAAATGATGGTGGTCAGGAAGTCACCTGGTCACAGGGGCGACTCAGCACTTCGTACGAACATCTGTTCATGAAATGTTTTCAATAGTTTCGGTGAAATATTCCAACTGATGTTTAGATTGCACATATATACTGCAATTATTCTATAATTTACAAAATTGCAACTTCTGAAAACACAAGCCCAAATCTCAAAACCACTGGACGGCAGCCCTAACGTGCCACTAAAAAAGGTCAATGTCGTCCTGCTTGTAGTTGCATTGCCGCACAGTAATAATGTACTGAAATAAAACTAATTGTTATAACAGCGCTTAAAATTTAATTTTAAATTCTCGGCGTCCATCCATCCCATGATTCATCCTCCAGCTCTGTCATCTATGAGTGCTGACGTGCCGTGCTGCTCGGAGCATAACGAAACTTTTTGCAGTGACCGCAGCTGCGCCGACAATTTCAGCATCTAACCCCGAGCCCTGCTATCATCTTCACCCATGAACTGCGCAAAGGTTCCCCTATGGACCCCTTAATGTAGCTACTCACACTTGTGCCCTCACCCTTGGCTGCATTCAGCCAGCCTCTCATGCCATGTTAATTTAATCCTAAAACACTTCCTATGGCAGCCTGTTAATGTCAGAGTAGATTTCCTCTGCGTTCTGGGAAACCCAGAAAAGAGCAGCACCCGGCCACTTTGCCAGAAACCTTCCTTAGTTTAGTGTTTCCCAACAAACAGCAAATATGCTTCAAAACCAATAAACCTACCTCTGATATTTATAAGGCTGTTATTCAAGTATTCCCTGCCTACTCAGGCTAAATGGACACACACGCAAGCAAGTGTATGCACACACTTATACACACAAACACACGCAGGCGGTCACACACCTTTCGTCAGCTACAGACGTATTAGTAATTCTAATGAGCAGCAGAAGATTAAAGAGTCGCGTTGTCTTGGGTGTTACACTACACGTCTGGCTCTACCAGGGGGACCAGAGGTCAAGAAGAGGAACATGATGAAGGAAGTTGAGAACATTTCTTGATTAAAGGCCTCGGTAACATCTAACCTTTGACAGACTCGCCGGTGCTCCGACAGCATATGCTGCCTGGCCCAGGTCGAGGTTTTTTTCTTTATGTCCCAGGACCTGCTACAGAAAAGAGGATAAAGGATCATATTCTGGGACCCACATAGCTTGCCCTGTCATCTGGGGGGAAAACTGTTTGAATCAGCGGCCAGCTTTACAAAAGGTGTCATTGTTTGGCTCATCTACAATGACAATGACAATGACGGCTGGTAAAGGTTGCTCTGATTTTAATGTAAGAACATTACATTTCCTCCTTCATTTCCCTGTTAATACTTTGATAGATATTCTGAAGTGTATGAACACTAAGTCTAGATTTTAACAAGGCTTTCGGGGCTGACCGAGACATTGAAAACAAACAATTCCCATGGTAAAAACAACTTTATGGGGCGCATCTCCACCTTTTCCTCTCATTCACTCAAGCCACTGTTTCCTCAAGTCCCCTGACCTCACAACTGCCTCACCCCCACCCAGCAGTTTGCTTATCAATCCTCCCTCAGCTCCGTCATCAATCTCCCAGTGAAAATCTCCTTGTTTCTGCCAGTTGTTTCCTCGACTACCAGCGTATTTGCTAAGACCCCGCAAAAGCTCCCCCTTTCCTGCCGAGTGAGTCGCAGGCTAATAAAACTGTCTTGGTCAGTCATAAGACACCAAGAGGGAGAGAGAGATGGAGGGAGGGAGGGAGAGGGAGGGGTTTCTGGGGGGCGGGGGGTAGCGGGGTCACGGCTCAGAACTGGCTCAGTCGGACCTTACTGGCTCAAACCGAGGGGAGGTTCTAGCTTTTTAGACCTCCAAACCTTGAGGATGATGAATGGCATTTAGAGGAGACAGTAAAACACAACCATTGCATAAAGTCATCAGTTAAAGTTAATTACAAAATGTATGGGGGTTTGATTGAATGGGTCTCAAGGGAGCAATCGGGGAGAGGAGCTGCAGGCAGGCCGTAGACAGTCGCCGGAGGAGCGGCCGTGACTCACACATATTGCCTTGAAGTGGAACCTGGTCTGTGTAAAGGGCCTCAGTGGGCAGTGATGATTCTGCCGGCGCTGCCATTCAAGCAAAAAACATGAGTAACTATTGGTTGCCACCACACCATTCCTTGATGTGGAACGTGAAAACATCCAGGCAATTTCAATTTAAAATCATATGTTATAGAAAGCTTCCACCAAAATATTTTGATGTGAGTTCCAAGAGCAACATCCCACTTGTTGGTAAGACTGAGTGTGAGAACGACTGTACCTGTTTCTTCAATCCCAAACCCATTCAAGAGGAAAATGTGGACCAGTGACACAAACACATTTTGTTACTGATCGTTATCTGGGGTTTTAAAAACTAATGTTTTTGGTTTTTGCGTGGCTTTATGGACATAAACATAATGAATTAAAGTGGATTGAAAATGTGAATTCATGGTTTCCTTGTAAAGAACAGGCCAATATTGTTCACTAATCATAAATAAAGTAGCCAATTTGTATTATTATTTATGTATCCCAGTAATTGACGAGTGTGTTTGGTAATCCTGTTTATTGACAATGTGAACATGGCAGCTGCGCCGTAGTGATTAGAACGCATGCTTTAAGTTATCAGGTCTGTTTTTCCTTGTAGGTGTGTGTGTGCTTCGGCAGATCTGTTATGTTTCTGTCCGAGGAGCCGTGCATGCTTATCAGTCTGGTTTTAAATATTTCTTTAAATGTTGGACCTCCTATAACTGAGCTCAAAATCCCCAACACAATCACATATTCCCCAAAAAAGCACACACAAGACATAAAAAAGACATTTGTACATCATTTTAAGCAAAATGATTTAAGCTGTTTTCATGTTTGAATTCAGAGTTAATTCGACTTCAGATCTATCCTCTGTGTGCCATCTTGTAAAACACAAAATCACTTTGAGGGGAAATGCTTCAAAAGAAAAGAATTAAAAGTGTGTGGGGGGAGCTGTGGGAGGAGTGGGGGGGCGGAGTGGGCCAGGCCGCTGCTGGTCGCTGCGATGGTGGTGTATAAATCTTCGTGGAGTTTCGCAGGGAAGGAAACTCTTATGCCGAGGAACAAGAAGCACATGTAGTGAGCAAGCTACCAGGAAATTGGTATAGTCTTGTATGATTTTATAGGGATCTTGGGCATGCCCTTCACATTAATTAGGATGTGGAGTGCTGGGGTATTTTTTACAGGAAACTAAGTATGGAACCCCTGCTGTCTGCCTCGGGGCTCCTCAGTCTAACCAAAGTAAAGCAGGATAATGCAGGTCATATGCACACAAACACCATGACACACACCAACAGGCACCAACACACATGTACACAGAAACATAGTCCATGCAGAAACGATGTATACATCGTTTCAGAAACGATGCATACATCGTTTCTGCATTGTTTCAAACATAGTCCATGCAGATACTGAAATTATTATTTTTGCAAGAATATATTGTTATAGAAAGTTTGTGAAACTCCACAACCCCACAGTGGCTTATTGTGTACTCTTTTTTTTATTCTACTGACATTGTGGGGACTATGTTTGCACAGCCAAGGACACATCTCCTATATAAGTTGGACTCTGCATTCCCTTTCTTTTCCCTTTCCCCGCCTTTAGCCCAGCGTGTGTGTAAGTGTGTGAGTGCTGACTGCCCACTGGCTAACTCCTCCACTCTGCCCACCCAGGTAGTTCTTCAAAAGTACACCGGGGTAACTTCATCCCCTGTCTACTTCAATATGGTACTGCCTGCGTTCACTCGCCAACCTAAACGAGGAGCAAAGGGAACTGTGATATATGTAGCCAAATTGTATCCAACACACCAACCTATGTGGAAACGTGTTTCGGTTTGGCTGCATTGGAAATAGATACACCGCTTACTCCGCCTTTTCCTTTCTCGTGAATAGCTGCTCGTGGCGTGTTTTCTGACGTGATTAACCACACTTGTTGTTTCCACCAATAACCACAGATGTCAACAGCTACAATCCTAATGATGTTAATGATTGTAGCTGCACCGGAATTATTCAAAGTGATAAGTGAAATGACTGCAGCCTCTGTAGGCAACATAACTATTGGGTTGGATATAGGAAAGAAAATATTTTGGGGGTTATTCGACTGTCTGATACGTAGCTTTTTTGTAGGCTATTTGATTTTAAATGATTCAACGCTGATGTTTGGTTTCACACAGGACATAAATATCTGACTCCTAAGTAGCAGTCCTGCGTTTATCGACCTGTTCCCCCCCAACTTCCTCCATACATTTATCTGATCAATACAAATGCATGTTGAACCTGGATTTATGAATCCAAATAATTCAGATAATTTTAACTTGTTTTGTGCTTTGTGTTGTTCATTGTCGTGGTCATTTCCTCATATACAACTTCAACGGAAAGTAAATCTAAAAAACCCAAGGTATTTTATGAAATGATTTTCAGGACTTGTTTCATTTTTGTCTAATTTGGTGCAGTGACATTCTCTTTCTATCCATAAGGGATTGTAAATTGATGTTATGATTTCTATAGGACACGGCTTGAAACATTCAACCTGCTTTGTTGCTTAAAATTACAAAAAAATGTTTTGAGGCTGAATTTCAAAATAAGATGTGCATATTTAGCAGCATAACTGCATAGATTCCTGTTGTGCTCATTAAGCCTTTCTAATATTTGCCTTTTCTTGTAAAATACTGGAGGAATCAATTAAATATAAATATTAAAATACAAGAAATAGGAATCCTTGGAATGTTGGGAATTACTGCTCTAGGACGTGTGGTGCAGAAGCTGGAATGGAGAATGTTCCACTCTTAATTCTCTAAATACTTTGCTAATGCTTTTATTCCTGACCATTTGCAGCCGCAGACCAGACGTTAGACCTGCAGTGGAGTGTGCAGCACAGTCTGAGGGACAAGCTCCGTCTAAACGCCTCGATGTATGTTTACACAATCTAATGCACAAGTTCAAAGGTGAAGGGGAAAAGGCCTTTTTAATGTTTCCGGGTTTATTTATTCAGCCTAGTGTCTGGCTAAGAACTAACTCCCTCCCACCCTCCCATCAGGCTCTGCTACAGGGGTTCCCACCCCGAATGACACGGTGAAGCTTGCAATATGATTGGTGACGAGCACAATGTGGTCTGTGTGAGAGAGAGTGAGAGAAAAAAAAGAAAGGAGCTGTAACTTCTATCCACATGTTTTCCAAGGCAAGTTAAGTACACACAGTAGTATATAAGGGCGATAAATCAGCAACAGTCCCGCTCATTTCTACAGAGGGACAAGGGAGGAGTGTGTGTGCGCGTGTGTGTGTGTGTGTGTGTTTGTGTGTGTGTGTGGGGGGGGGGGGGGGGGGAATGTTATCAATTTCAAACAGCTCATGTAAGCAAAGGGCCCTTGCTTTAATGATAACTTATTTCATTTTGTGGAGAGAGGTGAAATCCGAATTTTGCGTGGAAACTTGTTCATCTGTAAAAAGCAGAATCTGCTGCTCTCATTCTAAGCAGATGTTCAAACCACTATTAAATGGGCACATGCACACGCACACACAATAAAAAATTGCGTCAGGTAGGTAGACGCACTGTGCCAAACTTTAACTGTTGTTCCGTTGAGCAGTCAATCATAAACAGTTGAGCCATTTTATTTGGCCAACTCGCTGTTAGTGGAAAGTGTTGGTACTCCGGCCAGAGGCTCATAAAATTGACATGTCTGTAAATTCATAAATTTATTGACACAAATTAATAGATGCAAGGCCTTTCCCCGCTCTCCCTTTTTTATACATTCTCAACCATTTGACCGGTTTTTGGAAGAGGTTCCCAAGTCCAAAGGAAGTGCTTTTTCTTCTTATTTCTTTTTTTTTTTTGTTTCAAAATGTTTTAGTAGAATGTCATGGCCAGACTAAACAGAAAACAGAAAAGTTTACTGTGCACAGATGCACTCAAGTTTAGTTTGAGTCCAGGAACTGAAGCCAAAGAGTCATGGATGACTGTGTTATGGCTATCAAGGGGCTCTCTTCTTCAGACAAGGACAAACCATTACATTATGCAGGGGAGAGAATATTTTTTGAGTCGGACAGTTTGATGTTGTCAACATTGTTGCTTTCTGTGTGCAGTCTGCTTGTGTTTTCTGTGTGTGTTTCCTGCAGGTGATCCGGTTTGCTTCCCACAGTTTTTTTTGGACACATGTAGGTGAACTCAAAACATCAGCGTTTCAATGGACGTGAGGGAATTTTTGCTCAACAAATCAAATTTTTGGTGACTCTATGTATTTTGGATTCATGAACACTATTTAACCTATTTAATTTAAATCATATCTGTGCTCTCGCTCTCTTTAACAGGGTTATTTATCGAGTTTTATAGCAGAACTTTAAATAAAAATGTTTTGTTCTGAAGACACGCTTCAATCCTTTTGTCGTCTCAGAGGACCCTATTCTCTTTATGTAAGATTGGTTTTCATGGTTTTTATGTAGCATGACTTACCGTTTTGATTTATGGTATTGAACTTAAAAAATGTGTATTTTCAATATGTTTCGAATCAAACGCACGTTATGTGCCAGGTCATGCAGATGAAAAATAGCCTTTTGGCCAACGCTGGAACATTTACAGCAATGTTCTTATTAATGTTCACTGTCCCTTATCAAATAAATCAATGAACATTAAAATATGGGCATTTCAAACTAGAAAATCATATATTTTTACACGTTCATCAATATGCAAATTCGACCTATTTTTAATACTTGTGTACATGTTGGGTATGGAAAGCGAGTTATTTCAAAAGTAAGCATTTCTGTGGGGTATATTCAGCTGCACAAGGACCCGACCCCGTGACATGATGCTTTGATGTTTGGGAGTTATAGAAGACGTTCAATGTCACAGATGGGCAATGACGAAAGGCCCTCACGTGGCTTTTCGTTGATGAGTAATTGTTCTGTAGTTATTTCGCTCATCTCAACCAAAGAAAACAGGCTGCAGGCGAAAAAAAAACTCACTCTGCGTTTTCAAAATGCCATTTTCTCAATTCCCCCCTCGACTGCCCCCCTCCTCCCCGCATGCGCCGGACACGGGACACCCTGCTGGCCGCAGACAGCATTGCCTCTGACAGGTGAGGAGCGAACTGCGTTTGCCGATTAGCCTGACTGGAAAGCAGGAATGCCCTCCTCCTCTTCCTCCTGCACCTCCTCCTCCTTCACCTTCCCTTCCTAATGGATCATACCAAACTCACCGGGACATCTTCGACCGCGCCATCCCCAGAGTAGGAGAACGCCGCCACCAACTCCCCCCGTAGTTACACGATTATGAGCGCAAATGCTTTTCCTCTGTGCGCGCTCTGTGTGTGCCAGAATGCTATTTCTACAAATGCTAAATGTAATGACAGGCTCTTGTTCCCAGAGGTTGAGGTTTATTGCGGACAGCGCCGATGTTTCCGATTTGCAAACAAACAAGACACTCGTGGTATTCATCTTTTATATCACATCTGGCATTTGTTTTCATAAACTATTGATTTTATCCTGTGGGGAGGAACCGGCGCAATTTGAATGGCTTCATAGACAAGTGAATGGCACTCTGTCATGAAACTGTATCCACCAAAGCGTGCGCTTGTTACGCTATTTTTATTTAAAAAGACTGAAAAGATGTTTCACTACTGTTCTGGTATTTTTATTATTTGTTTTTTTATGAGAACATATTTCTTTCCTCCTTTTTCCGTTTTGTTTCTTTGCCTCGGTTTACATTGTCTTCTCCTGAGTTCAGCTGGACGTGTTCTGTTTACTCCACAAGCATTTTATGACTCTCTAACAGTGTTGGGACACCAAACACTTGAGCAGAGCTGGAGAAGACGACGGGACGGGACTGTCAAACAGGAACGCAAAGCCTTGGAGGAAGGAGAAGGAGGAGAGGGATGGAGCAGAGTGCGCGTGCATGTGTGCGCGTGTGCAGCCAACATATTTCTGCCTGGTGACCAAGCATTTGAACTGCATCATTTACATATCACAGGAAGCATGTATCTGGCCTGTCAGAGGACATATGGTGTTGAATGTACCTGTTCTGCTCGGTTGTGCTGCAATTTCAGTTGATGAGCTACATCTCACATGTTTAATGGTTCACAGCCCTGCAGCATCTGTTCAATGTCCGTCTCAGGGTGGACATGCACTGTTAGGGCCAACGAGTCCACAAGTGACAGGGGTGGATGGAATAGTCTGCCCCAGATTAATCGGCTTCAGTGCAGTAACCCCTGCAATCCTAGAAGTCTGAAGAGTCAGAGTCCTGGGTCTTAATTCAGACTTTTTGGAAGTCCTCTGAAGTAGACAAAGGGGTACTTTGCAAAAGCATCTGGATCCGGGAGCCAGCGGAGTGCACGTTCCCATCCACATCCCCTCTCCACACAACCCCCCCCCCCCCCCCCCCCTCGACCCCTCCAACCACCACCCTCGTCTGTTTATCATAGGATCTCCAACACACAATCAAACATGAAAGGATGAGTGCTCGCAAGAGCCTTTTTAGATTTTGTGGAAATGTGACATCTCTGGAAACATTTAGCCCGTCATAGCCGCCGCTGCTCTTCAAAGAGCGCAGAGAGGAGTAGATTAATGTCGCTTCTGTAACAAACCTTCTTCCTGTCTGTCCTTTCCTACTAAACACGCCGACTCTACAGTAACCATTTACACAGTGTGCATTTCTGACTGTACTAATAAGGCAGCAAATCATTTTAAGATGCGTGTGTGTATCAACATTGTGCCGGCTGAGATTTCAAACTGATAAGCATCTGAGCTTAATTCTCACATCATTCAAATGCTTTGAGAAGGTTTTCATCTGATGCTACCGAATTGTATAGACTATAAAGAGGAGAGGGGAAATGAGACGAACTGGAGAGAAACTATAAAAATAACTTTTAGTTACACACTGTTTGCGGACATTCTTTTTATGCATCGATAGAATAGGTGTTTTAGTTGGGTAGCCACCACTTTCGTCTTTGGTTTTACTCTATTTACTCTTTCACGTGATTTGAGGCTGCACAAGTTCATTGATTGAACTAAAATATTCAGACAGATCAGCTCGTGTTCAACAAACCAAAGGATGTGAGGTTGGAAAAACACATAAAACATATTTTAGTATTTTATTTGCATTGTGTCACTTCTTCTTAGTAGAGACACCATGAGACATTGACATGGGAAAATCTCAAATAGCAGCCCATAATTTTATTCTTCTTGTATTTGGATGTGTGTAATCCCCCAAAAAGATGTTGACAGGTCTTGACCGGAATCCCTTTTCCACCACCAGTCAACATCTCAACAGAGTCTTGGCTTGGTGAGAAAAGCCACAGAATTCCACGTAAGTCACTTTTTAACTGCCAGGAGACTCACACAAGCAATTTGTTATTCATACATTATCTGTATTTTTTGGAAAACGGTGCGGACTGTACTTTAAATTCCCAAATGTACGTGAAATATATGGTATTCTTTTTTAATCAGAAACCGCGTGGTCGGTCAGAGGTCAGATGAAGAGTGTAGATCAGGCAGAAGATCCAGACCAGGAGGTAAAGCGCTTTTACTGATAGACAAACTATAAGAAAGACGAAAGAGAGAGAGAGAGAAAGAGAGAAAATAGGAGTCAGAGAGGGTCAAACAGAAAGAAAGAAGTGCTGTTTACTCATTTCACTCGTCCATAAGAGGACTCCATCTCAGCCGGACGCTGTGTTGAGTTCAGCACCACGGCGGCCCCCCTTCTATTACCCCATACCCCCCAACACTAAACCGCCACCACTTTACCAACACAAAAAGATGCAGCACGGCACTTTCCTTTTCACCCTAGCATGAAACTCCCCCCACCCCACCCGACACACACACACTCACCCCTGGCCTCCCCCTTTCCCACCTTTGTATCAGTTGAAAGGCATATGGTTACTGCCATCCGATTCCTCTCCACTGAAAGTGCCTTTCACTTTACCGCAGTTCACAAAGGGGTCAGACTACGGCAAACAGAAATATTGTGTGAGAGCTCACTTTTTTTGGCCTGAGCTGAGAGACGTGAGAGACACAAGAGTAAAAGAGAGAGGGTCCCTGATAAAGTTACATCTGGTCAAACAAACCTCACTCCATTCCTCATGCCAGAGTCGGAGAATTTACGTTGCCATGAATAAAGAGCAGTATTCAAGCGAATTGACAGGGGCCAACAGAGGACATGGTCGCCCACATCATTCATTTCCTGATACGGCTGTTTGAAGCCACAACAGTGGGTTTTTACGAAATAGTCAAACAATGAGACAAGGGGCAACTTGTCCGAGGTGAGCGTCACAATGAGAAAGTCAATCATTCTCGGGCAGGTAGGGCTGATAGGAGTGAGGTGTCAGAGATGTCACAGTGGTCGGTGTGTGTAACGTGATGAAGCAGCATTTCAGTCACAAACCCCCGGGTTCTCTGGGCTATCTAGTCTCTACAGCTCTCTTTGTGCTCCTCAGGTAAATCATTAATAATCAGTGTTCTACTGTTGACCTTGTTTTTTAAAATGACTTGTACCAGAAAACTGTCGACAGTTTGTGCACGGAATGAAAATTATTTGTGAAAGAAACACAAACCGACTCCTATTTTACCACGCCTCCTTGTTCCATTTACACAAGTAATTGAATAAGTTGAGCTCTTTGAAGCTTTGATGTTTCTATCCCACTGTCTCTATTGTTAACCTTAATAACGTAGCCATGAGTTGAGCATACAGTTTCAGTCCACAGCCCTGTAATTAGGCTGCCTATTCAGGCACCAATTTATGGCTGATATTTTTCTTGGCACAAAAGCTTAAGTCTTGATTTCCAAACGAGGACTCTGGGTAACCACACAAAAACAGCCTCTGAAACAGTCTCTCGCACTTCAAACACTCTACAGCCAGCTAAAAGATATTAATTGTGAAAAGCTAACTGCTGTTTACTGTGCCCTTTAAGATTGTTCCTTTTAGGAGGATAACATTGGTTGAGAAAGCATGAGCATGTTTTTCTTGAGGCCAGCCGCTTCCCCCGCAGACCTGGGACACTTTGAGGAGATCTCCCTCCAGCAACCTCCCTCCAAATCCCCAACCTCCCGCCTTGTGCAACAGTCTCGCGGCCGGCCTGGAAGTGTGCCTCGTTCCGCTGGGCCATCAAACATTTATTCATCACATAAGCTGCTGCCAACAGCCTCACTCACAGACGTGGGCACTCCAGTGGACTGAAGTGAGGGCAGGTCAGGCTTGTCATGTAAAAGATAATGCAGTGAAGTTATGTGTATTTCTGCTCTCTGTGCGTGTGTGTGTGTCTGTATCTTTGTGTGTATTAGGGAATGCAGTGGTGAGAGGGGAGAGGGGTTTTTTTTACCCCTGAATGGAAGGCACCATGAATCTGTCCCTCGTGGGGAAGACAAAACGAAAATGGCCCCGTCATAAAACATCTGTAATGGCTCCTACCACCACCAACACATAATGGGGCAATTACCAAGAAGGGGGCTGGGACAGCATGAAGCCGTTAGCTCTCTTTGGTACACCACACAATGCTTTGGAGTATGTGTTTGTGTCTCATATGCATATGCTTGTGCGGATGCATGTTGCCGCTTCATTTGCGCTTGTGACCGCAATGCGAAGATATCTAATGGGGGGCATGGCAAGTCCCAATGTCCTCCCCCGTTTGTCCATCCTGTACACCAACAGACGGGCAAATCTAATCTGAAATTGCATTGTATTGATGCTTGATCTTTTGCACCGGGCCCTGCATCTTCCACACCTCGTAATCAAGCATAATTGAGGTTAACTGTACGGCACGGCTGAAACGCTAGACAGGTAAGCCGCAGCCTCTCGTGATTAATGTAGTGTGGTGGTGTTCTGGGCTCTGACCTTTTGAGATGGGCCAGGCACCATTTTTAAGTGAAAGCTCTGCCTCTGCCGAGCTGTGGAGTTGTCCATCAAGTCCTCCTGCACTCCCCAGCCCTCCACACAAACGTCATTCTTCCTTCCAAAGTCAGATCCTTGTCCTGCTGCCTCATTGCCCCCGACCCATGTTTGTTTGCCTACATGTCTCGTTTTACAATACAGAACCGAAAACCTCATTTTACCAGCCAGGTCCCTCTTCAGATTTGGGTATGTTTTGTGCATTGAAGAGAAAAGCTTAATGGCCATTGATTGAGGAGATAGAGAATCGTGCCTTGGATTCTTGAGATTAAAAATGTCTGAATTGACTCTCACCTTGGAGCCATTAAAGTTGTTCCATGCAACCTACA
The DNA here is from genome assembly GCA_021346845.1 of Apeltes quadracus. NCBI lineage: Eukaryota > Metazoa > Chordata > Actinopteri > Perciformes > Gasterosteidae > Apeltes > Apeltes quadracus. The sequence continues at coordinate 14,607,655 of CM037936.1, read as the reverse complement.
GCAGCATTGCTATATCATTCCTGTCTTTCTCGTTGACACTGCGAGCCAAAGCGTTCCCTTGAGTCCTAATTTGTCCTCCTGCGGGTCGGGTGTTCAGACCGGTGAATACCATTGTCTGGCCCTTGTTGGTCAACGACCCTCCCTCTCCCCTCCACAAGCCTTCGCGGATGTGAATGGGCAGCGAGGTCATGTCCTCGCCTTGCTCCCAAACACGAGCATTGTCAGAGTTAACTGAGTAAATTTACTTTTGACTTGAGCTCATTCAGACCTTCACACAAACACACAAAAAGATGAACTGTGAGCATACAAAAAGACAAGCTTCCTTTCTGCGCAGATTTGCAGGAGATTCCCAAGCTGTACTTGTTAATCAGGGACAGCGAGGACCCGGGTCACCATCTGTAACATAGACCAGGGGCAGTAAATGGATGAGGAGAGGTGAAAGGGCAGCCCCAGACATTCCTTTAGAAAATAAACAAAAGCAGGCTTCTCTGGACAGATATTCCAAGTAGATCTATCAAGTTGACTTTCGTCTTTGCTGTTTTCCAAGTTTTTCCCAATTACAAAATGTAACTTAAAGTTGCAAGCAAAATGGCTTCATCCTACCTCTTCAAGTGCCCAGTTGGGAGGGAGTTTAATGCAATTAGCAGGTTATCCGCGGTGAAGTGGAGGTGTCCGCTCTCTTCCGGTCCCCATATGGCCTGATGGAGGGTGGGATGACTTTCTGTGGGAGCACAGAGGTAGAGACGGGCAGATGCCCTGTGAGAGGAAACACCCTGATCTTTTGTGGCTTTATTATCTGCCTCTGCTTAAACAGCAGCTGCCAAGTGCAACCAACCGCCACTGTGTCAAGATTCGAAAAGTACTTTTAAAAAACATTCTACAAGACACCGTTTTTTATATGTGATTTAGAAAATTTGACCACAGCGGGAAAAAAAAGGCAGTGACCTCTGTCATCAAGGCAGAAGCAAGTGTATTTCATGTATGGGGCCGCCGCTGCCTTTGTTTGGAAGCAAGTGGTCCACTCATACCTGCAAACGTACAGAAAGAGAGACACTCCTTAATGTTGCGTGTGAACACATAGAAACTGTAGACACGCAGGGTGTTGTTACACTGCATCTGTTCAACGCAAAGAAGCACCACCTTGGATTGGCCCGTGTACTTGGCCGGAGGAAGGTGTCAAGCTTTATTATGAAGGGGACTGCAGTATCTGCGAACCATAATGGTGGGAACTAGAAGAAACTAAAGAAAGAGGGACCCCTCTAGAGGCAAAAAAATAAAAAATTGTGAGGAGAGAAACAGTCACTGAAGAATAGATAAGATCTTGCTGGACTATATCAGTAGCAGTTTGAAAGTCAGCCCTTGACAAGGGCCGAGGCTTCTTTTTTCTCTACCCTCTGTACATTTAAATATACATTTAAGGAATCAAAATGCAAGATATAAGACGTGCGATAACTTCACTAATGGTCCTTAATGGCGGTTAAACCCATTTCTGCATGCTTAGAGATCCTCGCCGTCATCGTTTGATGTATGCCTTTCCCGTCCCTGATAAGGGAGCGGTTAAGTATGAGGAACAGTCGGGCCGCCATACAAGCTAAGGCGTTCTACATCTAGGAGAGGCTCCTGGGACCTTCCTCTCGGAGCAACACCTAGTAGATCTTCACTCACGCAGCTTTGCTGATCTCTAAAGAGGAGCCTCCGCGCACAGATGTGGAGTGTCAGGACTATTTGTGTTTCTGAAGGAAAGGGCCCGTCTCTTTGCCAACTTCGGTCTGCTTAGACTAATATATTAGAGCCGAGGTTCAAATAAACACAACTCTCTGCTTTTGCTCTCTCTGCCTCGGCGTGGAGCGGAGGGACAATAAGGCGGTTGTGATGAAGAACTTTATAGGAACATTTAACTTGAGAGTGAAGGATTGAAGCGCGTAAACAAAGCATTCCTTTCCCTTTCATCACCATTTAACTGTTCCCTTCACATTTGGTCTCACCTCCAGGCCAGTGCCTACCAGACCGGGGAACTTGTCAAATAAATATAAATCACCGGGAAAAAGGTTTATCCCACAAGAACACATGAAGCTGCTTAAAAATGCAGCCTCGACTTCGCAATGTTTCAGTGTTTCTAATCCAGTATCAACCACTGAAGTGGTGCGGGATTTCTGCCATGGTGCACTTGTGAGAAGCAGGTATAACGCGGCTCGCAGCAGCACCCCGGAGATGGTTCTCCAGACACATGGCCTGGAGGGCAATTTGGTCGGACTCGGGGGAATGGTTGTTGTGTCAGTCATTTTTGGCGACTGCTAAAGAGTGCACTTAGCATCCTCAGTTTCCCCCTAGCAAACATGTGGGGAGTGACATGATACTGTACTAGAGCCTGCACAACATATAACATTTCAAAGCCACTTCCTAATTGTTTCCAGGCCAAGGTCGATAGACGATATGGAAGCAATCCCTTCTTTCAAACCTTTTTTTTTTTCGTCCACAGATTGGGAAACATTAAAGTGTTAAGTAAACTTGACCCAGGCAGGGTAATTCATTGGGAAATAGGTGGGGTTTGAACATTCGGTCCCATATCAATGACAGTCAGTCAGTGGATTTTCTTCTACTTGGCTGGTCACCATATGTTTATATGGCGCAATCCCCAGCCATCCAATCACTGAATGATGACATTTGTTGTCTGTGATGAGAAAAGTACAAAGGGGAAGGATAGATTAGCTTTATCACCTCAATGCAAAGGTGTATGGGTTCCATATGCACTTTATACACATTTTATTGGGGAATTATGGTGTAGATTTTGACGTTACCTCAGCTTAGAGCTTCTTTATCCAAGGAATAGGTATCATCTTAAATAAAAAAAATTCTCCGTATGATTTTTAAAACATTGATTTTTAAATTGTGTGCATAAAGAAGAAACAAAATATGATAATGTTTATTTTATTTGGACCTACATGATGTATTTGGAAATCCATTGATAAAAACATGGTACATATTTTTGTGCTTTCTGGGGGAGTCAGGCTCTGCACTGAAAAAAAGAACTGCATGGATCATCAGAAGTACCAGGCTGGTAGACTTTGTTTTGAATTTTATTTGTACAGTAATGGTGTGGGATATTATTCAGTAATATATGTGTATAAATGATCTTATATATCATTGTAAAAGCTCTTTACACTCTAACTGAATGCACCTCAAAACTCAGATCCTATATGCAATTATGAGGTAGACATTAATAATGGTATTTTCCATCCTCTGCAAAAAAAGACAATATCAAATACACCTTAAATTACTCTTATCAATGTAAGAAATATATGATTATCATGGAACTCTGTACATCACAAATAATAAAATAATTATAGAATAGAAATCATACCAATTTGAGTGCATTTTGTATATTTACAAGAAATGCATTTTTTTCATTTCTTCATTCGTTGCACTTTGTAAAGTTTTCGACTGTACAAATATTTACAGCTTAAACAAAGTAATGAACAGCAGTGCATTCAAAGCTAATGTGCATTTAAATATCGTCTCGTTTGCGAGTCTTTCGTTTTTCTTAAACGTTCGTCGTCGGTGAAGACAAACTCTCGATGACCGACTGCGTGTACTCGGCGCAGTCAGTTGCGGAAGTGCATTTCGTAAGGATGCAGACTTTTGCGCAAAAAGTTCGCCTCAGTAATGTGTGCTTTTTATTCTTATTCCTCCTCCTCCTCCTCCACCTCCTCCTCTTCTTCTTTTTCTTCTTTCTTTTTTCTTTTTTTTAACAAGAGGGCCCCAGTCAGGCACAAGTCTGGGTTGGTGTCCTTTCTGTCCAAGGAGGCGCATGACGCCTCTCAACTGGTAACCGGTCTCCAGGCCAAAAAAAAAACAATCTCTTGAAAGCATTACCGCCACCATGTTTTCTCCTCTCCTGAGTCCAGTGTGTGTGTGTGTGTGTGTGTGTGTGTGTGTGTGTGTGTGTGTGTGTGTGTGTGTGTGTGTGTGTGTGTGTGTGTGTGTGTGTGTGTGTGTGTGTGTGCGTGTGTGTGTGCGCACGATGTTTGGTGGATCAGACGTTCACCCCTCCTTGATTTGGACAACAGGGCACTAGTTCTGGCCTGTAACGACTCCAGCTGGACGGTGGCAATTGCGGCCTGGCTGCACATACCCAAAAGAGTGCGGCCTGGCTGGCAGGATCACACGGCGAGGCTACAACAAAGCGCTGAAAGGCAAAAGCCCACTGTCCTCTGGCCTCGGCACGAACAGGTGCGCGGGCCGGACTCGATGTGCCCGCATCATCTCGCCTCGTCGGATTCCATCCCCCTCGTACCGCACTGACACGTCTCCCTCGCCGGGGAACAAAAGCCTGTTTGATGGGCGATGCCTTGTTGCGTGGGTGGCACTGAAGGAGTAACACGTTAAGGCGGAGAGGGTGAATTGCTGTAACTGTAATAGTCTGAATAAATAAAGCAGGTGTCGCCTCTGTGTGCATCCCTTTTGAACAAAGAAGAGGCGCGTCACAAGTCAAAGAATGTCACACCTGCGAGGGCGCTATGCCTTCAATCTGGGACCCGTCGAGACTCATCTTTCATCTTTTTTTTTTTTTTAAGTTGTTTTGTTTTGTTTTGCTCGTGCATCGGGAGCGCTACCTGCACCCGCACTGCTCCACCACCATGTCCTCGTACTGTTTGTACACCACGTTGTTGCCGGAGTCGATGTACAGGATGCTGATGGGGCTGAGTTTGGTGGGGACGCAGCAGCTGGGCGGGGTGCTGTTGGGGTCCATGGAGTTCATGAGCGTCTGTATGATGGCGTGGTTGGTCGGCTCGAGGTGCGACCTCAGGGGGAAGTCGCACACCCCCTCGCAGTGATACGCCTCGTAATCCAGGGGGGCGATGATCCAGTCGTCCCAGCCCAGCTCCTTGAAATTCACGTGCAGCGCCTTTTTGCTGCACCTGGATTTGGACTTCTTCCCGTGCCTCTTGCCGTGCCGGTTGACCAGCGCGGTCCTCCGCCGCCGCCGGGGGCCCTCCCCTTTGACCCCCTTCAGCGATACCCCCTCCTCCTCTGTCGCCCCCGCCGCCTTCGCCGCCACCCCCTCCTCCTTCTCGCCCAACGTCCTGCGCGACTTTATCTTCTCCTTCATCTCATTGAACAGGTTCTCCCTCTTCCTGGAGCGCGTGTAGGCCACCAGGATGGCCTTCTCCTGCTGGGACCGGCCGCTCCTGTCCAGCCCCAGCTGCCTCAGGTCCACCTCGGTGTCTGACTTGCGCAGAGTGACGCGGAGCTGGAAGCAGAGCTGGTTGCCCTGCTGGAAGTGCTGCTGCTGCTGCTGCTGATGGTGATGGGGGTGGTGGTAATGATGCTGGTTCGCTTTGAACATGTCCCAGGCGTCCAACACTTCCCAGCCGGCTTTAGTGGAGTCCAGCGGGTCCAGGGAGCGCGAGTCCAGCAATCTGTCCGAGCGGCAGGGGTAGAGCTGGATGTCGTAGAGGCCCGTCGTCTGCGAGGAAGTCTGCAGATTCCCGGGCGCTCTCCTAAATATCCTTAATTCCGCCCCGACCAGCTCCTCTTTGTCTGAAAGGGTTGAGACATCAAACAGATACTTTTGTCTTCGCAGAGGAGAGTGCAAAAGATCGTCTGCAAGGATAAAAGCAGAAAATAATTGCAGTCAGATTCACTTAGGGTGTACAATGTTCAGAGGGGTGGGGGGAGGGAGGGAGGGAGAGGGAGCATTCTCCCACAGAGGCGTCTCTCTCTCTCTCTCTCTCTCTCTCTCTCTCTCTCTCTCTCTCTCTCTCTCTCTCTCTCTCTCCCTCTGTCTGTCTGTCTGTCTGTCTGTCTGTCTGTCTGTCTGTATGTCTGCCTCTTGTTTTTCAAATAGGCTACTCACCCTGAACTCTCCCGAAACAAACTACAGCTGACATGCTTTCCATTTGGAAGAATATTTGTTAAAAATAAATACCCAAATCCTTGACTAAGTTATTCACCTCTAATTTATTTAACGCCATTCAAGCATAAATATCTTAATAATAAAATATGTCTTAATGTTAAAGGAACAACTGGGATTACGCGTAACATGCTTTGCATGTACACGAGACGTGTTCCTATTGTGCAGGATCTATCCTTCCTTGTTCCAAAAAGCATTTTTTTATTTTTTTTATCCACCTGTTATTGCAACGCTGAAATTCTTTTTTTCAATAATCCAATGAAATCTGGTTGAAATGTAACGCCACGCCACTTTTAATCAAGGCCAGGACCTTTTAATGAAAACGGCTCTGCTTTCATTCCACTTGATGACAGATTGATTGCTGTATTCAAGCTCTTCGACATTGGAAGTAAAACGTTCCTTCTGCACGGTCAAAAAACCTTCTCAAGAAGCAGTTAGAATATCCAAACGTCTAATGGGTGGTTCTCTGGTAGTGTTAGAAGGCGTAGTGGTGGGTAGGTCCCTGGGTGCTGCCAGACATAACGGACCAAAGGCGACATACTGTACTCAACCGAACAATACACAATTAATGCATTATTCCCTGCTGGAGACCCAGGAGGCCTGCAAACATCCCATCAACGAGATTAGAACAAACTCCGTGGGACAATGCGTGAAAACGCCTCAGTTTTCACAGAACACAGTATTTCCGTTTAAGGTTTTTATTAGCTAAATAATTTATGTTGGACCTGTGCCATTGTGCATATTAAGCTGTAGCTTATTGGAATATTGACACAATAAAGATGTTCTTGCTTTCGATCTAATATCGGGCATAAGAATTATTTTTTGGATTATCTTCTGTCTATAATGTTCACGTAACGGAAATAATTTGGCAAATAGGAATTTCTATTTCTTGCTTTAGCTTTATTCTAATTGAGATGCAGAATCCGTGAAATAATTCAAAATGTATCAAAAGAAATCTCAAAAAAAAAAAAATTGGTTTAACTAATTTTTGGTATCATTTATTTTAATTGTCATATTTTCTATTTAGTAAAATATACATTTTTTAATCCTAAAATCTTAATGAAATTGCTTGATGATGAATGATGAGGTCTTTTCTTTCTTGCAAAATGAAATCATTGATTGTATCCGTTCCTATCTAGCATTTAAACAAATGAAGTTTGCCTACATTAAAGAACTTATGTCATCCAAGTTGTAAAATCTGCATTAACGGAATATTTGAGTATATTTGTTAGTTTCCATTCGTGAATCTTGCCAAGTCAAACCATAAAAGCAGAATGGAACCGTGTGCTCGTTTCAGTGACTTCGCGCGTATGGTCTGCATTAGGATTCTTTCTTTTTTTTTCTTCATAAGACCTCAAACAAATCGAAGCAAGTTCACCAAACAATTAACAGTTGTGAATTCCCAGCTTCCCCATTAAAGCACTTCCCCTCTTATATTTCATCTCATCCTGCCAACGTCAACATTCCCCTTAAAACGCGCCAGCACGGACGGACTGACTGCACTTACTGTTGGAACCGTTGAGAGATATTCGTGTTGACAGTTAAAAAAATGTCGTGGGTTTTCTTAATGTCATTACTATGTAAAAAGCCAATTTTTTCCATTACGCGTAAGATGCTTGACGGTGGATAATTGGGGGGGGAGCCCGCGGGGACTTTATTGAATGGTTAGAACGGCATCCTGTGCACTTCAGTTTGACCTTGTTGCTTGAATTTGATCCAATGCAAAACATATTTTGTCATCTATGCCTCTATTTTCAGAGAGAAAGGGAGAGAGGGGGGGAGGGGAGGAGTTGGGGGAGGCCGGGGTCTTTAACGAGTTACCCCCAAGTGCCAAAACGAGTTTTCAAATTTGCGTTATTATTTTCTGATCATGCCCTTTTTTGAACCCCAAGAAACAGCCCGCCTGGGTTCATAAGCAGATGTCAGTCCCTCAAAGAGGCGAGAGCCGGCCACCACTTTGCGCTTTGTAAAGAAACGTTTTCTGCTTGGATAAAAACAATGCGTAAAAGACGTAAAACCTGTTACTTTACTAGTCAAAAGCTGCAACGTATGCATTTATCCCCTGAATGAAATAAGCATGGCTCCGCAGGTTATTGCAAAGTAACATTTTAGGGATGCCGGGAGGAATTCCGCAAGAAAACAAAGCCACTTAAGCTGAAAGAACGAGAAGGAAGATGGAAAAAAATCATTTTCCGTAACTAAAGTGGCGCTCGCACTGGGAAGTTCTGTAGTAAAAAAAAAAAAAAGAAAAAAAGTGCTCTTTCATTTTTTTTGTGTGTGATCTGCCCACCATGGCCGAGCTGGGTCATTATGCAAGAATAGACAGTGCTGGATATGCTATGACATGAACACTCAATTAGATCACCGAGTTCAAATATTCCAATCAACCGTTCAATGGCAAGCGGCTCTCTGAGGGTCCAGCTCGGGGTCAGAGCCAGTGACACATCACATCAATATCATGGGAGAAGATCGGGTCCCACTGCAAGAAATGGCCACACGAAGGAGCCTTTTAGCTTTATAATCAGTCTTTAAACTCTTTCCCCGTCTTAAAAGGGGCAAGTGTGAAAAAAAACACAAGGTATTTTATTTTAATGTTTTTTTTTGGCCAAACGTATTAAATATTAAAATAAATTGCATTCCCCTTTCTTTAAAAAAAAAGTCGATATGCTCACCAGATGGATGGCTACTTCCATGTATACAGCTATCAATGGGGTTTACAGACTCTGGACCATAAGTCGATGATGGATATTTTTTTGCCGGGCACATTCTCGGAGCGTGAGGGAGAGAGGGTGGGGGTGGGGGGGTGGGGGGGGGGGGGGGGGGCGTAAACAAATAAATCTTCTATTTCTCCTGCAAAGGTTAACTCGGTTTATGTCCCCTTTGTGTGCGCCGTGTGTGTTTGTGTTTATAAGATGTTGGTTCTCGCCAGTCGAATCGCTTAAGTTAACTGACCCAAACACCTGCTTCTCACACCAACAAGCTCTGCCTTGGCCCCCCGGCTCCCTTTGTCAGCACAAGTGGGCCAAAGTGGGCAGCATAATGTCCGCTGACCGCACGAGAGGTGTTTTTGGAGAGGTTAGCCTCAGCTGCTGTGATCGGGTTTTTTTTCATGGTTTGCGTCCAGTGATTCATTTAAAAAAATCGGATATGAAACAACCACTGACGTGAAAAAACTGTTTCCCTGTTTTCACGTGGAGGGAGCAGAGTCGTTTTGCTGCAGTTGGCTGTCAGTGATTTACTGCCTTCATTGAGATAGCGCCTTAATTAGTGTTTTACTGTCATGTAACCCAGAGGTTGTTTGAGCGTAATATAAGTTAATGCTTGGGAAAGGTTATTAAGGAAATGTTTCGGCAGCTGTGCGGTAAATTGATCCCAATGCAATCACAGAACTCCTAAATGTATATGTAACATATAATCCGGCATCTTTTAACATTACACTATTAACATTAATATTTCTTTAAGGGCGTAAACGTTTCACATGCCATTTGCCTGATCTAAATGGTGCGTAAAAACTGCCCCTGCGGGCTTGTTTTGCTGTACTGTGCATATCCGTCATTTTAAGCCACATTTCTTAGAAGAGCTACACGGGAGAATATTAGACCAGTCTTGTGAATAAAAAACACTTGTCACTGAATTATGCAAGAACGGCCTGATGGAGCGGGCAACGGACTGAAACCAACCTGTTCCTCTGTCCACGAAACTTGTTATGGTGTTGGCAGACTTGGAGGAGCGGAAAAAGCTTGCGTTTAGTCCGAGCTTCTCTGCAGCCGAGTATGTCCTGTAAATGGAGAGCATGTATTCATGGGGCACAATAGCGTCCTTCGGGTCGTCCTTGTGATGACCCACGACAGGGTGCGTAGACGCGAGGATGTCTTTTAGGATCTTGGATGACCTTTGTCCGTCCCGATGCGAGATCCGGGTCCCCCGGATTCTCCTGGGCGCAGAGGGAGAGATGATAGCAGCAGACTGGAAACACGGTATATTCCCAAGGAAAGAAAGGAGCAGCCCCAAATATAGCGTTAAGAGTCTTGATGCGTCCATGGCTGGATGAGTCCCAGGGAGATATTCAGAAACTCCCGCTCAGTAAAGTTGGATTCGAGGGGCAGCCGGAGTAGGAGAGGGCTGTTCGCGTAAGGGTTGGAGAACTGCTACTTTTACGCCCTCCAGCCGCATCAGAAGAAGTGCGTTTTGCGCTCTGGACTGCACACAAGAGCGGAGACTGTTGGGCTGAGGGAAACACGCCCACACGGTCGGTCGGTGCAGGGCTTCTCAAACAATTTCATGTCACAGACCGCCACACAGACGCGCTCGAGAGCCAACGGACACAGACACTTTAGTCCATGTGGGAAAGTTATTGTTGGAGGTGGTGGTTTAGCAGCCTAATCTCATCTATAATGTCTAGATAGCTGGGGTTTGCTTTTGGGAGAGGGGAGCTGGGGGGGGGGGGGGGGGGGGGGGGGGGGGGGGGGGGGGGGGGGGGGGCAGAGATAGAGATATTGACTATTAGTAAATCAAGAAATACAATTAAACTGCTCCTTTCTTGGAGGGTTATTTTAGACAAATGGTTACTGCATCTTTTGAGGGGTACAAAGTTTAACATAAACATTTTCAAGACTCCAACAGAGTTAACGTGCTGCTTATCACGAACGTTTAGGGACACTTCAAATCAGATTAGATAAGATTTACGCGCAGATAGACTCAAAAGATAAAACTGTGTATGGGGTGATCATAAAGCAATGGCATTCTTTTTGAAGAAAAAAATCGAAATGATTTAACCAATATATTACATGAATGAGTAACATTATTAATATAACTTCTGTATGGATTTTGTGTGGGGCGGATAGCGTTGTAAGAGGAGAGAAGAAGTAAATAACCCCCTACACATGCGCGCGTGCACACACACACACAACACACACACACACACACACACACACACACACACATACACACGCGAAATATTTCTTTTTAATATTGAGTCGCTCGAAATCGCCAAACATGTTTTAAATTACACGAGTGACCTCTAGTGGAAATCATTAGTTATTACAATCCGATGTCCAAATGCTGCATTCACGTGCCTCGAATGTTTGTTTTACAGCAGTGGAAACGTGCTAGTTAAATACACAGATAGAAAATATTACAACCATTTACAAGGTTGTCAAAGAAAATAGTCAAAATAATGTGCATTGAAGACAAAGTGATGTAATTCCACAAATTTCTGTTAAACAACCACTTCTAACAATGGCAGAAGCATCAAGTTGGAAAAAGTTATATCCACGTTACCTGAAAGCATCATCAAAGCAAGCTAACTCGGCCACTAACCAACAGATTTTCTTACTGTCCTGATGATAATGCTGTGTTTTTCTAACTGGAGTAGCTGGAGCTCACCATATGAAACATGCATACCTCATGCAGTTACCTGCCATATTGCAAAGCCACATGCTAACATGTGTTTAATCTGCTACGGCACAATCTAACAATTACATGCAAGATCAACAAAGAATGGTAAATCATAATCAACAAATAGAATACGTATTGATTTAATTGGGAAGGGGAAATGGTCACTTCCTCTACTCCTTAAAAAACACTTGTGAGTTGCAGTAATACAGGCCATGGTGATGAGGGTCTTTGTGTCAACCCATGCAGCCCAAAGTGTGACATTATCTCGTTCCAGCAGAGGGCCTCATTGCTAAAACCAACTTTAGCTCGTGGATTTCATGATAACGTTTGTGCCAGTACCACTCGATGTCCAGTGCTTCTTCAGAACCCAATTCACCTTACTTTTATTCGTGGATATCGCTCTGCAGACACAATGTTCACTTATGTTCAAAATACTGTATGCAAAGATCTATGGCACCATGTGCTTCCTTAGCTCTATGATGACTGACAATCTGGCACTGCATTCCCAAACTCATTCAATTTTGCAGCTTTTAATACAAACATGAAGTTTACTTTACATTACAGAATGTGTAGGTGTCACCGCGAGAAACTGGCATTTAAAGCGCATGCGCTGAATAGAGTAGCGAGTGCCTCCCTGATTTCAGCACCACGGAGAGCAACACGCGCATCCCCGTATACATTGTGAGACCTCCTGCGTGTATTCAACATTAACTCAGCCTATATGAAACATAATTGCGTCGGACATCACGTTACGTCACTCAGTCAACAGCATAGAATTAAAGAAATACGACATTTCACAACTCCATGCAAGAGCCGTTACGACCAATGATTTGAAATGAGGACATATCGTATTATGTTTTTATGAACAACGTATCGGCATGTGTGTCAGGTGGAAATATTGCCATTTAGATTTGTATGAAGTGTTTTATTCACATGTGGATCATATGCCAGGTTGCCATATAAACATGCCGCCTGCGTGCAGCCTGTGGGCTGTGAGTGGTTAATTCAAGCCTCTCGCGTTATGTAACGCGCTCCGGATGGTACAGTCATATCGCGCGTGCACCGTCAGTGCTCTCGCTCCCCGTCCAATTGCGTGTGTCCTCCTCAGTCTGCACACAGCTCTCTCCTCCACCGAGCAGCAGATCGGAGGCTGCCACCACCGGAGCACCAGCAGCGGAACGACCCTTTTGTGCTTCACCGACTGACGCGCGTCCCTCTGCAAGGAAATCACCGTCACATATCCAGGCAAGCATGTCAATTATTTCAAGATGCTTTCAAACAAACTCGTCATCACCATTTGTCGAAAAAAAAAATAAGAAAAGAAAATAAACTATTGGAAGGATGGAAGGAGGTGGGTGAAGAGAAAAGAGAGGGGGGGGTCTGTTGTTGTTGTCGAAGTTGAGGAACGATTCTTTTGTCGAATCACACCAGCATCCATGTTTAGGATGGTTTGGGTGAAATGAGGACACATGACGTTTGAAGTTGGATGTTTACAACACCTCCATTGCTCACAACCGTAGGAAGAAATAAAGATTCCCAGCAACGCTTCATGCACCATAATAGAATATAACACGAGCCATTACAAGGCGGTGTGGGAGAAAACGCTTCATTGTAAGAGGATGTCAAGAGAGGGAAATCAGAGCAGCTTTCATATTAAAGTGTCTTTGAAGTGCAATGACGAGGAAAAAATAAGGGAGAGATGTAAACATGGGGAAGGGGCTTTTCAATGGGTAGAGCATATTTGGTTTGATGATATTAATCTTTAAATTCCTTAATTTTAAAGGTGCATGTTAAATCTGAAATATTAGTATGTTACGCATTTGTAAATGCATGCCAAAACACAGAGAATGATGCCATAGGAATTATTCATAACGGTCAGCTTTTTATGCATGATACAAACCTAATGAACATTGATCAGGGTTGGAATTGGCTTCAATAAGCTTTATGCTCCCTGGGATGATCACTGAAAATCCATGTGATTACTCAGACCTAATGTCATGCAATGATGACGCAGTCTCTTTAAGGGTTTGATGAGCTCAGGACAAGCGATGCAATCAATGTGCTCCACTACAAATAATGAAATTGGTCCATTTTCAGAGTACAGGTTTCCTTTGTTTGGAAATGATAAGTTAAGATCACACAGTGTGCATCGAATGTCGTCATCACTGAAATTACACAATTTAACAGATGGAGTGAGGGGGGGTTGACATCAAAACTGAATAAACGGCTTTCACATTAGTGCATCTAAGTTATCAACATTAAAAAGCTCAGCGACTGGGATGGATTTAGGGAATTCATCATTTACGCCCACGCCATGCTGTTTTGAAAGCAGACCATCTGGATATGGGAAACAGCCTCAATGGAGGCTTAAAGACTTGTTTACCAGTCATGTACATATGATGTCAGCGTCCCACCCACATGCTTTATCCAAGTCCACCTTCCCCCGCCCATCTACTTCCTGATGAGGCCACTTTTACCCATGGTTGAGTTTTTCAAGTGACTGTGTATCGCTTACGCAGGTAGATGGTAGTACTTTGTCATGCTCAAGTGAGCTGAAAATCCGGTGTTTGCAACTTAGATAATGCTTAGCCCGTCGCCCAGTGGGTAGCCAATCAACATGGTCTGGAGTCATGCAGAGGATCCGGGTGCATAATCCTTCTATGCATGGGCTAGTTGTGGACAAGGAAAACTGGCAAAAAATGCCACCACGGCTCAGATAAAAACCATCAATAATTACAGTTGTGCTATGGAGTGACAATCAGCATTATATTATAAAAAAAGAGCATGTGAAGATTCCTTTTTGAATGATTTGGCTTGTGGACAGTCTGATTCCTGACGCATTATTCTTCATGTTCCAATGAAGCCTTCTGCATTTCCTTCAAAGCGCGCTTGTAGTTGCATGGATTTATAAAAATCACTTCCTAAAATAGAAAAACGTCACCCCCCCCCCCCTCATGTTTAACCTGTTTATTTAATTATGTCTTTCCCTGATTGTCAATTTGCCTCAGATAAAATGTCTTGTAACAGCGCACATAATCATAAATAACTCATTGGAAGAATTATATTGACATCCATCATCATGTCCTTTTTAGAACCTGTTGTCTTCACTGTTTGTTTCTTTTCTTTCCTGAGCCTGCCAGTGCTGGCTCAGGGACACAATGTTCATTCAGTCTGAGAAAAACACTGTGCAGCTGAATGGCAAACACCCCCACCACACACATTACACAGCACATCCATTTTTTTCTTTTTTAGTGAAGGACAGCTTCTCACGAAGAGTTGAAGAAGCCTTCACTCTCTGCAGATTTAAAGAAAATTAATCCCATGTAGCTGGATTTGTTCTTTGGAACGCTTCGCCCTCGGTTGCTAGGACTGTTGCTAGGGCACGGCTGTGGTTGCCCTGCGTTGTTTGGTGCCTATAATCCGATGCTGCTGTGCCAGTGCTTCAGGCAGCCGCAATGCCACAGTGTGAAGATGCTGTAGGTGCCTGAAAAATAAAGATGAAACTGCGTGCAAGGTGCTCTTGGCCACACAGCAGGCAAATCTATTTTGGAGGCTGAGGGAAAAAAAGCAGGTTTGAGTTTGATTCTCAGGAGTCTCTGATCTATTTTTGCAATCCTCTTTGGAGGATTTAGCACAAGTCTGCGCTGCTCGTATTGGGTACGTGGCTTATATTAGGTCAAGTGGTGATGGCATCCAGATGATCGAGGCAAAATGTTAAAAAAAGTATACCATCTGGGGGAGGCAAGTGTTCGGGTTCACTGTAGCCGCAGCAACACACGGGCCTAGGGGTCAATTACATCATTTCTTATGAAACCACCCCCCCCCAAAGTATGCTCTTACGCAACTGACCCCTTTAAGCAGTGACGCTGAGAGAAAATCAAAAGACGAGAGGATGTAAAGTGATTGTATAAAGTTTATTCGAGCATGAGAGGAATTCTGCATTATTTAGCTCCAAAGCATTAATAAAACATAGTTATTCCTTGTCTAAATGTGAATTTACAAAAAGGTTTGACAAGAACTACTTTTGTCTTATCCCGTGGCCTATCTTTTTTTAAGAGAATATCCTTTCATTTTGCTTTATTGAGATTAAATATCTCAATGATAGAAGCAATTTGGCCTGAAGCCCCAGAGTTTGGGCTCAGATGGAGAGTTAGTGCAGTGTACTGAAATCGGACATATTGTTTTGCAATCGGAATCCAAGAAGACTTTGAAGCAAGAAAATAGAAAGCGTTTTTAGACTCTAAAACATTTGCATTAGTTGTTTATCTTATACTGTTTTCAGCCACACTCACAGCATCATGGGTAAATGGAAATCTATTGGACGGCCCACTTCTTTGGTCCAGTTAGAAAATCTCAGTAATTAGCTTTCGCCTAATGCCACCAGAACAGTCAACGAAATCACCTCATTCAGAAATTTATCTCAACATATACATATGGATAGATTGATTATAGTATTTCTTTGTTAAAATATGTCAACAACTAACCTAATGATGTGCAAAGGTAATTACTTTCAACCAGCTTCAGGCTGATTGAGTATTGTTAGCATGTTAACAAGGCAGACAAAATATGAACTGCTAAAGTTTATACTTCTAGCACTATCATCAATGCGAGCATGTGAGCGTGCAGGCATTAGCATTTAGCTAAAAGCACCAGCAGCATTGCAACAGACTTCTTCTCATATTTCTACACTTGTTTCCTTCTTTTTTTTCTTGTTAAATGTATTTGTCTTTATTTTCCTGTTTGAGGGAATGACACATTCTGATTTAAAAAGGTGCACGCCTGTTTATTTTGAAGGTCGACATCTGTTCTCATAAATTCAGTGTGCGTCGGTCATAGCTGTCTGTGGGCTTCTTGTGCCATCTGTACCAGGCAGGGTGTGTGTGTGTGTGTATGTGGGATCCAGTGGAGAGAGTTCAGACAGAGGGCCCCTGTCTGTAAACACTGACACATACACACAGAAAAACACCTCTGCTGATATTCTCCCTCGTTTTTCATTTCACAGAGGAAAAACACTGAGTGAAGCATAATGGGACCGTTCCAAGAATATGAGGTAAGACCCATCAATTACCCCTAGTCACTAGTGACAGATTTCTGTATGTTGAGTTTTTTAAAGTGTCCTGAAAAAGAAGGTCCAAGGTGGGAGGCTACATCCTGCAGCTCTGACCGATGTTGCTTCGAACAGGAAAAGAAGTCGCCGGAGAAAGGAAGCCCACGCAGCCGCATCCCGCGCTTGGTTCTCCATCCGTTCGGACCAAAGGACAAAGGTTCGCCTCTGTCTGACTCGCCGTTCTCAGAGGAGGAAGGGAAGGAGTGTGACCTCAGTTCAGACCGCTCCAAAAGGACCATCAGCACCAACAGCTTTTGCTCTGGTAAGAGGTTTGGCTCCAGTCTGGGGGACACCAGATGCTTTAATTTACAGGCTTTCAGGTGCACGATTGTACTTGTTTTTTGAACTTTAACTCCCCACTCTGTTACTGTTACTGACAGAAATGCAGTGAAATCAGAGGTATTCAGGTTCTATTCTTGAGTAAATGTATCGGAGAGACAGTTTGAAAAATACTGGGGGTTTACATTTAATTATGGACCGTAGCATATTATTGTTAGCTAACTTACTTATTTACTTTTTCTACTACTGCCACTTTTATTTTTTTATGTTTTTCACCTCTTTTACAAACAAATTAAATTAAAGAAGAGGACTACACTGCAAAAATAATTCTTTGTAAATGTGCATGTGTGTTGCGTCTGTGTGTGATCACTGCTAAAAACCACCGCACGACAATTTACAATCTTAAAGTGAGCAGCCGTTGTAATCTGTCCGATAACAGCCCAAATTGAACCTTGAGTTCTGACCGACTGCCTGTGTTGGCTGCCCGCCGCGCGCTGCCCGTCCTCGGCTATTACTGTCTGTGTGCCTGTCTACAATAGATGACACCGGCTGCCCCACTAGTCAGTCTGTGTCCCCCTCCAAAACCCCGCCAGGCTCAGAGCAGAGTGCCCACGGCTCGCCCGTCCTACCGGAGCGCAAGGCCAAAGTGAAGAGGGTGAGGGTGATGGACGAGAGGAGCGGCGAAACACGCAGCGCCCCGAAGCACAAGAGGGAGCTCAGGTCGGCCATGAAAGCCAGAGGTAAAGGAGAAAACACAAAAAGCTGAGTCAGTATCAACAGGAGCGCTGTTATGATCTGATCCCACAATGAAAATACTTTGATTTGTGTGTGTTGAATGTTGCGCATGTACTGACTTACACAACACGATGCATATGTATATACGTACACTCTAGTTTTTTTATCTCAAAATCTTCCCCCTTTTAATTTGAGGTAGGAAACAGGAAACTGCTTGAACGTCAGTCAAAATGAGGAAGACAGCTGATTGGTTGAAGACAAAGTTTGGGAGCTCAGCCAATTAGGCTGATTAGCAGGTGGTTAGTTCACTGGTTCAGTGCACACAGAGCAGTAGTCTACTCACAAGGTGGTGGTGCAACACGTTACGTTTTCCTTTCCTTTGTCACAGTCATTACAGGACACAGCACTATGGTTTTGTTTGAAGGTAAAAGATGCTGCTCAGGTACAGCTTTGAATTTCTTCTTTAATTATTGCCGCACATGATGAACTGGAAATGTCCTAGCCTTCTGTGTTGTGCTGTGGCCTCTTGCATGCAGCTGCTGAGGCTGTATGTGCAGGCTGCGCTGTCTAGTTTGCCCCTTCTTGAGAGTGACATGCTGGTGTGCAGTTCACCTCAGCGCTGTATTGAGATAGTCCTGATTTACTTTTTTTTGACCGTAACAGACCTGACGAATTGACGATCAATGACAGAAAAATTAAAGTAAGAATATTGCGGGTGAGGGTGTTTTCTGAACAGCAACCACTGAGAGGTATTGGTAGGAGGACCACGAGCAGGCCCCCTCTAGTTCACATTTATACATGTTTAGATTGTTGAGTCACACCAGACCATGTGATGCTGTAGCTGGAAAAAACATGCGTTTCATTTATCATTTATTCCACTTTTTATTTAAAGAGGAAGACTACACATCCCCTTTTTCAAAATTGTCTCTTAAGTACTAAAACACTGGTGGTTCTCCTTTTTTTAGGAAGTGAGGCTGACTTCAGCTCCTCGAGCAGCACAGGCAGCCTGAAGACCAAGGAGAGCCTCGCCTCCATTTCAGCTGGGAAGAAAGCTCCTTCACGCAGGTTTGCGCTTCCTCCATTTGGTCTGCTAGAGTAAAGACCCACTTTATCGCCACTTTAAACCTCCTCCCATGTGCTTTCTTTCATCCAGTCGCAGACCCCTCCCGGTGTTCAGACCACCTGGGAGCCCGACAGCCAACCGCGGTGCTGAGCTCTACGCTCCCTACAGGACTCCTCCCAAAGCTGCCTCCTCGACCACCAACAGCAGCAGCTGCAACTCCAGCCCCACCTCCAGGTATACCGAGCAGGCCTCCAATATCACACGTTATTAATGGTCTCAGAATAACTTATGGTTTCTAGAGTTGACTCCTGGTCATCTTTAACCTTCCCACGTTTCTCCAACTTGGATTCATTACAAATGCAACATTCCCCAGATGAGGGAGAAACAAAGATTTGAGAGATTTGGTCTGTGGCTCTTGTGCAGCATGATGATTCGGTGAGTGAATGAATGAATGAATGAATGAATGAATGAATGAGTGGGTGGCTGGTTTAAGTTTTGATTGTTTTATCATTTCCTCTTGCAGCCGTATAGGATTATATCGGTCATGATCTGGCTGTGGTTGGGATTACTTTTGATTTTAATATAGCAAATGACTGAATATGATACCCGGCCATTGACCTTACAGATTGCAGTGGTTTCGTAACAGGATGGGGGTGAACATGCCTTGGTTTGGAAGGGAGAACGGGGTCATGCATATTTTAAAATGACAGAAGAGCCTGCAGCTTAATGTTTGGAACCCGCGTGGATTTCTGACATGGTGCTCTGTATTTGAAGGTTTGCTACTTGGGTTTGACGGCAGCTCCACCCTGCATACGGTTCAACCTGTAAAATCATCTCTCAGCTGCATAAATGACAAAACCTTCAACTCTCAGCTTTTTTTTAAAAGTACTTGAGCAGCAGAGAAATCTGCCCTCTTATGATGACAGCTCCAATAAAGGCGTGCTAGCCCTCCACTCGGATGCTGTCAGGCGACTCTTTCTTCTGGCATGCTACAGTCTCCGGGTCTGTTTCCTATTCCTGGCAGCGATGCAGAGACTTGAGGATCCCAGGTTGCTAGGATATTGTGCTTGTAAAAGAGGGGCTTACAAGCTGCTTTGCATATTGTCTAAATCCACCCACTCATCCTCTACTGGAAAGAAAGACACACAACTTATCTTCTCTCTGAGTAAGATCGGGGAATGCAGTGGTGATTTTAAATGTGAACAATGGCCGCATCTGATTCAGGTTTTTCTTTTAAAGTCATTTTTAAGTAAGGTGATCCTTCCTTGCTTCTTTTTTGGATAAACCAGAATTTTAGGTCCCAGGTCCCCTACTTGTGAGTAATCCTGTTTCAGACACTAATTCCAGGCTTCAGGGAGTATCTGCCCTGATGGCACTCTCTCTGAGACAAATTAACGTTTGCAGGGAGCAGAGAACGTAGAAGAGCCAATTTTTTTTTTTCTGCAGTTCCTTCAAAATGTCCGGTTGGAGAACTGATGGGGGAAGACGTTGGTTCTAAAGACTTAAACGTTGCCTTTTAATCAGCCAAATGGTCTCTTTCACCAACAGAAGAGTGAACCCGGGCCGCTTCCACTCCTGCGGGGATAACCATGGCATCAGACCCCCGAACCCCGAGCAGTACCTCACCCCACTGCAGCAGAAGGAAGTGGCTATCAGACACCTGAAGACCAAACTGTTAGAGTCTGAGAACACAGTCCGGGACAGGTCAGTTCACATCTAGCAGCACAGAAGATGTTGCGCTCAAGTTACTAGCATACGATACTTCCTGATATACACATTGTAGGAAATGTGCATTGTGACACATTTTGTATACAATGAATTTCTTTCCTTCAGTTGGATGAAAAGGTCTTTCTTACTTCCAGCAGAATCAAATTTCTCCAACAAAGAATAGGAATATAACATATATATTTTAAAAGTCCAAACATTTTGTTAATTTTCTGTGGACATTATCTTCCCTCGTTAGAGAAACGGAGGTCGGGGAGCTGAAGTCCCAGCTCGGCAGAATGAGGGAAGACTGGATCGAAGAGGAGTGCCACCGGGTGGAGGCTCAGTTGTCTCTCAAAGAGGCTCGCAAAGAGATCAAGCAGCTGCGCCAGGTGGTGGAAACGATGAAGAGCAGCCTGATGGAGAAGGATAAAGGAATACAGAAGTATTTCATCGACATAAACATCCAAAACAGGAAGTTGGAGTCCCTGCTGCAGAGCATGGAGCTGGCCCAGAGCGGCACCAGCCTCCAGGACGACACCACCTTGGACTGCATCTGCGACATCCCCGGCCCCTGTGGGAAGAAGAAGATGGTGGTGGTGGTGGAGGAAGAGGGCGGCCTGGAGCTGGGAACACAGGGGGCGGAGGCGATGGCGGACAGCGGGCTGCTGGCAAACGACGAGATGGCCAACAGAGCGGACATTTTGGAGCAGGTCTTCATGTCCACCGCTGTGGATTTTAGTCAGGACTGCAGCGGCAAGCTGTGTGCGGGGGCGGAGTCCGGGCCTGGGGTGTCGGCGCTGTCAGAAGAGGGACGGTTGATTGAAGACGCCACCGCACCGCCGCTGGCTCTCCCGAACACGGCCTCCATCACCATGAGCGCACCCTCTCAGCAGGACACGGAGGACAAAGGAATGCAGACCGACACGATGCCCGCGGCGCCGGACCTGCAGACCGTGCTCCTCCAGCTGCTCAAGTTCCATGAGGCGACAGGGGGGGAGACGGCTCTGTCGGCCTTCGGGGCCGCTCTCCCAATCCCGCCCTGACTCTCCTTCCGCGTCTGGCGCTCTCCCAGAGTCGAAACCCCACCGACCGAGCAGTCCCGCTCCCCCGGAGAGCCCCGACGACTCTGGCGATTCCGGCCTGGGCTGCTCGGAACCGGCAGAGAGCCGGCGCTTCATGGAAGAGCTGGATTTCAGCGTCGGCGAGGAGGCACCCGGGGCGTCTCCGCGGCTGGATGTGGTCGGCGAGCGTTACTGGAGCCACAGCTTCCTGGTGGACCTGGTTGCCGTGGCAGCGCCTGTGCTGCCCACGGTGGCCTGGCTGTACTCGCGGCACGGCGTGGACGGGAGCGCTCCGGTGTACAACATCGCAGCTCTCATCAGGGGCTGTTGCATCATGGGATTGCACTCGCTTCGTCACGTCACTCGCAGGCCGGATGCGTGAAGGCCTTCACCCCGCATGCACCTGACCTTCAACTTAAAAGCACTAGAGCATCTATTTCAGGAGTATTTGCAAGATTTCTTGCTTCTTTTTTTTTTTTTTTGGTAAACACTGATATTAATGGTGGTTTTTGTCTCGACACGCACTTTGCACTGTGCAGTTACCATGGATTGAAGCAAAATGGTGACAAGAAAGGGAGTATTTCTAAACAGGGTTATGTATGTATTTATTATTGATGTAGAAACTGATCATCTGGGTAGATGGTTTTGTGTTATCGTTGTGTGGTGTCCCTTGTTAGCAGTGTTTATAAAATTTTATTTCCAAAAATTTTATATTGTTTTTGGGAGGTGAAAGACTAGTTGGTTTCTATTTGATAGGTTTGCGATGTCCAGTTTAGTTTTTGTTCAAAAAGAAACCTTCAGCCAAAGCTTTAATAAGAGTTCACTGCTTTTTGTTTTGTGAAGAATCTATGTATTTTTATTTCTCCTCCTTGGGAGTAGAGCTTTATTTGGGACAGCCTGTGCATTGTAATAAAGCAATGCTTGAGAGCAACTGACACTTGTTATGTGCCTGAAATATGTGCAATACTGGTAATTCACATCAAATGTACTTGTATCTTTATTATTAAAGCATGATAAATCCTGGCTATGCATTGTGACTTTCTTTGTATGGTGTGCTTCTAGTTAAGGGGAGGATAACTTTAAAGTATCCTCCCCTTAAGTTTGCCAGTCTTTGCATTTCTACACAAGTCAGGTTTTTTTTCCCATTTGCACAAGATGTTTACATGAATTAATAAAAAAGGAAAAACTTATCGCGTCTGAAACGGAGTGCAACCATGCAGCGTGCTCGTGACTGGCTTATGTAAAAGCTTTCCCGGCCTGTTTGTCAGCTCTCCACCCAAAGGAAGTCTGCAATGAAGTGCATTAGATCCACTTAACTGGGATCTCTCCGAAGCTGTAAAATGTTATCTGTGCCCATTTTGTACCAGTGAAAACTGGGTCAGTGCCAGGGCACATGTTTCCCTGGAAGAACTGTCGGTTATTACATAACGCTTACCCATTTTTCCCTGGAAATGTGGGGGGAGAGGGGGGATAAAGCTGATTAAGTCCAAAATAACTGGACGTCTTTGCTGGGATTACTCTATGTCCCCTCTGCCATATGGCGATGTGTCTAAAATTGCATAAGCAGGACCTCTCGGTTCATAAAGCATCAGACTAGTGAGTAGGAAGCAGGGGTTAAATCGAACCATTTAGCTCATCCCCTTTCATAGAGTGCATTAAACCTTTCTGAATGGGACGGATGAGTGACATCATTGTGATGGTGCTCAGGAGACTATGAAGATATATTTGTGCACAACGTCCCATCTATCCAGGTTAAAGGCCACATTATACTGATAAGACCAGAGTTGATGCTTGCAGCTCTGTGAGGATGCATGGGGGCCGCAGTGCCTTGAGCTAAATGCTAACATCAGTGTGCTAACTATCTTTAGTAGGTATGGTTGTGTGTGTGTGTGTACCATATTTCATGGCAGGCCACTAAAGTCAAAATATTTCAGATATCAATGGAGGCCCATTTAGCACAGCTAGTGAAAAGCTAAATGTCCTTATGATAAACCAAAAGCAAAGTTTAATAGAATACCAGTATGTCCGTTTTTTTAAATACTTCTACATCCACTACATCTAGTGTTTGTACATCAGTCAGCAGACTCATGATCACCTTAAGTTTATTAAAAACCTTTGTTTGGACCACTACAACAAGTGTACAATCCGCCAAATCCTTCAGGATTAATTTAGTTTATGTACCTTGTTTTTACTTAATTATGACAATTATTTTAACAAGAAGTCTTATACATGAATGAGAAAAGAACTGGGTGAGAAACGAGGGATTCTCTGACTAACTTGGGGGGAAATTTCAAAGCAGAACAAGTTACAGCTTTTCTCCATGAAAAACTAAATCAAGTTTGACAAACATTACCTTCAAAATTACAACTGCTTTCAATTAAAGGTGATAACACATTTCACTTCCTTTTAATTTGAACAGAGTATGTTATTTCATTCCTCAATAACAACCAACCAATTAGCTTGCAAAAAATGTACTTTTGGTTACCTCATCAATATGTCCTTTATCAGGTAACACGACAGAGACATGTGTAACCCGTCTGTCAATTTCAATTCATAAAAAAAAAGAAAAAAGCCTTTTTCAACTTCTGTTTCCATGACAACGGCTCGCCTATTGGAAATGGTGCAGATGTTTTTCCAACACTGATTGGTAAATTGCTCAGTCAAAGCCCATTGCATCTGATCAAGCAAGGTTAACTGTTTGGAGGGGACACTGTGATGGGGATCCGGGTTTTGGAAAGACGGCGTGTATGCAGTGAGACCAACAACCATTAAGGAGCAAAGCAATATCACCATTCCCTTTAAAAATAATAATAATAAAAAAACGAAAGCCCTGATAACTGAAGTTGTTCCTTCAATGTCACAAGCTGATGGAGGAGAATGGATGGCAGATCAATAGCCATGTGATTACCATAGGAACCCACAGCTAACCTTCACAGTTGGGATTCTAGTCTATGGTCATTCATCCTTACTCAGAAAATGAATGCTGACGATTTTAATTATAATAGGTTTCCAGTGTATGAAGGGCTGCACAGGACAGGGGGCTAGTGTAAAATATCAAGCATTATTCATGTGAGAAAAAAAAAGTTTTAAGACAATGAATATAAAAGCACAACAATCAAGCAAACCAAGGGATGACACTGGTAGACATACAAATGTTCCTGGGAAAGACACCAATCATTTGTGTTCTATGCTAAAGACCCAACCTAAATGGTACCCTCTAATGCCGCATCTGACATTCAACCTCAGATTAACTCCCAAAAATACAGCTCCCTCGCAGAGCACAATGACCCCGCCCCATAAATAGGGAGTGCACCAAGAGCGTTATCTGGCCTCGACAAGGATGCATTTCAAACTGCTGCAGCTGGAAAATAGACTAAAATGGCTGCTGATGGATTTCTGACTGATGCGTACTGATGGTCTGTAAATCCTGTTTGGTATGTTGACTTCAAAGACGACAATTGATTCATAGTCCTTGCCCCCCTCCCATTCCTTTGGCTCGAAAAAAAAGAGCATCTCTGAAAACGTTACGAAAGCTTGACTGCGATCTTCTGCTCCTTCTTCGTCAGCCTCTGAACATCTTTCTCCATCTTCTTCCTCTGCTGCTCCATTGACCTCTTTTCTCTCTCAGCCATCTTCTGTTGTCTGTGGAACACAGGGCAAGTCAAATTTACGTCTGCAAGCAATGTTACCAGGGCCCACATCAACAGAAGTGAGGCCAGAGCGAGATCGCACGCCTTGCTGTGTTGTTAGAATAGCCCACACGGCCACCTGCTGGCCAGTAGGTGGACCTACACCCCTCTGAGACCAAACTGAAAGTGACTTTACGGTATAATCATCATCATTATTATGGTGGTGACGACGACGCATGTTTAAAGTGTTCTTTTCAAAATAATACAAAAAGGAGAAGAGGTGCCCAAGTCCTGTGTGTTATGGTACGCTGATACCAATAATATATGTTTGCAGACTGCTTTGTTGAGCGATTGATAGTTATTATGTCCCCTTTGTCTTACATACAGTACCAGTCGAAGGTTTGGACACAATCTCTCTCATTGAATGAGAAAATGTTTTTGACTTTTGACTAGTATTGTACAAAACAAACAAATTATGCAACTTGTCCTTTAACTGGCTTATTAACGATGAATGAAAAACATAATTAAAATATCTTGACAAACTGGTACTGGTGCATATTTATGTACCGTGTACCGGCGCAGTAACTTATATAATATTACCTGAGCACCACCTCTGCCTCCCATGCAGCTTCCGACTCGTCCTCCCAGGCATTGGAGTTCTCTTGCCAGGTATCCATTTCTCCCAGCTCAGCCTGTACAGAAGCGTAATAATATAAACACATGTCCACAACTACAACACTTCTATTACACAACCGTAGGTTTCTGAATCAAGCCAGAACTAAGTGCCTCTTAACCAAACAGTTTAGGAGGTCTCCTCTAGCTTTACTAGAGATGAACCATATAGAGACAAATTCACATTGTTGCATTTCTACTAGTTCTCAATTGAATATCCTAATTTAAACCTGTATGTTTAACACATCTGTAACAAATTAGTTGCTCATGAAAATAAAAGGAAATTTAAATATCATGTTGATTAAATAAGTAACTTTTATATTAAAAAGGTCCGACTTGTTGTTTACTACAGCGGGGAAGAAATCCTCAAATGAGAAAGTGACATGGTGCTCTTTACTGGAGGCCCTCAGCCACTTTGACCAATAATGATAGTTTATTGTTGTATGTTTAAGGAACAGAGGACCTGCCTGACGTTTCTTATGGTATAACGCTGTAACTTACTGAAGGTGGATTGAAGGACATCATATCCTGAGAGGCTGCCAGTCTGCTGGAGAAACCTGCTGAGCCGTCAGGTACCAGGTAGTTTAACGGCTCCCGTTTCTTCAGCACTATCTACAACATGGAGACAAGGAAGACGGCGGCTAAAACAGAGGGCTTGCAATCCCACTCACTCATTTAAAGAAAAGGTTCAATAAATGGTCCATGATTTCATATAATCTACCATTGCAGGATCATCTACGTTTACCACTTACTAGTTTACTGATGTTTTTTTAAAGCAGGTCAGGTCTGAAACCAAAACCAACTCCACTAACAACATAAAATGAATACACTTAGGAAGAACATGCATATGCATGCTGCACCTTCTGTGGACATACCTTCTGTGATTTCCTGATGGTGGGGGTCATGTCTTTGAAGTAGTCGGGCTCTTCATCCATCTCGTTGCCTGTAGGGGAAACGTTTCCGTTGCCCCCTTCAATCTTAATGCTTGTGGGAGCCTCTTCATCCCAAGAGCTCCATTCTTCGATCTCTGGCTGTGCAGAATAGACAAAAAAACAAAAAACACTTTAACTAAATGTGTACATGGAATTCAAGAGCAGGAGTTCGTGGAGCTGATAAGCAAATCCATGAAATTCTAGAATTTCTGTTGAATGATTATATCTGTGGTTTGCATTGCCTCAATATTGAAAAATAGGCGATGGACCGCTAGGGGCAGGTTAGCTGACACAAGACTGACCTGTTTTGGTACAGAGGATGAAAAATCCACCGTTGTCGGGAGAGTTATTTGATCACCGCTGAGCTTGCGACCCCTTCCGCTCCTGAAGGTTGAAATTAACTCATTTAACCAATTTAATAGCAGCAGAGACATCCGTACCAAACCAAACCTCATCTTAAAGTTTGCCAATAATGTGCATTAGCAAGATGATCATAAACCGAGCGACGCAGAGTGCGAAAAGTGGTCGGATCCTTTTTAAGAACAGCTAAAGTCCAACTCAGTTGGGTATTTAGAGGCATGCAAATCCCATGTAACGTTAAATGAGTAGCTTCATGACCATGGCTTTGCCGCAATTGTTTTTTTCTAACTTTATTGAGAATCTGGGACAACACAGCGACTTGCAAGTAGCGCAGCCTCTTAAATGAAGTGATGTTTGCTTAATGCGAGGCTTTAGAAATGAACACAAAGGGATTCCCATGGCCATGAAGACACGTATTTAATGTTACATGGAGTTTGCATGAGGAGGACGAGGCGGGTCCATGTCGCTAAATACCCAACTGAGATCGGCTTGTGCTGTTCTGAGAAAGGATGTACCATCGACCACTTTTTGCACGCTACTGCACAAAACAGAATAGTGTGTATCAGAGTATCACTTGTTCAGCTGTGCTCACCTGCATATCAACCTTTTAAAGAAGGAAAGTATGGTGGATAGACATGTGCAGATCTTGAAAAGGCGGAACTGAGTGATGGCCATGATGAAATTGAGCTGTCGGAGGACAAGAGAGAAAATATTTGCATTTGGATTCTAAATAACAAGCAGGACTTGTTTAGCGCCAGAGCACCAGGCTGTGTAGTAAGGCAAGCGTTCAGTAACGTTGGACCGATGTGCAGGTTAGCGTAACATTTAAAATAGTTTGCCATTAACGTATCAACAAAGGTTAATCTGGGGAGCCGTGACATTAGCATCGTATTTAAATGCTGCTCGTCGGCGAAGAGATACGCTTAGCTAACAGGTAGACTGTGCAGGTGTTAACAATAGATGGCTTTGAACATGGTTAACACGACTTTATGCTATATTGACAGATTGTCACCATGCAACAAAGGGCGGACCTGAGGTTAAGGTTAAGATAGAAGACAAGTTCTGCCAGCAATAATGCTGGATAACACAACAGCGGCCACGTTATGGTTTAACTATAGATGTTTGTATTAACATTGGATTAGCCATCATACAAACACTCACCTTGCAAAGGGTCAACGCACCGTTAACAAAACAGCTGCTTCCGTCTTATATGGCAGAGGAGACAAGCTCATGTATTTGCTAAACGTAGCTTACTAGCTTAGCACACAGAAAAACATGATGTTTCTAATTCCTTAAATTGATTACGTCAAACAACACATCGGCAGTGACAAATTATATCACTGTCATTTTAAAGTCATGCATGGAACAGCTGTACACTCCAATGTGGTTTCATGACAAAGCTCCTAAATTCGTGTCGTCTCTCATCTGTGTCCCATGGCTGCCATCTTTGAGCTGGGCGGAGCAGGAACCAAGGAAACCAGAACAGGGAAGTGCAGCGTGGATCCGCTGCGTTCAGGTTCTGTCGGAAACGAGCCTTCCACTATGCTATCCACTATCCACTATCCCGGTGGATCAATTCTTTATTGTAGACCTTTACATTTCTGTCTTGTATAATGTTACGTATTCTCGTGTATTTAATACTATTAATTGTCTGATTGTCTGGATGTTAGAATACATTTAGAAATTAAATACAAATCAAAGCAAAGACAATTCTGAAATACAAAACTAAAAGAAACCATGGTATTACTCTAAATGTTATAGAAGGCGATCTGATGGTCGATTGTATACGATTTATTGCACATATTAACATGACGGTATGGAAAGTTGTAAAGGGGAATCTCAACTTGTGGCACAGCAGGATGCCTTCCTGGCGGAATGCTGGTTCTGGTTTGTAAACATAACCATTGCTGTCGTCACTACAAACTATCCAATCAACACACGACTGGGACGGAAGTGGCATATTTGAAAACTTTCAGTTGACGGCGATCCTTTTTCGTACTCCATTACGTGGAACGGGATTAATGCTATAATAATCAAGGTGAGATATTTTAGAGCAATATTGCCTTAATGTGAATGCACACGTTTGAATGCAGGTTTTTTTGTATACTTATTGACCGTGGCGGAGCAAAGTCGTTACCTACGAACACGCTAATCGTGAACAAAAGCGTTGACATGTAGCTAGCTAGTTAGCTGACCGACCTAACGTTAAGTCAGACTGTAAACACTAATACGCAAGGTACAACTTTGTCTAACAATATATATTGAATATGTCAGTGGAACCCTTCCTCGCTACGCAGCTATCTTAAATACCATTTTTCTTTCAAGAAAGTTTGTAGACGTGAATAAATAAAGCGTCGTCAAAGCTTCACGTTGTATGATAACGTGCAGTTTATTTCTTTTAGTTGTCTTAACGTTACTCAATCAACTACCTCCTGGCTGATAACGTTCTTATAGTTTTGCCATTTTTTGTAGGCGAAAGTTCCATTAAACGTCCGCTAATTCATTTCAGATGGAAGAAGAGGAGCATACCGACAGGAAGCAGCAGCTGGCCATGTTTTGTCAAAAGATCAATACAATTATAAAGTGTTATGATGAAGGTAATGAGTACTCCCGCCACTGTGAGTTCCATATTCATCAGTATCCATAGTTACATTCTTCTTAAAGTAATCACACCACCTCTGCATTTGTTACAGATAACACAAACAATATCAACCATGTTATCGACTCCAACTCGCCGGAATCGTGTCTCTCCTATTTGATGGACCTGGAGAAGAAAGGGGATCCTCGCTCAAATCATAACCACCTCACCAGACTGATTGACTTTTATACCAGAGTGTTTTCCAACATGCCACTGGGAAAACACTGTCACAATGAGAGCTATGCCAGGTTGTTGGTCAGATTTGCAGAGCTGAAAGCGTGAGTAACCAAGCTATTACTTCATAACAAAACTTTTATCCTTCTGCTTTTAATTCAGCATTCATTGGTACATTGAGTTGGCCAGATCATTCACATATTCAAAAATAATAATTAAATCTAGGTTTGTCAATTGGTCTTTTACCTGTTTTTGATTAGGATTCAAGATGTCAATGAGGCGGAAGCCAACTTCAACGTGGCAAGATCTCACAGCCAGAATTTTGCATTTGTTCACATCGCACATGCACAGTTTGAACATTCTCAAGGTAGGTTTGTTTGTTGGTCTTGTACATATGAGCACATTCTCGCTAGAGGTTAATTCGGGGTATTGCAGTGTCTGCTATGTCGTCTGACCAGGCAACACAAAGAGGGGCATTCACATAGTGCAGAATGCCATTGAACTGGGTGCCAAACCAAAGGAGCTGCTTGAAGCTGCCTTGCAAAGCATGCAGTCGGTGAAAACCCGTTTATTTCTTTCAGAGGAAAAGGAAAATGTACTTCGTGAGTTTTTTTTTTTTTAATTCCAAAATTTTTTTTGGAATACTGTTGATGTTCAATATATATATATATATATATATATATATCTCATTGTCTCATTTATTTGTGGTTTCTTCTTGACAGAGTTGTCGAGCAGTAATCCGCACGGTTCAGTCAAAAAGGGCTCCGTGTTCCAAAAAGTGTGCAGAACATCGGACGGCACCGGTGACTTGCAGCTCTCCAGTATTTTTGGTTCAGGGTAAGAATAATTTAATTATTTAACACTATAGTTCGATCTAGGAAATATTCAATATTTTGAATTCTGGCCTGCAGGTCAGAGCCCCTTGGTAGATCATCAGATGAACAACTATCGGGCTGGAGATCTGAATCTCACTGCAAGAGGAAAGTTGGCATGGTGAGAGTTGCAGGCCATCCTACTTGTTTTTACACTTTTTACGCTTTTTTTGTTGTGATTCTTTTACTTTTTATTTTTCCTATTCTTTCAAATACGTTTTTGTATGAAAATTAACTATGAAATAGCCCTTGAAGTAGTTGAGGTGGCATTCTGTACTTTTGTATCCCAGCCGGGGAGAGTTCCTGTTGTACCTTTCCCCATCCCAGAAAAGAACGATGATGACGACATTAATGAGAAGCACTCAAAGAGAAACGATTCGTCAATCCACACAAGCTTGTCCAGGTAATATTTCATATTAACATTTATTTGCAATTTCTATTTTGTCAAAGTAATACTACATGATAGTTTTCAGTGTTTTCCTGAGGTATACAGCTTTATATGGGGGGGAACTGGCCGCAGTGTGAGTGTCTCCACCTTCTTTCAAATAGCCGTCAGTGGTCCACTCATATTGTTGGAAAAATACTGAATACAATATTGTGTAGAAGTGTATATACATTATATCAAAAGCATACTTTAATGTGTTGTTGATGCTTAATTTGTTCAATTTTCTCTCAGGCAGACATCTGGTTCTAACGCAAACCTGCTGTTTGGGCTTTCCTCTACGAAGAAAAAAGATGTCGATGTAGATCGATTGCACCTTCGGGTGAGTAGAAAAGGGAAGCCATGGAAGTTTTGGTTGCGCTGTGTGAGAATAGTCATAACCTTGAGTTAAAGAAACAGTGTAACCTGGTTCTGCTGTGTTCTCAGCCACCAGCTGTCAGTCCCCAGCATTGGGAGGAGCAGGCCGCCATGGACTCCACCACCACACTCCTCAACACGCATGACGCTAGGCACGCCCCGAGAATGGAGGGTAAAACGCTACCTGTTTTTCCATTACATCTTTTAGTGCTCTGGGAACAAGTTGCATTTGGGGTTTTCAAGGTTTCGATGACTTCCCGTTTCTCCCCTTGCAGACGTAACGTTCATCTTCGACCAGGTCGTCAGTACAAATTCCCCAGAGTCGTGTTGGACGTATCTGATGAACCTGGAGAAAAGAGGCAGCCCCCACACAGACGTCACCCTGCTGAATAAGCTCATGGACTGTTATTCTAAAATCTTCTCCAGGCTGCCGATAAGGCAGTTCAGCAAAAATTACAGCTATGCCAGAATACTGGTCCGATATGCAGAACTCAGGGGGTGAGTTTCACAGTATTATCCCCCATCAATGTGTGCATCTAAAGTAGGGCTGGTCCGAATACAATTTTTTTTAGCTTCGAAGCCTCGGTAGTAATGAGCATCGAATATTCAAAGCTTTGGGGCTAAATATATTATTATCTCTAAAGGCTGGCTAGGTACTCACCCCATTAACCAATCCATGGCGCTGTTGTGGGTAGCTTAGCTAACGTTAGCTAGCAGAAGCTACAGGCGGCCCCCTAGTTTGCCCAGCCACCACCCCTCCTGCCCTGCCTGCCCCGGCCCCCGCGCGTCCTGTCGCTCTCTGGGTGCTGCGGTGTCGCCCGGCTGCCGGGTCCCGGTACACCTTGAGCGGTTGCCCTTGTTTTTGTCCTCAGCTCAGCTCGGCATTTTGTCTTCTTTTCGTTGAGTTGTGGCGGTTAACGAATATTTTTTCTTTTCCACAATGTCAAAGCAACGCAGCGTAACCCAAAATACAAGCTCAGGCACGCACTTCTGTCCATGCAAACTGCGCCGTTCTGCGCTCTAGCCAAACAATACTCCCATTTCAGGAACACGTTAGTAGTCTTTATTAAGTATAATGAGGTTGGGTTGTCCATCCTATTAATATGGCTAGGCTATATAAGAAAATTGTAAAAGAGATTATTATATTTCGAATTTATTTAAGCGTGAATGAGAACCGTTTGGAGGGGGATGCCAGGTTGTGCCCCAAAAAAAAAAATGTCTAGTTTTCAAATCCAATACCAACCCACTGATTGAATATTCAAGCTCCGCCCTAATCTTAAGTACTTTAAAATGCATAGGAAAACATGGCTCAGCTTTTACTTTTAGTTATGTATTTTGTGAACTTACTGTGAGATTTTGGAAAACCTTTGTCTTAAACCTTTATGGGGATTTTGTCACACTGTACTGCAATTCAATGGAGGTAAGCCCAACAATATTTTTCGCATTATTTCCCAGTCCAAACGTGGTGTTGTGTTGCCAACTGGTGCTCCTGTATGATAATTAAATGTTACCATTGTCATGTATCATGTGTAAAAGCATGTGTGACTGGTCTTGCTCTCAAAGATAAAACCAGTGCATACAGCGCTCTGACTGACTCCAAAAAACATTCTTTTTGCAGGATTGAGGATCCAGATGAAGCTCAGGACCACTTTATAGTCGCGAGATCCAACTGTAAAGGCTTTGCCTTTGTCCACATAGCACATGCACAGTTTGAGGTTTCTCAAGGTAAAATAGCTTTGTATTTTGGTTTCTATAGATATCTGACAGATTAATACAGAAAAAATACTATTATTTATGGATAGATGTAAGGTTAGTTTTTGAAAATTGAGGTGATCTTCAAAATTAACCGACTTGATTGTACAGATGCGTCTTGTGATTGCATTTTCCTTGTCCCCTTTTAAGGTAATGTTATGAAAGCAACTTCCATTCTGCACAGAGCCCAGGCATTAAACGCCAGGCCCGCAGAGCTGCTGGAGATGGCCGTACGGAACCTGAAAGCTGGAGAGAAACAGCTCGTGGTCACTAAGGAGGAGGAGCCTCCCGCAGGTAGAGGTTAACCGAGGAGAGGTGTTGAAGCACGGAGTTGGAGATGGTCTGTCACTCAAAGGGTCTTCTTTTTAGATTGGAGAACAGTTGCTGCAGTGAGTGCTTCTACCGGTGGGAGAAACCAGGAGCTTCAGCTGCCCGCTCGGGTCCCCCTGAGCCGGTCAACTGAGCAGCCGAAAGCTGTCAGCAAGGATCCGGCATCCGAGTGGAAGGTGCCAGCTGTCACCAACCGGCACGTTTCCCCAGAGGTCTGCAGACATCCGTTGGTAGTAGTGCAGAATGTTTCATAAGCTGCTTTCTCGACGTCCGATTTGGGGACTGATGACTACTTTCCCCTTATTTGTCTGTGTTTATAATGATTTATATATGGACCCTAGTGCTGATCAAATGGTTCTAAATCTTAGGATAAGCAAACTACACCTCCTGGGCCCGTTCCCTTTATGCTGGAGTCCCTACGTACTGCGTCCCACCATCATCCTTCAAGACTGAACCCACAGTCGGTCTGTCAGACACCCAACGGCCCCAGGAACCCCAGTGCTAGCAGGTATTACTTATTTGCATGATCTATTATCTATATTATGTGCTGCTTTTTTCCAATGAAACAACTGTGAGCAATAACACGCCCCTCTCCTCCCCCAAAGCTTTATTACTCCTGTTGTAAAGAGAGGCCCCGAGGTGTCGTCCTCTGCGGTAGCAGCACACAGAGCGGGACCCGCTCAGCAGCCATGCACACCTCTCAACCAAGCGCCGGGCTTCCAAACTCCACAGGTACGTCTTGTGTGTGTCCTGTCCCCTCCCCGCCCCCTAAATCTGTGTTTTAGACCGGCAGCACATACTGCACGGGTACACAAGCTCCTTTTACAATGGCAGTAACTTTTTGGGCTGCAATGACTTGGCAATCAGTGATGTTTTTTTTTTTACTGTCTTCAAATACACATACTGATAAAACTAGGGCCATCCTACACATGTAGTTAATAGTATTATTTTCCATCTACTTAAAGGACCAGTGTTTGTTTTTCTTGCATTAAAGTTAAACTGAAAACCCTTTGTTTGAATTCAATTCCAGTCGTCCTTCTCTGCGTTGTCAAATGAAACTATCACCATCAAGGGAAAGCAGTTCTTCATACTCAAGATGATTGGACGTGGCGGGTCTAGCAAGGTAAAAACATTGGAAACTGCTATTCTGTTACAGCGATCGTAGGCTTGGCTTTTTGTAATCTGCGAGCGTTGTGTTCTCCGTTTCAGGTCTACCAGGTCCTCGATCACAAAAAGCAGCTGTTCGCTGTGAAATACGTCGACCTCGAGGAGGCTGACGCTCAGACAATAGAAAGCTACAAAAATGAGATTGTGCATCTGAACCGCTTGCAGCAGTACAGCGATCAAATTATCAAGCTGTATGACTAGTAAGCTTTTTAAATGTTTTTAAAGCCATCAGCAAGTCCCCTTCAAACTGATGTGTACAAAATGAAGAAATATAGTAGTTTAATATTTAACGGATGTGTTTGCAGTGAAATGACCAACAGCTACATCTACATGCTGATGGAGTGCGGTAACTTGGATCTGAACACTTGGCTGCGAAACCGCAAGACCGTCAATCCGCTGGAGAGGAAGTTCTACTGGAAGAACATGCTGGAGGCCGTCGACACCATCCACAAACACGGTGCGCCTTTCTTCATCCCTCTCACTGCGGCTCCCTCGGTCTCAGGTGTTGTCTACTCCGATGAACTGTGTTCGGTTGTCCTAAATGTCCTCTGTGTGTTCTCGTGCAGGGATCGTACACAGTGACTTGAAGCCAGCTAATTTTGTCATCGTGAACGCTTCGCTGAAGTTGATAGACTTTGGCATCGCCAACAGAATCCAGCCATGATGTCACGAGCATCATGAAGGATTCCCAGGTACAGTTTTTGTTACACGTATGCGGCGAATGTTGTGTTAACATGCAGCACCAATGATAACAATGTTGGTGCTATGATGAAAAACGGAAACCCCAGAGTGAATGCTTGAGATGCATTGACCTGCACTTCACCATTGCTAAATTGAAGTAAGTGAGTTAGTGCAACACACCGTACGCACACAGCCAGCAGACATGCAGAACACAGCCCCTCTCATGAACGGGCAACAACCAAACCAGGTGTTTTGAAATGTAAGGAGCAAATGGTCCTGTAAACGCAGTTGGGCTGTGTCTGATTGATTCCTGGGGCGGAAAGGTGACGTAACCCATGGCTGTTTTTTTTTTTTTTTTTCAAACACAGGTTGGAACCTTGAACTACATGCCCCCCGAAGCCATCAAAGACACCTCATCCCAGGCAGGGAAAGCCTGCTCAAAGGTACCGAGCTCACCCAGTGGGCTGAACATGCACAGCTATCATGATCCCAGGGCTGTTTGTGAAGGCGGTTTCTCTCCGTTTCTCCCAAAGATCAGTCCCAAAGGTGACGTGTGGTCCCTTGGGTGCATCCTGTACTGCATGACCTATGGGAAAACTCCGTTCCAGAGCATCACCAATCAGATTGCCAAGCTGCATGCCATCGTCGACCCTTCTCATCGGATGGAATTCCCTGACATTGGCGAGAAAGATTTGCTGGATGTGTTGAAGGTGTGAGACCCCAACTAAACTGTGTTGGTGTTGAATTATTTTGTCCACGATGGAGGCACTCCTGCTTGTAGAAAAGCTTAAATATTACTTGGTCTATAAATGTGTGTCACATTTTATTATATTTATATAGTAAAGTTTGAGTGTTGCAAAATGTTAAAATACAGGGTAGGACATACATTAGTGTATTTTACAGGTTTCACTATAAATATTAACGTCCACATCCGTTTAAAATGTGGCTACTGTTGATGTTGTGTGAACTACTAATCCGTGGGTTTGTCTGTTTGTTGCAGAGGTGCTTGGTACGAAACCCACGAGAGCGAATCACTATCGCAGAGCTGCTGGAGCATCCATACCTGCAGCAGAAGAACCAAACAACACCTGGACCAGGTACACACACACACACACACATCAAAGTATATACTTGGAAGGCAGCTCTGCTGTTCACCACGTGACCTTTACCTGAAACCTCCTCACCTCTTTGAGAAGGTTGCAGTAACGGTGATCTCCAAAGGATCCTAACAGACCTCGCAGCCCTCCAGTCTCCAAAGAGCATCGTCCGAGCTGCTAATGTAAGATTTACGAGGGACATCATTTGACCTTAGATCCAAGAGTTTGTTAAATATTAACTCTGCCTTCTGCTTTTCACAGAATCTGGCCAGAATGTGTAGCAGCGGCAGGAAGTTGGACGTTGCAGAGTGCGCAAAGTCATCCACCTAATTGTCCTGCATTGTTATTTAGATCATTCCCTTTCTTTTTTTTAACTCCTCTTAACCACTTCAGTAGAGTAACAGTAGTTTCTGTAAGGTGTAGGACTTACAAATGTATTGTTTGTGACTTTTGAAACAAAATCATTATATTTCTTCATTTTACTCCAAGTCCTCTGATAGTAAACGTAAGCATACAGCATAGTCAAATAAAAGATAAAGATATTTTCCAAAAAAGATATACTCAATGTCTCGTGTTTTGATTTTTGTAGTATTCTAAAATCCTTTCCACAGGCCTCTAGTGACAATAATACAATCTGAAGATCACACTTAACTTTTATAGCATCCTTGACTTCCCCCTGAAATTCTCGAGCAATTAATTAATTTCGCAGAATATCATTTTATAGAACTGTTAGGTAGTGACACTGCTTCTGGAAGGGCAAAAGGGGGTCATTTTTGCTATTTTCACACATTATTTCCTTATGGAATTAAAATTGATAATGCCATCGTCTTGGAGCTTCTGATAAATCCAGCGCTCTAATATATTACCATAAAGGATAATATACTAAATCTTATACCCGAAGAAGTGTGATATGATACAAACACTGTTTATTTAGGTATATTTTATTCAGGAAGTTGTATTAATTCAATTTATATTAATTTTCTATCATACAATGTGTATAGTGTTCGGACCCATACAAAGATCTTCGATTTAGAGTCAAAGATAGTTGTGACAGTGACATCTACGTCTACGTTAACACCCAGCATTTAAACAGCTGCTCGACAGTGACGTCATTTGGTCGTTGCCATTAGCGTGCATTGTGACGCTCACACCGCCCCCCCTTCGACCAATGATTATCTCCGCATGGAGGCTGGCTGCCACGGAGAAAGAGAGACAAGAAGTCTCACTCTGCCAATATTCCAACGCAAAATGAGCGTTTCAATATATACTTAAATATCCCGTAACAATTTGATTCGAAGATAAAACGTTTTTAAAAAGTAAGCAAATAGGCAATACATGGCTTTCCTGTCCATGCGACATACGACATCCTCTCTCCTTGAACCCCCCCAAAAGCTTTTGACGGTTTAAAAAAGCCAAGGTGTTAATGCGATAACAACAATGTATCTGTACAACAATGTATTTTTTTCAGCCGTTGTTGAAAATATAAATTGGGAATGAACTCTA
Organism: Apeltes quadracus; assembly: GCA_021346845.1. Classification (NCBI taxonomy): domain Eukaryota; kingdom Metazoa; phylum Chordata; class Actinopteri; order Perciformes; family Gasterosteidae; genus Apeltes; species Apeltes quadracus. The sequence goes on along the minus strand of CM037936.1, from coordinate 14,569,786 downwards.
GTGTAGAGATGGAAAGCCTGCATTTCATGTGTTAAAAGGATCGCTTGTTAGAAATAGTGATATCCTCGCACGATTAGACGATCTTCGCTCTTTGCCCTTCCTGGATAACTGTAACAACAGCGATGGCGGCTGCTGCACGGTTTTTCATCCGTGGTGCCCGCTCCAAACTTCCCATATCTGCAGTTTGCTTTGGCCCTCAAAGCTCTTTTGCAGCCAGTCTGCTCAAGTTGTCACCGGGCTCCAGCTCCCGGACACAACGGAGACATGTAGCGCACTTTACCTTCCAGGCTGACCCCGAGCCGACGCAGTATGGTGAGTGTCTCGTTAGCAGGCTAACGATAGCTGACGGCAATCGTTACATTAACAGGAAATAATTATGTAGGACATTTTACACAGTTTCAACTGTCAGAAATGAAAGTGACTCACCAGCATTGGCAGCAGCTTCTTTTTTATCTCACTAAGTTTAATCAATGACAAGTAAGTTCCCTTCGGATGCGTATTTTAGGTTTCAAGTGTCCTCGTCACACCTGTGTAACCTGCACGTTAGACCACGGCTGCCTCCAAACTAGTGGTGATGTCACACAAAGCTGAGCTCGGAGTCACTTTCCCCTTTATGAACGTAAAATCATCCCTCTGCCGAATGTCCACGACATCAAATGTGAGCTCTAAACACGACACATGCTGCCCCACAGTAATGCGGATCAACTATGGCTGATGTGAATGAAAGTATTTCCTAATCCCATGAGGCCATTGTTTCTTTTTTCATGTTCAGTCAACCAGGATGTTGGCACCCAATAAAGAGTCATTGTTACTGGTTCCAGTAAAACAACCTGCAGGCAGGATCTGATGTTCCTGTTTTATGACACACCAATTCTCTGATTGGAAGCAGTTTGTCAACTTTCCTCAATGTGGTTTCTTTTCCTGCAATTACTAATGTTTGTTCAACAGTGTAGTTATTAGTTGAATTGCATACGAATAAATTGTTTGTGGTACGTCTTTGTTTCATTCGTTTCATTTTGTACAAACTTTTAGGCCCCACGGCGAAGATGAACATGTTCCAGTCGATCACAACTGCTTTGGACCACACGCTGGCCAGTGACCCAACAGCAGGTACACATTATATAGCTTTTATAAATTGGCCATCTGTAAAGGGTCAACCTCATTTGACCTCATGTAGCAGGTCACATTTGAAGGATTTAAAGGATAGCGCTATTGTTACTAATGGATTGTATATTGTATGACTTTAAACCATTTTGTATTATAATTATGTTGTCGTCATGCTGTTTGAATCTGCCGTCATAGTATAATATATCAAACAACAGACTATTCATGTTTATGTATGACACAAATCCAACCTCCCGTGGCAGTCATAGCTGGCAGGAAGCTTTTTTCCTGTCAAAGCCTTTTTTTTTTTTTTTTAATGCAACTAATGGTTCAACCTTTTAGGTGATGTAGCACTGGTTAGTTTTCCCATTCCTTAAATTTAACCGGAACGTTCAATTCTCTACTGCCTGTGTTAAAATGTTGATTGTCAGTTATGGATCTCCGAAATCACGGCTAAAATATATATTTTTAGTGCCACTTTTCTAGCTACGTCTACACACATAGGAAAGGACACCTATATGGTATTATTGACGGTTAATTATGCAAATTGAACATTCTAGTGAAGGTGAAGTCCTAATGTTCACCCTGGTCCTCTACACAGTTGTCTTAACTGAGGAGCAGTCGATGAGTCCTTTGTGGCAAACTTGTAAAAGATTGCTGTATGAAAAGAAAGGGGAACAATGTGTTATGAGTTGTTCATGAAGGGTAGATTTGTATCTTAATCACTTCTTTTTATATAATCATACATTTCTTTATCTCCCATCTCATGTTGTGACTTTTAAAATTTGTTTTTTTGTGACAAAATATTATATTGTTCTCCAATGCATCAGAAGAGAACTTGACTGCCTGTGTTGTGTGTGTTTCCCTGCAGTTATCTTTGGGGAAGATGTTGCCTTCGGGGGAGTGTTCCGATGCACAGTGGGTCTCCGAGACAAATACGGTAAGATGTTCCTCTTCTGTCGGCCTTGAACCACGTGTCCACTAGGCGGCAGCAGAGGACTGTGGACAATCTTGCCACTTCCTGTCTCGCAAGGTCATATTACTGTTCAGTGTTCACCTAGAGGACCAGAAGGATCTCTTTGCACTCATTTTGCAGCAGCTTGACAAGCGAGACACAAGCGAGCTGATAAAGGAACACCAGTTCCTTTGTGGAAGCTACTCCTTTGATGCTGGTGCTCAAATGTTGCCAAAGATGTTGCTTAAATAGTGTATCAGGCCCCTCAAACTAGCTTGCACATATCAAGCGGTCCTTTTAATTTGCCCCTTATGAATATGGTTGGAGTCTTTGAAGGGTAAATTGTATGTGGATTTATCTGCTTTGCTTGGAACCCACAGAGAGATCTGCATTCACCGTCCGTTTCATTAGTAGCTTATGTGTCCTCCTGGTTTTAGTAGCTGAGGTCTTTCTCTTCAAAGGAAACTGATGCTGTTGCCAACATTTAATCATTTAATTGACCTATCCTGGTAAAAAACTAATAGCAGCTCTTTGTTAATTATGAACTGCTGCTGTCAGAAACCATGAAAATAAAAAATAAAGGTCCTTTTAGAGAGCCGTGCAAATCTCAGTGGAGAGTGGAGGCATCTCACAGAAAGGAGAATAACACTGGCCCACTTCAAGCCGCCTGAGGGAATAACCACCTACACTTTAATCATCAGGTGGCGGATAAGCAAGATACGGAACAATGTCTTAGCTAAACTAATTGATGGGGGAGGATGGGGGGGGGGGGGGGGGGGGGTAAAGGTTCCAGCTGGGAGGCGCACCAGGCTGGCGAGAGATGAGAAGTTGGGGTCACATTGCTGGAGTGGTATCGGATGCGGTCGCCTCGGATGTAGTAGTCTTTGAGCCCAAAGCGGTCTGGTCCCTTCCCATGTCTGCAGTTGACAGTCTGAAAATGAAAAGTTAAGTCCTCTGGGAGCCGAAAGGACAAACGTCATGGCAACGGTATTAAGATGTTTTTCCGTCTGCAGCAGGTTATGTCTCAAGATCGACGCTGAGTAGACTTGATCTCTGTTTAACCAAAGTGTTGGTAAACAATTACATTCCGACCCAAATTATTTTTTTAGCCAGTAAATCTGGGAAAAACCAAGCTATGCAGGCCGAGGCTGCTTCTTTTCCTTCTATTGTTTATCAAGGCGCACATGTAGGATGCATGTCAGCAGGTTGACTTTTCCTAGTTTATTTTGTGTATTTCTTCCTTTTCAGGAACGTAGTGCCAGAGCCTCCACAGGGTAGCTGCTTCTGCCTTTTGTTTTCATTGACGTCAGGAGTGTTGACCTTTTTTTACAGCGATCATTATTTTCCATCTCATCTTTGCGCACAGTGACCGGAGCAAATCTGTTTATATCCCCCTTGCGACTGAAAAGGACGGCGCACACCTTTGCCACTCGCCATCATTATCCGGAGCAGAGGTTAATGCTGGGCCGACTGAATGGCTTTTCACGAGGCGGATGCATTCTCCTCGCTGACAACGGAAACCGTGTGTGTGTGTGTGTCTGTGTGTGTGTGTGTTGGCTGGCCGTAAAGGCTATAAAGTGTACCCTAACATTTACAACTATTGAAATATGTATTCTAGTCCAGTGTGAACAAGCATTAACCCGACGGTGCAAACGTTGTGCTGGTACACAGGTTCTGTTTTTCTCCAAGTCACAGTTTCCATAGAAACTTATTACACTCGCGTGGCATTTAATTATTATTTTTCGAATCCTTATCAAGCTCCCAAGATAACCATCTGCGATAGGTTTGACTTTCCACCTTTTGTTGTAAAGGAATCTTGTTTACACAATGTTGCTTGAAATAATTCACAATAAAGGCCTTTTTATCTGATTCAACACGGAAGGGAAACAAGGTATTGGAGCAAATTTGTTTCCGTCGTTGTTGGGTTTTTTTGTACGGACATTTGTATTTTTCCCAGCAGAACTGAAAAAGACTGGATTAGCAAATGAGATGCAAGCAAAAAATAACAACTCTCGACCAAAATTTGGAGTCCCACTCTTGCGGCCCTTCTTTAGATTACAGGGTGGAGGACTTTGGATGTTGTGTCGGCGCATCATGGTGAGCTACAGCTGACGGGGAGTCATCGTTGGTCACTCCGTTTGTTTTAGGGCAGCATGGCATTTTTAAGCAAAGTCAGTAAGTGTGCAGCGTGGGCCCGGTTCTGTTTCAAATGTGGACAGTGTTCTCAATTAAATGATGATGATGATGATGTGAGTGTGTGCGCCTTCCACTGCTAGTGCTTCATTCACTTCAACCGTTTTCCTCCTCTCCCCCAGGTAAGGACCGAGTCTTCAACACTCCCCTCTGTGAGCAGGGCATTGTGGGATTCGGTATCGGTGCGGCTGTGGCTGGTGCTACAGCAATTGCCGAGATCCAGTTTGCCGACTACATCTACCCGGCCTTTGACCAGGTAAGTCGGGAGATTTTCTTTTTTCTTTTTCGCTCGCTTTGTACATTAAACGTTTGTGCTAACAAACTGTGGAAAGTGCCGTCATGATGTCTTTCAAGGTCAGCAGTCCAAAATGTAAGCATCCTTACTTGAGATGACGACAGAGCAAGTTCCATATAATATCCAAAGTTTTTAAATCGCCTAATTTGGCCAGTTTCACAGACGGATACACAAGAACTCTGGATGTTGTAAAGTCCCCATAGATATTATGTGTTGCTGGAACATCTGGAAATAGAAACTTTAATTTGGAGTCATTTTATACTTGTGTAAATATCGACGTGGTTCAGGAAGAAGTGCTCTTTTCCTTTGTCCAAGGGCTGGAATAGAAAGACGGAAAGTTACGCTTGATGTAACTCCTACAGCCTGCTTGTGCATCAAAATCCTTCTTACACTCAAAGCCTGGAACTACTATGAAGGAGCCTCTAAAAGTCATCACATTCAAAACTTGTTTCAAAAAAGAAATGCTCAATGGAGCTTGTACATCCAGTTGGCATTCTGCAAAGCATGATGACCACGGCATTGGCAAAAATTAAAAGATGAGTCACTAATGAATGAACCCACGTGTGGTGAAAACAGTGAACAAATTTGTGGCCGTGATGAGTGTATTCTACATCGGTTTATAATCTCACGTGCTAGACGATCGCATACCTGATTTTCAAAACAATTCCTATAAAATATGTGCGTATGGCTAGTCAAGACATTGAGCGACCAAACCTCAGGCCAGGGTAAAATATTTACTTATTTCTATGCTGCAGGAATGTAAATTGAACTTGTTCTACCTGCTTGCGGCACGAGAGCAGACAAACAAGCTAAACATCAAGGTCCAATTCGGCAGAATGATGACCCAGAGCATGATTATGTAATATGCAGTATATTTGTTGTGCATCCATGTGACTCGTAACCGAAACTGTTTTTAAAAGCTTTAATATGGTATGTATAAGCTTCAAGAGTATCCACAGGTGTGTGGTCTTTATTCATTAAAACAATAGAAAGCCCTCCGTCTTCCAGGGAGCTTTTTTGCTGAACAGGACGTGCGGTTGATTAAAGCGTCACTCCCTGAAAAAGAACCACGTGATGTTTACAACACGGCCGTCCCAAAAGGACCAGTAACGCTTTCCTCTTCCTGTCAACTAACAACGTGCGGTTGTGTTGACCTGAATTACATTGGTCTCTCTCCAGATTGTCAACGAGGCCGCCAAGTACCGCTACCGGTCCGGCAACTTGTTCGACTGTGGCAGCCTCACCATCCGAGCGCCGTGGGGGTGCGTCGGCCACGGGGCGCTTTACCACTCTCAGAGCCCCGAGGCCTTCTTCGCCCACTGCCCCGGCATCAAGGTCAGCCACGGGGTTCATCACTGGTGCTCCTTTGTGTGTTTGAGTCATGTTTACAGATCCGTTCTTCCACTTTCTTTGCGTCAACGTCTTACCCCAGAACTTGTGAAAGAAGGTATTCCAGGAGAACATCTTGGCGCAGACCGAGACGTCTGATTCCATTTGTGGAGCACAGTCCCAATTTGAAGTCTTCAGTTAGTCATGCTCAAACCCAACCACAATACTGAAAGTTACTGCACAGTAAATAGTAGTGACGAGTAAATACAGAATAAGTGAATGAAATAAACAAACACTTTGCATGTTGTCGGCACACAGAGGAACGCTGCCGAATTCTGCCTGATCTCGGTTTTAATGATTCGACTCAGAGCTGACCTTTTTGAGCAAATCTAAAAGTGTCATTTAATATTTTGAGTGATTCTCTTGCAACCTCATAATTTACAAACCAATGCAGGCAAAATGATTTATATTTTAAAGTATTAGTATTGTATTAGCTTAAAGGTTCAACAAATATCATCTAGACGACCTATCGTGTCCGTTTTCACTTGGTAAGGGAAGCACAGCTGTGTTCTGCTCCAACTCGACAAAGTCAAAGTTCCTATAAACAAACTCTGGGATTTTGTGATTCCCCTTTTCTGTACGAGGTAACAAGCTAAAAGGACTCGAATGAGAAGAACAACGGCAGTTAGTAACAGATCGTCATTGGGACAACGGGGTTGTGCGCAATTATTGTGGCGGCAACTGTAGAATATACTGTCCAGTAACATAAATACATTGTTATCTCAACTTTATGCTGGACACTAAACGCACGCGAGAGGGAGAGCCTGCATACATGCAACCATCATCAAAGTGTCTGGCGCCGCAGAGTGGGAATGACTGTGTGGTTTATAACCACCGCTGAGAGCAATAAATATGTTGTCTGGCAGCAAATGTCAGGCTGATAAATGTTGATAATTGTGCAAACAAGTATCTCCGTTCGCTCCCACGTAGAGTCCGTCCCACCACACGGTCTTTATTCCGCTTTGGCCCGATTCTGACCCCAAGTACCATTTTTAAGAGGTTTAATATCTGATTTAGGCGTTGATATGAAGCCTTGAGCCAGAGTCCCCTCTCTGCATTAAGCAGTTTGATCTTAACGGTGGGAATTACAGAAAATGAGATGTTGCATGCACGGCAGGGTTTTAACATTTGCATCTGATGTGCCCTTCAGGTCGTAATACCTCGTAGTCCGGTGCAGGCGAAGGGATTGCTCCTCTCCTGCATTGCTGACCAGAACCCCTGCATATTCTTTGAGCCCAAGATCCTGTACAGAGCTGCAGGTAAGCAAACCGGCGTCTGAACCCTACTTTCACAGAGCTCGGTGCAGTTCTATCTGGTATTGCACCAGTATTACACGCTCTCAGCTTCCTAGGAAAGCCGCCGTTCCTCGGTGGACACTGAACCGTCTGCGGAGCCCTATTGGAACGCTCCGCTGTGTAGTGTTAGGTTAGGGAACAATGGATACGTCCCACTGCAAACACTGCCGGTAGCATCAGCAGGACGGCAAGTGTGGAGCACATGAAAGTGATGACGGTGCCCGGCTCGATCCTGGCGCAGCTTCAGAGCCCGCAGGCCTTCGCTTCGGGCAGGCTGCCTTGCAAAAGGGCGCCCAGAAGTGGTGAGTTGTCGGTAGTTGTTGCAAACGGCGCTGTCTTGGCAACGCGCTATTAGTTTGCTATGCATGATCAACGCATCGTTGGAGGCTGTAGGAATGTCTGAGCCTAATTTGGGAAATTGACGGCTAGAACTAGAACAAATTGGAAGTACCAGCTTCAAGGCAAAATCTCAGTTTTCAAAAGTCTGGTTAGTTCTCCCGCTTTCACGAGAGCTAGAGAAGACCGTTTCAGTTATGGCACTAGATTAGTGATCATTGTCTTTGCCATGTCACAGTGCAGTTTGGATATTGAAACTACTCCTCGGCACAAAAGGATTTTATTAATATCTGTAATACCTGACGGCTGCAGTGGACTAACAGACTGACTAATAACTGCTGGACACGAATGAGCTTAAGTTTGATTGGTGCCAGAGTGAGTTCTTGGCTGATGTTTTGTTCGTTTTGCCGCTCAATGGAGCCTCTCGGGAAGTGAAGAGATTTTACACGAGTAAAGGTCTGTATGTGAGGTACTTGTTTCTTGCCAGTTTATTATTGCAGCGTGGACTGAACATATCATTTTCGTGGATATGTTTTGTATTTTAAAGATTCTGAATGCTGCATTGTCAATTACTTGTGTGTGTTGAGGGGGTGTTTTAGGAGTTACTTTGATATTTCCGAAAGGTCCTCTTGTACCAGGTCCACGTGCCTCTAATGATCGCTACCTTGTTCATGAAGTCATGCTCTTGGTTTCAGCCGCCTCTCTCTCCTCTTGCAGGAGAGGATAAAAAGCACACATTTGTCCCATCAAGGCCACGCTGATTTGCGGCGCCCAAGGTTGTCATAATTTAATTTTGAATATTCTGCTAAATGCCATTATTCCAACCCGAGGGCTTATTTTCTGTATGGTCTACAAGCTCGGATCCGGACTTGCGTGTGATTCGCTCGAGCCCTCGATGGCGTTTTAATATAGTCGGCAAATGTTTCTTTCCTTTTACGGCTTCTGGAGTCGTTCAAGGTTTTCAGAAAGCTTTCAAACCCCACTGTCTCCCCGGAGTACAATGTACACTGCTTAATTGTTAATCTGACTGTTGCGTTGCCATGAAGGAATGCTACAGTCCTTTTAGATCCAATGCTGTGTGTTTTTGCAGCCAAAGCCCAAATGGTGAGTGAGATTCAAAGATGGTTAGAACATCACTTTCTGCGATGATATGTTGTTGTGCGCTGATGGGCTGCATGTTTAGAAGTGATGGCAGTTTGAGTTGGTAATGGTAATTTTTTCCATGACCAGGCTTTGGTTTTTTTCAAGACATAGTTAACTATTATTGAAACCGTATACTTGCAGGCACTTTGTCTTGGACTTTGGATCAAAGTGAGGTTTGCTGCGAGCCCCCCCCGCACGCCTCCTTCTTTGGAGCGACGCCTCGTCTATGTGGCCACTTTTCTGATTGATACGCCATTGCACCGATGTTGTGTTGCCGGGATGAATCAGGGTTGGCGGCTGGCAGCTTGCAGGACTTGTCATTCAGTCGTGCACATTGTGCTGATAAAAGCACACTCTGTCCCTGGGGAGAGATGAGGTTTTGGTAAAAAGGCCTGAAAAGGCATTTGTAATGGGCCAAATATAGATGTGTATAGTAGGAAATGTGTTCTTGGATGTTATTTCTACTCTCAAGTTTGTCATATAGTCCATCTGGCATTTTGAATATTTTATAAGAACCAGAAGGTGCGTAGTGTTCAGTATCCACCTCTGTTGTTTTTGCATGTGAACTTGTATGTCATTTGGGTGTGTGTGTGTGTGTGTGTGTGTGTGTGTTCAGTGGAGCAGGTTCCCGTGGAGTCCTACACCATCCCTCTCTCGCAGGCCGAGATCCTTCAGGAAGGAAGTGATGTCACTCTGGTTGCCTGGGGGACACAGGTAGGTGTTCTTTTGCCCCACTGAAAGTATTGCATTGTCCTCTATCTTTGGATCTCTTCCCATGGCCACGGGAAAGAGGGAGTCCAGTCTCGTCTCCACTAAATGCCATTTAAAGCCACAGAGGCGAGTGGTGGATTAACTTTAAGTCCATCACGAGCCCCTTCTGTCCCGGCGAGGGGTCTTAGCCGGCAGCCTGCGGCTGTATCGGCTCAGACATCTCCACCTCACCAAGGCCGTCTAACGTCTTTCTTTCCGCACACTTTCCATTGTCGCCCTTTCATCCAGGAGCCTTTTATTCTCTGCAGCTCTGCATCAAGCTTCCTGCAACTCACCAGGTGTCGTCCCCGGCTCTGATTGAACATGGCCACTTTAACAGGCTTATCCAGGCCGCCATGTACCGGCCACACGGCAGGGGGGTGGCAGCTCCATCAGAGCCAGTATTATTGTTGAAGAGAGGGGGATCCAGTGAAGTGGTGGAAAGCATGGCTCTCCTTTTTTTGAAATGCCACGCTTCTCTCCTATCACCTCATTACTCCCCTCGCCCGTCAGGCCGCCGCGCATGGGAGGAAAGAAAACAACTTTCCTCCGTTAAAGATTCCCTTCATCGGCTGGAAATGATGTGATGGCAGCACTGTGGGTTCATAAATCTGAACTAAACCAGTGGCTGTAATCTTTCTCTTTTGGACTGTTGGCACTCTAGTTGCGATGATTGAGATTTGTCTCAGCGATTGTTATCTAGAAGCTACAGTAAAGCATGGCAGTAAATATAGACCTCCTGAGTTCTTTATTTAACAGATGATGAATTAATGGGAATAACGTGCACAAATTAGATTGAAATCGGTTTTGAGCCCAAACTCCATGTTTATCTCTGATACGCCAAATACGTTGACATTTGGAGCCATTTCTTGCAACATTGCAACATTTCTGTATGTCTGTTTACAACTTCATAATTTCCTATTGGTGTTTTGGGGATTTTGCAATAGCTAGCCTCCTTGGCTTCTAATAAATATCGCAGCTGTGCAGCATCTGGAGGTAATTAATCACACTAGATATTTTAGTCCCCCATTAGAACTGAAACGCACGTTCTAACCAAACTCATGTTGGTGCAGCCAGGAAACTCTTGCTGAAGTGAAAAGGCGCACTAGCTCATCGATTTTTCATGTGTATTTAATTTTTTTATTTAAGCATATTAACATTGATTGTACATCAATACATAAGTGCCAACAATACATTTGTTAGTGAGTAAGAAAATAAACATCCTCCCAAAGACACGCTAAAAAGAAACGACACAGAATTAAGAATTGCAAATAAATATAAAATTAAATGACTTTTCTTCCATGTAGATCCATGTAATGAGGGAGGTGGCCAATATGGCTCAAGAGAAACTGGGAGTGTCCTGCGAGCTCATCGATCTACAGACCATCCTGCCCTGGGATGTTGAAACTGTTTGTAAGGTAAGAAAAACATGCATGCGATCTTTGTGGCCTTTCCTGCTGATGCCTATCAACCAATATTCTAGGAATAGTTTTATCATAGGCTGCATGTATCTCTGCATCTTTGGTCACACAGGCTGTGAAGCCATGTGCCGCATTGCCGCTCATTTAAATCATTTGGCCTAAATAATGTTGCCGTTGAGCAGCTGTTTCTTGGTGGTCAGAATCCTCCTCCTCTTGTAGATACGTTTTATTGTGGTACAGAGTCACAATTCTGTGGCTCTCTTTCGTGCTATAAACAGGATTGCTCCCACTGCTGGTTAGAAGAGAGCATATTAGAGATGGCATCGTGCAAGTGAGCAGTCAGTTTTGCTCAAAAAGGGGACGTCTCCAATGAATGTGGCGATTTATTATTTTCACTCTTTGTTGTAGTTCCTCATTAAAACCTCTGCTGTGAAATTGAATAGAGTGTTAATGTGTTGAGTGGGCCTAATGCCAGGCCTGCCACCTCGGGCTTGTCAACAGCATCGTTCCATGTCATTTCCTCCAACCAAATTCTCTCGTTAAAGTCTGTTCATGTTAAACCCATAAAGCACTTCCTCCACAGCCCTGCTACACACACACACCCTGTGCCCTCTTACCTGCCTCTTTGGCAGTTGGATAACTGTCATTGTAACAATACGCTGGTCAAAATCATCAAGATCTCGGTGAAGGCACGATTCATTCTAGGCTAAATCCTGATTCTCATCATCACAGGGAATGCAAAAGAATACACATTAAAGGGCCTTATGTTTTGATGGATCTGTAGAGTGTAGACAAATGTAGCCAGTGAATGAGTCACAGTGAATGCCACATGAATGCTACGGTGCTGTGGAGCTCATGCAAGACCTGTCATCGACACTGATCGACAATGTAGATAAGATATATTAAGGTTTCCCTGTTATGGAAATAGTAACACTCCCTAACAGTTAATTTTATTTTTACCTACCTTACCTTGCCAGGAGGTTGGGGTAAGACATCCATGGTCTTGTGTATGCGTTTCAGTATTTCTTGGACATGTAGTAGCTTAATACAGGCAATTGCCTTGTCTCACCCCTGACGGGCACAGATTGTAATACATAACAAAGTATTGCCAGGGGCCTTAAATTAATTTTCCACGCCTGTTACATTTACCAGCGATGTGAGCGGATTTCTATGTTGCCAGTGTGTTTTTGAGCGCATTTAATGTAGAACGCTTTGGAGAAAACATGCCATGTTTCTGTCTCTTGGACAAGCCACCGGCTATACTTGCATCGGAACCATGTATTTGACCGTCCTGTTGACAAGGGGCGTCGTGGGCTAAAATGGCTGAAAGCGTTGAGACAAAGTGGGTGAATTTCCTCTGACCTTCTGTCTCGAGCTGGGCTGACCAGTAAATGTAATAACTATTCTTCATGGGATGAACAAAATGGCCGGTTTACCTCTGCCAGACCAATGGCTCAGATGAGAGGCTGTGGAAAGACGGACGTGCAGCTGTGTAAAGAACCCGAGCGGTGTGCTTCCCTCTGTTGTCTAAGGCTCTTCTTGTTGGTCCGTTCTTGCATGGGACCACGTTTTGTAGGAGTTAAAAAACATGTCATTATTGAATCGGTCTTGTCGTTGCTGATTCGGCCTCATTCTCCGGCTTTCTAAAGGTTGCCTTTTCAAAGACAGTCACTAGCATCCGTTGACTGATGGAGCCCAAATTAAGTTGTGCTGCTTGGTAACGCCCCACAGAAGGGCTCCAAAGTCCCACCTTTGGTCCCTCATGAGCGTATGTATGGAAAATAGAAGGTCCAGTTTGAACTTCAACCCAGGGGTTAATTGTTCATATTTGAAAAGCTAAAAAGTGAATGCTGAGAAAGGTCCTGGGGGGATTAGTGTGTGGGGGAAAGGTTGAGCACTCCGCTCCCATTTGAGGTCTTTGTAGAGGAAGGCAGCTGCTCTTCTGCCCTTCAGTTGTTTTTGTGTTGTAGTTATCCGATCAGCATGGAAGTCTTTGGTGCCCTCCATTTTCCATGCAGTGGCTTACTTCACTGAGGTCATGCAATGGGTATACATACGTGTACATATTAATCCCAATTAGAAGGAATATGAATGTTCTTGGGTCGTGCACGGGTGGATGTTTTACTAAAAAATATGACATTTGTACAACTTAATGGGAAGCACAGATAACTTTTCATTTAGCGGGCTACTTGATGACAAACTAATTCAAATGGTTGCGTGGCACTACAGTTCAAGTGTTACATCGCCCATGTTCAAATGAAAGTTGTAATATCTGATAGAAGGTGACAGCCTTAATGCATCTTGATCAATATTTTACCGTGCTGAGGCTATAAATTGCATTTATGTACCCTTCTACACCAACCTTCCAATAGAGATTTAAAAGCATCCATTTGTTTCTTCCTTCTATTACTATTAGGTTTTTAAAGAGTCGTCGGTATAACGTCCCTTATATTATTCTAATAAGTCACCTCGCAGTGATGCACAGAGTGAAGGTGCTGTTATTAAAGCTGTTTTTATTGCCTTTGTTGTGTTGGTGTCTCAGTGCTTTTCTCCCTCTGTATTATTGGACTCATCACTCAAACGTTTGGTTAATTTTGATCCAGAGAAAGTTGGAGCATGTCCTTGCTAGCCTGCAAGAAAATCACAATCCATCAAAACTCCGTTGTGAGGATCTCTCGCTCTCTCTCTCTCACACACAGACACACACTATTACCCTGCAGGCCTGAAGGGTGAATGAAGAACATTGTGTTTTTTTTATTCCTACACCTCCGTACAGCAATCCTTCTATATGCCAACTAAAACGCACAAAGACACATTTTTCCAGCTATCGCTGCTCTGCATGGGAGTTGCAGCTGTTGATAAGAACCTTTTGGGAATAAATATTGTCTGCAAGCAGTTTCTTCAGCCGTAAAGGTTGTCTCGTGCGCTTCATTGAATATTCCGCGTTAGGACTTCTCTATTTTCCGAACCCACCATTGTGCACATATGTTTGGAAGCACAGTCCTGGTCAACATTTCTCCGACTCTCCGTCCTCTCCTAAATGTGTGTGGACGGTGCATCTCTCGATGCGCGTCCAGAAGGGAGTCTGCAATAGAAAAACATTTATCTTGAAGTCAAACAAAGGTGGAATTTAGTGTGACTGTGCCGCAGCATCTGTACCGATTCTCGGAAGTGACGCAGGTTGCGGCGTCTGCATGTTCCGAGTGCTCTGCAGTCTGTTGACTCACCGTGGAGATAAGACCTGCCTTTTAAGGAGAGGAGGGAGCCACGACGCGCTCGTCTGTCTCGTTCTGTCTCGGTCAACTTCAACCTGTTGTTTTATTCATGACTGCTGTAGTAGTTTGTTTTAAATACCACCTGCCATCATTATTATTAGGGACTGTCACATGAGGTTTCCTTTTTAGAGATTTTTGCAGAGGAAAGGGGAATGGGCCGATGGAAAATATGAAATGATACCAAACCATATTGAATGTTTGAAAGAATGTTTTGAAAGAACTTATTTGACTGTATTTATGCTAAAGTGATTCAGGCTTTTACAGATGGAAACAATCTTTTGATAATAAAATAAGAACTATTAACTATACATTCAAATCTCAATTTGAATATTTATAATAAATAAAGTAGTCTGGCTGTTGCTTTGAGAAGGAAAATGAAATGGATCATAATGATGTGTTTTACCGCCGTTACTCAACCGCGTCTGAAGATGTTTTGGAGAATCTTATTCAATAGCAAAATGTTGTCGGTGTAAAGTTATTGTGGTTCAGTTTTCCGTCAGGAACTAGTCTGCCATGCATAGCGGTTTTTAATAGTGAACATCAATAGTTCCCCTTTAGAGTAACTTATGACATGAGCTACAACCCCACAACTTCAACCATTTATCTTTTGTCAATTGGTCACATTTTGTATTCTATTCAATTTTCTTTGACTTAAGGGGAAAATGTATATTCCTTTTAATCGTCTCACCATTCTGCTTTGGCATCTTCCCTCGTGTTACAACATCGAATCCACTGGCTAACGCTGCTCCAGGGCACACCTCCAGACCTGCATGTTAACATAGCACGGCAGTTTCTTTTATCATCAAGCCTTGCTCGTGCTGCAGTGAATGACATGTAGCATGTAATGTTGTTTTGGATTTGAAGCAGCAGTTTTTTTAAATTATTTAATCAAGCGGCCTCTGATGAAATTGATTGACTTAGGTCAATAGTTCATACACGTGTTGTCCCAACACAAGGAGAGGAGCGGTTTTTGCCTAGGGCCTTAGCGTATAACAACTGCCACGTCGAAAGATTGCAAATTCAACCGACGAGGATCCCAGATAGAGAACGTCACGGCTCCGTAGGATGCGGGTAATAAAAAGGAAAGTATTTCGGAAAGTAATGGGATCCCTCCCAGGGAAAACGCGCTGGTTGTTATGAACATAATACATACTTTTTGCATTCGCCTGCCTGACGTGACACCCAGCATGCTGCCGCGTCCCCAGGGATGGACCAGACAAGCTGCTAGCGATTAGCACCGGGCTCCTTCAGTTGTGTCCTCTAGGCCAGGATCTGCTCACTGGCCCACTGCAACACGGCTGTTGTCTTTGGCAAGCGGTCTCACACGCACGCGCACACACACACACTGAAAACACACACACACTGAAAACAATCTAAAGCGGCAGATAATGGCACAGGAAGAAAGTGGCCAGAGTTTTGGGCCACACTCGCTGCGTTCTTATTATTGTAGCCCACGGCTGTAATTACAATGTTAACACCGAGTCCTTTTCAAGCAGACCAGCAGGACCCTGTGGAGAGAAAGTAAGAAAACACGGGGAGTGAAAGTCAGTTCAAGAATGATGTCATGTGGGGGGGGGCAGTGGGCAACGGAGGGGATTGGGGAGGTGGGGGGCGGGGGGGGCATATGGCTTTTGGCAAGTCATTTTGCATGTCATAACTCTGAGTTTCAATGGTTGTATCAGTGGAAAATGACTCATGGTCTGTTTTCCTGTGACGGGTCCAGCTCTCCGGGTGTCGCTGGTGAAAAGTTGGCAAAATGCAATTGTGCAAAAAGACTTAAACCTTGTTCATTTATCCATGAGGTCCTTAACATCACTGAGTCGGTGGTTGATGGAGCCAATTTGTGCTTTGTCTTAACTTTTTGTAAGGTAGAGTAATCTGCCCGCAGCCTTCGCACGCAGACCGACAGACACACATATACACACACTTGAATGTCTGCTACTGACTTCTTTTCCATGCTTCCTGTTGGCGGTAGCCTTAGGCTCACATTCCGGTGCTAGGCACTGGAGATTTCTCAGATTCTTCCCAGTGTCACTCACTGGTGAAATGTGGCCACCCACATGCATTGAAGAATAACATTGGCTCATGATTGACACTGACAAGGGGGATGCGTTGTTAATATTAGTCAGGGTTGTTCTGTTGGTTTTGTAAGAGACCCAGTGGCCATTGATTACCACAGGTTAGCGCACTGTGTCACTCCTCCCACGTCTACCTTCAGAGATCACAACACTGTTGAGAATTGTGATAAATCAATCGATCGGCTAAAAGCAAGAAGGCCCGTTTGGACTGGACCAAATGAGGTTGATCAGTGAGGACGGGTTTGCTAAGGAGACTTGGCCGGAGGTGCGAGCAGCTCGAGATCATTGAGTTCAGTCAGGCTGATAGCAGGACGCAGAGGAAACGTCAGCGTCATAAGGACAGAGAGAGTCGAGCGGTCCGCACACATACAAACATACACCAGTTGATACGTCTGTTTCCCGGGGATTCCCCAGCTCCTATAAAAGTCCCTTTATAAATCATGCAGTCTGTTGCATAACCTGAAATCAAACCAAAAAGTATTAAAACGTTTAATCCATCTAAAGGGAGGTTTTTGTTTCTTTTCCCAGCGGCTTTTGAAGTGAATATGAAACTCATTTTCTTATGTGTAGTGCTTTTTCTTCAACATTTTTAAAATCTGTGATCAGGAATTGGTTATTACTTATTTATGATCAATTATGTTTCATGTTTTCATTAGACTTTCATAGGCTGTTTTGAGGTTTAGATTGTGCTGTTCTCAAGTTGGAAGCATATTTTTCCCAAAAATATATTATTGTAAACCATGCCTGAAGTTCTGTGGTCTTGGGCGCTTTACACAGCATATGGCTGTTGGTTGGTTTTAAGGAGGTGTTAACCTGACTCCGGTCCGCTAGCAGGGCGGCTCAGATCAGTTTGCTTTTGTCTCCCATTTACTGTGCGACTCCTGACATTTGTCCTTTTACAAGATTTACTATTTCGGGAGACCCCTTGTTTGGATACTTTTGAGTGAGGTGGAAGTCTACTCGGAAAGATAAAGCAACTCTGCAGAGTTTGCAAACATTTGAACTGATTCCAAACAGATGTTAATATTCAAAGAAAACGGTGGGAAGCGGAGGGCGGGCTACACAAATAATGCTCTCATGGCTCAGTGAGGGAAATGTGCTCTGCGGTTCCTACCTTGTGCGAAATTGTAGTCTGCATTCATTAGACCACTGTGTGTCGCTTGGGGTTTGTGATGTATTGAATTTTGGCTTTGTCGTCTCTCGGGCCTGTTAGCAGCATAATGCAGCTTTATTTATTTATTTCTATGCAAGAAAATAAATAAACCTGGTCCATCGCATACCATTGGACTGGCAAAAATAGCAGTATGTACGCTCAAGATGCGTATGAATCTGCTGTGTAACATACTTTGTATGTGCAATGGCAAGTGATTGCAAGACTTGCAATTATTCCATATCAAGCATTATAATCTATAAAATGTCTTATAGAAAAGACCGAACGGATAAATGAACTACTAGAGCAGCCATGTCAGCGCTGTATAAAAGATATACCCCTGACAAATTTGGTGCCAGTTTTTACTGAACTTTACTACTTATTTAATTGCTCTTTTTTTTTTGTGTGTGTGTGTCTTGCAGTCATGACTTGTCTTCAACAGCAGAAACGTTTGTGAGGATCCACCAGTTTTTCTTTTCAATTATCTTTACATAGGGTCATAGGAAATTATCTAGGGGTGTAACGATCCAGTTATCACATTGATTTATATTCCTCCTCCTTGCAATCAGGCTGATTCCATTACAAGAAACGACAGGAATCTAGGAAACTTCACCCGCACTGTTCAGTATCCAGGTATTTATTTCAGTCACACTGGTTGAATTTTTGACTAAAAAGTTACTGAATCGATTTCAAGTCACTGAATCTTTTCGGATCGTATCGTTCTAAATGAACCAATATCGTCCTTGAATCGTGTCGACAACCACAAATCGTGATGCAAATCGAATAGTTGTTAAAACGAATCATTACACCCCTAAAATGATTCCCTCAATTGTTCTGCAGTTCAGTGTACTTTACACAAAATCTCACTCCTTTTGTTCCATTCTCACATTTTATTCAATTTATTTTTGTAAATTACCAATGTATGCAATGTACACATTTTGTCGTTTTATTTATGCAGGGTCGCTTAGAGGCAACCCACAGGGCACCCACAGGGCACTAATTCACAGGCCCGGTACGGACTGCTTTATAGGACCTCTGAAAGTTGAATTGCTTCTGTGTAGAGTACTTGTCATGTGTTCGAGCGGATGAGGTTTGCGGTGCGGTCGAGGGGCATAAAGGCAGAGAGTGTGCGTTCGATGAATTGCTTTTAACGTGACTTTATGGGATGTTTGGAGTTATTTCTGTAGGGGGTCTCCTTTGGCTCCTCTGGAGTGTGGTTTGGCCCTCCGCCCAGCGCAGACCCTTTCTGCGCTCTCACTTTCCTTCTCTCTGTCGTGAGAGAGACCAAGTGATGGGAGTGTTTGTGTTTCCTCTCGCCCTGCTTCCCCTCCCAGCACTGTGATTTCCACTGAGCCCTCTCAGCTAATCGCAGCGTGCCACTTTAAAAGCCCCAGGAAGTAGTTGGACCTCGTCTCGGCTCTCATTTGTCCGTGACATCACACGGTGGCGCTTGAGATCGGACCCTGCGGCGGCCGCGCAATTACAGGGTCGGCGGAGGGGAGGCGAGGCCAGCGGCAAGGACGACTCCTCGGTGGCGGCACAGAGCTTAGACTTCCTCCTACTGTTATAATGGACTGCGCGGAGGAGGCGTACTGTATGGCGCTCTGTACTTTCATTCAACTTTTTTGTCATCACTGCTGTTTTTCATTTTATTCTAGTCCAATTAAGGTCTAAAGTTGCCAACAAATAAGTGTTGGCAACTTTTTCTGGAAAGAGTCGTGTGTTTTTGAAAGCTTTGAAAAGCACATTATGGGATTCTGCACCAGTCCAACCACAGCCCAGTTTAGTCCCAATTATGGACTGTTTTGATTCATTTCTCATCCCCATGGTCTGTACACTCACAATGAATTAGTGGTCTGCGTATTATATACTCCTTTTCTGCACTATATTTTTGTGTCTTCTATTTTGCTAAGATGACACAGGATTGGAAGCTGAAGGCAACCTGTGAAAGTCACTCGGAAAATTTTAAATCAATCGTGTGTGTCATGGGAGAGTGACAGCTCCGTGTTGAGTCTCTGAGGTTACGCCAGGTCATTGGCCACTGGCTTCCTAGTGGTGAGGAAGCATAGCGGGAAGCACTGGGACTTGGTGCTTTAGAAAGTTTCAGGGATGGCGGCAGGGAGGAGAACAGGGGGAAAAACTATTGATGAAGACTAAATGACAGGGCAGAAGAAGACCAAATGGTGGTGGAAGAGACTGTTGGAAGTAGGTGAGGGCCGAGCGGACGCAAGAGGATGAGCTCTACGCCGCTCGGCAGGTCAGTGTGCGTACGGCAGTGAATGTGATGTGCCCTGTGCCGCCAGCGGAACCACTCGGGCATGTAATGACAGCCTTTCCGAGCTTGTTAACGTTAGCATTTAATTCAATGTGTTCACTAGAGTTCATAAGATGAGGAATGTGAATGTATAGTAACACATTTCCTTGTTTCAGATTAACATTGAAGCATGTTGCTACCTCTAGGCAGGCAACAAATCTGAACCCCACCATCAGTTTCCTTCCCTCCTGGAGTACGCAAGTGTTCACCTGAATATTGGTTTGCGTTTCTCCCAAAAGTGGATTGCGTTTCATGTTTTTGCCCCAACTATTTGAAAGTTAATTTATATCCCCACACATTGCGCCCGATTTGACACTGCACGTCCTTCAGCCCCTAAGCATATCTTGAGATAAGTGAAGGACCTACCCAAGCAGACTTTAATGCTCACCTATTATTATATTATGCAGTAGATATGATGGCTTACTGTACTAATGCATGCATGTTGGCACTTTGTCTAAGCAGCACGGTTCTGAGTTCAGTCTATTAACTGGTTCACAAGCTTTCCCCTGGCCGCAGAGTCTGAAATTCTATCCCACAGTGTTGTAAAAACCTGTTTCAGGCTCCCTTGTTTTTAAAGCGTTTAAAGCGTGCACTTGTGATGCAGTGAGTAAAATATCAGGTGGGTACTGGTACTGCAGTGTATGTGTGGAGTGTCTGTACAACGCGGAGTGAGTTCAGCATCGGGGCAGAGTAGGGGAGTGGATACCGCAGCACCTGTATGAGTCACGGCGCTGAGGCGATCTTCACGGCAACATGTCATATCAAGACATCGCCCTGCTCTCAACTCCTCGCTTGATTACTCCTCACTTTGCCGATCGCTGTTCTTGTCTTCCAGTGGTAATGACAGCATCTTCAGGAATGTGCACGTTATGTAATCAGTGACTTCTTTTTGTTGATGTGAACCCATTCAACTCAACCGATTGCTAAATATGTAACTTCTGCAAACTGACATCTGCTTTTCTACAGAAAGGTTCTTTAGTTATGATTGCTTGTTTGTGGTCTGAGTGTTTGGAGAGATATTGGATAATCAACCCGCTGTGTTCACACATAGTTTTGTTCAGGGCCGTTGTCTCAGAGGAAAATGAACACACATTCCTAAACTTACACAACCGACTTGAAATGGAGTAGAAAACCGGTACATATCGTTTAGTATGCTGAACCGAGTTGAGGTGTTTCACCAAAATGATTGTTGGTAACAAACAGGAAGCCATCACGTGGGCAGAGGAAAGGTAAGGTTTGCTGAAGTGACCGCTTTAGTCTGGACTAGTGGCAAGTGGATGAGATTATAGTATAGTACTGATTTTATGCTGTTATAGGTACCGGGTGGAGCAGCAAGAGGCCTCCATCTCCTATAATGTCAAGTTGCAAAAAACCCAAATGCAAAAGAAGCTGAGACCTCTAATGTCCAGGATTGTCCCTTTGGCACCGTATACCAGCCTCCCACTTACACGCTTGTGTGGGGTCCATTTTATACACAGAGCATGCCACAGGCGGCAGTATGAACCCTTGTGACCTCGACCGAGGTACCAGTCTGAATATATCAATGTATTTGGTTGAAACGGTGAAATGAACACACAACCTCCTTCAATCATCTGTCTTTCTATTTTTCAGTCAGTGGTGAAAACTGGACGCCTGCTCATCAGCCATGAAGCGCCAATAACCGGAGGCTTTGCTGCTGAAATTAGCTCTACAGTTCAGGTAAGTGTGTCTCATGAGGGTTCTCGTGTAGCTGTAAGGTTCAAAGCGAATACTCTTAATAGGTTGCAATGGTTTTAGCAAAGTCCCACTTTGTAATATGATGAGTATTTCTGTTACCCTACGTAGGGGTAATTCTGTTACCTTAAAGAGGCGAGAACAAACCACAGGCAAGTCGTATATCTTTCACTTTGCAAAGAGGAGCCCTGCCACACATGCAGTGTCGGCTTTCCAACGAGCATCCCCTTACACCAGCCTTTTATTCAATCTTCACACATAGACAAGAATAGGGTGGAACATACGAGGGCGGGGCTTCACATAATCTCCAGCCAGGTGACGAGGTCTTATGTCCTACAATGCAATCATTTACTGTGAGTCACTTAGGGAATCGGCGTGTGACCTTTCTTTTAGAAACCGGTGACTGGTCCGAGTCCACGAGGACATTCTGTCTAAACAGAGGGACCCACAGATACCTTGATTGATCCGTGTCCTGTTTCCCATCCGTTAGATTAGTGATTGACAGAGCGGTATTAAGGAAGGATCAAGGGTTGCTACTTTTGGGGGTTTTCCTGTTGCTCTTTAAAGGAATTCCTGACCTGTAACCACTCGCCAGCTTAGTTAATACAAAACTGGACAAAAAGCATAATAAGCACCCTCCGGGCCCTATCATAATAAAGCTCAAATAGTCCTTCCACTCAGCTTGACAAGGAAGTGGTTTGAAAACCGTAGTGATACGTGGTACCCCACGTCCTGCGACGAAAGTAGGTAACCTAAAAAAACAAGTGACCGAACCTATTAAGGATTTCCATGTCGCATTATAAAGACTGTATACTAGAAGCGGATCCGTATTGTCTATGGATCCGTTGTGAGTGTATATCACCCATGGGTGTGTTGGTACAGTCCAAACTATCCATACAAGGTTCATGAAATATCGCTGGTTCCTGGCAGAACAAGAGGTATGAACACTTTAACCAACAGTTGATAGCTGTTGACAGATTGTCTACATGTGCTGCATGACTAAATTATCCTGGCATTTATATATATATATATACATCTGTGGGGGGGTTCTACCTGAGAGGCTCTTAGGACTGGGTAAGTCTCAGGTAAACAGTTACCTTGGTGCCCGTGTCCTCTGCAGTCATTGGACTGATTGAATGCATGTATGTTACCTGGAGCGGTGTACATGCTCAGAGTGTAAGCACTAAAATAAATCGATCCTCCCCACTTTTACTGATATCTCCCCCATCAGTGAGGTCTGTTCACTGATTCCCTTGATCTGCATTTTTGTCACGGCCTCAGAAGGTTTGGCTTACACTGTGAAAGGAAGCTTGACCTACAGCCTCAGTCACAATATTTAACCCTGCATTACGTTACAGATGTTAAAGATAAAGGAATAGGATTTTTTGGCTTGATGGTCCACACTAGCCTCACTTTGAGGTCAACTGTTGTACCGCACCTCCTTGTTAACTAGTATGGTGATGGACCCCTCACAACGAGTGCTTCTATTCGAGTAACTTCCCCTAGTAGTGAACCTTCTTACTAACTGATCAAGTCATGGTTGTCCTTTTTTTCTTTCTGTGAAGAACTGGGGGGATTTTAGCTGGGCTCTGCAGGTTTCCTATGTCAAGCTCTGGCTTCAGCCCCAAGTGATATAATGGTGTGTTATTGGCTGGCCCTGTCAAGTGTTTGGCAGATGTCCTGATGGAGAAGTGATGAGATGTGGAGGCAGACGATGCTTTCATGGACCTCAGGGATGCACAGAGAGAAATGGTGAATCACTGCGCTCCCCTGAACTCCAAACCACGAAAGACTTGAGTCTTGGTATTTTCAGATGGCAAACGGACTTCTTTAGGACTGGGAGGGCTATGTCCTATTCTGTACCTGATTGGGTAATGCTTGCTGCCATCGTTGGTTTGATTGGCCGTGAACCTGAAACCAACCAATCAGAGTTGGAGGGGGGTGGGTCTCTTGACCACTTAAGTTATAAAGAAAAAGTGTTCACACTGACTTCAATAGTCGCTAGTTCAACATGTTGAACCTGCTGGAATTCACTGGCTACTTTATTAGGTATACCTGTTCGATTGCCTATCAGCCAATCACATGGCTGCAACAGAATATATTTAGCCATTTAGACGTGGTGAAGACAACTTGCTGAAGTTCAAACCGAGCATCAGAAGGGGGATTTAGGTCTTACTTTGAACGTAGCTTGGTTGTTGGTACCAGACGGGCTGGTCCTAGTACGTCACAGAATCCCCTTATGACCACAGTGTACCACCTTCAAGCAGGATAATGCAACATCTTTGAGCAATGCTTCTAACGCCTTGTTGAAAGTAGGCCACACAAGATTAAGGCAAATCCAACCAACCTTTCACTAGCAAGTTGTAGCTAATAAAGTGGCATGTGAGTGTATTTGTGCGTGTTCGGACCTACATACGTACAAACTCTGCAACTCAAAACATGTATTTGATAAAATGAACAAACATAAAACTGAAACATTTCAAATGTGTGTGTGTCAGCGCTCGTTTTCACACTGAAAATGCCAACAGAAAACACTTGTTCACTAGGGTCCAGTTATATCATGCATTAATTTATGATTAAATGATCTTTACAACATGCCGGAACAGCTTTAGTGAGCTTATGGACATGGAATCCACTCTTGTTCTGTGCTAGAGGGGTGACGCTACAGCATGTCTCAAAGAAACGTCCTACACAGAACCACTAGCCTTTTTTTTCTACTCGCGTATATAATAAGAAACTTGACTTTTACTGCGCATCATAAATCCCGAGGCCATGGACATTTGTGAGAACATGTAAGCTATCAGCTTGCATTTAAAGGAGCTGCTGTCAGAGAGAGAAATACTCAGAAAAATGTATTATTGAGAAGTCCACAGGCACATTCACTTTTTTGTCATATTTATGGTTGGCATTGTTTGGCCATGCATTCATTCATTAAAATCTTCCTGTGCTAGATTTGAATTGCCCTCAAATTAAACAGCATATGTTTTTGTCATTTTATCTTATCGACATTAGTCTGACCTATATTTGGCTGTAAAATATATTTTTAATTTAATTTTAGTTTTTCCAAAAATGGTTAAACTAATGAGTCTCAGAAAATAAAAGGGTAAAACTCCAAATAGCAGAGTGCTTTTTACGGGATGGGCTGGTTTGTTGTGTAAATGTGGCCCTTTTCAAATGATAGCCAGCACAAATGAATAAACGCTTGTTGCTAATAAACCGGAAGGAAAGAAAATATTGTAGGGGGTCTTTTTTTTTCTTTTAGATGGTCGAGCAGCAGGTAAAGCAGATGCAAGGGGTGAACATTAAGGCGAGCATACTGCCGATTGAACCGAAATTAAGTGCATATTTGCTCCGTCTCTGCGTACCATTCTAAAGGCTGTATAATGCAAGTGCATGATTGTGACTTTCTTCGCTCATACAGCAAGTGATAATGACACTTTCTTACGCATCGGACAGCAACCTCAAATCTGTGGGTGTTCTGTCTCAGCTTTTTGCGTGACAAGAGACACAATATTGCCCCCGCTGCAATGTTTTTAAATAAGCGTTTTGTCACTGCCAGGTCGACATATTTTTATTCTGACATTTAAGTATAATGCATATAATGATGCACTTCCCAAAAGATAAACAACGATTTGAAGTTAATCTGAGTTGTGTGGCCGTTCTCCGTCCAGCTGTGGTGGAATGCAGTCAGACTCCTGTACTTTTCTCCCACATCCAGTGAATATATTTAGAGGAGATTACAGATGTGATCCAGACAAAAGAACCAACTCCCTAGTGCTGTCTGACTGGTTGACGGTACACCGGCCGATGAAATACTTTTCAGGCCCTAATCTCAACAGACAGAGGATCCTATGCCATTTTGATCAATGAACTGCACTGTGAGAGGAAGACACGGTCGCTATTTTTTCTTTGATCGCTTTGGTCGCTATTCTCGATTCTGTGTGCATTCAATAAAGCTTACTGGTTTGTGAACTTGCTAAGATGTTTACATTTAGATTTTATTTAGCTCAAAGTACTACTATATCGAAGTACCAAGCCTTTAGTCAGAGCGCTGAAACTTTAAAAACCTGAAATTTCAATATAGATGCATTGAAGAAATACTTTTTGTTTGCCACAAAGCCATTTTCATTGATGGGGGGAGGGGGAGGAGAAAAACAGATTCCCCCAAGTGCACTCATTTTTTCTTTATACATCCATGGTAATTACAGCCGGATGACTTGACCCAAAACCTGGAGTCCAGGCAGGAAGGTTCTCACTGTTCCATCTCTGCTCTTTCTCTTGATTATTTTGTTCTACAGTCTGTAAAAGTAGCAAAGCACACAAGACTCATCAAGTTTGACTTTCCCTTGGCTCCCAAAAGACGTTGCATAAGCGACGGGGAAAACAAATATAGTGTGAAACACACACGTCCAGCACTGGCAAAGTGCTCCATGGCAGCATCTCGGTGGGTTTGTAATGTGCGACTACGTGGGGCACTGAGTGTGTTGTGATGCCACAGGAGACGGTGGAAACCCGCTCCGTCTCTTTGTGTGAGCAACATGCAACAGGCAGCTTCCTCAGAGTCGCCTCTGGTGCTTTTGTTTTGGTTGCTTGAGTTTGCGGGTCAGTTTCGTCTAAGAACGCTCACTTAAGATCTGCAAATCTGTGCTTGTGTCTGCGTGTTTATTGAAGTCATTTTGGAGTTTGTCCCATTTGAAGTGTTTTGGCCAACTTCTTTCTGCTTTGTCTCCATGGGAAGAGGTACGAGGCCAAATTTAGAGACGCAATGTTTGTTTTGCACTTTTGCAAGTAGCCAGAGTCTTTGCCTACACCCAGGAGCCTGAATGAACCACTTTGACTTGTGGCAACACAAAATAGGTCAAGTTATTTGATGGGTTCTGTTTTTTTTCAGTCTACCTCATGGAAAATGCCGAGTAAAGGCCGGCGCATGCGTCGGTGTCTCCGTTGCGTTTGCGTGTTGCGTCGTTTCAATTCATGGTTCAGAAATGCTTGCGTGTGTTGCAAAGCAATTCACCGCCAGAACACCAGGCGGAGTAACGTTTATTGTCGAAGACGACCTAGAGAGTGCCGTCTTTGCGAGTGGAAGTCGTTGGTTTGTTTATGAATTTATCAGAGACTTTTTTTTTGCGTCAACACTGCTGCTTTTCTTTGTCTCTCTTCGCGGACATACTTGTCCCGTATTTCCGCCACAACTTTAACGCCCCCTCGACCGGCACAACCGACGTTTGCGGAGATCTACGTCCATGAATTGGAGCCCATCCGCGCGTCTTTATAGTCCGCCAATGACGCGGTTGTAGCTGTTGTAGTCTGAACACGTTTAGCTTTGCTTCCCTGCCTGGATGAATGATGTGTGAACAATGTCCGCATTCAGCCAATGACGCGTGTTTGTGCTCCTCTTTTTCCCTGCAGGAGGAGTGCTTCCTTAACCTGGAGGCTCCCATCAGTAGGGTCTGTGGTTATGACACGCCATTCCCTCACATCTTTGAACCCTTCTACATCCCAGACAAGTGGAAGTGCTTTGATGCGATTAAGAAGATGATCAACTACTGAACCCCCGTCAGGTAGGAAAGGTCTGCAGTCTCCTTTTGAAGGACGCTATCGTGTAATTTTTCCAGCAGTTAATGTATATGAAGGCCTGTCGACCATAACCCACCATGATCATATATTCCAGTAATGTAGTTGGGAAGATATGGAAACAAATGACAACCTGCCATCAGTAACAACCATCATTAGAGCAAATTAAATTGCATTTGATATCTTTTCCTACACAGGCTTTCACTTAGCTGTCTAATGTAATCCTCTGCCAGACATGTAGTTTGTTCTTACCCAGACACCACAAGCTAATGCATGTTCCAGGTCCCTGCTTAGACTTTGTGTCATTCACATCTGAAATGCAGCTACAGCAACCAAGAGCCATTTTATTTCCCAGCTCACATGGAATTTGATCAGATGGCTTCATCATATCACAAAAAAAAACCATTACAGTGGCAATTGCATACGACGATTGCTACGACATGTAATCATGTGAATGTAATCATGCTGGTGCCTTTCTATTCATCCACCTGCAGAAAAAAAAAAGAAAAAGAAATGAAGTGTTCATGTCCAGCACAATGCGCTACATTAAGTACAACATTTATGCAAGATGTAAACCAAGAACATAAAGAAGTCTGTATTTTAGGGTACAATTTTACGTTTTTTAAACAATAAGGTAAAGAGTCAACCCAGTGCTCTCGGAAAATGGAACATTTCACATTGTTTAACCCAATAGAGGAAGAGCTGAATGAAAAAAATCATCAGCTGAATCGATAAAGATTTTTGGTTGTAATCATTTTGAATGTTAATCAAAAACAGACCTCATCTGACTCTTCCACTGACTGAGAATGATGGTTGAAGGCAGAGTAAAGCTTTCCAATTCAAGTCCACATTAGAGTTTGGATACAGGAGCAGTCCTTCAATCGCATGAGAAAGTGTGTCCAAACTTTTGACTGGTTCTGCCTCTTGGTGGCCCAGCAGGAGAGACATAGCCGTCTCCTTATAAGCACCACCGGGGACATTGTGGTTTTGGGTGCATTTCCACCTGCATTTAGAGCTGTATGTACCTGTAATCAGACCACCCAAGAATTATTGTAGTCACAAGTGTTTACAGGGCCACATTTCATGGATCAGCCCAATTCACTTGCATAACCACATGGTGCTCGCTAGCACTGTAGATATGTTATTGTCTTTCATTGGTTGCAAAAGTGTTGAGAAAAAAACCTTTGTATTGCGTGCTTAATTGTTAGTCTTCTTGGTGTGTAGGCATTTAAACATTGACCTTGATTCATAAGCAAATTCAAATTGTTGTTTGAATCCAACACGTCACGTCTCATCCTCACTGCTCATCTCCATCCACTTTTCCATCTCATGTGACGTTATGGAGCGCCAAGTTATTCCCTTTAACTTATTGAACCTCTCTCCTCTTCCAGGTCTACCTTCTGGTATTCCTGAACTTCACGCTCTCTTTTTCCTCTTCATTTATCACATCAGTGGAGCACAGCCAGGAAAAGACATGTGATCAGGAAGCGGTATCCAGATGGGCTTCATGTCCTCCAGTGTCTTCCAGCTGAAAGACTGTTACAGCACTTCTGCATTTGGGAACTTCATTCTTTTGCAGAGGAAAAAATTAGGAGATCCACTTTATATGGTGAAATACTGCTTTCACATTGACACAATGCACATAGTTTGACTTCCTCTTTATACACTGTCAGGGGAACACCGTCAACATATTTGATTAAATGTATTGTTTGACTTCCTCTCTGAGATGTTACCGTGCATTGAATGTGTCCAGCTCTGCTCCAATCTTTATTTAGTTTCAACTTAGCTGACCTGTATTGTATTAATATAGTTGATATTGTGGTTTTTAAGGAAATAAATCCGATTTGGTGAAAACATTTGGTTTGTTCGTTTGCTTTTTGATGGTCAGCAACATTTAAACAATATACTTGAAAATATATATACCAGAAGTGTAAATTTGCTGAACTTCTTTCCCATTACTTGCCATCAAAGACCTTACATGGAATCAATCCGCGGCAGTGATGGACCTCTTTCTAATGCACATTTGACAAATTGTGACTTATTGCTGGCGGATTTACTTAACAATGATAAAAACTCCTCCTCAGAAGTTGCAATTCAGCCTGTGACTCCATCTGAACAGGAGGGAAAAATGATTTTGTCCTCAAACCTCTCTGGAGACTACAGAGTTTACCACATGGTGACAGACTTGGATGGAATGTCAACACACTGACATGCATATTGAGTTATCAGATTATTATACAGTGGGTTTTAAAGTTTGACCTCAGGGCGGTTGGGTAACAGAATCCTAAAGGAATCTAACTAATTTGGCTGCAGTGAGATCTGACAATGTGTGTTTAGACGGGTTTGTCTAAAATACCAAAACCCAGTAGGCATCCTTGGGTTATGATTATTAACACACTTTACATCCATTAAAACCCCCCATAAGCAACCTGCCTGGTGTTGAAGGTCAGAATTTGGGTTTTGGGACACCTTCTGTGTCCATTCAGTGTCTGCCAAATCCATTTCCAGTCAGCACTTGACGGTGTTGCTGCAAAGGGGCTCTAAACATTGAGCTATCGTCAGTTATCGCGTCATAACGTCATGACTAACGTCATCAGTTTACTTCCCAGCATGCCGTGCTGCGC
Organism: Apeltes quadracus; assembly: GCA_021346845.1. Taxonomy (NCBI): domain Eukaryota; kingdom Metazoa; phylum Chordata; class Actinopteri; order Perciformes; family Gasterosteidae; genus Apeltes; species Apeltes quadracus. The sequence goes on along the minus strand of CM037936.1, from coordinate 14,540,177 downwards.
GGAGAACACCCAGTGGTGAAACAATATTAACTAAAAAAAAAAAAAAAAGTCAACCTATGATAGAAAAGTGCGATGCTAATTTAAGGCCTAATTGAAACAAAGCACCTTTAAACCACACAATACTGCAGCGATGTCTCCTGCACTTTCCAACCTCAAACCACATGACGGCATACAAGAAAACACTAACGTGTTACGGGGGGCCCAATTTATTGTGCGATAGTTGTAAATGTATTACTATGTACCGTAATTCTCCCTTTATGGTCATTTATTCCTCAAGCAGTATTAACCCTGTGGGGAAAGCGTAGTCGGGCGCTAGTGAAACGTCTCTTGGCACAGTTGAGCCAAGAGACGGACTGTAGTGCTTAACTCAACCCATCGGTTGACGGATCTTTTTAAGAGGAATGGAGTACAGTGTGAACGATTCAACCTCTAATCTGGACGCCAGAGAGAGTCACGTGGCTTGATCCTGTGTTAAAGAGCCATCTGGAAAATCTGATCAAATCCCAAACATTACAAAGTTTGTACTCCTGGCAGTTTCTCCTGGCTACAGGAAGGATTTGCAACGTGCAAGAATAAATGCATCTGGAATGGCTGTTGAGGTTCATGGTAACAGTGACCTGGTCGTTTTTCGCAGACCGCGCGTCCCGTCCCAATCATAACCTTCAAAGGGAGACGTCCTGTAAACGGATTCTTGGCTCAAAAGCCGGAACGTCTCTCTGCTGCTCCTAATCAATCAATGGCAATGTTAAAAAAAAAAAAAAACCATTCCAGTTATCAGTGTGCTTCTGCTAAATCCTTGTAGCTTCATATAAGATTCTCAGCACCCTCCTCCACAAACCCCGGTTGAAATGCAAAGATAAAATCCTGCCTGTCATTTTGGTCAGGGCGAAAGCAGAGCCTTGAGCCACGGTGGTGAGGCGGCCCCTCTTTTGGGCGGGGTGGCAGAGATGACCTCTGCTCGGTAGGATGGCCATAATATGCATCTGTGTTCTGACAGTGTGTCATTACACACTATATTTACATGAAACGCAAAAAAAGCAGGGGTGGCAGGTCACGACGCGAAGCAGCGGGGGATGAAGGTGCTCTGGTGCATGCCCGACCGTACAACCGGAGATTACTGAAGACTACAGAACCGCTTAGCCTGTAATGTGGCCGCTTGTGATGGTTAATGTCGGCCGGGACACGTTTTACATCATTATTACGCGTTCGTGGGATTTGTATATATCCATTTTTTTTGTTGTATAATCTGCACAGCCTGGGATAATTCATCCTTTGGCTACGGTTGGATGTGATGATTATGATAAAACAAATGACGTGTGGTGGACACAATAGTTCATTTTGGTTTAGCATTAGTGAGGCTTGTTCGCATCCTCCAAACATTGTTGCGTAATTGAATTAGGAACTCCAGTTTAGATTACGAAAACTCTTTTGTGTTTATTGAAATGAAGAGGTAAGGTATCACCTCTCTCACACACACACACACACACACACACACACACACACCCCCAAAGGTTATTTTAGCTTGTCAATTATTACATGAGCCGTTTTCGCGAGAAACAGAGCCATCAGGTCAGATCAAGTGTTCTGTGGTTTCATATCTTTGAAGTCGTTGTATACCTGATGTAGACAGCAGTGACGAGCTCAGAGGAGAAGACCAGCTCCGTGTCTCGGTTTTCCGGTTGTGATCCGGTGGTTTGTGGAACGTATGGACAAAAGCAGAATGTTTGTTTTAATACGTCCTTGTGATGAGGAGATATGATGCTCAGTCTTACTTTTTGTTCAACACCATGTGCTGTTTTCTTTTTTTTCATTGTGTGTTTTACAAAAAAAGAAAATGAAGATGTGTTAATACTTCAAACCTTCAATCCATCATCTGGCAAATCAAACCCGATTTGCCAGATGTTTGTCATACTGAGAACCATCTGAGATGCCTGTCTCAGCCAGATGACTGTCTGGAAAAGGGCCCCTTTAAAAGCAAATATGTGGCAGGGAATCAGAAGAACCATCCGTCAATCAAACTCCTACCAAGAAAAGGGTTCATTGCTCCTTTCTGCTCCTCTTTCAATGAAATTCATAAGTTCTAACTAATGCTAGGAGAGCATCTACACTAACCACAGAAGAAGCCTTCATTGTCTCATCACCAAAGCAACGCCCAGAGCTCCACAGGATGCTGATTGAACACGAATGCATTGCTCACAGCTTGACCAGATGGATTCTCAGTATATAGTGTGAATTTCCCTTTAACCACACAGACTGCAATGCAGTGTTTGTCTGCCAGAATCACCGGGGACGGATGGAGAACGGGTCTGTTTTTGTTCCGTTTACTCAAAGCCTCATTACCTCATCAAACATTTACCTTTTACGAGTTCACGCGCACATCCACGCACATAAAGTATGCGTTATACATTAGTTCATTGATGCCATAATATTGAAAGAGCCTACTGCACGACTCGTACGGTATCCAAGCTGTGGTCCACTGCCTCCTTTGGCCCACATAGAGCACTCAAAACAGCTCTAAAACACGAGCACATGTGGCCACATCTGCCCATCTGACTTCCTCCCACTGAAATCAGCTGAATATTTTACATTGCTTATTATTAAGCATTCTGTCTTTACAAACACAAAAATGTCCCTGTCGGCCTGACGGGGATTTTGTACCAAAGACATCTTGACCAACTCAGATGGCAGCTCAGTGATACCACCCAAAAGCGCATCATCGTCCCCTGTTCTGACTGAGGGGGACATGAGGTTTGTAAAGCCCAACTGTTTGGTAAAGAAAAGGAAATCAGTTATTTGGTGAGATTATGTCATCGTTCGAGAAACAGATTCTGTTCTATTTCTGAACTGGGTTCTCTGGGGGGGGATGATTAAGATTACCGGTAAGATAGATTTCTTGCCAGAATGCCGTGCACTGCGGGCAAAAGTCAAATGCAAAGCATCTGGCTGAATGCTTGTAAAAAGCATTTTAGTTAGTTTCATTTCTTCTGCGCTGAAGTTTCACTTTACCCATCGTTTGAATGCACTCCTCAGAGAACAGAAGAAACAAGTTGATGTGGGAAGAAAGACGTAGATTAGTAAGAAAGTTGAACAAGAAGGTAGATGACTGGGGGCTCTCACACTTTGCCTGTTTGCCTTGTCACTACAGTTGGTTTGGGCTGGTGTGATCGTGTGATGGTGTTAATCGAACACTGATCGGCCTGAGAAGGTCCACTCGCAACCACTGCAGTTTGTTTGTGGTGTGAAAGCACCGTTGATCATGAAAGTGCTTGACAAAGTATTTATATCCCACTGAGAAGGACAAGTGTGAGCCATTTGCTTTCCTTCACAAAATGCATCCATAATTTATAATCGCGGATGAACAAAGGATGCATCTGTTTTTCAAAGCGCATCCTTAATGGAACTGACTGTTTTTAATGAAATCTGACTGTTTCGTTCAACAACACTGCCCTTACAATAAAACAACAGTTTGCTACACTATTAATAGCAGCTGTTTGCCATGAACACACAACGCTTTGAAGTCAAACTCAGAAGTATGTCCTTATGGTTTGTGATTGTTGCCGGTCATATATTTCCCAGTTGTGAACATGCCAGTGCGGCTCGTGGCATGGCTTCCATTCTTCAGCCCCGTCGCACGTTTGCCTTTTTCAGAAACACTTGTATACACAGAGTACTCAATCCGCTTTTGGTTCTGAAAATGTGTCAGATGTGCCTTTGAGCGGCGGTGCTGAAGGATCTCAAGGAACTCTATTCTGCAGGGAGTGACGAGAGGAGTCATCTGAGTTCAGAGGCAATGTGTGAACAGTAAAACATTTCACCTTCCTCGAGGCTGAGTCACAGTGCTTCTATCTGAGCTGGGAGCGAGGGAGCGATGCTGATACAAGCTGGGGGGGGAATCAGAATTTACCCTTCTGATAATACTCACAGAAAACGTAGTAGTATTTTTTATGTAATTAAAAGGTTTGTGATACAGTGTTGAAAAAAGTTAAAGGACAGAATATTGAAACAAATAATTCAAGCTGCCAAAAAAGCACAAAGTTGTATAGTACGGGGAGAGTTTTATGAAGTACGTCAACATTTTTTAAAGAGATACTACACAATGTCAAGAAATGTGTAGTATAATAACTAGAATCAAAAAGTTTATCCTGTTGAAAAAAAGGAAGATGGAAGGAAGCAAAATATTAATAAAAATAAATTTTCAAAAAAACATCAAAAAATAATTGGTTCAGAGTATAGTATGTAAAAAAAAATGTTTTTGTCAAAACATAAACGTAGAAAAGTAGAAACAAAGTTATAGTATAGCATGTAAAAACAAATTAAATGGAATCACAACTTAATATTAATAGAATCAAAGTTCTATTATAGTTTAGGAAGAAGAACGTAGTATTATGGTATGTTGAAAAACATGTGTTTAATGTCTCAGAATAAAGAAACATTTCATGCACACGCACTTAACTGCCCTCTTTTTGTCACAGTTTGGTCCATTTTCCTGTTTTATTGTGTAGTTTCATGTTTCTGGTCTCCCTGGGTAACTTCACTTCCTGCGTTGTCCTGTCTCCCCTTGGCCCTTTCTCAATATGCGTTCTTGTGTGGACTTTTGTTCTCGTGGACTTGTGAAACGTCATCAGTCGCAGCCTGAGTACTGTTCCAATACTAAAGTCCGCGTCTGGGCGAGAACGGCCATAATACCCGGATGTGGCTCGCTCCGCCCATTTTACCGGGCCTGCATCGGAGCAGGGCCCTTGTGATTGTCTGAGTGATTCCACCTGTTTCCAATTACCTGCACCTCCCTTGTATATTTAAGTCCTGTGAATCTGTCGTCGAGTGTCGCGTCTTTGTCTTTGTCCGTGTGAGGGTTTCCTTTCCTGAGCTGTGGTTTGCATCTCGTTGTGTTTCTGACTAGTTTTTGACTATTGAAGTCTTTTTGTTTTTGAACCCCTGCGTTTGCGTCTCCCTCCTTCCGGTCCGTACCTCCACCTCAACACCCGATCCTGACACTTTTTAGAAGAGACTTGTGATTGTTTCAGGATATGAAGCCGATCCAGGGTTTATGGCCTTGATCTCTCTTGGCCTTTTGAGCGGTTTGCTGCGGAACCTGGTTTTTGACTACAGCTATGGACATTATGAAATTTAAATAAATAAATGTAACTACAATGAATTACTTAATTACAACAACTACTACATGTTACATTACCACAAAAACTACTAATAGTTGATATGCTAGTTGACCTCCACTTCTTGTGTCCTTAAGTCCTTTTTGATCATTCAGCAGTTTGGAGAGAAAACAGAGCCATTTACACAATATTCTACAAAATATTTAGTCTTCATCTTTCCAATAGCAAAAGCTTTTTTATCACTTTTTAAGCAAGCCATTTGCATGGAAATGGAGATCTATACTTTCTATCAGTTATATTATTTAGTTACAAAAAACGAACGATAAGATTCCACAAATACAACTGTTTCCATGCTTCAACATATACTGAAAAGGAAAAAAGTCGAGAATATTTAATTTAGCTTTATTTAACTACACTAGTGTTTCAAAGCTCCATAGGGTTTGACTGAGTTAGCGGAGATTCTAGTCATGAGCCCCCCTATAAAGCTCTTCAGTCGCTTCCCCAGCGTTTTCTAGATTAACTATGAAAGCACACCATAATTACAATATAATGCTCCTGTTTGAAGATTGCCGTATCCAGCTGTGTTTAGAGGGGATTGTTTTTTCACCATGATGTCTTTGTCTACATCATGTCTGCCACTCCTCCCCCAGCAAGCACCCCCTGCTTTTTTCTCAGAGAACCAATAAGGACGAAAAACGAGCTCCTCAAATGGGCTGTTATATCAGCTTTGGGTTTTTTTAAGTTCTGGACATCACAGAAAGGGATATTTTCAAAAGGTGTAAATGTACTGAATGATCTGAATGCACAAAATGACAAGGGAGGGACGAGGAAAATCAGGTAAAATACTTTACTATACTGGCATGAACTTTAACCAGGACACGGTTTACTGGAGTGAAATCTGACAGGCCGTCTATGAGCCGTTGAACAACAAGAGAAACATTAGTTTCTTGACTATAATTGTTTCAGTAACAGGGTGACCTTTCCTGTTTCTATATATAAAGGCTCAACAATCACATCCTCAAAGATTGTCACCTCCGACTCACGTCACTGGCTCTCCAATATACAAAGGGTCACCTTTCCAGATCCATTTCATTTTTTTCTCCTCGTGACTCTTTGTCTAAATCTTTATAATGTTCCGTTTGGAAGCTTTGTTTTTGTTTTGGTATTTTTAGCCATTCCTGGTCCCGGGTCCTCGGTGCCTGCTTTACAGTCTCTAATTAGCACAACAGAAATACATATTTAGAGCTGTGCGGCTTTGGTTTACTCTCTTTATTTAAGTCAACAGGGAGAACAATGGAGGCTAACAATGACTGCTTGCACCAGCCGTGGTCTTCACCTCACTGAATCGTTTCCGTATGACAGTCTAATTCTAATTGAGATACAGTAAAACCACCCACTCATTGCAGAGGCTGAAGGAAGATGATTTTCTCTTTTGACACAGGGTTAATTGTTGTGCCGCAGAGATTTACACATAATATAAATAGCTGTGTTAACATATCTGGTTTGAATCTAGTTGAAGCAAATTATTTTGGCAATAAATAATGGTAATCATTATTCACTTAAATGCTGAATATCGGGGCTGCTTGTAATTAAGACAAGTGGTTGTTCCCCCTAATCATGGATAACACAGGTGATTTAAAGCAAAAAGAATCAGCATTGTGTGAACAAACTCTTTCAATCTCCCTGTGGCGGGAGGCTGTGTCTTGATTAATAGCGATAGCTGTAGTTAGCTGCCCCTTTAGAGGCAGGCTGGTGAGGGGGCGTGTGGGGGCGGATGGCAGATATTCCCCTTGGCTCCCTGCTGAGTCTTTAGAAGTGAAACTTGAATCAAAGCCTCCAAACATTGACTTCCTTGCTGCATGTAAATTAGTAAGCACCAGGGTACTTGTATAATAGTCAATTCCAAAACTGTAGGGCACCTCTAATTGTTACCCCCAAATAAGAGCTTTTCATCCTGGAATAAAAGGGTATGAAAATAATCCATACGAAGGTCCCTGCATGACATTTCTTCTCCTACAGAAGGTCAGTTATTCTATAAAGAGAGACAGAGTAAAGTGTTTATTAGATCCATCAAATAACGAATAATGAATGTAATATAGTTGTGAGAGGCCAGACAGGACGTACAGAGACAAAAGTAGAAAACGACTGCGGAGACCAGTCGTTTTCTAGGAGCAAGTACTTATTCATTGGACAGCAGGATGTCATTCACGGGTGATCAGCCAGGACAAACAAGTCCGACAGGGAGCAGGCGATAATCAAAGATCCAGAAAAACAGGCCAAGGTCCAGGAGGCAGGGGGGCATCTAATGGGTTTGAAAAACAAGGTCTTAAAACGGAGTACTCACAGGGTAGAACGAGCACAATGTGCCCTGGGGGAACAGGGGGAGCCCGTGGGCCCGACTGAGGGAAACACAAGGGGCTGCAGATCGGACGCAGGTGAGCAGAATGAGATATTAGCAGAAAACCCCACATGAGGCTGACGCTGCGTTACAATAATGCTCAATCAATGTTCGCAACCTTGTAAAGAGCATTTTTAAGAAATCTGTATGAGTGACTAATCGTCCGTCAACATGGGTTGGTCCTTAAAGTCTTAAGACTTTGTTAGTTTACCTACCTACACACTAAAAACAGTTGGGTTAAAAATACCTCAATTTGGGTTACTTTCTAACTCAGGCGCTGGGTCACTATTGCACCAACCCAGCAGTAGTTAATTTGACCCAGCACAATGGGTTGGTCATTTTAACCCAACGGATGAGTTAAATATTCTACCCAAATGCTGGGTCAAATTAACTACAATGCTGGGTTGTTTTAGCTACATATAGTAGTTATTTATTCTACCCAAATGCAGGGTCAAATTAACTTCAATTCAGGGTTGTTTCAGCTACATATAGTAGTTATATATTCTACCCAAATGCTGGGTCAAATTAACTACAATTCTGGGTTCATTCAACTACACTATTTGTTGTCTATAAAACTGTTCAACTACAAACCTGTAACAAAATACATGCTAGATTTGATCATGCAAAGCACACATCATGTAATTAACACTTAATATTGAAATTCTAAAATTAATATATCATAAAAGTTTATTGTCATAAAAGGGTTTAGAAATCATGCATGCATGCATGCATACATACATATCCACATACCTACACATGTTCAAACAGTTGCTGGACCAAAAACAAGTCTGAGCTATAACTCACCTGTTTACATAACATAACAACAAACAGTTAACAGGTGTCCATTTTTCATAACCAGCTGCCCTTGAGACTTGCAAGTCAGTAATCTAGTTTGGAGGAACTTGACTTGTTTGAACCCCCCTCCTGGCATTTCATATACAACACTTCAACATGCAGGTTGCTTCGGGAATTTCAGATCTAATACAAAGAATGTGTTGAAGCAGACATTGATTGCCTGAAGCAGTGTGTCGTGTAACAGACCCTGTCCAGCAATGATGACGAAGGCCTGGGATGCTTACTGTTTGAGGAGGTGTCTGTGCTGTGCTTGGAGACCTGCTGATGGATCTTAGTCTCTGTCTGATGTTCGGCAGCCTTTCCTCCAGGAATCCAGTAGCTGGCCGGTGGTTCCGTCCTGGGGTTCCGTCCTTATTTCCTGCCAAAAAAATCAAAATCTCTGATGAATGGGATTGATAGGGTGTGCAACAGTTAGAACAGGGTTTGACCTTTTAAAAAAAAAAAACTCACGCTGCCACTGCTTGAGGAGTCTCTCAAGCGGGGAAATTATGGAGTATTCTCGTGTCACTGTGGAGTCAGACGTTGGTGGCTGTGTGGGGTTACTTACGCGCTTTTGCAGGGGCCAAACAGCTATACAGTTGGGTCAACTCAGTTCGAAACAACCCAGCTGCTGTGTCAACCGATGGATGTTGGGTTGATGCATGAGTGGCACAAAAATAACCCAACTCCCCTATAAATAACCCATAATGGGTAAAACATTTCACAACTCAGCGTTAGGGTAGATTAAATAACCCAGCATTTTTTAGTGTGTACTATTTTACCTACTACCAACATTGCTAACCTTCAAAGTTGAGTAAGGTGAGACATTTTCCTACCTTTTTGTTGTTTAAAGGTTAAGATAAGGAGTTAGTGGTGGTTCCACTGAATGCAACGTCAGTAGATTAGTTGGATTCATCTTCTCTATCAATAAGGGCCACATGGCATTACAGTCAATGGAACAGTTGTTGAGTTGTCACTTAAAACCACAAAGGTGAACCCTGGGGTGACAAAAACTGCAAAGGTCACGGGATCACCAGAGTTAGGCTGCCTAAACTACAAAACAAATGCAAAGGGATGAATAACGTTAGTACAAATAATCCTTGTGAGGAGAATCTGTAACAGATTTCCTGGCAACCCTCGCACAGTTGTAGAGGCCTTTCCTAAAAAAACCCGAAAAAAACGTCACTGAAAACAGCACCACAGCAACATATTTCCTTTGAGCAGAATCACCTTAGCTACATAGATGCAGTGCAACCTAAGATATAATGCAAAGGGGGAGAGAGATTTGGCATCAAGCAGCAGAGCGCCAAGGGGCGGATTCAAGTGAATGATGTGCCCACTACCACGGTGAAGCCACCGGCACGCTCTGAAAATAAAAATCTGTATATTAGAATTAAAGAAGGGGGCAATAACTCTCTCTGGGAGAGGGTAAACTTTCCTGAATTGTGGTGAAATATGGTATCAATCATTGCTTGTTAGTTTCCTCTTCTATTAGGTGTTTTCTATTTATCCAAACAAAAGCTGAAGAATTTCGCTCATATATAATCCTGTGATATGATTAGATTTGTAAAAATAGCCGATATATATTTCACTGTGGCTGCTGCTGTTTGCATCCCTGACTCAATGAGCTTGTCTGTATCGACCGGCTCCCGTTAATATTCTTCCACGTCCCTCGTCCCTCGGCACACTGCGGCGGGGTCCAGATGTGTAGGCGTAAACATTGCTGGTAATTAGGCCAGAACTCGCTCTGATCTCGCTACAGGCGCCCTCTCTCCCCGTGACCCCGACGCCCAGCCACTGACCAGCCATACACCCAAGGCAAATATTTGGGGAAACGGCAATGAACCCTGTGTTATAAACACATCCACATACACACACTAAATCAGAGGACAACAACAAAAACATGTTCCAGGCCTCAGACTTTCTGTTTTGTTATTTAGTTTGGCTGTTTCGGAACCAGCAATATCAAAATGTGCAATATTTTCCCACATTTTCTTAAAGTTCATGACTATAATTTTAGAGTTTCATGCCACGGCATGAGATCTAGATATAGATACGGCACTATACTGATGTTAGTATGTTAACACCATGCAATATTTAGCAGCATTTTAACATGTTAGGTTGCGTGTTTGCTAACTAGAATCTCAACGGGCTTAGCATCGGCTCAGCATTTGCATCAAAGCTCAAGGAAAATGTTCCAAATGTTTTCATTTACCCTCCAGCAGCAAGACTAGCAAAAATGCAGCTACTCTCAAAGTGAGGACAGAAGAAGAAGAAGAAGAAGATGTTAGTCTGTACAAGAAGCTCTTCGCTGTGGGGAGTTATTCACGGTATTAAGTGAGCCCTCGCAGTGTTTCCCCTAACAACAGGGAGGTTTGGTATCTCCGCAGATGGTTGCCAGTTGGACCGCTTGGTATTGTTGAGGGTGAGACTCCACGAGGAGGAGAAACCTTGGTCCTCGTCCCGGCCGGAGGCGAAGGATCAAAAAGTGACGTCGGCTCAGAGAATCTCTGAGCAAGCCGGTAAGCGACTTTGTTAAAGGTGCAAAAAGGAGAAAATCCTCCCTTCTCTCTGCCAGTTTGGTTGTTTTTTACTGTCTCGTCCGATGTGTATTGGGAGATCCATGACGGCCTCGATTGGCCATTCTCCTCCGATGAGCCGTTCTCATAGAGGTGTGAAGTCTCTTCTCTGCTGTAATTTAAAACCTCTCACTGTCATTCTCTATCGACACCGATTCCTTTTTAGTTGCATTCATTGCTTATAAACTTATGGCTTTATGCCTTACAGAGTGAAAGTAACATTGTATGCAGTTCATTATTATCATAGAACTAACACACTTCAATGTGTTGACAGGAGAAAAAACTCGCACCAAAACCTCTTTGGGAAAACGGTGTGAGAAATCCATAGGACGGAAACTGAAAGCCGTCCCCGGGTCTTCTAATCATAACATCATAACAGGATATTACTGTGTACAGAAAGTATGCTTAAAGTGACTATTATCTGTTATTTAATTAAATTGCATTCACTTCATATTGCATTCAGATGTAATTACTTATCTAAGATTGCCCAGTTATAATACTATATGATTCAACACACATTATAATTTTCACCGCTAGGTGTGCACGCACTTGAAACAGTATTTATACCAGTTGAATGAAGACATCTTGTTTGTCATCATACATGGACAATGAAAAAAGAGAGGCTGGGCTAGGCGAAACAAACCTTCCCAGTTAAACGCTGTAGGTGTTGAAAGAAGGAAAATAGAAGCAAATGAGAATGATTTAATGTGAATTTAAAAGCCTGATCAGCGATGAGCATTTCTGTTTTTCTGAGATAATTTTTATTTGTACTTCCCGTACTTGATCCATGACATCATTATTTACCCTCTCGGTGTCACTGGTAATGGCGGAACAATGTAACATGTAACATGCTCGTCCTAAAAGCAACCAGATGATTGGTTCTCAAAGGTCTGGTTGGTTGATCTGAAAAGTGTGAACATCTTCAGACCAGATTCAGTTGGAAGAAAATCAAAAGAAATAATGGAGAGTAACCAGGGACAAACGAGGCAGAACACATTGACCAAAATGCATTCTTCCAACCCATCGGGTATCATCAGATGGAGATTAAGCTTTTTAATACATAAATAATATAAAAATATATATGCATATATACAAACATTCTCCGCCACTCACACCATTTACCAGCACCATTTCTGTAGATGAACATTTCAACATGTGAACCAACTCCTCTATTTGTCAACAATATAACAGTAAATTAAATCATGATTGTTATTTCTGGGGCCTGACCCTGTTTCTAGATTCAATTGGCATTCTCTTGCTGCATGATCTCCCTCCATATGCCATCGTTTTGAGAGTCTTTGAAGTCTCTGTTGGAACGAAAACCATTCTTTTCTCTGGCACATCATTTACAATTCTCTTCCTTATTCATCATCATTTTGGTCTTACAGTCCAGATTGTGTGCAGTGGTTCCCTTTTGTTGTGTGTCTTCAGCGCTGTTGCTTACCGTCGCCAGCCTTCTAAATATACGCACTCGTTTGATTCATGCCTTTTTAAAATACTTTCAATGTATTCGTGTTTGTCTTTGTGTTTGGATGTTTATCCTCCCATTCACCAAAGTTACTTGCACTGAAGGCCGTTTCTCTTCTCGGCTTTCCCTGTTTGACAGATGGCTAAACACAGCTTAGCCCCCCTGCACTTATAACTCAGTGCTTTGTCCATCCACTCTCTCCTGTGTACTTCTTTGTCTCGCAACATCCTCTAACTTTGCCTCATTCTTCAAAAGGATTTACGGGGAAATGAAAGTGAAGGTTTTGCATTTTCAGTTGCTGTTTAAAGTGTGATACCTGCTAACATACAACCATGTCTGACATTTAGGTATTCACACTGTACCACATGTCAGTCGTAATGAATATCTATGCAGTGCGAATCAATAAGCTAAAGCCTCTCTCCAAACAACTTGATATCCTAAAATTCTTCATTTATTGAAGCAGGAAAAGAAAAACACAGCTACCAACTCAGTCTATGCTACTGAGAGGGAAATGGGAAACAATTATGGGCTACAAATATTTTTTTTCTTTTGCAGAAAACATTTCAAGTTCCCCTTAATTGATTCTCACCGTATTCCAGGGCCTGCGTGACGAGCAGGTGACGTGATTAAGAGTGCTGATAAAATACAGGAAGTAATTCAGCGTTTTAGGTTTGAGAGAATCTGTAGACAAATTTGGTTTGAACCTTCCAGGTGAAGCAGCAGAGGAGCGTTCAGTATTAGCAGCAGAACAACTAAATCAGATTTTATATAATCAGAAATTCCAAATAAAAACTTGACAAGTACCTGTGTTACAAGTCAACAGGGGGGTTAGAAATCTTGCTCAAGGACACAACACATGGGGCAGCCAGGAATCAAACCACCAACCTTATAGTTCCCGTCACACCCTCTCTTACCCATGAGGCACCATCACCCCTCAGACATCAGATTACTATCATTACATTCATAAATCGCAAACCCTGTCATGGCCAGTCTCGTGTGACTGCAGCATGTTTTATCATTCCAACTTTCAGGCTATGTCACAGAATAAACATTGAATAACAGGAGGGAAATACATCTGCAGCAGGAATCCTGACTCTGAATCATTCATTCCTATTACTCACAAGGTGGTCTGTGAAACACCACATCGCCTTCTGCTTTCACTTCGCCTGGAGATCAATTGAAAAAAGATATGAGGACGGTTTTTCATTTCACTGATACTACACTGCTGCTGGAGCCCCTGGTTGCGAATTCAAAGATTTTGAAAGATGATATATGACATTACCTCCAGACAGTTTTTTCCGGTAGACTCATCCCTGTCACATGATTATGAGTTCACAAGACGTTGAATGGCACCACGCTGAGCCGGGCGATACGACTTCAAAGGGCGCAGCATTGCGGTAATTACACATCTGTTGGCTTTATTTTTCTATCCTCCTCTTATCCCTAATTTTTGCCATGTAAAATATTTACTCAGGTCGGCCATAATCACAGTGTCAGTGGTGTGGACAGTGACCTACATGCAGCTCACCACATCTCCGGAATTCAGCATATCATTTCCCCCTAAAGACGTAGTGAAGATACATCCGTGTGTCGTCTTTAGCTTCGGTTTTCTGGATGAGTGAAAAACTGTGCAACGTTATTTCACGAGAGGTTTTGATGTCGTCTTCACTTCCCTGTGTGAAGTGTGCACCCTGTCATTTACCCCAATCCTGAGATTATATCATGTGAAACTGAATATAGCTCTCTTTCTTGTTTTGTGCAATGTGTAACTATGTGCTACATCCTCTGAATATTGTGCTTGTGTTATGAGGCATGCAGGGCCAAGCAAGAAGAAAGCCCTCCTTTCATCGCCGTGACCTGCCTATAACCGCGGTTAACTGACCTTCCTGTGCTGCGTATTCCCACACACATTGTTCAAAATGGACCTGGGAGTCGGTCGAAAGAGGACGATGAATGATCGGTGAAACCTCAAGTGTCCCACCACCCCGCGTGTCGCTTGTTTACGTCCATGTCGTCCCGTCTGAACCAGACTGACAGCTGCGTCTTTGCTTTCTCTTTGATTTCAACAGCAGGATTCAGCCATAAATTGGTTTCCCATTTGAAAGAAAGCGGCTTCCGCTCCCTGCTGATGTAACCCCTAATTACAATTAATGTTTTTCCATGTATTCCGACCAACATGTTGCACTGCAGCCTTAACAGATGAACAGTATGTGAAAGGCAACGACAATTTGCACCGCCGCGAATGTACCCACAAGTCCTGTTGGGATTTTTACAACAAATCCAGTCCCCGTAGAGCAGTGATTCTCAAAGTGTGGTACCACTAGTGGTACGTGGGGCTCCCTCTAGTGCTACGCCAAAGAATCACTGAAATAAATATTTAAAAAAATAATTTAAATTTTTTTTTTCTTCCTATATTTAGGCGCAGTCTTACTGTTGAAACGGTGTAAAATGTTACAATGGCTGACAATATTAAATTCTACTTCATTATACTTCTTTAGGAATAAAACCTCTGCCTTGTTTTTGATGAATACTTAGGCCTACTACGCTACTGTATAGTGTTGGTCATTATGGTGGTACATGGAGAGCCAAGTATTTTCTGAGGCGGTACTTGGTGTAAAAAGTTTGAGAACCACTGCCGTAGAGGATATAAGTGTGATTGCGTGAATTGTCAATTGTATTGTACCAGATTTTACTTTTGAGGAAACCCACATCCCTGTTGTGTTCTAAGTCACAAACATCCAATTCTTTGGCGTTTTAGGTGGAAAAACATTCAAAAAATGTGTCTAAGTGGATTTACTTTCTCAATCCATCATTTTCTCTTTTGTTATCTTTGCCGAACCCTTTTAACCAAATTGTAAGCTGCACTAATCGAAGGTCTGTGTAGAAAATAAGGAAATCATTTCTAATGTCAAGAAGTTCGCCGATAGACTTGTTTTGTGTTGCATGGCAAACATATTCATTTTGGTCGTTTATCACAGCTCTCACAAAATTTGCTCCCCATTGCAGCTGGCAGCTGCTTTCTAAAAAAGCTCTGATGGAAACAGGAAGCACGGACGCCATGGAAAAATCATACATTAACTCGCAGAACAGCAACTCAAGCTCATCTACCGCTGAGACGAGAGCAACGAGCTGGTGAGAGCTGAGATTCACACCTAGTTGGTTGATGAGCCGGTTGTAACCAGGTGTGCTTGGTCGAGGTCAGTGGCAAGACGGGAGGTACGTGCACCCAACAGAGCCCAGGACACAGAAGAGGAGAGGAGAGGACGCACAGGGAAGCACAGGTGAGAGACATGAGACCGAAAAAAACATAAAAAGAAAGTTATTTAAATTCAAGTCAGATCAATTTTTTCATATTACAATGCCTGACAACCTCCGGGCTTTTGGTCGAGCCTGAAGTACATACCCTTGAGGGAAACTGAATGAAAGATCTAACTTGGGACAAAAATATCTCTCTCAGGCAATAGTGAAGACATTGGCACGTGGAGAGATTCCTCAATCGTTTCCTTCCCTCGTCCCCTCACAGTTGCTCATTGCTGCTTTAAATTTCCCTAAACATCCCTCTTTGTCCCCCGAGCCCAAGAGGAGTTCACACTTTAAATTGTATGCAGAGCTTCTGTGGATTGATTCATGGCCACAATCAGACGTCAAGGCGGATCTTCGGCTGATACTGCAAAGCGTTGCGTGTCTCTGATACGAGCGAGCACCTATTCATCGCTGTCCCCTGATCTTTGGCCCCTAGAGTGACGTCTTGTGTCGCAGGCAGTGCTCTGGTGTCGACTGGCTCAACGTCATGAATTTCTAATGACCTGAGTCACCGGAGCAGGGACACATCGGAGAGCACTCAGATCATCGGATGCTGTTGTGTTGCAGGCCGAACCGAGGATTACTCATCATTCACATAAAGATAAAAATTATATTTTTAATCGGTTTGCTGTCACCACTAACAATAAAAAGTGAAAGCATTATTCTGGAATTGTGCGTTAATGGAAAAATGACATAAGACCAAAGGATATAAGAGCCATATGCTTTCACTTGCTCTTGGTTATGTCCACATGGATCTCATGCTGCAAACAGCACAACGCTATCATCTAACCTCACTAATAAATAAAAGCTGGTCTGTTACAAACCAATATTGTATCCTTATTTATGTCGACATTTCACGTTGAGGTAATGGTTACAGAAGCCTTGATGATAATATTAAGTTATGACTGTTCTAACTCCTTGGCGTTAAAATCCTTTCAGACCGACCACGTCAGAAAAGCACCCAGTAACCGACTATCAAATCACACAAAAAAGCAAAAATATATTTGAAGAAAATCAAGTCTGAAACTAATTTTCTACACATTTGATGCAAGTGATCACATGAACCAAAAAAAAGCCTAGAATATTCTGTCATTCATAACCTCAGTGACCCCCTTTCTCTCATCGGACTCTGTAGCCAGTGGAACAAAGAGTGCGACACACATGTGACAGGGCCTGCATCCAAACACAATAAAGATGTGCTGGCCTGAGCGGAGGCAATGGAAAGAGCTTGTTCTGGTTATATGCTGACCGATGTGTGCCTGTCCCTCTCCTCCCCCCTATTGAAGCCAGAACAGTACAGAGATGACAGCGCTTGCAATATGACAATAAAACACTGGATTCATCCCCTCTGTTTCCAGCCTTCAAAAT
This sequence comes from Apeltes quadracus, assembly GCA_021346845.1. NCBI lineage: Eukaryota > Metazoa > Chordata > Actinopteri > Perciformes > Gasterosteidae > Apeltes > Apeltes quadracus. Next base: position 14,523,116 of record CM037936.1, on the reverse strand, counting down.
GATAATCAAGCTCAGAGCAGCAGCAGCTGCACAGTTTGCATGCATGGGAAGGCCTGAAGAACAAAGCACACAACAGCTGGCCTCAATAAGACACAACAGAACTGTTGTGCAGCCATTTTACCATATGGGTCATATGTTTCTTTAAATAAAACCACAACAAAACAAAATGCTGTTTTGAGCCTTGATGCAGATCTTTGAATTTCTCCAAACCCTCGATGTTAGTGCTTGGAAGAAATAAATCATTACGAGGCCATAAAGCAGATTTGGGTTTACCAAACATAAATTATAACATAAATAAATCGTTTTTTGTCCTTCCAAGTAAATGATTACAAATCATTTGTTAAAAATCCACAATGCATATACAGATTTTGCAATGCTATAGATACCAGTCAGCAAATAACACCCTGCATTTGTAATCATGCCATGTGAGGTTGAAACATCCAAAAATTGGCACTACCAGAGTTTGGCACTTTACAAGAAGTAGAATTTGTACCATATTTCTGAATCACTCACAGCCAATTGGAATAATAAAGCTGTAATGTGCTTTAATTTAATGAGTTTGAGGTACTTCAGTACACATGTAGAATAGCCAAAGCAGAAATATCTTTACCGTCTTGTTGAACGGTGCGTATTGAACATAATATTGAGTTTGAAGCACGGTGCATTGAAAGAGAGGGATTGACTGGTTGGCATAAACAGATGTGAAGGCGATCTCATTAAATTCCCTGATTTGGTATTTTGCTAAAGGTCGTGTTCGGAATAAATTGCTGTTCCTTGTGCATCTAAATGACAGCAGAAACATACGCACCGACTTCCAGCATGAAAAGAGCCTCCGATATATGGCCAATCACAGACTCCTGGTACATGTTAAATCATTATTATCATGGTTACTGATTGAATAATTGCTTTCTGTAGCAAAATCATGGATTTATATTTCTCGATAAAGTATAAGGAAATATATGTATTAAATGAAAGTAATAGTTGTTGTTTTTTGTCATATATAGAAATTAGGGCTGTCAAAAATAGCGCGTTAACGGCGTTAATTAGATGTTTGTCGTTAATTAGGTCCTTTTTTAACGCATTTTACGCGTGCGCTCTCTCCCCCCTCCGCCTGCTGCGCTGTGGACGTGAACGTGTGTGTGTGTGTGTGTGTGTGTGTGTGTGTGTGTGTGTGTGTGTGTGTGTGTGTGTGTGTGTGTGTGAGAGAGAGAGAGAGAAAGAGAGAGAGACAGCCCGCTCAGCGCACTTTTTTGGAGTTTCACCTCTTCTATCCCTGGCACTTCTGCCTGCACTCACTCGGGAACAACGTGCATATAGTGATTAATCATGATTAATCCACTGAACATTCTGATTAATTTGATTAAAATTTTAATCATTTGATAGCCCTAATGGAAATGCAACGATGATTGTGGAGTCATGTGTATGTGGAACTTCTACTACCCAACGTCAAATCTCTCTTTAGGTTCCTACTTTTCAAAACAATGTAAGTTCTGGTAGCTTCTGTTTTTCTAAGCAGCTCTGGGATTTTAAACTGAAGTCTACTGTGAGCAGAGGTGGAAAAAGATTAGTGGAGTGTGGGAGGGACACACTTTTTTTGGCAGATTCAACGCCTCATCAGTCTTAAATTTTAGCCGGGGAGCAAAAATAATTCTCCTTCTATATTGGCGTTTTCTTGGCAAAGACTATTACATAAGATGTAATGGTCTTGGAACAGAAATGAAAACACTCCATTAAAACCGTAAATGAGACGACAGCTTCCTTGTGTTCCTTGAGGAACACATTTGAGAACATCACGTTCACGTTCTTCCTCATACAGCTGCAGTGCAGAGATCAACTTGTACACGTTTCCGTAATTACATTCAACGTGGCTTTCTAATGCTCTGTTTTAGTATATGTTGAAAATTATTTTATATAATGAATATACATACTGTAATGAGTTTAATTGGGGCAGTTAGCTAAAGAGATCAAACCTTCAAGCTGGAATATGAATCTTGCAATCAGATTTTTCTAAGTATTAAGCGGCTTATGAATTCTCTTGCACACACATGCACACAAGGAAAAGATTTAGATTGTTGCCTGCCAAACCCTGGACTCATTTTCATACCGGCAAGCTCCGTCAACCGCTGTTTTTTAGTGAGTTTTTAGGAGCATTTGCATAAATCTGCCCCCTTCTACCACCGAGATGTTCCTTTCATTGCAGACAAGCCGAGTAGCCTATTCGACTTCGGAAGATGCAATATTTTTGTGAAAAGAATATACGTTTTACAAATCAGGATCATGCAAGGTGCACCAGTGGTCAACAAATATCCATGAATATTATGTTTTCATGCAGAAACTGTCACAGACACTAGTTTGTACTTTAGCAAGAAGTGTAAAGCTTCTTGTGATGGGATGGGATAGCATGCATGCACATCACCCCAAAAACCAATGCAAAACCATAGGGACAGAGTCAGAAATCCACTGAGGAACAAAACATGTACCTGCAATAAAAAGTGGCACCTTAAGCAGCTTCATTGAAAAGGACAACATTCTAACTAACATTCCAATGTTGATGAGTGCATTCCAAAAAGGAAGGAAATCGATTGTGAAACAATGTCGTCTTGACTAAAAAATCCATTTCAGTATTCACTTTGACCCAGAATATAAACTTTCAGTTATGTTATACTGTTATAGTATCTTGAAAGCAGAGAATTAAAGGTGTTACATTGCGCTAGGGTAATTTGAGTCCTTTATGTAATGCTGCATTGTACTTCGCCGCACCTAAGCCAGCTTCCCAGGGATATCTGGTACAAGCTGTGCATTCACTGTTTGTAACTGGCTGGGCGCTATGAAACCTGTTGATATGCTTTCTTACATTGATATTTATTATTGACATTTGCACTTCTCTTTCATGGGAAGGTCTTCCAGGAAAAGATCTAACGAAGCGATGAGTAAAAGCTTAGATGGGAGGAAGTTAAGCCGATACACCTGTGACACTTTGTAATCAGCCATGACGTCTTTACTCCAACAAAACTGAAAACATATTAAGGAAGGTGCTCGTTTGTGAGTGAAGAGAGAGGAGCTGCTTCGGACTCTTCTTGCTACGTCCTCTTCTATCCTGATTCAAATAGCGTCCACACCCACTCTGCTATTTAACCCATCAACCGTCGTTAATCAAAAAAATCACGACTGTTGCAGATGAGTGGAGGGTTTAACAAATGCTGATTGATTGAGGAGCGGTTGGTTTACAGTTTCATTTTGAGAGCACTCATCTTGTCTCCTCCACCCCTCCTCCTCCCTAGTATATTGCATGTCTAATTGAGCAAAATAATACAAATATGACACCTTAAGAATGACCAGATACTTTCAAATGCAATTATGTAATAGAATATGGGTCTACTCCAGGGTGTAAGTGGGTGTACTGAGATCTGTAAGCTTCTATCTTTATCTTTATGTGTCTTATTGATCTTTCTGTTTGCTCCTCTCAAATTGCTTAATCTTAAAAGCAGAGTAGTTAGTGACAGTTTGGAGATATGTCCCCAAACTATCACTGTCCCCAAAATGTCATCTGTCCCCAATTAGGTTTCGATAGACATAGTTGAGTGGCAGTTAGCAGCAATAATACTAGACTAGACAAAAAATGTCCAAACGTAGTATGCATTTGATTAATATTTTTACATTATATATAATCATTAGGGGTGTAAGGATTCCGCTCTTACATCGATGTATCGATTTATAGTCCTCCGATCCAACTATCGATCTGTGCTCGGCTAACATCTAAAATTGTTTTAAAATGTAATAAATCGATTGTATCGCTACTAGGAAATAACCCATTGGATTTAAGCACGTCGGACTTTTTTCTTATCACTTTTAATGATAAAGGCTGTCGCGGACTGAGCCGTAACCCACCGCTGTCCCGAGCCCCGATTCAACTTCCCGGTTTCACGGCAAAGCCGACGGGATGTTCCAAAAGGGTTGAAATAGAGGCGTGGTTTCCCGAGAGTTGGTTGGGGAAAACCATTATTGCAGGGGTGTTTTTTGTTTATATCACTAATACGTTTTTTTTTCTGCTACACTGCTACAGCAGTGTTTGCACTTTATTCAAATAAAATGTGAATGCATTTGCCATTCATTTTTGTTTACCTGTTTATTTATATTCATAATTAATTGATACCCGATTCTATTACAAGAAACAGGAATCTAGGAAATTTATTTCAGTCACACTGGTTAAATTTTTGGCTAAAAAATTACTGAATCGATTTGGATCGTATCGTTCTAAATGAACCAATATCGTCCTTAAATCGTATCGACAACGACGAATCGTGACACAAATCGAATCGTTACACCCCTAATAATCATACATTATTATGAGCGTTAACCAAAGGGGGCAATCCCAACATTAATGGATTTCACGTCACATATTTGTCAACACTAAGCAACAGATTCTATCCAAGACTAAGTTAAGATTTCCTCCTTTTTGTAAGCCATTCTATAACTAAATGCAGATTTCTTTTTAGATATGGAAAGAAATGCTTCCACATAGAGGCCAGTGAAAGGAGGTGTGTTTGATTCTGAATGAGTCTTTAAACCTAGATTTCCATCAGGTCATCAATCATCTGCCAACGAGTGTTTGACCCAAGGCCTGCTTATCAAGAACACGCTTCACCACCACAACGCAAACGTTCCGGCACACACACAGATGTTCACGTTGACAGATGTTCAACATCTTCCTATTTATGGTTTCCCCTCATCGGAATGACCTGTTGGTCCTCGTTTCACACGGAACTTCTTCTTTAGTTTTGACTTACTGTGTAATTATGTCAAAGATGCGTTCAGTACGCTTCACTAGATGCCTCTAAAACATTTCCAAAGGTACGTATTAGAGTCCAGCCGCCTGCAACCTTCACTCACATTCTCACATAAACTTTAGAGTAAACCTCTGCCTCGAGCCAACCCTGTTCAGCCTACTTCCTGTCATCCTCTGCCCAACGCCGGCAGACTCAAACAGACATTGAAATGTGTTTTCTGCCTTTATTGGAATGTTTGATGTGCTGGTCCATAAGGAGCAATCGATCAGCCTCACGCCTCAATACAGAGACCAACGTGTTTCCCTTGGACTGAAACGTTAGTTTATCTGCGAGCATGTGTGTATGTGAGTGCATGTGAGTCTACGCACGCCTGTGTGGATGCATATATTGTTGTATGCCCACTTAGACAATGACATATTAACTTGCCTGCACAGTAAATGTCCAACCTCGAGAGGGGCCAAATGGCTCGCTGAGAGCCTACCTCCTCCAGATTTCAGATCCTCGGTTCACAACTGCGCTTAAGATTGAATGTTCCAAAAAACAGTTCAAATGTGTACGCAGCATATCACCCCTGTTAAAATGACATCTGTGTGTGGCGTAGAATGAGAGAGTGTGCGGCAGGAGATGGAAAGAAAGGGAGAGAATAAAGTATTCAGCGGTGTCATAGACGATATAGGCAATAAAACAAATCCTTATTTTTCTCAACCACCTGGCATTGGTGGAACATTCATAAACTAACCCTAACCCTAAGGGACACTAAGTAGTATTTGTTTGGCCGGCCCGACACTCAAAGTGCTTTACATTATTATTATTATTATTATTATTATTATTATTATTAATTTGTCTCACAGGATTTAGTTCCTTCCCGCACAACCAGTACACACCAGTAAGGCCAGTATAGTAAAAACTCCCCCCAAGGATCCAGATACCCGATGACGTCCAAGACCCTGTTGATCAGCAAATGGCCGTGAGAAAACTACAGGCTGAACGTTCCCTACCTGCCACTCCGTTACACGATGTGCAGTACATGCCGTCATTTTTTATGCCTGACAGAAATGATTTGGGGTATTTGCAGGGATGAAAACAGCACAGTGTCATACCATAAAGTCTCTCACTCCTGTTTTTTCTGTTTTCGATGTTGGAATGGTACTGGAGTCTTGTTTGTATAGTGGAGTGTAGTCTTGAAGTCTTGTTTATAGATGTTTATTTTGCTGAAGCCCAACAGAAGAATTGTTTTAGTTTTGGTGGGTTGGACTCTCAATACTGATTAAGGACATAAAAGTAACAAATACGGCTTGCATTTCGTGAATGGATGAATAGATACATACTCTGATTAAAGGAGATGATGAGTCTGATACACACCCTGGCTAGAATGTCATGAATGTGTGGGACACTGTCATCTGGGGTTTTGTCTTTTTTAGTGAGTAGGAGTAGTGTAGTGGGAGTGAATTCTGGGATTAAAGGGTTCATTTACAGTTCTTTTGCTCTTACTGTAGATGATGTGTTAAAGCCGGCTGCACATTCATCTGCACACTGTAAATGTATACAGTGTGCGGATACAACCTTTTTTGATCAACAAGCTAAACGTCTAATTGACGTGACGTTTTGTGGTAATCACTAAAACTATGAAGGAACAGTACAAATAATGTAGGACCACTGTCGATCTGTGATCCCAACACATTCCCCACTAGGGGTTTGGCACACCTGTGGACTGTGGAGTAGTTTGGAGTTTTTACATATTGCTGCATTCTTGTCATATCTTTGCTAATATTAAAACCATGAGCAAATAATGATGGGAGACTTGACATACTTTGACCTTTAGTGGTTTATAACATAAACAGCGGCAATGAGTGATGTCAAAAATGTAATGAAAATCGTAAAGATGAAACTTGGAATTTAGAAAGGAATGTAACGCACAACGGCCTGCTCGCATCAACATCTGGACTCAAGCATTATTTACATCTTAATCTCATACCTTTTGGAGCATTTCTCTCATCGTCCTACCCAGTTCCTTTTTTCACACTGGCTGCAGGGCATATTTACAATATAAATTGAATGCATCACCCCGAGGTGAGGTGATACAATGTGTGTGTGTGTGTGTGTTTCCGAGCAGCGGAGAAGCGAAGCAGAGGCTGACGTCACCGGCTGACCCGAGGTCTTAATGTGTTTCCTATTGTGTCCAGTGTCTTTCCTGGTGTGGAGTGATGTTGCCAATGGGTCTGGAAAACGCTGCTGCGTTTGTGCGAGGCCACACGACGCACACTGACACCGGCCGTGCAGGGTCACACAGTGACGCCCTAAATACGAGCAGACATAGAAATAGAAACATACAAAGCTATCTACACACGCACGGTGTCATTTTTCACACTTTCATCTGGAGCGCTAGTCACACAGATGTAGACTTTCAAGCCGAGGCTCTCTGTTGTGTTACATTATTGATGACCTGTTGGGTTTTAAAGTTGACCACACTGATAGATAGAGAATCATTTTGGATTGAGGTCACATGAAAGTGTTTTTATTGAATACAGTAAGGGATAGTAACGATAAAAAACAAGATAATTCAAGTAACATGTTTGATAGTCAATCAATCAGTCAGCGTTTTGCCAACTGCAATCTGCTATGGAATCTTTTGCAATCACATTAAACACATCCAGAGTGTTGTGACAGCAGTTTGAAGAGATTAACAGTCAATGGGTTTATGCCTCTGACACAGAGATGCTCACACAATGAAAACCTTCCTTTACCCTCCGTCTTTCCCTCCTTGCAATACATATCACCTCTTTGCACGGTCCCCTCCAACGCTCTCGTCCCTCCTGTGTTTACCATCAATCCTCCTTCAAGAGCCGAACTCTGCAGTCCCCTCGGCTCACACGGCTTGAGGAATCACACCTTCAAGAGGGGATAAACTGTTGCAAATCAGACGTAGGCAACTGCTGAACTTCACCGTTGAGTCAGGAGTGATTCCTCCTTCAAGCTGCACACCTCGCCCAGACTAAACACACACACAGACGGAGAAGTTGGAAAGTATGAGGAATCCTGAGAAACTCTCTCTTCCTGTTGACTGTCTTTGTGCCAAACGGGGTTTCCATGTTTCTGTGATGTCTGAGAAACGATTCAGTGTAGCCACATAAGGACAGTGTAGCCTCCATCTGGACTGTAACTTACTACTAACAGTTCATAGCTTTGCCCAACGTCACCCGGAATAGGATACGCTCTTACAGATAATGGATGGATTTTTAAGTAGTCTACTTTTAGTGAGTATTTCCATGTTATGCTAGCCTGGGTGCCATTCCGAACTTAGTCCCGCCCACAATGTTTGTGGTCGGGAAGTTCGGTCTGGCATTGCTCCATAGTGGCGCGAGTATTGCTCGCCCGAAATCGGGCGCGCCAATCAAATTGTCAGGGCGGGCTTTATACGATGATGGACAGATGATCAACAGTAACGTAATGAACCACGTCATCAAAGAGTGGTAGAATTCGTTCACAACAACGATGGCTGCCGCTGGAGAATTGAGGTGTGTAGATTCTGCTATCAGGTCTGTTCTGAAAGATATCGACAGCGAATTCATTTTAAAAGAGGAACAGAGAAACGCGATCAAGGCATTTGTGGTTGTAAAGGTTCTAGGTCTATCCAATTGAGTGCAGAGGCCCCGTAATCACAGCTCAACGGAGCAGTATCAGACTCACATTCTGACTAGAATTGAGTATGACTACCTCAGGCTAACGTTATGCATCTTTCTACCTCTATTCCTCTACAGTGATCCCCAAACTTTTTCTTGTGAGGGCCGCATAACCTCTGTCCTCCTCAGTCGGGTGCCGGGCTGACCTGGGGGGGCGGGGGGGAGGGTGCTGTCGACCGGCCCACCTCCGCGGATACGTGCGCGTGTTCATATGAACGCGCATTATGTTCGCGCAGTACATCTTCTAACTTCACAGAATTTGAGCTTGCTTTTAGATTTTGATTCTTAATAAAACATATCAATAATATCAAGTAATGCTTTATCATTATTAAGTTTAATATGTTGGGTAGATAGATATGGATGATGACGGAGTAGAAAAAGTAGTGTTGGGAGTTGAACTAGAGCTTGTTGCTGTGCACCACAGTGGAGGAAATGCATCTTGAGGGGGTCAGTCAGTATAAAAATATTTCCAGTTCATTAGTAAAATGTGGCCTTACTTAGAGACTTTGGACGGCCGCCAGAGTCCAGGAAATAAATGGGGAACCCTGAAAGGAGCAGTTCCTGCAATTCTATGACAGGCTGGAGATGATTTACAGGGAGCTTTCGATGCTCCTTTGACCTGAAAACAAATTCAAACCAAATGCGATTAATACATTCAATTTAGACAATACGTTTGCAACAGATTTTGCAAAATTTATGCTATGCGGACTTTGTTGCTAAGTGCGTTTGAGATTTTAATCTTAACCTCCAGGCTACAGCACTGCAGCAAAGCAGGCAGCGGTCCCCAGCTGTGTCCTCAGGGCCCAGAGAGCCAGTCAGCTGAGCCGCTAATGTGTCCACCACCTCATCATCATCTCATCAGAAACAGGGAATGCGGAAGATTGTATCATCTGCCTTGAATACAACCAACACGTTCTGCTGCTGCTGACCATCGTAGCTAAGACCACCAGGCTGAAGACGCTTTGTCAACATCACAATGTTGAGTCGACCTTTTTATAAGTTGACTTAAACCAACAGATCTGTAAAGCAGACAATATACACAAAGTATTATACAAAAACCCACTTGTGAATCCTTTGACCAGTGATGTGCTAATTAGTCGTTCAGCATAAACAAAATCGAGAAACAAAGTTACCTGCATCAAATTGGGGGACCGACACTAATGATAACTGACATTTAAAAGTATTTTATTTGCTTGTGATGTTTAAGTAAAAATGTATCGTTATTGTGAAGTTTTTTTTTCTGTTTCATTCCGCCCTGATCCAAAAGTGAGCATTCACCCTCCTTTATTAGAAGTGGCATCACAGGTGTCCCGTTTCGATCCTGCACAGCCACTCGCTCGCTCGTTCCCATTCATCCTGCTCTCTCTCCCGCTGGAGTGCGCCAGCCATTTGTCGGAAAACAAATAATTGATCTTCTCTTTTGATGCTGCTGTCTGCTTCTCTCCTTTAACGAGGGAGGACACATGAAGCGTGGCTTTCACATTTCATTGTTGGCAAACAAAGTCTTGTTTTATTATGCAGAAAAATAAGGCTGGCGTCTCTTGATAAAAAAACAGAATAATCAACCAATTGCAATCTGGAATGAACTTTACATTCATGGAGGGAACTCTTATGTATTGTCACATGACATATGGAATTAAGTGACCTTTCGAGACAGCAACGCAAATGGGACAGATGGCAAAGTAAGTACAAAGATACCGACGAGGCAGAGCGAGAAAAGAGAATGTGAGGTTTCGTGCAGACAAACGGCCCTCTGCGTGATCAATGTGGCTGCTCTGTTCATGAATTGGCTCTTTTTACACAGTTTGGCCTCTCTACCTTTTATCTGCATGTCCACATGATGCAGCCTGCCCATGTACGTATTTACTTTCTTATGTAAATACGAGTCTCATTCCCAGGTTTTTCTTGCGGTAGCAACTCAGAATCTTGTGGTCATATTCAGGTTTGAGCCTTTTTAGTATTCCTTTCCTTCAACAATTGACACCACTGCATTTATCTCTTTTGCCCCGGGGCAGCTGCACCATGTGGAGGAACCTATTCACCAACCCTGATGGAGGGTTTGAGTAACCGTTTTACTGAAGGACTTCCTCAGTTTCCAAAGCAGGTCCATGCAGGCTGCAAATAACTCATTCTAACTCAAAGCAATCAGGTGCTGCTCTCACAAAGATTTACGTTTTAATGGCTCAAGCAGAGCACCTTTTGAAAGACGCTCCAACCAAAAGTGTGTTGAAGCGTTTCCTTTCACGTCCCAGTTCAGCTCAGTTTGTTGGAGCCCCTCTGGCCAAAATAACCTTCCTCATCCACCTTGTTTTCTGGCAGCAGACCCTTGGAAATGCGAGTGACTAACACTCCGACAAGGAGACAAGAGACACACAAATACACTGGAAGTAAGTTGCTATTGATGTTGCTGTGTTTCCCTGGTGTCCATGGGCTGTAAATATTTTTCTTTCCTGACCTACTTTATCTTTATCAGCAAAGCGGTGCAAAGGCTAAGTGTATTTACACTGCGGAAGAAATGCAATCATTCATTCTGTAACATATGTTTAGTTTCCCCAGCACTAACGGGGGATTGCACGTTATCGTATTACTAATTCGTAGAATGAAAGTTCAACCAAAGGTTCAGGTGTTTTGGTCACCATGCACGTAAGAGCTGGCATACTGTGTGCAGGAGTAGGTTAAAAATGGGATCTCAGGGGGGTTATCACTAAACTGTAACCGAAGCAAAGACTTTTCGAGGATATTACTTGTTGTCTGAAATGTCTCCTGAAAACTGTCTCCGCACATCGAGGAACTCTTCGCAGAGAATGCAAGCTTTCCCAAACTCACAAAACAGTGGACACATTCATTTTGTGTGCACCTTCTGACCAAAGCATGCAGGTTAGGGTTAGAAAAAAAGGTTTTCTAAAGGAATTCTTGTCATCTGAAACACTACCACTGTTGTCCACCGGGGCCGGCAAAAGTAACACAAAGTCAAAGCCGCTTTAAGTGTTTGCAGCGTGGCCGAGACAGGCAGGTGCACACCTGGACAAGAGGTAGTCGAAGATTGACTGTATGTCAGCCTGGGCGTGCACATGTTTGTGTATTCACGCACATGAGGGCACGCCAGTGATGGAATACAGTAAATTAACTTGCAAGTATTGCGCCATGTGAGTGTGGACGTGTTTTATAAAGTAATTAGTGAACTTAACAGACTTTGGAAACCCCAAAAGAGGCGTAGCCAAGTCTCCTGTACTAATAATCCCAGACCCTATTTAAGAAGTGGAAACAGTCACCATGATATCACCCATTGGTTTGTGCTGCAGTCATGAATTTCTTTCCTATGTGACATTGGGCTGCATTCCTTCCCTCCTTTTACTACATCTGGACTAGTGGTGGATTATTGTAAAACAGCCTTTCTTGAGGAATTAATAAGGTTTATGACGGCAGATGTGATGGATGAAAGGAACCACTATTGCATATTAATGAAACAGGACATTTATTGATTTTCAAACGTGGTGACGCTTGTGCTTTATAGTTTTACTGATACTTGTACTGTTATCCTGTCCTTTTGGTTTCTTCTCGATACTCTTATTGGTTCTTTTTGATTGTATATGTAGAAAAAAATAATTAAGAAAACAATGATTATAGCTTTATTATTATTCTTGCATTTATACAAATAGTCTTTCTTGAGCTGCAATACACAATGTTCCAAAATCTACAAAATACATTTGCAGCTAAATGATGAGCTAAGTAATTCATAGGATTGTTGTTATTATTAAATTCTGCATACTGAAAACAAGGGGGGGGGCGGATGCTCGCCCGTCAGTGGAAAACTGGGTGAAGATTAGATCGTAGATGTTCTGCTTGTTGTCCAAATGTTATGATAAACTTCTGGTAAAACATTTCTTACTTTATTGCATTTGAGACAAGAGTTCTTGGCTACTCATCAGTACTCATCAGTTGTATGAATGTTATCCTGGTTCCTATTTAGAAGAGACCTTTATGGGTATCCACCGCTCTATAATCACCATTTTCATTACATGTTGTCTGAGTGACCTGCTTCACACTTCAGTGACCTAGTTGTATTTGGCTTTCCCAGGGAACACCAACTCACCACGGCACTGTTTCAAACACGTTTTGAAAGCTTATATTGCTGTGATTCATTTCTTTCATTTCATTCTTCTTGACATATTTCCAGCGGCCAATCCGCAAAGTTACTGCCGTGTTCGACAGAATTTGATCGGTGAGGCCGTCGGGTTTGGGATCCGAGCCGCGGACTCTGTATTGGTTGGCTGATGGTCGGTGCTGGTGTTTCCTCTCGGGGGAAGGGACACGTCGGATAACGGTTAGGTTGTTGAGTTCATGCCAAATAATAAGCAGTATCTGATTCCTTGCACGTGGACAAGAGGATTACGGGAAGGCTAAATTTAAACAGGTCAGTTCAATGGCATGAACTTCACTTCTTCATTTCAGCAGAGGAGTGTCCGTAGCCAGGAAAAGCTCTGTGGCAGGGCTAAATGTCGACAATTACAGCCCCGGATAATTAAAAAGAGGTGAGAATTAAACATGGGTGATTTACACATGTCAGGGGAGATCAGCACAGTGCAGCCTCCATCTGTCAGAGGTATATGCCACTGTAGTTATTGCAGCTATTATCGCTGAAGCGGCAGTCAGTCGACGCCTGTTCTCCCTCCATAGTGGTTAGAGCAGAGGGAGTGGTGTCCAGCAGCACCCTTTCAAAATACATACGCGATCAAGCAGTAGCATCAAGGCACGGTGTAAAAAGACCCAGAGATCCTTTTCCAAGGAAAATGCACAGCCTGATATCGCAGAAGGCTCTATATCGTCTTTTGCCATGACTCTTTTGTTCAACTTAATTCAATACGTTGGAGGTTTCTGGAGGGTCACTCGCCTGCTGACAAAGAGTTTACACGGTCATAGTTTTACAGTAAACTTAAATGTAAGCGAGCAGAAGCTCCACACACTGAGAACATTCTCCCACACTGAATCGTGCACTGATTTTTAAGGCAGAAGCTCCGGACACGGGAACAAACCTCAACCCTAGAGAGTGATAAAACTCTTGTTTAGCTGGGGGCATGGCAACCAACCGGACAACATTTAGCTACCGCTGGCTTTCCCCCTTTCTGTCTCTCTCTCTGTCGAGTCTTGTAATCTCTTCCTCTCCCCCGCACACTTTCCAGATTTTCCTCTGGAGGAGACAACAGTGGAGCAGTTTAGGGCCGGCACGGCTGGATCCCAAAACAACAACAGCAGAAACATGAGGGCCTCAGCGTGAGCTGGGCCGGCCCCTGACCCTGAGCGGACTGTGAGGTATCAGATACAATGACCTCATGAAGCACAGAGATGGCCTGTTCTAAGGCAAAACAAACCGCTTACAGCACTACGCAGATACTAATATCGCCTGAAAGAAGCTTTACATCCCAAACTAGAGGTACGATTGACACACTTTGCCTCTTGACAGTGTTGTTAATGTGTCCCTTAGGTTTTAGTTGTAACAGCTGACTCTTTACAGGGATTCAAATTATTTGGGAAGAAAACCCCTCTCACCCCATATACCCCAAAGTGTTAGAAACAGTCCTCAAACACATTTTGCATTATTTTCTAATTCTGACCTGGACAATTCTGCTTAAATTGAATGACATTGATATGATCAATCAAAAAACTCTTACACCAATGAAGTTGTGTTGCAATAGTTTAAGAACAAGACTTAAACAGGTTTTAAGAGGGTTTCAACCACAACCTTTATGCTCTTCTGCTAGAGGGCAGAGGACATGCTGCCAAACTAGAGCCACGTTGTTGTTGTTGTTGTTGTTGTCGTTGTTGTCGTTGTTGTTAGGTCAGCATGGTCAGCAAGCTCTTCCATACACTGAGTGTAAGCGTCGAGGTAAGGACTTCCTGAAAGCTCTCCCAGAACCACAAATTAAAACCATTCTCGAAAACAGTGCTCAGCTATTTCAACAATTCATTCATGGTGTGGAAGCATCTGTCATTTGAGTTAAAGAGTTGTTCCACTGCAGGAGGGCTGTACTTACCCGTGCTGGCGCAGGTGTGTACCGTATGGTAGAGATATTCCGCTAGCACAGGTAGGACTATGAAAAATTGGATAATCACTGTCATCGTTCTTGCAGGTAAGTATAGCTGTGGCTCAGTGGTTCTAAATCAGAGTATTGCTCCATCATCAGAGCATGTAGGCTTGTGCAGGGAAACGGGAATGGCTTTCACGGTCGAGCTGCAGCGATATGAAGGTTTATAAGCCTTTAACTGGCATCGTTTTAGTTTTAAGGAGCACTTTTAAGGAGCACAGGAGAGAGGTATGTTGAAAATTGTTAGTTTGTGCCAATAAAACATTTAAACAACGCCCCTAGCATCCCTTATCTCTCAACGTCTCTTTCATCGCTCAACTTGTAAGGGTTTCAAGTGTAATTTCTTCGCTATGGTGGCTGCAAATGCACAGTTAAGGTTATTTCAGCATAAAAGGGCTGGACGTGGAGGGGAATTAAGGTTTGTAAAAAAAGGCTGTGTTTTGCTGCAGCAAGACCTAACAATGGAAAAACTGAATCTTCTTGTTTCAGTGTCAGTGCCTTGAATTACATGTTTACACTTTCCTCAGTTACAGTAAAGATTTATCAGAGCCAATTCAAAGCCTCTTGGAAGGGAAGCACTTTCAGCAGCTGAGAGAAAGTTTTATGGGTTTCCTTTTCAGCACCAATGAATCAAATGAGTGTTTCATGGGTCTAAGAGGCCAGAGAATTCACCCTTCCCACAGGCGATCATGTAATCCGAAACATGACAATCACTTCAGCTGATTTCATGGAGTTTTGACACACAATCAGTGCGTTTTTTTTATTCCGTCAACGCCAAAGCAAATGCGCTGATGCACCATCGGGGGGAAGACCCCTCCTCCTCCTCCTCCACCCCGCTCCAAGACTCCACTGAACGACCTCCCCAAGAGTCCGGTTAAACCTTGTGTCTACAAAAGGGGGGCAGACAGGGTGTCCAGACTGAAGCGGGGTTATGATAAGGACTACTTTCCAGAGAGGTTTTGGGTCATCCAAAGGAGAAAATGAAATGAAAAGTTGTAGTAAAACAGGTTCTGCACATGAACCATCGAGAGACTCAGCTCTCAGAGTTCGTCCCTCAGCTTGTTCTGACATGGACTGTTTTGTGGTCCCATTACTTTAATTCAGTCTCATGTTGCGCCAAAGGGTCTGGTTTAAAAAAAGGTTCAAGTTTTAAGTTGCTTTTTTGTTTAAAAAGGGATATCCCAGAAGTGTTACCTGTCTAGCAGTATGCGGTGATTGGCTTTGATGACTTTCAGCTGGGTCTGGATCTCAGCCAATCACTGCATGATAATGCTCCATAAAGGTGGCCTTGGAGCCGCATGCTGCGTGTCATTTACAGAGGCTGGGGGTTGTGACACATCCTGGCGTCTTTGACGCTGCCCCAGATGGTGACAGGTAGGCTGTCGGCGCGCAAACTGTATTCGCTCCCTCATAGTCACCCAGTGCTAACTTGAGCGCTTTATCTTAGATAGCAAACCTTGGTATGGCTGCATGCTGCCATCCAAATCATCCACTCAATGCCCGCCGCTGATGCCTCTAAAGGTAGCGTTGATCACTCTGACCCACGCTGAGTGTCCAGCGGCCTGAACAAACGCTATGTGGTGTTCGCTTCCTCCTCCGGCCATGGGAAGGCTTTCATGTTTGTTTTATTGTTTTGTTTGTTTTTTACACTTCAGGTCTTGCTGCTCAGTGATCTTTGCCATCAGCTAACCTGCCACAGACCACTGCTGTTTTGCCTTGGCATAATGTCACCCGGTCTCGGTGAACTTTGCATGTGGCTAAGTTCACCTGGTCCCTGTTTTAGTTGCCTTGTTTTGGCCTCTTTAGATTGCCCGTAGTGTGTGCACCAGCGCGGGCCTCTGAACTGGGCCAAGCCTGTTAATTGCACGAGAGCCAGGCCGTACTTATTATTTGTTATTTTTCTTTGTCAATTTGTTTTACTTTTGTGATTTTAAGCTGTTGCATTAAGTACATCTCTTTTGTTTAAATTTCTTTTCTTTCTGTGTTAATTAGGTACTGAGCCTGCGCTGGTGGATTGGTGTCCCAGGTGGTGGTGTCCCTCTTTTGTTCCGTTTTTGCACGTTGTTTGAGTTTGCTTTACTTTTGGACAGTCCATCGCCAGTCTCAGCCCTCATGGTTTCCCCTATTGCTCATTGCTTGAGAGGTTCTTTTTAACATTGGGTTTTTAGTAGTGACGCGTTTAATGAAACTTTCATTTTGCACGACGCGTCTGCGTTATTGTGAAACGAACCTGAGTGCCTTCCCCTCCCTTGTCGTTGTTGGGTTGACTGTTTAAATAATTCCCAGGGTGGCGTTGTTGGCCGCAATTGGCATATTTAAACTGCCTCACCCGTAGCGACACAAGGCGTAAACCTGCCTTTGGCAGGACGTAAACTTGAGCAGAGGCTGCAACAAAGTTTGTTGGGCTGATCTATACCTCCTGTCAAAAAGAAGCTTCGTAACATGAAGGCTTTATGCGAGGTATGAAGGAAACAAATTTCTTCAAAAGGACCACGGTGCCAGTGCATTTCCATGCACACCTTGATGAAGCATCCAATCTTTTTTGATAGTTTTAACTGTATGACTTTCCATTTGAAGCTTACGCAGTCAGAGCTCCAAACGACTTCAGCTTCTAGCCTTTCTATCCCAAACCAGATCCAGTTGGTTCACACCGTCGTGGAGGAAACTCTCAAAGCACACCGGCCCATATTTTGGGTGGAGGTGTATTTTTGCAGCTATGTGTGTTGTATGTGATGTACAAACAGATTTAACAGGTTAAGTTTGTGAGTTCGAGACACTGCCAAACCCTTGTAGGAGCAACTAAACCTGCATCTCACGCGTAAGGTGTCGGCGGCGTCTGTGTGTGCGCGTTTGTTTGCCAGTGTAAGAAATGCCTTTTACTGTAATAATCAGACCATCTATCTGGATTGTGCAGCTTTCAAAAGAAAATCAATCTCTCCTGCCAGAGGTTCTCTGCGTTACTGCTCACATCACGTTTAATGGAAGCTAATAAAGTTTCCTCGAAAGACGACATACAAGTTTACAAGGCACCATCTTGTTGCGGGGACACGGGGTAGCCTTATCTGTTTGGTTTTAGGAGAAGTGTCTGGTGCTTTCACAATGCCATTGTATGAAATTACCTTGCTTTTATATCAGCTCTGCCATCTGGGTCCTATTTCCTCAGAGGGACGAGCCAACCGAAAAAGGCTTCTTGGTTGTATTTTTCTTCTACTGTAAATGCAAGACAAATTCAAGACATCTGTTGATATTAGAAAGTTATTCAATTTGATATGTTATACAGTACGTCATGGTGATCCCAATCGTCCCATCGGAAATGTAAATCCTTTTTAGAAGCCATTTAAATCTTAAAATTCTAAACATGGTTTGCTAAGAAGAATATGGTATAGTATTATCACTATTTGGGAATTTGCAGTTGACTTCTAAAGACTGTAAAAGAGTTTTAAGCCTACAATTAGTGGTCGGAAGAATTTCACCTCAAGCAGCGGGTTCCCTTCAAGCACTGGCTTGTGCCAGGACCAAAGATGCTGTTAGTTTCAGGGGACGGGCAGTTACGATCGAGGGGTCAAAGCCACAGCAGCAGGATGGGCGACACATGACAGCGAGTCGGAGATGCTTTACTTGGCTCGACAGAGTGCCCTCTGGAACCTCTGCAGTATGACAATAAAAAAAGAACCAGTTAACTCGTGCCAGCTTCTGTGAGTCTGGTCCAGCATTAAATATTTATTGCATTACACTTTTGTAGAGACATTCATGGTGCAAAAGCAAAATAAAGCCTTCATTAAATAAAAAAAAATGTTAATTTCTATCAGATTTTGTCTCAAAGGACATGACGATGCAAGAGATTTAACGAGAAGACGTTTATGCTCTAGTAGGAAAAAAATAATTTTAGACAAAAAAAAAAGCTTGACTTTCCTAATACCTCGAAACTGATCAGTAAATGTTTGCTAATTAAATAGTGAACTTGCACATATTTCAAAATTGAATATTAACGTACTATTCACTGTAAATCTGACATGACTGCATAGCATGTGGATTATTTTCTCCTGTGAGAAATGGTCAAATATTTTTAGTAGGTTAGCAAGAAGTTTTAAATTGCAGACATGAGCTTACTGGAAACACTTAACAGCCCTACAATGTACAATGCATTTCAGCGCTTCACAATGTCTGAGTTAGATAAAGAACTTCCCATTGAATAAGATATTTGCAAATGGTGAGTCAATCGTCAATTACAGTTGAGAGGAAACTGCTGCTGCTCAGATATTTAATAATACCGTTGGCAGACCCAACGTCTAAGACAAAAGAAAGCAGACATAGAGGTCAACAGCATGTGTCAGTGGGAGCGGCGCACTGCGGGAGGATATCAGACTACTTTTCTATTGAATGTTGACGTTCCATTAAAGAAGCTTCCCGACGCACGTCTCATTTCTGCAGACCGAAAAAAAGGCTCCCATTAGAAGATATGCTGGCAGCATATCTTCTAATACAGCAAATCAGCTGACATCAAACAGCAGTAGGTAAGGGAGGCTTTACAATAACATGAAGCTGCATGGTTGCCTGACAGCCAACGGTTTTCTACTGTAAAACAAAAAGCCGATTGTATCGTCTTTTACACAGATAAACACACGGGTCATGCACAGATGCACATGCATCCCACACTATGTTTCGTGCTGATGTGGGTGTAATGTTGTTTACTCTTGTGGTCGTTTCCAGACCTGTCTAATCATTAACAGATACTTTACTCGGTATTCTCCTGTGAAATGTACAGCAAGATTAAATAAAATAATTTAGTTGAAAAGGGGGACATAGTTGAGCAATTTACACCTGAGTGTAACAAGATGTAATAATTAAAAGGTTTATTAGGAAAAACTGCTGGTGTCATTGTCTTGCTTAATGCTTTTCCCTTCAATACAAACCGTGTGTCAGACTAGTTTCCAAGTATGTCCGAAGAATGAGCTCTTGCATGTTATGTGTGTGTTTCTTTTAAATCCCTGACAAAGAACAGTTATTCCAACTCGTGTAGTGTAATCATTCAGCTGAGTGAAGTTGGAAATGGTTTTCGATGTTGCGTCTGATCCCCAGATACGTGACCTAGTCAAATCCAATTTCCAAACAAAGCGAATAAAATGTTTTTTCACCGCATATGGTTTATTAAGATGGACGGTGGATGGACTCTCTCTCTCTCTCTCTCTCTATGGACCAGTTGCTTATCATGAGGACACTCATCTCTCCAGTTGGTTTGGAGACTTGTAGAAGATGAACCTGCTCAACTCAGTGACACTAATCTCTGAGAAGAGAGGATCATGTTCCCTCCCTGCACTCCCTCAGCTTCTCTCTCTCGATCTACACAAATGTCTCTTTTATGGCTGACTCCATTTGTGTTGCTACACACTATTTCTTTTTTCTAATCCACCTCCCGCCTTTACTCTCACCCCACCGGTAACCTCACCCAGGACCCATGAATGACTGAACTCCATTGAGCCGTTTCAGCTCTGCATGATGAAGCTGTAAGCCGAGATGCTCCTTTGCAGCAGTCAATCAATCCCAAACATCAGGAACAAGAGCAGCCGGGCCTCGCCTCGCTCCCTGCTGTGCACCTCTAGGTCCGTGTGTCTGGTTTCCTGTATATGGTCACCAACAGGTCAAGGCGATACCGCCGCAACACACAGAAACGTCTTCTGTTTGACACAGCTCGCTACAGGAACCTTCCAAGGTCGGCTCGTTTTAGGGCTTGTCTTTGCAACTATTACTCGAAGGGGTTCATGAACAGCAGTGTGCTGGAGGTCCAGCTGTCTGCGCCCTGCGGCTGACTCTTCTCTTTCTCTTTCCTCTTCATCGTGGCTGTTAACGTGTATGATCAATGTCCTCTTGCTGTTTCACCCCTTTGGAATGCGTTGACAACCGTGGCCTGATGCGCGCGTGTGTTCGTGTTCTGCTCTCCTGCCGTCTAGTCTGTTATGAACATGTGAACAAGTATAATAATGAACAGTTCTTATTACTCACACTAGGCCACATTATATATAAAAGCAGTGTATTAGCTTGGTTGCGGTCCTTGTGGGCTTTGAACCAGTCCGTTTGCTCCCCCCGCTCCTCCTCTTCCAAACGGTTCCTGCTTATTCTGTAGAAATGTTCTGGAAAGAATTCTTCACAGCAACGCAGAGGGGAGAGCTTCTGGAATCCTGAAGCTTGCAGCCAATAGAAGGCAGCTAAGCCCCTGGAGGAGCAGGAGAGACGGGGAACAGGAGGACGAGGGACGAGTGCATCAGCGTATCATGAAGACGTTCGCTGGCACGTGCAGGCGAGGATTTAACAACTCATTCTTTCTACTCATTCTATACTGATATTGCAAATGAGAAGGGTTCTTTAGAAGAGATTAAGTAAAATCAACCCTGGGACCAGAAGCGCCTTGCGATGAGGTAGAAAGCCAAGGCGCTTCAGCTGAAGGGGATGGGTATGACGTATCACGAAGCTCGACTGTGATGCTGAGATAGTTTCAGTGTCAGATAATCATTGCTTCAGGGGATAAGAATGTCCTGCTCATTGTCACTCACACTGGCAAATGGCGAGGTCTGTCCCTGGTTAGTGGTCCACTACAGCATTATAGCAGCAGAAACCTCATGGCTCATGGTCTGCAACGGCCCTCGTTCTGCCACGATGGGCTGGTTCACTTATGTTTGTGTGTCAATTGTTTGCTAAATAATTCATTAAGATCACAACATGTAATTGTTGTATTTACTACCGTGGGGTACAATCCTGCAAATTATAAGCTCCAGTTATGCTCCTTATATGGATTGTTCATACAGTATGTTCTTTTCCAGTTTGTGATTCTTGCTTTGCCTCTATAACACGTCACGGGAAATTCAAAGTTCAAATCAAAGTTCGTAAATGTGTTTTTTAAATTTCCTACTAAAGAAGGAACACAGCAAAAGAATAACTTTGTCACGCACGCATCAGTAAATGTCTTATTCTCCAGCCCTTAGGCAATTACCAAACAATGAACACGAGCCAATAAAGGTTCCCCCGTGTGCTGCCTCAGATGGCTGGAAGTTATGTTAAGTGATACTAATGCGCTCATTTCGCTGCTACATGGAAGATAAGCGTTAAGGAGGAAAGTAGGCATTGGATACAATTTGAAGCATTATAAAAAGCAGTCGGCAGGGCCGTGTAGTGGTTAGCACTGTCGCCTCACAGCAAGAAGGGTCTGGGTTCCTCTGCGGGTACCCCGGCTTCCTCCCACAGTCCACAGACTCTGACGATTAGTCAGTTGGGCCCTCTGAATTGCCCGTTGATGTGTGTGTGGATTGTTATTTGTCTCTGTCTCAGCCCCGCGATGGACTAACAGCCAGTGTACCCCGTCTCATGCTCGATGTTAGCAGGGATTGAGTCCAGCCCCCCCGTGTAGCCGTCCAATAGAATTATTCCTGCATTAGTGAGCATTAAGTTAAGGGAGGTTCACATACTTTTATGTTCATATGTGCATTGAAAGTGTTTAGTGTTCTTTTAATAAAAATATGGGCATGCTATTATTGTTTGTAAAAAAAAAAATGTGATCTATAAATGGCGCCCCATGTTCATATTAAGAGTAGTAATTCAGTATAAAAAATAGATTCTTTGCACAGTGGTACATTGGAATTCTATTCAGAAGGAGTCTTTTTGTGTCCAGTATGTAAAGGAGGCACAACTGCAGCTATAAACACTTTCAATGTCCATTGGGAGATCATTTTGGGTTTGACAATGACCATATGGCTGAACATGAATGCACATACAGCCACATACCCAAATGGAAAGTTGTGTACAAAACACAACATGATAGTAGCCCAACAAATCAAATGTGCACCACTTTGCATTTGGGTATGCGGCTGTTTGCGCGTTCATGTTCAGTCTCAACTTGTCAATCCATGCCTCAGATTAATGAGCTGCAAATGCGCTTATGTGAAAGCGATGATGTCCTAATCACGTCTGCTATATATGGCCCTTTGTCATGCGCCTCTGACTCATTCCCTCTGTATCTAGGACAGTTTGTCATGGGACCTGTGGGACCGTCGGCTCTGTTGTGGGAGTTTTCTTTCACACCGATAACCATGGGACAGGCGGGACGCGGTCTCTGCAGGCCTCAGCCCCTGATCGTCACTGCATAGCGATCAGACTACGGGGGCGGGGGCCGCTAGCTGAGAGAATTTGATGAGCGGGGCAAAGATATTCACTCAACAAAAGCGTTTGTCCCTTTATATGGGTGGATGCAAATCCCCCCCCTCGCATTCAACAGCAGTTCTCTCTGGCAGCAGCAGGCCAGTTCTGGACGGGTTGTCGGGCTGTGGCTGTTGGGCCGGGGCAGAGATGCGAGTGAGCGGGCAGATAACTGGTCTGAAAGCCTCTGAATGGCTAACGTCAGGGAAAAGAGTTGCTCTCGCTGTCAATCAGATTATCGGCTAATAAGCCTCTTTTTGTGTGTGTCAGTGGTTTTAAAAAAACAAGAGTAGTTGACCCGATACACTAACAAATGAATAACGCGAGAAAGGGAAAATCTGGTTTTCTTTTGTTTATTTTATTGATGAAAACATTGGTAACCTTTTTTGACCCATCGGACACATAACATAAAATAGCAAAAAAGCTATTGAGAACATATCCTTTGAAGCCTGATCACAGATTCAAAAGCACTGCAATACCCTGCAGCGGCACAGTTATGAAAAAATAACAATCATAAAAAATATACATACAGACGAGGATCTTTTTCTTTTGTCTCTTTTCAAAGTGTGATTCATAAAAGACTGCGTGATGCGAGACGACGCACATGAGACAACGCAGTAACCCACAATCACTAACTGACAGGCGGGCTGGAGCTTCACCGAGTGTAAACAGACAACGCGCTGCGTGCACGATGTGGCGGTAACAAATGAACATCCTCGGTCTGTTCAACGCAGTATCGACGCTGGTCTTCTGCACCTGTTTTATGCCCGACCTTTGTTTTTCTCCTCTCCTGCAAAGGCTGCAGTATAGATTGCATGAGTAAGTGAGTCGGCAAAGCTGAAGCGAGTAATCGTTTATAGACAGTTATTTGTATGGACTGGAGGATTACAAACAAAACATGAACGAGCATTGTTAAAGTAAATGAAACACAGGTTGCAACTTTGTCTCGTGCAGCTGCATGAGAACACATGCACTTCTCCTCAGTTCGCACTCTTTTTCTCTTTTTTTTCTTCTTTTTTTTTTTTTTTTTTTTTTTCCCCAAACAACAATCCCGTGATTAAAACAGAGGCAGAATGTTTTGGTCACCTGACAAACAGCCCGTTCCGTTTAGTCGTAGTTTGTGCAGCACAGCGTGGTAACCCTGGAGGAAACCCCGTCACCAGCTGCACCCATCTCTCCCTCGCTGCCTCTTAAACACCACGTTCTCCTTTCCCTCCCACTGCCGTCTGTCTCCCCGCAGCATCGGCCCGTCAAACTACCGGGCTTACGAGCGCGGCCATCGGCATATTTGGCACGACGTTCTTCTGAACCCTGAAAGCGAGCCGTCTGCGGACACAGAGTTCACGCTCTTCAGCAGCAGCTGAGGAATTCCCTGTCGGGGTGCTACAGCAAACATTGTGTCATCACTTCAGGTGTCTCTGCAAATACCTTTCTTTGTGTAAGAGCAAGCGTGGAGAACAGACAGCAGCTCTTTGAATCTCTCTCTCTCTCTGTCTCTGTCTCCAGTCTACTTCTCGTGAACACGTTCTGATGAGAAGAAGCACCTCTGTGCAAGTGAACGGTCACTGATGATCTGAAAGTTTCATCCATTCACCGCCGAGTGAGTGGCGTTCACATTTCACTGCTTCTCAACTGCAAGATCCTCAGTAAAAAAAGAAAACACTGACCGCATGATTACATGTACATTCACAAGCTTTTTGGGTGCTTTTGTCTACTGAGGCCATAAACACAAGGGGGGCAAATTCACCAAAAGACATTATCATTTGGCCTGCTCATCGTCTTATAGGCACTTGATACAAACGCACATGTTCGCATGTACAAACAGACACAGCTTCAATTTTCTGTTTATCCCCCACCCACCTAAAAAAAAAAAAGGGTTTTAAAGTTAGAAACGATTGAAACAAAATTCTTTGGTCTGTAAACAACCGTAATGATAACCAAATGTGAGGCAAAGAGGCCATTTTGCGATTCAAACTGCTTTAACAGCATCCCACCTCAGTTAAGCCGAGTCGTTTTGGAGCTCTAATGCTCACACCTCTGATTTCACCGTGTGTGTGTGTGTGTGTGTGTGTGTGTGTGGGTGGGTGGGTGTGGAAGTTCGACCTCAGGGCACTGATGCAGGTGATTGGTCTGCTGTTGCAACGTGCTGGCTAGTCAGTTCTGGACAGACTTCGATCTGTCTCGACCACTTTCGATGACTGTTTATGCTGCTCGCGCTCGAGGCCAACGCGCTTTTCGCATTGAGCCTTTTATTTCCAAGCGACCACAAATTAGTTTTTTTTTTTTCCAAACCCGGTGGGCCTGGGCAGAATCAGTAGGCCTTTTCGAGAAATGTGAGTCATTCACATTGAAATATGTAACTCGAAGTGAAAAGCCAAACGCGGCCTTTGAGGCAAAACATTAAAAAGAGGACTCTGGGCAGGTTTGAGGAGGCAACCACGCCGCTCGCTCTTGTTTAAACAAATCTTCCCTCCAGGGCGACTCAGTTGCAGGGCAGCCAGGTGGAGTATGCATGCTGCTGGCAGGCGAACACGGGCTGAACCTGCGCTATGTAGTAGTTACTGAAGTTGCCGTCTGCCACGTAAGGGGCAGGTTGGTAGTAACACGTAACGTTTGCCACGTTGGGGATGACGTTCTGCTCGGCGAGGACGCGCACCGCCAGCATGGCTATGAGCCCCAAGGTCTGCCGCCTCTCGTGTCCCATCAGGCACACCGTGCTCTCGTTGACCACTCCGTGCAGGGTCATCAGGTAGTCGTACTTGCGGTCTTCCAGGCCGACAAAGTGGTTCTGAAGGTAGGACTTCAGCTTGCGCTGCTGCTCCCCAATGTCTGAGAAGTCAATGAAGAAGCGCGAGCACATGTAGCGCTGCAGGGACTTCATCTCGGACTCGGAGGCGGCCCGGAAGCCCCTCACCAGCAGGTGACAGTACTTCAGCAGGCCCCCGCCCCGGATCTCCTCTGGGTTTCGGGTGCAGATTAACTTGTGGCGCAGGTGGTGCAGGGCCTCGCTGAAGTCCCCGTACACGCTCTCGCCCATGATGGTGGGGTGGAAGGTCTCGGCCATCGGGTTCTCTGAGCACTCGTAGAACAGCAGCAGGGAGTCCAGCCGGATCTGAAAGGAGTCGACGCTGAACTCAAACTGCCGCCGAAGGGAGTCCACAAACTTCAGTTCCACATTCTTTCCGCGGTTGTTGGAGAGGGAGATGAGACTCCAGCGGTCTGAGTCATTGCACACCTTCACCATCTTCTGCACGTAGGCTTCCTGTGTGTGCGAGGGGGAGAGGAAGACCAGAAACATTCATCATTTTGGAAAGATATTAAGTAAACAGTCTTAGGAGTCCAATATTAGTGGAGCTCAGCCACAGTAATGCATCATTTTGAATTATGGAGCTGGGTTTTATATTTAATAACCCATTATAATTACATAAAGGTAATAGCTGCAGGTCTCTTTTGTGTTATTAGGCTAATGACCCAAATAGTAAAGAGAACGTACTTGGATGGGGGATCTAAGTGGCTGAGCTCAGGATCCCTTCCAAATTGGTTTAACTTAATCCTCTTAACTATGTAAAACCAATTTTTTACTATCACTAATCTAATTGCACATTAAGCTGCGCGTAATGGTCGTTAAGACGAATCGGCACAAATGTAATTTAGTTCTTGTCACAAATCTAGTGGTAAATAACGGACGCAGGAAGAACAAAAACAAAAGTTGTCCGAGTGACTGTACCTTCAATGTCAACGGGCTTATTTTCTCTTTATTCACACAGTCGGGTAAGAAATCCAGGAGACAGTCCAAAACGATGTCCTTCACTATCTGGAAATGACTCTCCCCTTTCATATCGGCGCAAAATATGAGGTCGAGGTCCTTGTAGCCCAGTCCGCTGTCTCCGTGCAGAATGTGGCTGGCTGCTGAGCCGTTGAGCCGAACGTCCCGGACGTGGATCCGGTTCTCCTCCATCCGCCTGCGCACCACTTTGACGATCTGCCGCGGCTGCATCTGCAGCGTGGGGAAGTTCCCTCGGCCGTGGATCGGGATGGTCTCCGTCAGGACGGCGTCCAGCCGCTGCACTTGCTCCCAGTGGAGGACGCTGACGTTGCTGCCTTCGGGGTCGGACATAGAGCCGGCGGTGGAGCTGGTGTCGTCCTCGGACATTGTGAAAAGTCCTCGGTGGTTTAGATTGTACGGAAGAATTTTCTCAAAACAGGAACAAATCTGTAATCGCGTCTTTACGCACAAGTTCTAGGCGACCGGAGCTGCCGGCGCATCAGGATTCTTACTGTCTGAAGTCGTCCAAATTGAATCCGAACATATAAAAACAGAGACAGGAAATGCTAAAAAACCGAGTGAAATGGGGACAGCGATCAGCCCGTGGTTGGCGATCCGGTCCGCTGTGTTGAAGAAGAAGTGCAGCTGGTGTCGAAGCGCGTGAAAAATGAGAGCTAACTTTCTCTTCTCCTCGTCGGTGCGCTTTTAAAACATGTGCGCCGGTTCACGGTCAATGAGTCCGCGCGCTGCGCATCACAGTCTTTGAAGGTCGCTGATGATCCGGGAGGGGGTTTGCTTTCCCGGCTGTGACTCCATCGCTCAAAGGCACGCCTATGATTTGATGAATTTGCATGAACAAGCTGGTCCTCAAGTCGCACTTTGGCGCAATCCTCCGAGCGACGCTCAACCCCTCTCAGGAATCTTTACGCACGTCTCCAATAGGCTTCAAAAAAACAAAAAAATCTACTCTTGTTGCCAAGCAATAATCCCGTTGCGGCAGTGTGAATTTGCTGTGGAAATCCGCTATCTCTCCAACTCTTTAGTTCGCCATATTTTCCTCACTTGTGCAGAAGTTAACCGTTACCTGCCCGCTGGACACGCTGCGCCCCTCTGCAACAGTCCGCTGTGGAGCCTGGATGTCAGCTGTGCTACACCCCTCCCTCCCGTATCCCCCCCTCTCCCTCCTTCCCTCCTCCTGACAGTCAGTCACACTTCGAGACTTCACAAAGCAGCGCCCCTGCCTTCTTTAGACTTATTGATGCAGGTCTGAAGCCCCTGAAGCCTTATTTTTGAATGGGTTACGCTCAAAATGATAATGGGTTCGATTCACGTGTCATCAACCTTTTATAAAACAATGTCGTTTTTTCTAAAAAAAAAAAAAGTAAAAAAGTAAACCAAATAATTGTAAATGTTAAACTTTTTGTAAATCTTGGCAAGATTCAACTGTTGCTGATCCACATATAAAGTTCCCTGGTGTTGCCACATCGCCCTCTGTCGGCTGGTTTAGGTTTTGACATAAAGTAACCTGAAACTGCACTACACCAATGTGCTGTAACATGAATGAAACTTGCCTCAAATCCATAAGTTAAACGAGGTATGGACTTCTCTGATCCCGTAAGCCTTTAGCCCCAAACCACAGACACCATTTGGTCAGGGTCTGCACGCCGCCCTCGGCTTACGGTGACGTATGTAGACAAACACTCGTCTGAACTGCTAAAGCACCTCAACTGCACCGTAAGATACACATCGAGATGCCGAATGTGTCCCGAAGGGTCTACGACACTACCGTGTGACATCACTCTTAAACGGATGCGGTGGCGAGTCCCACGACCAGGAGGTTGCAGGGACTGGAAGCTGTCACTGGTTCTCCATTAGGCAACAAAAAAAATGCCTGCGTCACCAGCCATCTGTAAACCATGATTATCCCATTCATTCTCATGCAGACTGAACTCCGAGGGCCACACAGGAGCTCTGCCTCTGCTGTGTGAGGGGGGCACACACACACACACACACACACACAAATACACATGCAGTTTTATTCAACTATCTCCAATTGTACAGCTTTTGACAGGAACACAGTATTTTTTTTCCCCCTTCTCCCACATGTTGCAATAGCTTTGAAGTACGGAGCTACTGTTCAGTTTTAAAATGTCACTTTGCTTTGGCACGTGTCAAGACAGGTCGATACCAGGTCCCTGAAATGTAATGCCACATCTGGAAATCTACATGGAACTATTAGCCGGCTTCAATGGACCCCAGAGCGGCCCCCGTCGATTCGTTTCGCAGGTGGGGAGCGTCGGTTGGGCGCGCACGCTGCAAAGCTCAATCAAAGCGGCTGTCAGAGTCCAGCAGAAGGTTTATGCATAACACAAAGGCTCCAAACAAAACCCTGCCAATGAGTGTAAATACTACCTGGCACCTCATTACGCGCTGTGGAACGGATGATTCATCAGTTGGTGGCGATTGAAAAGACTGTAGTTAGATCAGGTTGTCAGAAAGTTGCGAGCAAGATTTAAGAGAGAATACTTCTTAGAATACCAAAAGAACAAAAAAAAAAGACTTCTTCCAGAACTCGTAAAGCAATCTACAACAGGCCCAGTGTTTGTCTGTGGGGCCTTTGAAACGTTTTTTGGACAGTCGAGTAGGAAAAATAGAGAGACGGTTTGGTGATCTAATGAAAGCATCAGTTGGACTTATTTACCTTGAAGTGCATCCCAGCACACTGAGTTTATTCCGTCAGTTCATGGTTTCTCTCAATTCAACTATGCAGTCGCATAAATACCAAAGGTCAGAGTTCGGCTGTATTTGCATACCTCGTGTAGCTGTACAAGTAAAAGGCTTAATGTGTGTGTTGACCAAATAATCAGGAAACGATTGAAACCAAAGTGTTGATCATTCACTTTTTTATTTGTCTATAATACACCTCTCAGTCTTGCTTGGCCGAGTCTCTGGCTGAAAACAAAGTCGCGGGAGTTAACGTTAGCGGCAGTCAGCTGGAGCGACTACGACAGGTTGGGCTGGACTGCTTGTACTCAGAATTCAAGTGAAGAGCAGCGGCTGCCAACTGGCTCACTGAAAGCCACCACAGCAGTAATTGTATTCTGCAGTCATTTGCCACACACACACAACTTTGTGCAACGAAAGACAAAACTAATCTAGAGACTAGCTGGCCAATTGGGTGGTTAGCATGCTGGGAGGATGGTCAATAACAACTCCACTTTTATGCAAAGGGACATTGTGAGAGTTTTAGGAATCAGTTCCAATATTTCCAAATGAAATTATTCTGTTGTATGTTTTTACTTATTTCATTCATGTAATTATCCAGAGTTTCCTCTGCCGTATAAGTTTCTTTGGGGAATTTTAGTGATGGCGAAGTGCCGTTTCCTCCTTTAGAAGAATAACATTTTGGAGGAAAGATTAAATTCTGGCAACATTTGCTGGAAAACGCCTTAGTTCATATGGATGATCTTCCATCATGGACCTTCTTTAAGGGGAACCCGTTAAAAACATCACCAGCGGAGCCCTTTGAATGTCTGCATATTTTCCAATTACAACCATTTTTGGGAAATAAATAGTAAGGAATACTCTTTGGCTCTTAGTATGCTGCTGTTCAAGTTCCATAGTACCGATGCAGTCATAGTGAAACCTTATTATAGCAACCTCTCAATCAGCAGAGGGGGAGAGAACAGGGACGCTTGTTAGATGTGCCAAGATGGAGAAGACGAGCCAGTGAGGAGCGTGATGCAACAATGCCCGCAAGGTGAGTTCAAGACCACGTCAAACATCAGACAGAAGGGAAATCCTTTTCCAGCTGCTGGTGTGCGATGGAACAACAAGGTGTCATATTGGATCTGAACCACTTGACTGAAGCTGTGCGGCGTGACAGAGGTCACACGTGTGGGCGAGTTTCTCAGCCGGTGTTGCTTGAGAAAGCGCGAGCGATGTACACGAACGGACAACAAACGATGCAGTCATTGCCGCCCCCTCACTGTCTCCTCACCCACATTTCACAGACGACTGGGTTTCCAGAAGGGTGTCATTAGTGGTCTGTCAGAGAGGAATTCCCACTGCCGACAGCGGAGTTAGATTTGGTCGTGGATCAAAAGGTACCGGGGCAGAAATGGGATTTCCATTCCCTCTCAGTCAAACTGCTTTTCTGACCCCGCAGTGACAAAAAGAACCTTGAGAAGTAGTAGTGACGCAGGGATCGAACCGGCTCTGTGGAGACAAGAAGCAGAGGCCATCACTTTGGTACAGAGAATCCCCGTCATTTCAGCTCCTTTATTCCCTAATAGCTGAAATGAGGTGAATGTGTGTTGAGCTCAGTTTCAAACTACCCTGGCAGATAAGTGCTGAATCTCAGAGGTGGTTCCAGTTTCACAGGCAGATAGAGAGCCTCATTTCTTCTAATCTGCCCTATTATAGGTCTTTGGAGATGTCACTGCCTGCAGCTCAGAGGCTGGTCCAGGAGCCAAATGCTAACACACTGAAGCACTCGAGAGACTAATAGATGTTACACACACACACACACACACACACACAGCACTGAATGGGCTGTTGGTGGCTAACTCGCTCTCAGTGGATTCACCCTTAATGACATGCCAGCTTCTTCCCCACCCTGGCCGTCCACACCACGGTGAAAGAAAGCGTGCAGGAAATCCTCCACATCGAACTGCAGATACCTATTTACCTCAATGGGGGGAGGGCTCTGTTGTGACACGCAGGGCACCCTGCGTCTCATACGAGTGTGTCCATTTGTCGTTCGATAAAGATGAACAAAACTGAGAGGAATAGTTGGATCAGGCTTAAATGAGCATGAAGACCTTGATTCTAAAAACAGTTAGAATCAAGGGCGTTGCCATGGTTCAGACATTGCGGGCCGGGCGGGGGCGTCCAAATGAATACCCATCCCATAATATTTGGGGAATTGCAATGCATAAGTGCCTGCAGTTTTATATGAACATTCACACATTTAGAACATAGTTTCGAGGACTACATTGCCCATTTGAATTCAGAAGAACAGCGACTGACCTTCACAATCTATCGTTTTATATTCTGCCATTACGAGGCTACTCGTTTTGCTTACACATTTAGCTCGGTATCAAGTAACCGCGTGACAAAAACAGACATAACAAGAGACCGATCCATTGACAGGGTTCATGAAAGGGGGGCAGATTGGTATTTTCTCAATATTGGGGGACACACGACCCCCCCAAAGAATGGTGGTGGTTACGCCATTGGTTAGAATGACTTTGTCCAAAGGTCTTCTGCCATTGGCCATTTCACGTGCCAATCTCCTCCTCTTTTTCCATCCGTCGATCTATTTTACAAAGGTTATTTACATTTTCACATTCCGTTCAATGACAAAGTGTGTCCAAACCTTTAACTGGTACCGTACGATCAAGTCACAGGTTGTTTTTGTCTTTATTTACACCAGAAAGATTTTGTCTTCCTCTAACTATGCACCTTTCTCCAACTATTCATACTTCAAGGGGGATAATGCGCAGGACTACCTCTTGAGCAGGCAGAGGAACTATTTCAAGTCTGGTGCCAAAACAAGGTTGTCTGCGACTATGCTTTGTAAAACCAAAAGTCAAAGATGAACCCAAGACCCAAACATAAAACATAACATTGTTTTTCAAAGTATCAAACAAACAAGATAAACATGTTTCTTGGTGAGTTGGGATTTAGAGTTACTGGAAAGATGATGTAATGAATTATTGGCCGATGAACACGTTGCTATCGCTCACCGTAGACAGCACTCTTTTTGTTGTGTGTAGGTGTGGTGCTGTCAGTGGGCTGTTATTTAGCGCTGCTGAAGCTAATTTTTATTTATTTTCATGAAAATAAATCAACCCCTGCAGTGACTTCCCACCATCTGGTCTACTGTAGCACTCAGTAAACAGGCCTGGCGTTGCACTGCCAGGCAAAAATAATTGTTCCATGAAACACTAACAATCATCTGTGCAAATATGTTTTGCATGAAGCACCAATTCTAACGAGGATACGCTTGTGTGTGTGCGTGCGTGAGAATATGTGTGCTCAAGTTTTACAAAAAGAAACAGACATGTACATTACAATGCAAAATCCCTTTGGGTCATGCTTTGGGTCAAAAGGTGGACAAAGTCACAATTCCTTGCAGTTTGGCGAGAGACACGCGTCTTGGAGGCTGTCAAACTGACAGCGAGAGGAAACCAACGTCAGCCGTCGCGCTCGGGTCAAACTCTCGGAGTAAAAGAGCTCTTTGGCCACTGATGGTCTTTGTAAAGCTGCCGGCAGGGCAACGGCTGTGCAGAGGACAGCTAATCCCGGGCTAACCGGCGCCATGTCCACTAAATGGATTGGGATTGAAATGGTATTGTTAGAACCTCTACACCTCTGTTTGCTTGAATGCTGAGCTGTGGCTCGGCCACAAAGAGTAGGAATAATCTGTTGCGTAATACAGAGGACCTGCCATCAGGCTCCTGTTGGTCCACTGTTCCACCCTTCCACCTGAGAAAACTACTGTTTGCAGTTACCTAAAATTAACTATGATTAAAAATATCCTTAATTACCAAGAAATCCGAGGGTTTAAACAGTTGTGGAAAATAATGACAGACACACATCTTCAGAAAGACTTTTCTAATTTCTCTAAAATTATAATATTAAGTATAAGAATGTTTTGGAAATGAGTGGATTGAGCCCCTGTGGGAAATCAAAAGCATCTTGAACTTACTTTGTGATCAAATATTACTGACTCACAATATGTAGCTCAGCAAATTCTCCCCCGACAGAACTACTCCTAAATCATTAATATCCATGAGACCCCAACAGGTGACATTGCAATTGATAAATGTCAACTTTTACCCCACTCATCTTTAGCTTTAACCGGCACCATCCCATAAGAGAACGCAGGGAATGTAGGCGTTATTCCATCACGTGTCTAAAGTTTACCTTTTACTGCAAAAGAAAATGATTCCTGCAGTTATCCTCACCGTCTGGAGGACGCCCGATGACTTTCCCATGTGCCTGGCAGGAAGGCAGCCTGGTCAGAGCAGCCGTTTGCATTCATCGCTTAGCTGACTTACAAAGTGCATTCAAAACAAGAGGGTACAGACTCAGAACATCAAGAATCAGGAAAGTACAAGAATATGTACTTCCTAGTCCAGGGACAGTCAGTAGAAGGTGTGAGGGGTGTTGAAAGGGTGACTTATCAAGACTGCACAGATGATTCCTGTACACACAAATATAAAAGTTGTCACTTTTCCTTGTAAATAAGTCCCTTGCAAATGTAAAAGAAATAATCACCATATTATTAAAATAACAATTCAGCACTCTAAAACCTGCAAAAAAAAGACATTTCTATTCCAAGCACGCTCAGTATGAGCAGTCCTCTTCAAAGATTCCACCTGTTTATAGGCTTCTCCCATTGTGCAGTGATCTACGGCAGCACGCTTACCTCTACAGCTCCAATTCACGTGTCCTCTCTGCACCCACTAATAGATCCTAATGTGTACATAATATTCCCCCAAGCGAGCGTGCTCTTCCTGACTCCCGATGTGATGCTCTACCTGCGATTACAGCCAATAAAGTCACTAACTCGCCACACTCGCTGTTCAGATCAGGTCATCGCAGTTAATCACGGGCCGAGACGCGATAATGGTCCTTCGCTCATGCAGGGCAGATAAAGCGCCAGGAGACGGGCAGATTGTCTTTATTAGACGCAGTGAGAGTCACATTTTCTAGTAAAGGATCAAGTTTCTGCTTTATTAAAAAAGGACAAGGAAATAATCATCTCCCTCTTTCATTAAGTTTTGCTGCAGAAAAGAAAGACAAAAGGCCGGGACATTGCCGCTGAGTTGCTTTATTACATGCCATTTTCTCTTTGCAAACTAAAGTCTCAGACAGACAAATGGGAAGGCGAGATGAAATGGATCAGAACAGAGGTACCTAGCAAGCTTACACTGGCTCCAGGAGGGTTAAACAACTAAATAACAGAAGAGAGCAAATAATGAAGAGATAAATGGTATTTATGTTGATGTAACTGAATTCCTTGTATGGTAAAAGGCACCCCAACTTCTCAAAAATACACTGGTGAGAACTTCACAGGGCTGGAAGGCCAGTTTTTAGACAATCTTCTTACAGTATAACGGCATCAAACAATGGATTTTGAATACGAACATTTATTCTAGCAGGATTACCATGTCACTGCAAAGCTGAAATCAGTCAAAACAATCAACGTTTCGGGGGAAGAAACCCCACCATAACAGAAAGTAAACATGCTGCCTTCAAATCTCAACGACAAATGACGCGTCGCCACAGTTGATAATTGACACTTTTCCATTGTTGACATCTTTGACACGAGCGTCCACGGATTTAACGCACACTAACCGTCAAGGTGATGCGGTTTGGACCCATTTTGTGGATTGAACACCTTCATTTCTTTGGCAACTATTTTCAAACATGTCTGGAAAAGTTGTAGACTTTTGACCCGTCGTTTTGCCTAGTAAAGCCACCGTCCCCCCGATAAAAGAAAAGGACTAGCATGCATGCGTACTCCCAGGCACCAAAAATGATCTTCAGGTACTACATTCAGTAAAGAAAAACATGCTCTCTCTCTCTCTCTCACACAGACACACACAAACAAACAAACAAAAACGCTGAGCTGTTTGTGTGAGACACATGATACGCTGGTCTCACCACAGACTGAAGGATTGGAGGATGTTTTGGGGAAGCTGCAGAAGGGACACTGCCAAAATAACTCCGGACTGATAATTGCACAGGCCGCTCTTTTGTTTGTGCAGCTGTGCTGTTGCACATCAGTGTTTGTTCCAGGTTGGGGCTGCCATGGGACCCCTGGAGGACCTCTCCACCACTATCAGCTCATCGGGGTTGTCTCGCGCTTTATAATGGAGCAAAAGGTCTTGGATTGCACACTCTTCAATCTAAAACGGACACACAGAAAACAGGCTATGAAAAGGAGATGTGGGCGATAAAACCAGGTGACATTTAAGGGCAAAGGAGAAAGCGCTGACTGAGCGATTACGGATAATGAGGGTGTTTTACGTAACGGCAGGCAGAACGCCTCAGGGAGAGAGAAAGTGTTTTGAGGAGGCGCTGACAGAAGCTTGGAGGCGTCTGGGGAAGAGCAGGATTGACTTTAAAGAGACCGGACAAACGGCCCCTCTCTTCCAACTAGGAATGTGTGGAACATGTTCTTCAAATCGATACAGGCATGCCCGATCGGGATAGAACGGATAGGTATGCTGCCTGCGGCCATATCACCCTGAAACACCACCATGTTTTATACACGCGTAAGAGTGCGCGACAACTAACGAGCACAGACGCGGTACCTGGATGAGCGCCAGCGGCTTCTCCCGGCTGCGGATCAACGCCGCTTCCTGCTCCTTCTCCTCCTCCACGATGGAAGCAAAGGTCACCAGGGAGGAGAGAGGGGGGCTGCCCACTGCTCCCAGTACCCAGGGCCTGAGGGGAGAGACGAGTCACACAGGGAGGGAAAGGGAGAGAATGGCTATCAGTGCCTGCTGCTGCAATAGGGAAAGCAACCAGAATGCAAGTGCATGGACAAAACGTTGATTCAACTGCATCAAGCTCCTGTGTGTGAACGGCCACCTGTTTACCAGGCGCACGCACGCACACACACACACAGCAACGTTAGGTCCTTACATCTGCAGAAGTCAAATTCAACCACTTTTAAGCTTTCCCCCACAATTAATGCTCTGGTTTTGGTTGGGAAGCAAGTAAACAACTGTATCAAAGTAAAGAGATAAGGAAAAATGATACAGCCTTAGTCATTAAAATGAAATCCCTCCTTTGAAGCTGCTTTTAATTGGTCTGGCGTTAAATGTGCCTAAGCAGAAGGCCTTCAATTCAATATACTTTATTGGCACTGAGAAGGACAATATTATATTAATACAAGTGTCAGATATCATCACTCCGATAGTTGACAACCAATCTTTTCCTTTCCCAAAGGGATCGTGGGCATGTATTTAATATGACTTGTGAAATATGACACGTCACAAAGACGACATGAGCCCCCTGCAATGTGATTTGGGTGCTCTTGGATTGTTAATGCAGCATATCAGCTGAAATGAGAAACCAATGTTATAAATGTGGCAAAAACCCATTCCAAATCATCCGTCGCATGTTAAAGCTACACGAAGAGTATGTCAATCTGGACAACAGAGACCTCTGGAAAGAATTATTTAAAAAAACGAAAAAAAAGAGGATTGACAAGATTAAAAAGGCATCTCTATTAATTCTGACTCGGAAAAAGAAGGAAGACATGAGAGAAGACAAGATTGCCGGCGCTTCCCGAGGCTTGCACTTGTCAGTCTCTCTGCTCATCCAAATACCGAGAGGAACCCAAAACCTGCTTCCTGTTCTGTGTGATCCGCTGTGACATGAGCGCTGCCCTTATCAACACGGATTAGCATCACCGGCTTCAATATCTACAAGTCTGCTCCAAAGATTACCCACGCTTCACGCTGCAAAGACACAGGAGAGGAAGCATGAGGTCTGATAAAGAGACGCACTTACTAAAGAGGAAATTCACTTTTAAGACGTGAACGGACTGGAAATGGCTCAGCATTGACATAGTTGCATTTATTTTTTCCTCCTCTCTAAAACACAACCTGAGAAATAAAAAAGGGGTATAAAAAGGTAATCTGTCCTTTTGTTATGTGTGTATGTACGTTGTATAATTTAACTAGGAAAAGATTTATAGACTGATGTAAACCCCAACTGGATTCACATGATGTGCATGTGTGTGTGCGTGTGTGTGTGTGCACGCGCGCGCTGTGTTCCTCCAGCCGTCATGGGGATGGAGCCGTGGTCAGGGTGACCCCGTCGGTGGGCAGGTCAACCCAGCGATACCGGGTCATCAAGAGCTGTTCCCTTCACTCAGAGTCGAGCGTTACTCAACTAGGAGGTGCCTGTCAGTCGGGCTGTCTGCTCACAACCGTCGTTCCCCTGAATGTCTGTATTTGATGAATATGCAGCGTTACTTTCATTAACGTTTTCATTTCTTAATTTCTTAATAGCTTTAATTTCTTAATCTTAAAGCCAGACATCGTCCATTTCAGATCCGTTTTAGATCTCCCAAACTTGTGCTTGCTCACTCACACACACGATAACCTATATGATGGAGTAGAAAATAAATAATCGGGATGGTTAGAAAATGTTTAAAATAAGTTAGCATGCATTTAATGAAGGCCTAGATTAAGTAGGATAGTATTGGAGGGAAACGGTGAATAACTTCTTGTTAAATCAAATATCTTCGAATGAGTTTGTGAAAAGTGGCAGTTTCATGAAACACCTCAAGAGTGCCACCAAGTGGAAAACAGCAGAACTCAACAGACGCCGAGAGTCGACATTACTTTGGCAGCAAACTTTGGCAGCCTTTGAGTATTTGTACTTCAGTGTGTACGTGTGTGCTTTTTATAAGCGCTCACCCGGTTGGTCGCTCTGACTCGTTGCTCTCGGCGCCTTTGAACGTCACCTTCTTGGTGGCACAGGTGGCGGCGACAGGGGCCGCCACGGCACTTTGGCCCCTCTGAGCTCCCGTTTTTGCCGCCATAATCATGCAGTTCTCCTCCTCCTTCAGCAGCGCTCGAAAAGAGCAGGAGGTGGTTGGGGACTGGACTGCTGTTGCCCTGGAGGTCGAAACAAATGACAGAGAGAAGTAGAATATATGACAAGCGGCTTCATGATTAAAAGTGTTCTTTTCCTGCACAACAACTGCCTGGTCTGCTGGCCCCTGGCGCCGTTGTGCTTCTAGGGCCTTGCTGCTGCACTTCAGTGGTAGTAATAAGATGTTAATTCACTTTCCACACCAGAATTGAGATCGAGTGGCCGCGGCCGAAGAACTGCCTTGCCAGGCAAATTGGTAACTTCTTCCAATTTGTCAAGCGCTGAATCCCTGTGGTGCTTTTAACGCGAAGTGTGAGGACAATTTACTGATTTACTCATTTTTGGCCAACAGAGGGCACTGTGAGCTATGGGATGGATGCGGAGATTCTTCGACTCACGACTACAGGCAGCAAAAAAAAAAAACATTTTGTAGGAAGGGGGGGGGGGGGGGGGG
Source organism: Apeltes quadracus (assembly GCA_021346845.1). Taxonomy (NCBI): domain Eukaryota; kingdom Metazoa; phylum Chordata; class Actinopteri; order Perciformes; family Gasterosteidae; genus Apeltes; species Apeltes quadracus. The sequence continues at coordinate 14,484,531 of CM037936.1, read as the reverse complement.
ACAGGTGGGGGACAGGTGGTTTTAAAGCTATGACCTCATCAACAGCAACCAGGACTATTTTTGGCTGTTGTGTGTAGTGGGCAGTAGTGGTCTTCATATTTGGGCTTGCTCACCAGGCCTTCCCACTGCTTTTCAGCGGGGTGACTGGGAGGGTTGGTTTGGATGCAGCGGACTCCACAACGCCTTCTTTGTTTGCCATGGCCAACATCTTCCTCTGCTTCTGGGACAGTTTGGTGGGAACTGGGGAGTACTTAATGCCGGTGCTGGCACTGGCGGGGAGGAGGAAGAAATATTTGCTGTTAGCAAGGGAATGAAGTGAAACCAAACGTTCTGTTATTTGTAATGGGCAACAGCACAAATTGGATCCAATTGAGGAATAAAGCAACATTTAACTGTACTTTTACTGCAAGAAATCACAGATTCATCATTATCACTGCCTGGTTTGTAAAAAAGACCTCTCGCACCTTCCGGGGCTTTTAGGAGTTGCTCCGAGGGTCTGCAGACAGTTGGCCTCCATGTCCATGATCGTCCTCAGATCCAAGACTGGGGGTGGATGAGCAGCACTGCAGATTGTGATAACACAGTCACACACACTACCCACAAGATGCAGATCAACACCTATTGATTGGGACAAAATCATTTCCTCCTTCTCTTCATCTCCATCTTGAAGCGGCAGGAAGCAAAGGCCATGTCAGTGTGGCTTGTACAAGCTTTTCAAAAAAAAAAAAAGAAAAAAGCAGATTTTCTTCTTTGCAGTGATCTACAGCATTTAACAGAAATATTTATGGTCCAGTTTTTCCAAAGGCAAAGGTTCAGAACATGAAGAAAAGTCAACAACTGACAAATCACGCAAGTAATCCTGAACAAATCTAAAATATATATATATACACATTTTTTTTTTTTACTTTAACAGGGGCAAAACATTGTGTCTCATATGTTGATGGACTGAGTATTTGTGTTTCCTGGAAGCTGCATGCTGGTGACAGGTCTAAGTTGGATAAGACGGCGCTCCAGTTCGCTTAATCGTTTCAGCAGGTCTAAAGCTTGAGGAGGAGGAAAAACCGACATGATGGTTCAAATCAAATTTAGGATCTTTAGGTCCAGCTCACCAGCGAGGGACATTGGGGATGGCTTGTGGAGCGGAGTTGGGGGGTGCAGGGAAGGACCCCCTCATGGAGTCCGGGGTGCTGGGTGGTGTCTTCAGCACTGGACTGAAACCCTTTTCTTCCTGCGGATGATAAAACTATTTTATCCACTATCTGTTGTATTGTTTTTGTATTATACACACACACCACTTAATATATTGTAGCCAAATTCCTTATTCCTAATTAATCGAGAAAGGTCAAAACAGCTAAGGAAACAGCAATGTGACGTGCAGAAAGCTATAAGACCACCCCCCCACAGAAAAATGAAACACTGGAGTAAATCAAATTGTTGCGGTGGTCGGACGTTAACCTCAGCTCTGACAAGGAGGACCGGTGACTGGATGTCTCGGGGACTGCCTGCCCCCCCGTAGCTGCCCTCAGAATCAGACGTGAGCATATCCTGCAGAGAGTCTGTCGAGTTAGCTCTGCCAGACTTCCGCAGGCACGGGGAGACCACTGAGAGGAGAGAGGGCATTACTCAAATGAGTACAGTGTCCCCGCTACTTCACCGTTTTTATAAGTAGCTATTGTTTAGACTTACCTGCAGCAGCAGGACTTTGAATGATCGCAGAGAGAGTGTAGCCTCCCGAGCTGTCAGAGCGTCGCCGTGGTTTCTTTTTAGCCTTCATCTTGGCCTTCTTTAACAGGATTTCCCTGGAGGGAGAGAGGATGATGTGGTGCCACCATTAGCAGATCTCTATGTGAAGGTCCAACTTACATATGTTTAAAAGGAGACTAAGGATGTAGCCTGGTAAGCTCCCGCTTTACTTAAAAGGCTTCAGTGCGTTGGACTGATTGGCAAAAATGGAATAGTCTCCATGTTTTCATTTTATTTCTTTGCTTTCGTTGACATGAAAGATTCATACTAAGTATTCTTGAGAAGCAAGTCCTCTTCAAAGAGGCCTTTGGTTGCATCGCCATGTTTCTACAGTAGCACAAAAAAAAAAGCAAAAACCAAACAATGGCCCTAGTACGGTGACTTAGTAGTTCTCCCACACACTTGGAAAAGCGTCAAGTTTATCCTGTATACAAAAAAACAGAACTCTGCACAGCAGCTGAATCAGGAAATAAACCCAATTACTGAGGGATACTGAATATCTTTGTTTGTGTACCTGCAAGAGTGCTCCAGTTCTTCATCCGACTTGGGGCTGAACGCAGAGTCCAAATCCTCATACACACTGAGGTCAGGGGCGTCAGGGTACGGAGTGATAACCCTCCTCTGCATGGCCGGGATCTAAAATGAAAAACAATCACGACCTGACCCTGTATGTGTTTGCAATAAACATGAAAACCAGTCATGTTAGATTTGACTTTATTTTTAAACAAAACATGTTGCATTGTCAATGAGATAGAAAACACATCTTAAAAGGTACCAGAGGTAGCTGCATCCAGCCGAGTCGTACAAGAAAAAAATCACAGTAACATTACATTTTTCTACAAATCACCGTTTATCAACTACATTTTAAATGAAGTAACTACTGCGGGTGAGATGCTCTTCCTGACATCGGAGCAAGACCAGTCTAGAGAACCTTTGCTAAGGAAACTGAAGCAGTGAATGATTCAGATCATAACTTTTTTTTGCAATTTCATTTTTGAAAATCCAATTCAAAAGACAACGGAAAGGATGATGCAGATCGGGATGTTTTTATAGGGGGATGCGAGGTGACTCACCATCCTCCTGTAGGCTGCGGAAAGCTCCACGAGCACTTCTTCACTAAGAATATCCAGCGCTCTGAGGGCAACACAAAAAACAAAAAGTAGACTGACAGAGAAGAAGATGTGTTTCACTCTCACGATTTGTCCTGCTGTATAAAATACGTAAAACTGTAGAACTTTACTTAATATGTTCTTGGAGATAAATCAATTTATACTAGTGACTTATAGAAGTCAGAGTGAAAACATTTCAGCACTGGGTTTAAGCTGTTCTTCAAAAGAATGCTATAGTGCTTTTAACCGATTTACGAAAGATATTTCCAAGTACAGTTGAGGTCATTTCTTGTGATACTTACTTTGACTCCAGTAGGGCGGCCATGTTGACCACTATGAACTGGAGACAGGAGAGCTTAAGCTGATCTGCGTTGTACACGCTGGCAAACTCCAGCAGCTCTGCACCATTCTTCAGAGTCACTGACGGGAACAAAGCGAGCAGAGTCATTCACTGGAAATCTTCTCGAAGATGCAATTGTGTCTGCGAATAGTTTCCATAACTGCAATGTGTGAAATTGTGCAGGATATGTGGTCAAGTAATAAAAAAAAAATTCCAAGCTTGATCCTTGACTGATCCAATATATCCAGAAACTCGGTAACATAAGGACAGCAGCCTCTTTCCAGCCCCCACAATGCAGGCAACCAAACTTTCCTTGCAAAACAGATCTAGTTTGCAGTCATTACACTAGAAAAATACGAGAACAATGTATGGCCACCTTTTTACATGGGAAAGTCCTTCCTTCAAAAAGGTTTAAGACAAAGAACACACTTAAAGTGTAATAATAAAAACGTTACGGAATAGAAGCATGAAGTAACGTACGGGAGTTCAGCACTAGAGTAGCTTAAACTTAACGAGAGCACAAAGTTCTTAATTTGGATCTCAATGTGCATCAGAATAAACTAAATCTTCAAAAGTGACATCCTAAGTTCCATAGTCTGCATAGTATAGTCGCACGGAGGCGCAATTTTCATGGCACAAATGCAGTATTATTTCAAGATAAAAAGGAAAGAGCTAAAAAGGCAAAGGAAAAGCCCGATTTAGGCCAGTTTAGAAACAAACACAGCATACAGTTCTCAGTGATGACGACCTCGCACATCTCCTTCAGTCGCGGGATGAGCAGCTGGTCGGCCACAACCAACACGTTGCAGACAAACTCCACATTGGAACACTCTGTCGAGCAAGAGACAACCTCTTAATACCGTACGGCCAAATTAGACAAACAAGTCAGGATTAGTTTAGAATTTATTGGATCAACACACATCTGGAGAAGTTACCTTTAATGGTGTTGGACTCATCCGTGTAAACATACTCTAGGATGACATGCAGAACCTCTGAGCCGGTAGGCATCTCAAGTGCAGAGCAGGAGGTGGCCTGAGGGGGGACAAGACAACGTTAGGTCCCCTGCCGATACGGTTCTCTCTACAAAACAACTGCAAGCATTGTGACTCGTGAATCAGGGCATACCTCAATCCAGGGGTTCCCAAGCATACTGTTGAAGTATTCTGTAACAAGAGTTAAGTCCAAGAAATATGAAGTGGCTTTTACACATGGGGGATATTGTCTGAAGATCCATTTCATAGCATTAATAGGGATTTTTTCAGGAAGGTTTAATGAGGACACATTTTTTAATGTAGGACACACCGCACTAGTACAAAGTGTGATGCCATCTTCCCATTTAATTGAATGAGAAAGGTGGGTCCAAACCTTTGACTGGTTCTGTACACGTTTATGCAATGATTAAAAACACGCTTTCGCCATCAATATGAATGAATGAAAATGTCTATGTGGTTTGATGGATGATGACAGGGTGACCTTACCTAGTCTTGCACAGAGGACACTCTTGTGACACGGAAACTCTTTGCCATCTTCAGATTTCAGTGTAACATCACAAAGATAGGAGCTGTACCGACAGACAGACATCAGAAAATCTGCATTTTTATGCAAACCTCATTAATTGCAATCTTGTCTTTCACAAATGATCATTTATACACACACCCTTTTTTCTGGTAAAACCTGGGCTTGTTGCCAGATTTCTTCCTTATGACATTGATTTTTCCACTTTCATATTTAACTCCATCCAGCCTGTTAAGGACAAGAGAAAGCACGAGTGAGGAGAAATTACACCAGATCCGTTTCTGCGCCAGGGTTTAGAGCGAACACTCTCCGTGTCTCACCGTGCAGACAGGCTTCCCAGGCCCAGCTTCTTTGCAACCCCTTGCAACGTTTTCACTGGGTTGGCCCCTCCCTCGTTAACACCAGCCTTGTCCCCTTTAGCTCCTTTCCCCTTCTTGCCAGGCTTGGCGCACTTGCTTTTGGCCTTGTCACCATCTTTGGTTGCAGGGGACAGGGAGCGGTACACCTCGAAGGCTGAACGGCCTCTCAGGCTCAAGTCCTGCAGGCTGCTGATAAGCCTCTCCTGCTCAAAGTCCTGGTCAATAGAGAGAGGGTTTTTTTCAGGGCTAACAAATATTCTCAACCAATAGTATATATTTAAATCCTGCGAGTTTCAGCGAATGACACTTTGTGGATTTTTTTTTCCTTCTCCTCACCTGTTTCTGTCCCGTAGAGGCCCCCGAGACTCTCGGTCGGGCACCGTGCACCAGCAGCTCGCAGGAGTCGGTGTAGATGAAGTGCAGTGCGTATTCCAGCATGTCTGGTGTGATATTCTCCAAAAGGATCAAATCGCAACCCACAGCATCCTCGCTCTTCCTCACTTCTCCGTCGAGCTCCTCGTCGCGTTCATGCTCAGACATGAACTGCTTCCGGAAGAACTCGGACCTCATGGACAGGATGTACTTATGGGCGGGGAAGGTGCGATTGCCGGCCTGCAGGGTCACATCGTGGATGCTATCCGTTTCGTCCGCCTCATCCAGAAGCCTCCGAAAGTGTTGGGAGAAGGAGGATGGAGAAATGCTGGGAATCTCGAACAAGCTGGATTGAAGACAGGGCAGACGTCATTGTAGCGGATCAAACTAATTATGAAAAATGAACATATGATACGCATACATTGACAATTGAGTGATATTTTAATTGAGTTCAAGAAGCTTCCATGCTGAAACACAGCCTCCAGTAATCAACCAAGTCTTTCAGAGATCTAAAAATAAGGCCTATTAGACAAACCCAGAAAACATGAATTGCCCACTAATGTATGCAATACTGAACTTGCAAACGTAACATTCTGTGTCGAGTCATTATGGAGTCCCTGGGGAGACGCTTCTTTTAAAGTTGCTCCTCTTTTGCTTCGCATCAGCTGTTTAATACAGATGACTCAGCCATTCTTTACATGCTCTTCAACCATTTAGTGCAAAATAAACAAACAAATATAAACATAAGCAAACTATCAAGAGGAGCATTATGGAAGCCTTAGGGCACGTAACCTACCTTGTTTTGGGGTCGGACTGGAGTGCTCCAAAGTTCCGGCCCTTGGAGTCCATGGTGATGCTGACTGCTCTGTGCACATTGGGGAGTTTATCCAGGCGAATCCGCTCATACATTGTCCCGGCATCAGTGTGTCCACAAACTTCCACGCTGCGCTCTGAGATTACAAGAAAAAAAGTTTGTTCTAAAATGACACCTTTTGCTGAATTTTTCCTGCCTTTTTATCCCAAACTTAACTGAATAAGTTGACGGTTTTCTTTCATCAAAGCGGTTTGTGAAATACATTGACACATATAAGGTGTGTTAAAAAGTATTTAACTAGAGACAGTTGAAAAACACTGACAAAATTCCTCACCTTTCTTCTCCTCGTACTTTCTATACTCTCCAGCCCACACGCCACTGAAGCCCTCCCCCTCCTGAGTCACAAACATCATGCCGTTCTTGCTGAGAGCGATGTCCGACATGAAAACCTGACGGCCATACGCCCACCGGCACTGTCTCACCGAGCTGCAAGAGGACCGCCAGCAAAACACCTGACAGAAGGATGGAAGTTACCTTAGATTAAGAAAAGTTACAGACAAGTCTTAGTCACCATATTTATCTATAAAGCCCCATATGGACGAGCCTGCTTTGGTATTGCATAACTGTCCTCAGTGCGCATATAGTTAGATAACAATAAGAGAAGTGAAAATAGCCATGTTGCACATTCTGCTTTAGTTTCTAAAAGCTTTATTGTATCACTAGAGATTTGGGCAAAACGTATCAAGGGCATAGTATGCCTAAATAACAAGATAAAAACCAGTTTCTGTAAAACTACTAAATGCACATACTCTCCCAGCTTCATCTAAGGCCAAGACAGACAGTTTTTCCCCTCCTCCCTCGTTCAGGATCTGTGGCACCACACTGGTGGTCCAGACACCCACCGCTGACTAGAACCTTCTTGACGTTGAGCTGCCTGAAAAAAGTAAAAAAAAAGGAAGAAAAGAACACATTCAAATAATAAATATGACATACTTTGTGAATCCATTTCTGAATTGAATGAAGATCCACATTTCTTGATGGAAGATTTGATGATCGTGAACATCTGCCTTCGAAGGGATTGAATGTTGTGTCAGTGCTCTTTAAAAGAGAGACAGGCACAGGCAAACTAAATAAGAAGATAACGTAATAGTTCCCAGTTTAGATAAGGATTTACCATCAGCTGCCATTCAAATTAGGTTTGATTAGAATACAAGAGGTGATAAAGAGCGGAAAGTGTTTCTGGTGGCTTGAAAATGCTGCAAATGATCAATCAGATCAATGAGCACTGAAAAATATAGAAAGCCCGAACTTTCAACACTCACAGAAACTACATCTTCATATTTGATTATGTCCGTCATAAGTCTTGAATGAACTCTTGGTGCTTGTGCAATGATATTAGGGAGAGTCTACTCCGAATCAAAGAAGCAAGTGTGCTTTGAAATTTGGTGAGTGGATGTTAAAGGATGATTTAGTGTTTATTAAGTTTTGCAGTTTTTACCTGGAAGCCATTTTCTTGCACTGGTACTCAGCCAAGAGGTAGACATCGCCCTTCTCAGTCACGACCACCGTTGCTCCATCACTCGCTGCTGCCATCGCTATGGTGACATCCTTGTGGTGCAGCGCAGACACCTGCCGAGGGGCAGTCACGCACTTCTCCCCGTTAGGATCCAGCAAGTAACCTGGATAAGAGCCCACAACATACAGTGTTTATAAAATGTACAAATATTAGTGTTACAAATTGTTTGTGTCACAAACTGTTGTCTTGCGATGTTTTAGTTGTGGGCTATTAATTGTTGTTATAAAGTTAAAACCCTGATGCAATCTCAATACACAAGAGAAATCGCTCCCGACTGCTACGCCCTCGGAGGTTACAGGTAACATATTTTTTATATCTTGACACATGCCGATGAGCGACAACAATTGTTACGCCTATGCTGTGGTGTGACGGTGTGTGAAAGGATTCATACAGAGAGGAAATTTGAAACCGGTATACCGCCCAGCCCTACTGTAGAGTCACATTTAGTATCTGAGAAGCAGGGCCACCTCCTCTCACAATAGCTGCCTTTAGTTGACACTGCACCCAGCTGGCCTCCATTGAGTCCCATTGTGTAGACCGCCTCCCGGGTCCACAACACTGTGTGGAACCTTCCTGCTGCAACTCCGATCACCGTCCTGCCTTTCAGCGCCTTGGAGGACACCTGCGTACACGGCGTGTCACAGGGACATTGAGGCAATAGAATACAATAGTTTTCTAAACGTAAAAGAAAAATGTAGACGTAAAACAGAGCAGATTGACGAAACCTCCGAGCATTGTTTATGGACCGCAACGAATAAAATCTCATTTGGCACATAAATAATGCTAGTGGCTTGCGCTGCGAAGAGGTCACCGGCCCCTTTCCATCGTGCTGCTACCTCTTACCTGTTTAGGGACATGAGCTGAGGCAGGAGGCGGCACCAGACCGAGCTGGTGGAAGGTGTTGAGGCCAAAAGTGTAGACGTAGCCTTCTTCCGTCAGCACCACCGTGTGGTCTTTAGCTGCCGCCACCTGGGAGCAGTGGTGGGACATGAGACCCTCCACCATCCGAGGAACCTGTGGGGGGAGCAAAAAGGAGTAAGATTAAAAAAGGTCTTGTTGCGTTTTTTCAAAACTTATCGGTTGTGAAACAAACGGAGCAGCTAGACATATGACGAAGTAGAACTGATTGATTCATATTTACAAACACGCGCCAAGTGTTAGCAGACAGCCTAAATACATCAATCTCTCTTCTGGTCAAAAACTGATGATTGTATTATCGTACACACTACATTAAAAAATGTATACAAAAACTTCAATACTGCGTTAGAAATACGAGGTGTGGCGTGTGCCCGGGTAGAAGAGCCATATGGCGTTACCGAAAGAGCCATAGGTTCCCGACCCCTGTCCTAGAGGTTACGCTCATGAAATGTTGGTTGCACATTGTGATTGTAAGAAATATAGACTCATTTACAGATTTCAAAATACAGGAAGAGGGTTGGCACACGTCGATATAGCGCTATAAGAAGCTTCACCAGATAAGTCTGTTCATCTCCATGGCCAAGTCGTCCTCCCAGTCCATGCCCACAGGTGAAGACCTGGCCTTTCTGGGACAGGAACACCGAGTGGAACTTGCAAAGGACCACCTAAAGGGAGAAGAGCACTCATGTTTATTTTCCATTCAGGGCCTAAAAAAAATAATTATATTATTATGGGGAAAAAACTGAGGTTTGGGCTGATAAAAGCTGCTTAATAATAATAATAATAATAATAATAATAATAATAATTTGGACCTCAGCGCAAAGGCAGTGATGCATCTCTTTCCATGTCCCTCAGCCAAGCCCTCTTGTAGCGATAGTAAAACACTATGACAATAAAGGCCAGGGCAGAAGTGGAAAAGCAAACATCATTACTAATACATCCATCCACCCTCAAGCTTTCAATAGGGCACAAGGATGTTTCCCGAAGTATCACATTGGTGTGGACATTCGCACACATGCATACACACCAGAGTAGTTCATTTAATTAAAAACATGTCATTGTCAAATTAATATTTAACCTCTGGCACCGGTCTGGTTGGGCCAGGAAGAAAAATACTAAACGCAGTGGCACTGGGTCATTGTGTGGTCATGAAATCAGATCTATCCGTCCCACACAAGGCTTTATGAAATTACTATGCATGTTAAGTCCTGTATGTCAGCAAAAAAGAAACTTCGGATATAGGGTTTCTCCTGTCCAGAAATACCGGAACATGAAGCCCAGATCAATCATGTTTAAAAAAAAAGTCTTAAGAATGGATTACAACAACAACACATGTAATACAGTCTATACTTAAGCTCCGATAACTAGCATCTGGTGTGTACGCTACACACGTCACTGGGGGTAGTTGTGCTGGTGCCAGCAGCTATATTAATCACACAAAGAGGATCCACATGACACATGAATGAAATTGTAGTCGTGCTGGCACACTGTGGCAGCGTGGTTTAACCATGCAAGGACCGGCTTAACAAACTCACAAAGGAGGAGCAATCAGTCCACACCTGACACACCAACGCTGCCCTCCATTTGACTCAAAACATGCCAAACATCAATAGTGAGAGGTTCTTTTTTCCATGGGTGTATAACTACCTTTATTAAGTTATCAAAACATACAATTTAAAAGGTTTCACCTTGCCCAGTATAGAATTATCTCTTGGGGTTTTTTTTCCCCCACAAATGCTGATTTACTCTGAAATGAAGGCAGTGTAATAATAGACTCTGGGGAGGGAGTATTTTGTTGGTTTACCCAGGTGGTGTGGCTTATCTGGAGTGCCCGTGTGTATCTGCTTTTATTTTTTTAAATGGAACACATGTCCGCACCGACTTAAAGCATGGGGCCATTACTGGAGTGATACATGTGACAGGTTTCTTGGTGTAGGGAAGCCCTGCGCTGTATGAAAACACTTTCTTCACTCCATGGAGAGCCGGCATAACAACAGCGTGTTGTTCGCCTACCTGCTTGATGTAAACCCCCGTCCTGGCAAACACATCCACAAGTTCAGGGTGTTGTCGGCTCTCCTGATTACCATGACCCAGACTGAAATTAGTATTGTTTCCCCATGTGTATACTTCAGTTGGGTCTGTAATAAAGGAAGAAAAACAAAATTAAATATACAACCACAGCATGAAGCCTCTTGAAGCTTAATTGAGCCACTGGTCCTTCTCTGCAATTAAAAAAGGGCAAGGCATATTTGTACGGCACCTTTCAACAACAAAGCAAATCAAATTGCTCTACATGAGACATGAAAGCCATTAAGAAACTGAAAAAACTGCAACATAAAAAGACACATTTAAATAGAATTTAAAAAAGGGAAAATAGATTTAAAAAACGAGGGATGTCCTGTTGATTAACAGTAGGTAGTACAGCATTTTCAGTATAAATCATTATCTAGCACAGGGCGAGTTAAATGCTGTGCAAGTGTGAAATGTATCATTAACAGAATGAGTCACAATGGTGTTAATAAACCTGGTTACACCAGACAAAAAAAATATTGGATTCACAGTTTTACCAGTCATGTCACAACGACACACAGATTTCAACAACAAAAAAATGTGTAAGCATTGTCCTGATGAAGGACACAAGCTCAAATGTTTAGGTCCAACAATAAAGAGTTTAATAAACTTTTTACATTTTTTCCATCCAGCTTTTCCTACCGGTGTTTTTGAACACAACGTGTGTTGGTCTGTCCTTCATTGTAAGGTCTAGGACTGAAAGACCCTCCTTGTCCTGTGTAGAGAGAAGTCCTCCATGCTGAAACAATGTCAATAAGCAAAGGTTATTCAAAGTTAAGTCCACATTCTTAGATTTATTGAGAAACAATATTGACTAATTTTGCAAATGGGGACTTTAAACCACTCAATAGCACTTTGGTTTTTGGAGATCCAGGTTCAATACATACCTGTACTAGGGAAATGAGACAGTGGATATGTCCGTAGAAAGCGCTGCGATGCACAGCGGTCCAGCCGGACTCCTTATCCTTCACCGTCAGGTCAGCATTCTTACTCTCCAGCAGCCAAGCCAGCAGGGCCTTCTTTCCCAACGACGATGCCAGGTGCAGGGCGGTGCGACCAAAGGCATCCCTCAAGGCCGTTGCATTGTGGCAGTGTGAGGTCAAAAACGCCCGCAGCCGCCCCTCAGAGCCGCCCGTCAGTGCCGCCACCACCTCGTCCGCATGCTGCTGTGAGCGGCATTTGGGGGTGCAGTCTGGCAGTGCTAGACTCATCCTGACCTACTCCAAATACTCCGTGAACACCCCTTAGTATCTCTCTGATAGCCCACCGCCCAATATCGCAAATAAAAGCTTAAAAATAAAACAATGCGATGTAACAAATCCAAAACACTGATACTAATAACAGTTAGTAGAACAAGGTTGTTCTCCAAGGAGAAAAAAGGTACACAAAGAAAAAAAATGTGTCAACAAAAAGGTTGAGGTGGATGATGGAGTGCTAGAATTGTGCTTGTGTTAAGGTTCCACCGCACCCTAGCAACCCCAGAGACTCTCTGCGGCTTGTTTCAATCCACCATGTCAACCAACATTTGAAAACAAACTAAAGTGCTTGCCGCATACGATGGCATCATGAATTCAATAAATACAAAAACCTCTTGTGCGATTTATACAAATTTGTACATGTTAGCAAAAATAGTTTCTTCCTCTAAATACTAAATTAGTAATATTTTACAAAAAGGCAAAGATAGACAACCCTCTGACTCTCTTGTCTAGCAGTCCAACCGTCAAACCTGAGGGGAAAGGCCGCCTTTCCCCCCCCCCCTAAATTCTCACAATTATTTTCAAAACTCCATAATTGTAGGTTGCACCTGAGGAGAGAAATGTGAGAAGCTTCATTAATGAAAAACAAAGGCCTTCATTCACATGTTGTGCACTTGCAAACTGCAAAATGCAATTACAGCTGTGTAGTATGAAGAAGTGAGAAGATCTCCAAAAGTTCAAAGTTCACAGCAAGTTTGACCCATCAAATAAATACACAACGTTACGTGCGGAGCACGATCACCTGACCTGACAGGTTTAGCCAGACAGCTATTGGACAACATTGTGCATATTAGATTATGGGGAATTGAAACGTTCAATATAGTTTATGTTAGAGACAGTGCACCGAATTTGCCATGGAGGTTATCATTGTTGGCTAAACAGCATGATCAGTAACAACTAGCCAAATAGCTTTTTAATATTGTCAGCTGCACCCCAACCGCCCATCCGTTTCTGTGTTATGTATCAGGTTGAAGCTATTGCGAGCCAATTAGTTACGTAGACTAAGATAAGCAGAATACATTTCCCACATTTCACAAAGATGCTAGCAGGCTGTGCAGCACTAGCTAACTAACGTCACTTCAAGTGCTAACGTAAAGTTAGTCTACATAAGTTAGCCAATATGCCCAAACCGAATAACGTTAACCGTCAGGTTAGGTCATATGTGAAAGTTAACAAGATACCGGCTGTGAGCAAAAGAACTGGTTATAAGTTTAACGTAAGGTTGCCAGCTAGCGAAAGACAAGTTAAGCTAGCTGGACCTGACACATCACCGAATGCTTACGTTAGCGAGCTATTATGGAAACTAGCGTTGTATAATTTCTTACCTTCCGCTAGATGAAAAAATAGGTGGGCATGGAGAAAGTTCCGAATACGACGTACATCCACTGTGTCATTACTACAACGAGGAGTAAGCTTTTTTCCTCTAGGGCTATAGTCAATTTTGACAGCACAGGAAGGCGGAAACGATGCAGGTTAGGTAAAGACCTTCGCTACTATCGAGACTTCTGATTGGTCGGGATATTTGCATCCTGTTATCCTATTGGTTGACTTTTGGGGGTTTGTTGGTTGCGTCTAGGGTGTGTTGTTTCTGTCTCTATGATGTCACATGCCTTTTTTTAATAACAAAATAACTTATTTACTGAAAAAAAACAGTGAATAAGTTGTTTTTTTATTATAAAACGCGTACAATATTTGTGAATTCATCTTGAATGAAACTAGGAATCGACACTATAATAAATTCACAAAGGTTTAAAACCATTTACACTCTCCCCCCCTCATCCATGAACACATCCAGCTTTACATTGCAATCCCTACAGTCCCTACTGTCAAAAGTTAAAATAATTAGACAATCACATTATTTTTTGAAAAACAAAATAGTGTTGAACCTTTGATGTGATACAATGTTTCTCATTATTGTTTGGTTGACTTATTTACAGCTGCTAAAAAGCACTAGAAAAGCAAAACTAGAAAAATGCCTTCTTCTCAAATTGGTCAAATACAGGACTCAGCTAAACTTTTCTCTCAAACTATACCAAGTCATGTTTCCTTTGATCTTGTTGTGAGCTTGTTGTCTTATAAGTTCTGTATTCTTATCGGTGTTTTCATTGTCTTCATTGTTTTTATGCTTTAGAGACCCATACATCCCCAATGATTTTAAAGGGATGAGGGTGTATCCTAAGCACCCGTAAATGAGGGCTTCAGTGGTGTGACATAACCACCAGGGATTATGATGTGATTAAATCGAATGATTTGTTTGTTTATTTGGCCTGTCTGTTTAACTGAAAAGAAGAAAAAATAAGAGGAAAAGTCAGCGTGAAATTACAACATAAAACAAACTTGTAAGCGTTTCTATCCTCCCCCCTTCTGCTTGTAAATGGTATGCTCCCACCTTCCAATGGTCTGCACTGTGCTGCTGCTGTGGTTTCTTCTCCTCCAGACTCCCCTCCCGCTTAAGAAAAGCAGCAAACTAGAAGCACGTACGCTGGGATCCATGGCACCTCCGGGAGACGGCGAGGATTTCTCTGTTTCGGAACCAGCATCCCGAGTAAGCTATTTTCCGATTTGACATTCAGCGTCCGACTCGATTGATTTTTGCTGGAACTGGGAGGAAAACAATATATAGTGAAACTCTGAGGCTTGAGAGGACAAACCAGGAGGAAAACCTCAGAAGTTTGCGAGCTTTACCACCTTTACGGAAACGTAGTCATCCTCCCCGAAGATGGTTTGGGGGTAGTTCTATGGAGTCTGGCTTGGAACTGGCTGCAGCTTTTCGAAAGGTTTTACGGCGGGAAACACAGTGGAAAAACTTTCCCTTTGTGGAAAAACACGGCGGTCGGTTTTCTGTAAAGTAATCATACGCACACACCGCGCGCCCACACACACACACACACACACACATTTGTGCAACCCGAGATGCGCCTGTTGAGCCCTTCGTGCGGAGGAAAACCGAGGGACAACACACATGTGCGGCGTAATGCGCTTAGTTCGCCTCCTCGTCCTCCTCGCGGCCGCGCTGCGCTGTCACGGCTGTCCGGACAAGTGCACGTGCTTCTCGCAAACTGTGAAATGCCAAAGCCAGGACTTGCACGCGATTCCGCATTCTTTGCCGGCCAATACCAAGTCTCTGTTCATCACGGGAAACAACATCTCCCGAGTCGGCGTGGACTCGTTCCCGACGCGCCTGCCGTCACTCACGGACCTCCATCTCGCTGGGAACGGGATCGAGTCCGTGGACGCGATGGTGTTCGACAACCTGCCCGAGCTCGCGCGGCTGGACCTGAGCAACAACAGAATCCAGACTTTCAGCGAAAGAGCCTTCCCGGAGGGCAACAAAGTGCAGCTCCTGAACCTCAGCAGGTCTTTCCACAATCACTCCCTCCTGGACGTGGTCCAGAGCGTCCTGCAGAGAGGAAACCTCCTCCAGCTGGCAGTCCTGGACCTGTCCAACAACGACCTTGTGATTCTTCCGGACGACGTGTTCACGGGCCTCCCCGGCCTGATCAGCCTGAGCCTGCAGAACAGCTCCGTCGTGTCCGTTCTGAACGGGACGCTGAGGGCGCCGCCGCTGCGTGAACTTGACCTGAGGGACAACAGCCTGAGGGACCTGCCTTTCGCCACCCTGGAAGACCTTAGCCTAAAGCCCGCCCTGCACATCCAGCTGGCGGGGAACCCGTGGCGCTGTGACTGCTTCTTCGAGGACACGCTGCTGTGGTTGAAGAACTCCACCCAGGTGGTCGATGCGCAGAACCTGACCTGCGCCGACCCCAAGGCCCTGAGGCGCCGGCCGCTCCTGCAGGTGGAGCGGCCGCAGCTGAAGTGTCCTGGCGACATGGAGGGCGTGCTGGAGACCTCGTATGTTTTCCTAGGGCTGGTGCTGGCGCTGATTGGCGTCATATTCCTGCTGGTGCTCTACCTGAACAGAAAGGGCATCAAGCGGTGGATTTACAACATCCGGGACGCTTGTAGGGACCACATGGAGGGGTACCATTACAGGTATGAGATCAACTCTGACCCGCGTTTGGCCAACCTGAGCATCAATTCAGATGTGTGAGCGAGGACGGGACACTGTCTGGGAGCCCGCAGTGAGATGCATATCCATATAGATATAGATGCATACTGTATATCTCTATATCCATGTATAACATGACTTATACTGTTGAAATATGCATGAAAGTTTTTTCCCTGCACCCTCATTATGCTATCCAGATGTTGCATCAGCCATTGCTCTTAATTAACCCCCCTCAGAGCCCCCATTCACCAACTGCTGCATGTCCAATACAAATACAAGGCAGCTATGATGTGGACTGAGTATCCTCCACGTAACATTGCATTGCTTGGATAACAGCAAGGCTTGTTTTTTTTTTTTAAAATGCATATTTTGGAGAGTTACAAAGAGTGATGTATCCTATTTTTAGTTTTCCTAAAGGATAAACATGTATGGAACACATTGACTTTGAGGTGAAAAGAAGCATTGCATCCCTGTTACCATGCCTCTGATGCAGAGAAATTCTCCTGCTTGTTTCTGACTTGGCTATTTTTTATTATGTGGATTTGTGAAATAGAGTATGCATATTCTGAATGATTATAGTGCACATTGCATAGTTATTGGATTTAGTAGGTGGATGTAATTGGTCTTTTTCTTTTTGTGAAGATATTCAGCGAAATAAAATGCATCTGGATTGCTGGTATCTGTCTCCGCTAAGGGCTTTTTTAATGTTATGACTGAGCTGTGCGACCCACGGCTTTCACTCTCTCCTGAGACGAAGCCAATGGCGAACACTAACTCTTACTATAGTTAAACAATGTGTGGGAACATCATTTTCTACTGTAACGTGTCTACGGCGGTGAACTGCTGCAGGAGGAAATAAAGTCAAATTGATAAGATGAATAGAGGACATACCGTCTAAATTTAAATAAGCAGGCGATGAGAGCAGAAACGTTTTTTTTTCTTTTCTTTCCTCATTTTATTTAATCTCCCATAATTTGCTGTCTGCTATGAATCTATGAAAAAAAAAAAAACTAGCTCTGCAGCCAATTCCCAAAAAATAACATCTGTGTGCCGCAGCCCTGTGGGCAGGTTTCCCACCCAACAACCCCTCTCGGTAGACTCCAGCATGTAATGGAAGCCTTTCAATGTACTCCAGGTGCAAAATAAAAAAAACATAAAAACTGCTACATGACATTTGATACATGCAAATGAAGGCAAACCGAGTTCTGGTGGTGGCGCGCACACACACGGGAGTATTATGGAGATGAGGACCAGCGGCTTTTCATGCAGCCCCCGTTTTTGAGGGACTGGTATCCTTGGACAAAGTGCCTCCCACTAGCTTTTATACGCAAATGTCAACTGCAATTTTCACCGTCGGGTATAGTATGGATGAATAATTAGTGTGAGCTTTGGTCTAAACCAGTGATTCTCAAAGTGTGGTACGCCAAAGAATCACTGAAATAAATATAATTTTTTCTTCCTATATTTAAGCACAGTCTTACTGTTGAAACTGTGTAAAATGTTACAATGGCTGACAATATTAAATATACTTCTTTAGGAATAAAACCTCTGCCTTGTTTTTGATGAATACTAACCCTACTGCGCTAATGTATAGTGTTGGTCATTATGGTGGTACTTGGAGAGCCAAGTATTTTCTGAGGTGGTACTTGATGTACAAAGTTTGACAACCACTGGTCTAAACTAATGATGGTTCGGAATGACCTTCCTTGGCCCGCAGAAGAGCACCTAGGTAATGAAACACACCTAACGTCTCCAACTGGACTCCCAGGTAGCCTGCGGCAACACGGTGCGCATTGTTGACAGTGTTGCTTTTTCCCAGAGTTCATTCTGTGCCATCAGCTGCTGAAATGATTGTCTCTGGTGATGCTTTTTTCAACGGAAGGGGGAGATGAATCCTGTATCGCCGTTGTGGTGCTCTGAGAACGGCAGACGCTCGACTGTCTCTGCGGGGCCGTAGACGTGTCGTCACACCTCCAGCTTCACGCTTCCCGCCAGGAAAATGTCATTGTCTTGGGAGACGTTGGTTCAGAAACACTGATTATTTATATGGAAAGTGTATTGTGTTACAAGTCCAAAAGTAGTGTTGTCTTGTTTCGTATGATGGTGACACTGCAGATCCAGCCCGAGCCCAAAGGCTGTTGATTACCATCACGTGTTCCCTCACTATGGATTTGTGATTGTTGCAGGTTCAATTTGGAAACGGATGGTCACACTTCACATGCGCACAGTTCCCCCAAAGGGAGGCTCCCTCACCTCTTTGTCCCAGGAGGGAACTCCAGGTGCAGGCTGCTTACAATCCTAATGTTTCCACAGAGACGTGTTCTCGCACACTCCGCAGATTCATATTAAGGAGGGATTTTTGCCCGGCCACGCCTCGAGTCACGCTTGGCTGAGCGGGCGTAATTACGGTGAAAAGGTGGAATTGGCGAGTGAACGGTCGGAGGGCCGGCAGAATGAATCGGATGGCTGTGGAGAGTTCTCTCAGCACACTCGCTCGCTCACTGGCCCCTTTTGTGCTTGTTAACGCTGGTCTCCATACGTAACCCGCCACTGTCTGATGGCGTCAGCAGAGATCCAGAGAGGCAGCGCTGTTTCTCCGGCAGCTCCCTCGGCTCTCGGTTGTTGTTTTTTTGCTGGCGCCTGTTGTTTGTTCTTCGTCAGCCAAACGGCGGTTTCGTCGCAGACACCGGCGGCCCGCCGGGTCCCGTGTCTCACCGAGGCACGGACTTTTGTGTGATAACACGCGGACGTGTGTGTGTGTGTGTGTGTGTGAGTGTGAGTGTTGCACGGATGCCCTTTCGTCTGAACAGTCCCCCGTAGGGAAGTTACCTTTTTGTGTACTCATGTGTTATTCCGCTTTTGCTGCAGCAGATGTTGAATAAGTGTTATTCACAATGAGGAAGATGGTTTTGCATGAGACTTACTCTTTAATGGTAGCCTACAACTGATAACGAAATAAACACGTTTCAAAAGATATGTTTTTTTTTTTTTTAAAGGATTAGTTCATATAGTTTTTTCATTTCTATCTCCCACAAAACAACTGGACTGTATCTTACAAAATTAGTCTTTTGGAACAAAATAATGTCCTTGCGTTTCTCATCCTCCCCTGAATGTTCCCCTGAAAGGGAACATTGTACATAGAAAAAAATAATTTTGTCTAAAAGGGATTTTGGTACAAAAAAGCCACCCCACTCCCCCTATGTCACTCCCATTTCTGGAGCCTTATTTTCGCCCCAGCCAGATACAAATCACTGTGCAGAGCAAGCCTGCAACCAATTATGTTCTCGTAATCTTTTCATGTAATCTGTTGTCTTAACCGTACAGGCCTTTTGTTCCCTGCCTCCCTCCAGACACTGTTTACACTTCTGCCCTGAAGACGGCCCGGTGTTTAGTGTTAGGAAACCATTCAGATTAATTAATGTAATTTAAAAGCCATCTGCTGTGGAAGAAGACGCTGGCCCTCAAAAACCTGATCACCAGTCGAGCCCTGCTCCGGCCTCAAGCCCCGCGCGCAAACAATCCCCTCACAACTGTGTTGGGCGAGCCACATTTAATATGCCGGTTGACTTTCCTGATGTTGAGAGACGGGCTGGCAGGTTATCGGATCGCAGATCAGAGTGCCGTAATTACATTCGCCGCCCAGCAGTGGTCGGCTGCTCCGCAAACACCAGGCACATTGCCCCCGAGCCGCCGACCTTTTCCGTAGGCCCAAAGGATCAGGAGAGAGAACGGCTGCCGTGATCGCGACCAAAATCACGATCAATGTCCCCCTAACCAAAGCAGCCGAGACACTGCACCGTACCAGCGGGGGCGTGGACGGCCCCGCCTTCCTGTCATCGACCCCCTACCCCGCTCCCCCGCAACCGCCACCGTCCCTCCACATGAGATGCCTCCGCTTCGCTAATGTGGATTTATGATGTGGTAGAGTGCCCCCCCCCCCCCCCCTCTCCCACCCCCCACTGAGCCATGTTCCACTTAATGAACGAGCGGCCTCCAGAACGGAGACGGATCTGAGCTGACAGCGCCGCGGCCTCTTTGCGAGCTCGGCCGCGCACCATCAGTCACGTGTGGATGCAGGGACGGGAGAGATCCAGAGGCGAAAGCTGCACCGTGGATCGGCCGAGATGTGTGGGGGCTTTCGCTCGCTGAGCTTGTACAGCGACAGGCGGCAACGTGAAACGTGTAAAATGTCAAAAGGCCCTCGGAGAATGACCTTTGTGAGTAGAATGGCCGGCGCTGGGGCTCAGGTAGGGCTACTAGTTAGTGTTCACAGAATTTTGAGTAACTGCACAATAACTTATGGTGTATAATGTCGACGTATTGACCTTTCCTGGGCGACGTTTACTCTTGGAGGACTTAACAGAATAAGTTAATTTAAAAAAAAAAAACTCCTGAAGAAAAAGCACATGTCCTAATGATCAATGTACCTTAATTATAGACACTAGATTGGTGGATTGGTGTTGTGTCTAGGCAACAAGCATCTTTGTAATGAGACAATGGGATCACGTAGGAGCTAGCCCAAAAGAACGAAATCATTGAGAGATTTGAGAGTATGTTTACAGCATAAACTTACCACGCACAAATGCACACGTGTCTTAAAAGTCAGTCTTCGCTCAACAAAGTTGAAACGAATGTTGTCGTGTGACCTCTGAGGCGCACTCAGATCTGTTGATTTCTCAGCACTCAATAAAACAGCGGACCAATGTTGGGGTTTCCCTTTAAAGCAATTTTTTTTTCTTAAGGACCCCACCTGCTTCTACACTAATGTTTGTAGAATGAGTGGCGTCTCAGTCGTATTTTGATAAGACTGATCATAACGTGGAAATGTACATCTGACACCGGGCTCGACCATCAAGTGCTCTCTCGTATTTTCCCTTCAACAGGAGGTGAGAAGTGTTTTTAAACTGCCTTACATGAGCTGATGTTCCAACAGATGTGGTGAGAAGAAAGCTGCCCTTCAGTTTCCTTAGGGGTTCATGTCAATGTATTCAGCAACAATAAGTAAAAAAAAACACGGGTGTCCAATGTTCATCCATATTATAGACTGAAGTAATGAAGAATGTTTATGATCAACATACCGCTTGGTGCTGGACCTTCTATCAACAATAGTGCGCCATTTGTGCGGAGACAGAAATCAGGAAGCAGAGAAAGGGAGATGGATTGCTGGACGTTATTAAATCAACTACTATCTGGATTTGTTTGCCTGGAAATGTGATCTGGAACAGATAACCGTGAACCTCCTGAGCTCACGGAAACATGTTACTCTGCTGCTCAGTTACACCATGGCCGTGTTTACACTGGGTCCTGATCCAGTCCACACAGCACTGACTGACAGCCATTTACAATGATTGCGCACAGATTGAGTGTAAACATGAGTAAAAAGGTAAGCAATGTGTGAAGCCAGGAGGCATAACAGCCCTGCAATTATAGCTGCATACTCACTATTTAGCAAGTAACTGGTGTATAATCACCAGGTTATTATTTAGTAAAGGAATGTATGCATTGTGGCAGCGCCTCAGGAGACTACCCAGGGATCAGCCCTAAGGTCAGGGGCACCGTCGAGCAAGGGGTCAGGTGACCAAATGGAGAAACGCCCCGCCCCCCCCCTGCAGTCAACGAGCGGCCCAGGTGCAGCTCATGAGGCTGATGAAGGTTGGCCACACTATGAAGCACCAACCATTCCAACAGCAAGAGGGAACTGGACGTGAGTAGGAGCGGGCGGCGCCCAGGGAAGATTTGGAGCAGGTGTGTTAACCCCAATTTTTTTTTCTGTGTCCTCCGCATTTTGTCCTTTTATCTTTTTCTTTGTACGTGGAAATAAAACGAAACCTTTTTTTGTGCAGCTAGTTATGCATCCGAGTGATCTCCTTTCACCTACACCCGTTGGTTGCCACAGCTCTTATGTTGTGACATTGTGTGATTACAAAATGTAATTGAATGTAATGGCAGCTGTTTCTTTACTTAATGTATTTGAGAGGTATTTCTTTTAGTTTGATATAAGTCATCAATACTGTGAACAAATTAAATAACTTTTCTGGTTGTATACATCATTATTTCTTTTTTTTGGTCTTTTATTTTCCAAATTTCTGTTTGTAAAATATGAATGTATTGTACTCCTATATACAGTATTCAATATATTTATTAAGTTTTTCCCAATGGTGTGAAGAGTTTCCTTAATTTGTCACTACGAGGCACTTATGTGTCTGAAAAGTCACGGAATTAAGCAAAAAAGTCACCAAGCAACGGTGCTCCTGAAGTCACCGCACCTTATAAATAATAAGACAAGACTCGCCATGCAAACCACAACCTTTGCTTCGTTCACTTCTGGATTCATGACATGATATGTGACAGTAGGTGGATTTCTTCCTGAAAAGTCTGCAGTCTCTGAGCTGCAGCTGCTGTAAATGCAACTGGATTTGATTATTGTACCGTCTGTGATGGTTGTTTTCTGTTTTTTGTGTGCATTATTTTTCAAATTACAGTCAATAATCAACAGAATATGAAAAGCAGATGCAAAAGGAAAAATTGTAAAGAAAATTGCCCAAAAATATAAAAGGACATCAGCAAGAAGTTTTTGCACCAAGCACTTTAACAATCCGTATCAGTAATTTGGTACTTGTAGTCCAGTCGGGGGTGTTTTGTTTATGCGAGGGGAACAACATTACAGTTTTACTTTGGTGTAGGGTTGTGTTAATTGTGTGTAGTGTTTTGATAAACCGGGCCCTGTTTTCAAAATTGTGCTCAAGCAATTGAAAAAAACTGTAAACGAGTGGATGTATTATGTAGAATAGATCATCGCAGGATGTCGCAGTGAGTAATGACCTCAGCCATGCAGCAGGGAGGATCCGGGAGCAGAGGCAGTCAGGAGGACCTCCATCACGGCACCCTGCTGATACTTTTACAAGGTCGCGTTGTGCAAAATTTAAAAAACCTTTCCTCTCTTTTCTCCTACTGAAACGGTATAACACGATCCACACAGAGAATGAAAGCTGTGTTTTGCCATTAATCTCTTGGTACCCAAGGTGTTGAAGTGGACACTGGTCCTCAGGCTGCTGAGGAAATAGGAACTTGCTACGTTGCCTAAAATGATTTCTTACAGGTCTTTACACAAGGCAGCCTCACAGAAAAACATGCAGCTCTCTGGTCTTGTACATTTTTAGTCTAGGGAAATACAATTTCTTCATGCTACAGCTGATCTCGTATATCTGGATTTTTCCATCATTTAGAACGATCCGATCCGAAACGATTCAGTAACTTTTTAGCCAAAAATTCAACCAGTGTGACTGAAATAAATACCTGGACACTGAACAGTGCAGGTGAAGTTTCCTAGATTCCTGTCATTTCTTGTAATGGAATCAGGTATCAATTAATTATGAATATAAATAAACAAGTAAACAACAATGAATGGCAAATGCATTCACAATTTATTTGAATAAAGTGCAAACACTGCTGTAGCAGTGTAGCAGAAAACCCCCCGTATTAGTGATATACACAAAAAACACCCATGCAATAATGGTTTCACCCTACGAACCCCCCGCAAACCCCCCCCCCCCCCTCTATTTCAACCCCCGTGGAACATCCCCTCAGCCGTGAAACCCGGAAGTTGAATCGGGGCTCGGGACGGCGAAGGGTTACCTGCATTCTGCGTGAGCACGTCACGGCTCAGTCCGTGACAGCCTTTATCATTAAAAGTGCTAAGAAAAAGTCTGACGTGCTTAAATCCAATGGGTTATTTCCTAGTAGCGATACAATCGATTTATTACATTTTAAAACGATGTTAGACCGATTTCTGTCGTCCATAAGGCTGACTCGCCGAGCACAGATCGATGTAGTTGGATCGGAGGAATATAAATCGATACATCGATGTAATAGATGGATCGTTACAACCCTACCCGATACCTAATATATTATGATAGATATAATGTATGTAGGCTTTGCGTGAGTGCAGGGCGGGAGCTTGGGGGGCCTCTATGTCCATTTTGCTTGGGGCCCCCAAATTTCTTCAAACGGCCCTGTATACATGCCCCAGGTATCATCAGTGTGTGCGTGTGATTATATATGCATATGAGTGTAAATGGGTGTATATGTATATATATGTGTATGTATTGTTGCAAACATAATGCACATACTGTATATTATTCATGCAACAATATTTTTTGTTGATGTTGCAGCAAATTGTCTGATAACCTTTCACAACATTTGGTCCGTTTCAGATGCAGCTTGTCAGTTTTCCATACGTGCGCATAATAACCAAGCCCTCTAATATAGCCCTCTCTCCTGAGAGGATCAGTGAACGTGAAAACACTCACGTTCCCATTTCTCCAGTTACAATCTCGGCCCCCAGTTGTCAACTACTTCGTTCCGCCCCTCTGCCCTCCATCTTGTCATTTTATATTCTCTGTATGAAATGAGACGAGTCTTCATGCCAGCGGAGCAGTCTGGCAGCAGCTCGGGAGAGTAATGAAATAGGCTTCAGATACAGTGCAGGCTCAGGCAGATGAAATGCAATATTCCTAAAGTGTAGTGTAACATGAGCTTCATATGTAGATACCAGATAGTAGTCCACGATGTCTGTGCTTCGGGCAATTAGGAACTATCTGGTTACCCCTCTGTACGAGAGCCAATGTGAGATGAAAGGGATAAAAATTCCATTAGCTTTTGTAAGATGCTGCCAACTCACATGTTCCATATATTTTCGTTGTAACATCACACACCAAGTTAAGACTTTCTGATAGATTCTGTGTTACTTTGCGGTATTTTGTGTTGCACTTTCTTCTGATAAAACCAAATTCTTGCAAATCACTGGCGCATACAAAAAGTGCAACCCAAAAAGAATTAATCCATCACGCTCTTCCGCAAATCCTCTAAACAATGTGAGGGATAAAGGCAGGCAGAAGGTTTGATCTGATAGCTTAACCTGGTTTAGCAGGTTCATGAGTGGGCAGCCAAAAAAGGTATCCATTTAGTGACCACAAAGGAATGCAGGCAAGCCATTGCATTTTGAGACAAAATGGGTCATTTCTCCTGATGCCTCCCACTTCCCTTCATCTTCCCTCAGAGAGAAAGCCATTTGTTGAAGATCCATTTATTTCAAACGAGAACTGTCGAATTATTCTCAGGGGCATTGTTACCCCACAAACTTCTCTATGATTGGATACTTATGTATATTAAAGGACCTAACTTCAGGTCTCAAGTTCTCTTTCCGTTTGCCCCTCCTGTGTGACCAGTTAGATCTGCAGACATAGTTATAGTTATAGTAGATAGTCTTCGTCATCTGAAGGTTTCGTGGCTGTCGCAGAACCCATTTGTGTTTTGGACTTGGCATGAAGCTGAGGAAACTAGCTCTTTTATTTTACATACAAAACAATACATTGACTTATAAGAAATGATCCACTGTTATATCAGAGAATATCCATCACTATACAAAGCAGGTTCGCTTAACATGCGTAAATATTTATCACTAAAAGGTCAGTCAGTCTGATTTATAGTAAACCAACCAACCAGGAGGCAACTATGACACCCAACTCTTGACACGTGCTCATATTATTATTGGGAATTGTAACATTTTGAAGGCCAGGATTTCTATTGCTCATATGTTAATGTTGGCACTGCTAGTTTTATGTAAATTATGTGCATACCTAAAAATATGATTACACAATACCAAAAGCAATAAAACAGGTTAGGAAAGGATACGAATACTTCCCTCATGATCAAGTGGGGACATCCTCACAACAATTTGTGACCTAGAACAGAAATCATTCAATTATTCGGGATCCTGAAACAATTCTCTTATTGTTTTCTTAGTTCATGATTCAGAAAATTACAAAACATTTCCTGATATCTCAAAATAACAAGATTTCTGGCACAAAGTCTGAAGCAACTATATTATATATATTTTGCTCTTGATATTTTAATACATAACCTCATCAAATATAACAAACATAAAAACGGGATGTTTTAGTACGTGCGTGCATATATGCTTGTTTTGAAATATACTAGAAAGCAACTTTTTGAAAATCCAGAGCTGCAATAGCGAGCACATTTACCATCAAGGACAGTAAACACAAACATTAATTAATGTTCCAGTGTGTGTGTGTGTGTGTGTGTGTGTAAGAGTCTACAAAGTCAAGAAGGCAGCTGCTGTGAGAAAATGAAACACTTCCTCCTTGTGCCAATTAACATAGTTTTCATCAGCACTGATCCTGAACAACGCTGGCGTGGTTGCTGGCAAAAGCCACAGGCAATAATACTGTGGTACACTGATGTTACAAAGAGGAGTGTAAAATGTTAATGACAACGGCTGTGCATGCTCACACACTGTAATCACATCACCACCCCTACAGGCCAGTTAGTCCACCTCTAATTGCACCACCAGCGGTGATGAGGTGCGCATACTGCGCCCTAAAAGCACCACAAATGTAACACAAGAACGGGACTGGAGTCTGGTCTTTGTAAGCCTGCTGGTTGCTTCTGCAGCGACATTGTGATGCGGTGATGGAGCTGTCGGAGTGATAAAGGAGCTACGGGATAACAAATAAGAGACGCAGAAAGATCAGGGGAAAAAGGCTGCTGTAATAACGTCCCTCAGTTGAGACGCTGACTTCCCCAAGAGGCGTCATTTAGTGGCATGATAACAGTGGAGAGATGTGATGTTAAAGTCTGACAAAAGCCACACGTTAGACTTGATGTTAGCTCGCTCTCATGATATATTGTGTTGAAATAAAGACAAAGACAAAGTTAAGTTGGAAGGCTGTAGCAGAAAGTGTTGAAATTATTTCAACTTTTCATTAATCAGAGATTAGTTTTAGCAGCAATACGGTGTTGCTTTAACAGTTAAGTTTTTCAAAACAGTTGTTTTTAACGCTTCACACCATGACCACGATTCAGTCGCCACATGCAGTGCAGCACATGTAGCTTTCAGCAAATTGAAGTGAATCATAGCTTAACTTTGTTGTAGAAGCCATTTAAGTAGGCACGATGCATTACCAGATCCACAGCCAGAGGCATCGTGAGGATCGACTGTCATAGATGAGAGAACAATTTCCGCCTTGTTTACAGAATTTTGGTAAAATAAAACAAAACAAATGCACACCGTAAAAGAGGGTGAAAGTAGATGTTTCTTATGTGACTGAAAAACTGCGTTTCAACCAGTATCAAATCCTGAATTGTTTCGAGGCTTCATTCGTGGGATTTTCCTACCTTTAAAAAACAAACATCGTGCTACTGGCACAGATATGGCGAGAAATATAGAAAGAAGGCAATGGAATAAAATTATCATAATCATTTGTTCCTTCTAAGCTGTAAGAAAACATGTTAACAGAAAAGTGAGGAGGGGACAAAAAGGTGACAAGATGATGCTCTAAAATGTCACCTCTGTGGGGTAGCGAACGAAGGCTTCTGTCCGATAGAACACGCTGCCTGGGAGAGATGTTTGGAGGAAAATATAAATTAGGAGAAGCTCCAGGAAATGGGACACTTGCACCTCAAAAACATTAGTGTCTCACAGACTCACAATGTGCACAGTGCTGGAACCATTCAGAAACCTTGGCTTGGTCTCATCCCATCTAAAGATATATTTTAGGAAACATATTGGAATGGAAGGTGTTTCTTTGGCAAGAGGCAATAAGTAACACACAATCTGGCATGCAGGCACAAATGGAAACCGTGGAAACCGTTCCGAGTTGGCCAGTGGGAACATGTCTCTGGTTATTATCTGCTTTTGTTCCAGGTTTCCACTTTCCTTGGGTTTATCACGAGACAGATGAGTTGCTGTAAGGTTCTAGGGGCCAGGTCGGCTACACAAACAGAGGGCCTCTTGATCCTGCGGCTACAATCAGCCAATACTCCTGGAGGAGGAGAGGGAGAGGACAGGAGAGCAATGTGCTGAGCAATTTTCTGTCCTATTTGCTTTGTTCACCCTGGCTGTAGTCTGTTGTGTTTTACAAATGCTGTGATGATGGACGCTCTAATATATCGCTTGTTTTTTAACGTCTGGGGTGAAAACTAGCTGGATGGCAGAGATACGTTCTAAATCTAAACTAAACTTAAATAGCTTTAAAATAGGCTATAAAATGTATTGCCGATAAAGTTTTTTGCAGCAATTCAACTTATTGTCAAGATTCATTTGTGTTACTCAATTCATTTTGAATTGAGTTTGATGTTTGCATAGAAAGTTCATCAAAAGAAGTAGGTACGAATTGCCAAGCTGGAGCAAAGATAAGAATGTGTGATTTTGGGTGGTTAATTTGGGATTATCCTGGGGATTTGCAAATTTGCTCAAGCAAAGTACAGAGGAAAGAGACTTAAGTGATATCAAATAATTTAACAGTAGTTTCTGGATCTGAGGCGGAGCACACTTACAACTCCCTACTACTGTTTGTACACTTTTCATTCAAAAGGTCCAACATGGCCATAGCCACACCACAGCTGCCGTGGACGCACCCCAGTGGCAGGCAGGGGAAACGTGAGACGGGGTAGATAGGATCATTTGTCTCAGCCGTGGGGGCTGACAGATTGCCTTGTCGGTAACATCTCCCTCTCCGTCTTTGTCTCTTCCTGTGCCCAATTCTATCCATTCCTCGTTTAGATCCCCCCCAAAGCAGCAGCAGTACAGCAGTCCATATAGCTGTCACCTCATTCATGGGACACAGCTTAATGATCTATAGCTTTGCTAAATAGTTAGATTTCAATCATGGGGAAAAAGTCATTAATCCACTGGATGTGGTCCTTTATATTGATTTTTATTGTATATACAATTTTCCTCTTTCTTTTAAATTGCTGCCCATCTATCATCTATAGAAATATTCTTTTAGAATACAAATCCACACTAAACATATTGTATCTTCAAGGAAATTTACAGCAGCAGGAAATACATGGCGAACATAACCGCTGATTAGAATTCCCCTCCCCCGCCCCCACTGTCCCCTGACAGAGATGCTAAAGCTTTTCAGTCTCAGAAGCAGCACCCGATTCATCTTTCCTCGGGAGGGAGGAGATATCGGGCTGCAGCAGCGGCAGAAACGGTATTCAAACAGCACACTTCTGGCATGTCTTCCGTCTCCTCAGTCAGCTGTCAGCTCCAAATGTCTCCTGTCTGTCAGACCAGAGCTTTCAACCGAGTACGCGTTAGTCTGCCCATCTTCCACCATGCTTTCTTTCCAAATTTAGGAGAGCCCTTTTGCATCACGTTTCAACCGGCAATCTGCCACCTAAACAACATAAATATTGCCAACGCATGTGATAAGTATCATTTTCACACACTGTATTCTCACATTGGACCAGACACTCACGATAGAAGGCCGTTTTCGCACTGTCATAGAGCTGTCACAAGCATTATAATTATGAAAAGGGCTTTTTGTGGTGTCTATTTGGAGTCTTTTTTTTTTGCCTCGTGCTCACTGAGACAGCTGTATCATTCTTCTCCGGGAGCTGGTTGACACTGTGGCCTGTCCTGCTGGAAGGCTTGGCATGGATTTGCTCAAAGGTTGCCGATGAGACTTGTTAAGACCAATGGACAAGCTAATGAGCCCTCGAAGGCTCCACTGATATGCCCCATGGCCTTGTTAGAAAGCCAAGATGGGGGAGTTACAGAAGGAGAGAGACAGGCGGATGTATTGGTGTAGGAGGTGGGGTGGTGGTTGTTATGGGGCAATTGGGGGAAGACGGTATTACTTTGGAGGAAACCAGATTAAGTCTACAAATATGCGAAAGGCTTGTTGAGATATTTCCGTGTTAAAAGCAGTGGACATCTAATAAGGCAAAAGCAACTACTAAGCAGGTCCAGGGGCTTACCCAGGAGCCATTGCACTCAGATCTGGACTGAAAAACGTTAGAGCGTTTAACTGGGCCAGGTTTTGTAGAATCCCCACCATACATTCAGAGCTACAGGAAACCCACTGACCAATTACACGCCTTATAAAACACATCATGTGATGCTGCACAGCCAGTCCAATATCTGTTTCAAATATTCTTCTAAACTTCCTGACTCGAGTGAGATTAACTGACAGGACAGACTGGAAGAGAGGTTGAACAATGGTCGGACTAATGCTTGAGTCAAATGGCCTTCTCTAAAGACCAGAGTCTTTATCGATCAATATCGGATATTGGACTCACAAAATTAAATTAACATTATATAATCCAAAACTTCAATGTAGTATTACTAGGTTTTGCATTATTTATAATTCACCCAGTTCAATTGGAAAATTTACAATAAATATTGTTGAGATACTCAATGTAACTTTTTTTTTATTGTATTTGACACACAGTTGTTGACAATATACAAACATTAAAACATCTGCTTCTTCAATATGTGGCACAATATGTAGCACAAGTTACACATCGTTGTGATATTTTGTATCTTTGCATGACAAAATTCTCTCTAATTGGACTTTGTAGAATTTGAATTGAAGTAAAGTCAGTCTTCTGTACTGCTTATCCGTAGAGGGTCGCGGGGGCCTGGAATCGGCTGGGATGGACTCTAGGTCCCTTTTAATGCTTTTGTTTGACATTTCACCCTAAAAGGGACTCAGAAAAATAGAGAAAAAAAAGAATAGCATCTGTGTTTTGCAGAACAACTCCAGATTCTGAGGATAGACGAACCATTAGGATTGGGTGACTAAAACAGGAACTCAATCTGATGCCTCATTTCCTCGTTGGAGACGAGATAAGCTTTGTGGCTTGACCTCCCCCAAAAGGATCTCTCTCTTTCAACGGGGGCCACGTTGTAATCTCACACATCGCTGTTTTACCTAATCCGAAAATAATATCAAACACATTAGCAAAGGCAAAGGACTGAAAAATCCAATTTGAAATTCATACTGCGGCGCCCGCAGACATGATCACTCCATATGTCGGATGTCACATGTGGTTTTAATGGTCATTTTTCTCCAATGAGGGGGCGGGGTCATGGAGGAAGCAGGGAGTTCTGGGAGATTACAGAGTTACACTCTTCAGTACTGGTCTAGGTACAAGAAGATAGAAAGGTTATTTCTTAGGTTTGACTTCCTTCCTAAACCTTTAAGTAACTTAAATATACAGCAAATGTATTTTTCGTAATTGATCCTGGCTGCATGGTTCCAAGGATGACAATGTCAATGGGTCTACACATGTTTTACCTGCAATATTCATACCTGAGGACTCATAAGGGCTGAAAAAGGGGACAATAATAATAACAATCCAGTGTCAGCGTTAACTTCAATTTGGAGTTTGAGATGAAGACGCTGTAGAAATTAAATTACACGTTAAATCAGACGTTTTACTGCGAAGATCACATCACCATTTCTCACTCCGATCTCAGAAACGCTGGTCAGTTGACCCCCCCCCGGCATAGTTTTGATGAACTATGGTATCCCCCCTTGGATACCATATTTTGATTTGAAAACAGCAAATTTCACCAATAAGTGACAAATTTGCAGGTATGAATATTGCAGACATTCTCTACAGATGAACCCCACTGACTTTGGCGATCCCAACTACCAATAGGTGCATTTTTGTTAAAAGTATTAGATGGATTGTCATGGAATTTGGTGCAGATATTCTTCATGCTTAACAGGTATATCCATTTATGTGCCCCTTAGAATGAATTGGCTCAACCTCTGTGAAACCTTTTAATCTAGTGCAATGATAAGGTCAGAAATGTCTTCAGTTAGACACAAAGTACATGCCTCAGCTGCAGATGTATTTAATGCCTTTTAGAGCAGGGCTGTAGTGTTTTCATTTTACGGGCTTTGAAACAGTTGAATTGAAATCCCATTGCAGGATATAATTCATCAAAAAAGAAAAAAGGGACTGGTCAACTGATGCTAATTTGTACGTTAGATACGAGTACTCAAACTCTTTTACAAGCTTACTTCTAGACAACAGAGAGGACTTTCCAAACAAATAGGAAGTCCCTCGACAGGAATTTGAAGCAACAGCGCAAATCTGATGCTACAGTTGGATATTAGTTCCCTTTTACCCTCAAGTCTACTGTGCACATGAATAAGGAGAGAGAGCAGAAACTGTCCTCAAGCCACGAACAAGTAATTACTAAGGCTGAAATGTGGAGTGGACCTTCATTCAGACTGATCTTTTCATGATAACTGGAAAGGCTAATGAGCTGCACAGTGTCAACAGAAGATCCTGGACAAAAAAACTTTTAATTTGACACTTCCATAGTGCTTCAAGGGCAGAAAGACAAAGAGTGTCTGAAACGCTTTATGGCTCCTGGGTGACTGCGTCTTTCGGAGCGTTCAAAACAGCAGCACGTAATGTGGAGTAGCTCCTTCTGCTCAGCGGGCTTGAAACAAATGGGTTATTTGGGGCCTACTTCATTTGCACTTGTGGAGAAAGGGCAGAAAGGAAATGAGAACCCCTCGATGGTTCAGCGCTGGATGTATTTAATTAGCCAATTTACTCCATGCCTTTCCACTGTAGTGGCCACAAATTCTTTGTATTCCTTAAAGTAATTGTCCTTTTCCGCAACAGAATTTAGCCGATTCAGGCATGTATTTAGGAGCGGCTACTAAAATAGCCATGCAGGTACAAAGGATGCTGCATTGCTGATCGGTGATAACCTATGGAGACTAGGTAGTGACGCGACTATGCGCAGAGTAGAGCTGATGGCATTGTAAGCTTGAGTCCCGACATAACTCATCTAGATTTGCAGTAAAAGTCAAAGATATCAAGAAACCTGTACCTGATAAAAACACACGATTTACATTTAAAGACTAACTCAATACAATTTAATCCAAAATACAATTCTTACCGTATTGAGAAATTTCCCTGCTTTTAGTTGATAACTTTAAAACAGGATAAAGTCAGAGGATCATCTACGGAGGAGCCCAGACTTTATTCTTAGAGGGCAAAAATAAATATAATATATTTTAATGTAAATGGCCTACGTCGTTATGGAAATGAAACTTTTTCTGTGGCTCAATTTTTCTTTTCTTACTTTAGAAACAGCCAGCAGGCCAAATGAAACTTATGGGTACTTTGGGCAGCCTTAATCTAAATAAGTAGAATTTAACCCCTGAGGACCATGAATGTGTACAGAAAAATGGATCATTCAATCCATCTGATGTTTCAATGACAGTTTACAGACCAAAAATGTGAAATGCATGATGGCGCCATGAGGTCAGTCAATACGATTCATCTTCTGGGAACCATGAATGTCTGAATAGAAATGCACGGCAGGCCACTCAATAGTTGTTTGAATACATTAGCCTTTGATCAGTGTTGGACTGACAAAATTAGATTCACACCACTATGAAAGAGCTACTTGACCAGCCCATATCACAAGTTTTTAACCATACACTTTTCCTAACGCTTCTCGTTACCATGCATGTTACATAAATACTATCAGTCATTGGCACACAAATAAAGCTACAACGAGACAAAAATCACCAAGCTTCACGAGCTGCAATTACACTCAAGTGGAGGATGGACTGCTGTACCCTGGGGCTGAAGTGCCTCTATAATAAGCTTTCATGGAGAGCAAACTCAAAAACAATGTGCCACATATCAACCAGCAGTGGTCTCCAGCTGAGAAAAAAGAAAGGAAGAAGGGAATCTTTAAAAAAAATACAGCAGTTTAATCTGTTTGTTGAGAATGAAAAAGACAAAACAAAGTACACATTCGTGGTTTTCAACCAGTTTGGTACATGCTACTATTATCATACATTAGGATTTAAAAAGGAAAACTACGAGAAGCAACTTCTGTAAATAACAATATTGATCATCCCGAATCTCATCCAGTTCTACATTTGGTGACTATATTTTAACGTTTAGATGCGTTGCAGCAACTTGTTTCAGCATGAATTGGTTTGCAGGTGACGACACTACCAAACATGTGGAGAGGCAACTAGAGGACACAAAAGAAAGAAAATACTAGTCCAGGCGTGCTGCGTTTTATTTCTTCAGCAACCTCCTACTTACTAGACAGCTGTGCAGGATTTGACCTTAACGTACACAAGCATACAGTGCGTGTTCTCCAGGGAGGAACGAGTGGAGTCTGGACCTCCTGGCATCGCCCTTTTGACCTCACAGTCTCAGATACGCCACCTACGGATAACAGGGCAACATTTAGAAAATGTTAAATTACATCATACATTTCTCTACTCGTGGCAAATCAAACAAAAACAGAATAACTAAAGGATTTTTGCTTCCCCAAGCGCAGATGCACTGGATCTCTAAGGTCTGCTGATCCGCACAGAAACACATCTTCCATTATTGTCTTCAAACAACAACAAAAAACCCATGTGGTAAGTGATTTAATCAAATTCAGAAAACAAACATGAACAGCTCTGCCTTCCCTCCCTTCCATTTTCCCACCATCTGCTATTCCTGGGTGTTTGCCTGCTGCAGACAATGGTTGCGCTCCACTGAGAGCTCTAAATCAGGATGATGGATGAGGGCATTTGCCTCACTCAAGGCCCCGTCTTCTCCAGCCCCATGCCAGTATCTGCTCACCACTCGAGCGCAGCAATGAGAATTTGCAACTACAGGTGAACTCAGGAGTGAGAGAAAACAATAAGACAAAGTGTAACGAGGAACCACAGCGAACGGGAAGGTAGAAGGGCGAGAGAGGCGGGGGAGAAACATCAAAGTGTCCTTCTCCCCATAGGGAGCTGGCATGGGTCAAGGGGGTCTTTTAACGACGTTACGCTGGTTGGGTTTGGAGAACAGAAGCCAACGCCAGCTATCGTTGGGCTTCATGTGGAAAAACAGCTGATAGATCAACACCCCCCTATTTAGGATTCAAACTAATGAGTGTTCCACTTATTTTATTTTTTTTCTGTTGAGATCATAAGACTCCACACAAAAAGGTTTTCAGATAATTCAAAGGGCACTGTGAAAATGACATGTAGCGTCGCCGATAGGTCTTCCCAGAACACAGTGAAATATGCTTCAAATGTGTTACACTTTGATCTCATTGAAAGGGCCTCAGCATGACGCCATTTTAAACTTCGCTGCAAAGCCCTTTAGTAGAAGGGAAAATGTCTGGGTATTAAAAAGGTTCTGAGACAATGGCATGAGAGTCATTTGAGCAGATGCATACTCTTTGAGGCCATTGTGGCAGGGACTGTTGGCATAACAGGATCTTCAAAGAAACATGTTGTCCTGCAGCTCCAGCAGACACCAGAGATGGACAGGGATGTAGTCACTGACACACAGACTCACTGTCCTTGGGCGGGACGTCAACCCCACCCGAACAAGAGGATAGCAAACTATTAAATAGGGGATTTCCGTCTGCAGGCGTGATTTGAAGACAAAGGCCGAGTAGAGCAGGAAGTCCGAAGTCAGTCTTTACATCCCGGAACGCAGTGACGGCAGTGCTGTTTTGCAGTCTGGACTGACCAATGGCATTGGGAGTATTTAACACTTTCTGTTACAGCTACACATTAACCTGAGCAGCGAGTTAATTCATTCGTTCATAATTTGTAACATAAATTCAAAACCCCAAATTACCAATTGGTGAAAGATGGTCTTCAGCAACTCACAATAACGATTAAGCTACAATAAGCTGACTGATTATCAACCGGAGCAGGTCATAAATTAACACCTTTAAGAAATGTGCTGCCAGTCAATGACACCAGTTTAACAAGGCAGCATAGAACTAGTTAAAATATGCATGACTAGTGGAAAGAGCGGAGTGGAAACAGTTTGCTGGAAGTACATTCAGCTTTTGCAATGCATGTATAGGCAAAAATACTGACATTTTACTTATTTATATGTACTGTAGTGACATCCACTGCAACATTAAAGAAATGAGCACATTTGGGATGTGACAAAGGGTTACTTGACTCTAAATGAAGAAATGGTATGAGAAGCCATTCTAAAATGGCTGGCAACTACTACTTTGGACATTAATAAGCATTTTGCACAACTACCTCAGGCTAATGGCGTCACTTGCACGACCCGTGCAGCAATACGGATTCACATGATCGATACAGCCCATCAGCTCTTCCTTGTGGAACGTTTTTGCACTTTTTAGTTCAGCCTCTGTCTAATTTACATGCCATCTCTGTGGGAGTGAGGAGGAGATTAACGAGGTGGGGGGGGTGGGGGGGCGAGGGGGAGGTGTTGCGTGTTCCTGAAGCTAAAGAGTGACACTCTGAGCTGGAGCCACTTTACACCCCATTACACCGGCGGGCCCAGGGAGGGAGGGCGGAGAACGCAGCCGCCCAGACAACAGTAGACATTCCACATGCAGAATAATAACAGGCTGGGTTACGGTGAAGGCTTTGATCCATTTGCAGGGCTGAAATTATCTCTCACACACACACACACAAACACAGTTACCTGCAGACTTTGTGTTGCTGCAGTTATAGATGGGCTGTGGCTGTGGAGCTCATCTTGTGCTGATATAAGGTTAACGGTTGGGGACAGTTGCAGTGATACACTTTTAACTGAACTTCAGTCTTTAGAAATATACATTTCCAAAATGTTGAACTCCTAACTGAGAGAAATGAGCCGGTAGTAGTGCAAGTTAAGTGGCCATCATAAGAGCGGTTTGAATTATCCAATGCGAAGGAAAGGGGCTTCAAAGTAATACTTTGGACCTGCTTGTCTTATGTCATCTGCACCACTCAGCACTGTAACAACACATGGACAAAGACATCAAAGACGCTTCTTTGTAGTCCATCTTTGGAGAAATTGTAGTTTGGGCGCTGCAGATTGACGTCACTAACATGCGTCTCCCGTCCCATCCGAACTACGTAGTTTAGTGAAAGTGGCGTCGGATTGCCTCAACACTGCGGTTGTCTTTTCCCAACTCCTCATGAATTTTCCCAACAAGCTTTCCTTGACCCTGTGACGTTTTGCAGTGGTTGTTTGACAATCCAAATTCAGCCCTGGCCTGCCACTGGCTCGTTAGCTTAGCTTCCAGCTAGCCCCCTTTCTCACATTCACCCACACATTCCTCTCCCTCCACATCTTCAAAGGAATGGGATTTTTGGGATATTGTACACACGTTTTTGTTGATTTCAAATAGTATTGACCTGATTAGTATTGTTGACATTTAATTAACTGATTCTCTGTGCAGTAATGGAGGATGGAAGCACAGTCCAGTGTTCAATTCCTTAATGAGTGAATATCAATAATGAGACTTCATAGTTATTAATGCCTGCTAGCTCACGGTGGTGCCCCGTTATTTATATATTTGTGAACTTTAAGTTATTATTAATAATTGTGTTGATGTCAATGATTTACTTTCACCCTGGCTATTAACCCGACCTGCACAGATGCCAACAGAGGTCTAATTATTAACCGTGACAACAGCATGCCATTAAGGTGAGCCGTCCCAGGGTGCTGGTGGAATCAGTCTCCACAGCAGACATTTTGAAAGTGTGGAAGTGAGCTAGCGTGCTCAATAGCAGGAGTCCGACACCAATTATTAATGAAAATCAGAACTGTATACACATTGTCACCTCCTTGGCCTGTAGAATTCAAATACACAGCAGGCATTTTGACTCATCATGGCACAGCATCGCTAATGATGATCCTAATGATGGCTCGGTACCTTTAAGTGGACCAGTGAGCTCATCTAAATTTAGTACTGGGGCAATTAGTTACACCTGTGCGTACACAACCATGACGTATTAAAACGCCACGTCAGCACAGAGAGTTCGGTGATCTCTCAAGCTTAGTGCCACTCAAACCAGAGGAGGTCTCCATTTGCTTTTAAAAGTGATTTAGAATTGCTGGGCTCTGTCTATGTAGAGATATTATCGCACAAGGGTAAAATACCATCATAGCCATTGAAGATCAGGTTTTCCTTTGAATGTGGCAGAGGTGATTGAGAAGAATAATGCCAGTAACCGTGGCCGGGTGATAAAGGAGATTGCTCACTTGGGCCGGGAACAATAGTACCCCAATGCATGCTGGTCCTCTACTTTGGCCACTCTGGCCACTCTGGCCTGAGTTGCCTACGTTTTTACTTCCCAAACCGTGTTTCTGAACAGGGACTCTCTGACCATCACCGGTACTGTAGACGGGCCACATCACCCACCCCCCCCCCCACCCCACCCCCTCTGCTCCCGCGCCTATAGAGTCAGTGAGCGTCTGCTATAAAGGAAGGCTTTATCACACTCCACTTTGCACCTGTAGTCGCTTCCGGGTGGCTCCATCTGTAGCATTCTCCATTTCAGCAGAGCTTATTTCTGTGAAACGGTTTCCTAATCCCCCTGACGCCCCCCCTCCCCCCCACCACCAATTCTATTTATCCTTGATCCCCAATGTGCCAGACAAGTTTGAAATTCTCTGGGCTCTGCGCTGTGAGCAGAGCCGGGAAGTTGGTGTGAGGCACAATACGGTGATGACAGAAGCCCACTGGGAGTGGAATAATTAGACTGGCATTCGGGTGTGATTGAGCCCTCGATTCCACTTATTTTAAAAAGGTGACACACTGCTGAATTTCATATTGAAAACTTGGAGTAAACCCAAACCTTTTGGTATTATGGAACGATCACTGTCCAAATCTGTGCTGCTATTTTAAGCTTTCCATTCTTGCATTGCACACATGTGCCACCCTTACAATAAGGGTGTCAGGTTTACAACTCTAATTTGCAGGTGAGGTTTGAAGTGTGGATATGATTTACAAAATGGTCAATTAAAGAAGAGCTTCTCGTTTCTCTCTGAAAACGTTTTCAGACTGTGGATTCGATACAGAACCCTGTCAAATGGGTCCTAAATATACACTTGATGGATGGAATACGTATACAGTCTTAAAGGCTGTGGCTTAAGCTGTCACGGCAAAAAGAAAGTAAGTTGGCAGCATCACCAGCTGACGATCCATGAAGGAGATATGCAAATAAAGGATTACCACTCTCCTACTACAAAGCTGGTTATACTTGTATTATCATTTTTAGTATTTATAAAGAAAGATGGAGTGAAGGTTTCCATCAAAATGAAGACCCCCCCATCCCCTTTAATGTTTCATCCTCACACAGAATCATGTTCTCATTTTCGGTTATTAATGTTAATGTCTTTACACCAAAACATATTCTTGCACGGGTTATTTCTTTGAGGAAAGGATGTATTCCTTCTTTTACCTGCTGGCTTGCAGTCTAAACTGAACACCTCCCGTCTTGGCATGGAACAAAAGCAGCTTCACATGACGTCCAACACACATTGTATTATTCCAACTCTCATACCTTTGAGCAGATAGAAAGCTTAATAAAGGGGAGGTTGTCAGTTGCTAAACTTTCTGAGCAGGAGATGGAGGATAATGGTGCTAATTACCCACCACTGTGTTTAAAAGGGCCGGGCGAATGGAGTTGTCAGCAAAACCAACGCACCTCTCAGTTCGCAGTCAAAAGCCTTTCCTTTGCAACTCAAGCTAAATATACACATTTTGCACAATTACCGATGTAGAGAATCTAGAAACCCGGTGACAAAAGCAAAACCTTACATTTGACCCACATAATACCTCGGCCGAAGTGTTGAACTGAAAACCTCTGAATCGTGAAATGATGAAAGCACAAGTCAAGCACTACTGAATACCGTATAAACAGGATGTGCAAGTCTGTGAAATATGTGCTTACTGTCAGCTAAAGGTTAAGATTCAATCAAGTCAAAACACTTTCATCAGCTTATTTAGTTTTTCACAAATTCACTAGCATGTCTTTGTCGTCATCATCATCTGATGACCACTTTCGTAGAGAATAGTGGCCTCACCTCATAGGACCTCATGCAGCACATGGACGCAGGAAGTGTGGAGTTGCTGTCATCGATCACTTGCAGCAGCTCCTCACACACACTCAGTGGCAGCACCACGGGATGTCCTATGGCATTGGCCTCCCAACTCGTTACAATGCTGAACACACACACACACACACACAATAGAGCAGGAGTGATTTACAACGTCCACACAGCATTACACAACCGAGACAATGCCAGGAACAGCTGCTGTGAACCCCTCGTTGATGCTTTAATTCAGCTATTAACCATAAACTGAACTTGATAAGGGGGACACATCAAAGTGGATGGATTATGTGTGTGTGTGTGTTGTCAACATTTGTTTGTGTGAGACAAGAAGAGGACAGAAAGAAGGGTTTGTGGTGGTAATAAAGTAAATAAAATATTTTAGCCATCTGTGCGGTTCCTGAGAGGGAAACGGGTTCCCACGTTGCAGCGTGGCACGCCGGGGAAACATAACTGCCGTAGCTGTGTTTACATGCAGAGGAAAATTGTTAAGACCCGGGGAATCAAATTCATTCTTAGTGCATGGAAATGTAATCAACTTTATCCACAGTGAGGTTTGATTGCACGGAATGAAGTCTACAGAAAAGGAAAGTAATAAAACTTCAATTAAGACCCAATTTCCGTATCCACGAGGCCTCATTCACATTGCACCCGACTGTGATGGTGCCTGCAACTTCCACTCAATTCATAATCGAGTCGACGCCATTAGTGACAAGCCTAATCCACTCAGGAGCCTGCTCACTGATTCTCCAGCCAATTATTGGTAGTTTTAACAACACAGAGCATCAGTGAGCTGCAGCCGACTGTTCCAGGGAATTCAACTCTCCAGACATAGCATGTCATTTGAAAATGTCAGAGATGAGTGATGCAAATTATGTAGAGCGGAAACTGAAGTGTGAGTAACACCGGTGTTCATCTCTGCAAGGATAGGTGGTAGTAGCTCAAATGTCAAGCACTTTTAAGAAAGCTGCTGAATTCTACATTTAGAAAAACCTCTATGGTTGAGGGAAAGCGGTTGGCTAGCAACTACTGGTGGTAAAAGCACTATAGTGCAAACACGGTAAACTTGGTTATTCACCATTTTATTGATGCTGTAAATATAGAAATAATATTTATCATTCATATTTTAGCTAAATTAAAAGAAAAGAGTTTAGCTGATAAATCGGTGAGGCAGATTAATATTAGTGCGTTGCAGGTATAATGCCATCGGCGTTTGTGTGTTCAAAGACAAAAGGTAATTTAGAAACACAGTTTGTCCACCAAAGAGCAAAGAGTTCAAAGAGGCAAAATGTTGAGCTTAGCACGCATCCGTTTTTCTGTCTAAACTTTGGGAGGAATCATTGGGTTCATTTCTTGAAGTATGACATAATTCACAAACAACGGAAAAGTTCTTCCTTCCTGTGATGCCTTAACGAAAACAGCTGTTCCCCAGTCAAAAGTGCTGTCGTGGC
This sequence comes from Apeltes quadracus, assembly GCA_021346845.1. Taxonomy (NCBI): domain Eukaryota; kingdom Metazoa; phylum Chordata; class Actinopteri; order Perciformes; family Gasterosteidae; genus Apeltes; species Apeltes quadracus. The sequence goes on along the minus strand of CM037936.1, from coordinate 14,443,317 downwards.
TTGTTTCCCGAGGAGGACTCTTGGCAGCGAGCGTGCACCTCTGGCGGAGCGGCTTCCTACGCTTCACTCAGCTCCTACAGTCCATCACGTCAATTGAAATGGACTCTCACTGCTTACAGTGAGACAAGCCTGTCTCCTTACAGGAGTCTAATTACCCTTTTTCCCGCTAGTGGGCTTGTCAAAACAACAAAACGTCTCTGTTCTGCCTTCCCCCGATGCCGCTGCAGGGTGGAGGAGGAGGAGGAGGAGGGTGAGGTAAAAAAAGCATAGTGCTGATTTAGTTGAAAATAATTGGGGTGGAAGGCTCTTCCGGTGGGGCGCCGCTGCACCGAACATGAACGCGGCACATCCACCTACACCTCTGTTAATGCATCGCGGCGAGGAACACCGAGCCTCGCTCCTGTCAAAGCAGCACCCGCCGTGTGGGCGCGACACACGCGAGCGCGGCTCCCGCGGCTGACAACGCGCACGCAACAAGCACTGTTCGCTGCAATCTCATTTGCGAAATACAAAAAATAACCACGAGACAATTATGAGTGAGCAGGCCCACTCAGGCGAAACGGGTTTCAAAGAAGAATCTGTTCGTCAACAAAGTATTCTTTTATCCCCCTCGCAGTGAGCCCAGACAGGCGCTGATTGAGTGGGTGCGCTGGAAAGATGAGAGGATAAGATTAGGAAGAGGGGGGTTCGGGGGGAAGATTGAAACGGGGGAGAGGGGGAGGATGCTCTGCTTACTCTCTCTGCTGGCCGCCTGTGTCGGAGGGGGAGGCGTAGAGGAGTTTCAGGGCTCGGGTGGCTCCGGGAGACGGACCGTGAGGGTCCGGGCAGCCGAGGGAGCTCTCCGGTACCGACGCCGTGACCGAGTCGCCGTTCAGCAGCCAGACCTGGGCGGGGCAGACGGGGGTCACACAGGACCGAGGTCACATGACATGAGGCCACCTGGCCTCAGAATGGTCTCTCCCCAGCTGATATTTATTGTGTCTTTGCACTTGGAAGGTTAATCAGAACGCACACCAACACACACACACAGTTTCTGTGCTGAAGAATGTCTGAGTACATTCATGACCCTCTTACCAGTGTTTCAGAGCTGTGGGCTCACACAGAGACACACCGACATGGAAGGTACAACGTGTGCCTTTGTGCACCGCTGATGCAGGTCCCTTTTTTTATTTCACATTCATTATAGAATTCAAAAGGGTTTCAAAAGGAATTCCTCCAGGTTAAAGACTTACAAGGATACCATTTGTGTAATACGGAGGATATTACAGGCCAATGGGGAGCAAACAAACGTCGCCTGCCAACTTCAGTTGAAGCAACATTATTATTGGATTGTAAACGCCATGGCACACACCTTCACCCTCAGACTTCCTGTAAACGATGTGCAGTGCAGTGGCGTGTCAACGTTGCTCTACAAAGAGCCACTTGTTGCTGATTTTAAAGAAGCTGAAAGCCTGGCAGTATGCTAGAAAAACAACAAATCCCTTTCAATCAGCTTTTTCCATTGCTGTCCCATTAATCAACAACCTGAGGAGTCTATTTTTACTCAGACTAATCCACGTTGTTCTTACCAATAGGAAGGCTTTTCCATCAGGAGTTTGGATGGAGAAGTGGAAGGTGCTCAGTGAGGTGGACAGCCCCAACAGCCGGGCTGCAATGGTCTGCTGCAGGAAGAGCGATCTGTACACAAGAGCTCATGCTCATTCCTTCATGCATTTCGTCTTTATGGAGCATATCGACGTCGAGCTCAAGCGCCCCCATTAAAACAGAATGGGAGCATCGATCACGTTTGGCAAGATGACGCCGTTATTCTTACCCGCAGCGTTTCAAGATAAAGTTATGGAAAAATAACATTTTGTGGCCATGAGTGAGCACAATACTAATTATTAAAAAAAACTGCAAGGCTGCACATTAGATTGTGTTCCAATATGGAATCCCTGTTCCCCAAAAAAAAAAGCGAAACCGTGTGCTTAATCTATAAAGTATGCAGCCGCAGGGAATATTCAAAATGTTTTGCTCTGAAGCCTGAACTGAAAAAGGCCCCCCCCTTTTCATCTATTCCCTAGAAAAGAACAAATCGCCACCACTGGCAGTTTGGATGAAAACCTGCCTGTTAAGTGAAGCTTCAGGCTGTCTGTCTCCCACAGCGGGCTCCACCACCACTTGTGTGATGTACAGTTTCAGTGTCTCTGCAAGGCACAAGAGGAAAAATCCCAGCATGAGCATAAGACGTGAGCATAAGAAAAATGGAGATAATCATTATAATCCACGCAGCGATCCTTACCTGGTGCAACCGCCTCTCCCAGCACCAATGAGCAGCTCTTGCAGGAGATGAGTGCCAGTCGGCGGCAGGGCTTCTGTACAAAACACAGGTAAAAAAAAAATAAATGGAAATAAATCACAACTCACACACACACAGGCCCTTAACTTGCGTGTTCTCGTGTTTTTCTACCAGCCAGGTCTCACATATAAAAAAGAAATCTTGAATTAACCATTTAGCGGCCCGCCCAAGCACTGCTGGGAGAGAGGGTCCTAATAATCTGTAAACCAACCAAAAGATGGAGCCGCTCGTTTTCCTCACCTTGGAATCCGAACCGTCCTTGGAGCCGACCAGGCTCACCTCCTCGGTGAGAGTCTCTGCACAGCCGCCATCTTTGGCCAGCAGGAGGAAGGTGTCGCCCAGCAAACAGTCCTCTGCTCGGGGCAGAAGCTTCCTGTTAGCGAACGGATCCGGGTGGCAGCACCAGTCGTCCACGATGGCGTTCCAGTTGCAGTTGGGAAGAGGAAGGACGCGCTTGAACTGTCTGAAGAGACACAACAGGATTAGTTTGGTCACATGACCACACTGCTTCACTTAGCACGGTTGGATGAACCTCGTCACTTTGTACTAGCACCATTAGCATTCCGTAGAAGTCAAGGTTCACACATAATCAGTTTGATTTGAAATATTCACTTTGGATTCAATTCATTCAATTCATTTTGGTCTCAGAGGAAACTTCGGCATCAAAGCTGCTAAATGCTCCCAGTTAGTCGCTAACCGTGGTAAACATGCAATGGTTTCATTAATCTCTTTTTTTGTTCAAAAACAGCTGCAGCCCACAGCTGACATAAGGTTAAGGAGAGGCATGAGAGAATATCTTGAGCTGCGGAACCAAAACAATGAGCTGAAACGGTGGAACTGCGGATACTGTGGAGCATCACTTATGACCATTTCCTACTACGTAGTTCTTTGACCCATTGTCCATATAAAACACTGATTGCAGCAGCTTTAGTAAAACATTGTTTATTCATTGAAATTAAACTTGTGTTCAACATTCTCAAGGTACGTTGTGCTGGCTGCAGTTAATGGTCCCATTAATTCCTCTGTTCAGCCATATCACGGAAAATATTGAGGCCTAATGAGGCAAAATTTTACTTTTAAACTGCGAGCAATTCTCTTGAGAAATATTACTTCCCACAGATCAGTTTTGAGGAACTTTTATTAGGTTATTGCTGAGAAACACTGCCAGAGGGTCTCTTTAATATAGCGGTTGCAATTTTTTAGAGTGTGACATTGCTGACCAGAGAAGGCTGCAAGCCGAGGGTTTGAACAACAAACCACTGTCCGCTTGAACTCCCCCCCCAAGCTGAGAAACAATTGGCTTTTAATGGCAGACCTTTACGTAACACTGTTACTCTAACCCAGTCAGGTGGACGGTTTCTATATCAGACCATCCCTTCAACCGCCTGGTCACACAGTCTATAAACACCTGCTCCTCATCCTCCTGCCGAGGAGGGTGTACATGAAACCCCCATTTCCTCCTCACCTGTCCTCCAGCAGCCTAGTCATGCAGCCCTGGCAGTGGAAGCAATAAGTGTCTTTGGCCCGCAGCGTCTCCATCGTGCTGTCGGAAGCCTCTGTGGAGTGCCAAAGGCCAACAAATAAATGAGTTGCATTTGGGGAAAGGATGGTAACCTTGCACTGCAAAGCACACAGTCAATAAAACACTGGTTGGAGGAGGTGGATTGGACAGGAAGTGGGCTATCAGTGGGATATTAATTGGACTTGTCTAGGACTGTCCTTTATAACTTCTTGCCAGGAAAAATGCCAAAAGATTGGTGTTTGTGAATATTATGCAATTTCTCTGGGGTACGCATTTGATGATATGAGAGGAAAACTTAAAAAGGGGAGTATTCTCACAAATCCAAAATGTACATCTTCACAGTCTCTCAAATGACGATGAGCCTCAATCCAATTCATCCAAAAAAGAAAGCGAGCTCTAAATAGCTCCCAAAAAGACTTTGTTCTCGCCTTGGCGCGGACTGGTCGTGCAAAGCAGAGGGGGGATAAGGGGGGGGCGGCACGTGTATGGACGCGCTTCCCCACAGTGGTCCTGGACGTTACCTTCGTCTGGGCTTCGCGTGACGCCAATGCGCAGTCGGAAATGCAGCTCCTCCTCGCAGAAGTCTCCCGCCGGCGTCGGCGTGCATGATCCCTGCTCGAAGGTGACTCCTGCTGGCAGCGTCAGGCTCAGCTTGCCTTTGGGAGTGTTTATGTGGAGAGATGACTCCCCACCCGTCACCACCACATCTGCGGGACTGGTGGCCACGTTTTTCCTGCAGGGCAGAGGCGAGCAGACGCTATGAGGCACATAGGAGGCAGGCTGTCTGTTTTTCTTCCTAAGCAAATGGAGGCCCAGAGGCCCGTATCATTGAAGTACTTATTGGTCTCATGTCATGGAATTATTTGTGTTTTGCACACTTTTCTTTCCCAAGTGAGATGATAAAGCTACAAGAGAAGGTTTAGCTTATGTAAAACTCGAGCAAGGAGAATTTAGTTGGGCTTAAAGACTGCAAACACCTATAGCGTTAGGTACTATGAGACACCAAGGTTAATGAGCCACTGGTATTCACCCTGATAAACTGTATCAGGGTGAATACTGTGCCTTTTATAAACCCCCTCCGTAAGTCAGCATTGGATGCTGACCTCGCCCAAGGTGACATTGCTATGTGACGTAAAATAGATAACCAGTGGAAATGTAAAAGGTAAACAAAGGACAGCACGGACACACAGACACGGAAACACACACACACACACACACACACACACACACACACACACACACACACACACACACACACACACACACACACACACACACACACACGTGTATTATGTTTGGTGAGCCAAAGATATATTTCCAATTATATAAATCAATCTTCATGGTTTTTTTCTGAGCCAGGTACTCTGATACTATAATATCAACACAACAGTCCAATGAGAGTTCCAAGGTTGTCTGCGAATCTCCTGAGCTCCATCTAGTGAGAGTAAAGGTGTACTACTACCACATTCAGTAAGCACATGGAGTTGTGTTACCAGAAAAACATCCCTCTGACCCTAATGTATAGTTAGTCAAGCTTCACTGATGATGCAGGATGACGTTTACAAGGTGCTTTGCACTAAGAACTCATGCATAAAGAAGCATTCAAATCATCAATACAACTACTTAATTACTAGTAAAGGTCCTGCATTCATTACAAAGTATATATGTATGGCCAACATACTGTATAAAAGTACTCATTACGTAGAAAAGACGCTGCCAGTGGTATATCAAAAGGCCATTGTTATATATGGAGGTATATTTATACATTTTAGTAAACGTAATATAATGTCTAACGTTACATATACTATTCTATTAGTGTAACTGTGATTTACCAAATAGACAATCTGCAGAAGTTCGCAGCACGAACACCGGTGGCCAAGAATCAGAGTCAACAACAGTTCTGAACGTATCACTGAAACACACACTTAACACAACAACAATATTGAACTAACGACAATAGTAAAGGCGACGTTGGAAAAGGCGCAGCATTCACATTCATTCGGCTACATGAGCTAATGCTCTTAGCTAGCATGGCGTTAGCTTGCCAGGGAATACTGCTAAGGGTTACGATTCAGTTCGCTTGCTTTCTATCAAAAATAATGTACTCACCCGACAATAAGAAGTCCACTCTGGAGTCTTTTTCTCAGCTCTAAGAAGACTCCGACTCCATGTGTTTTGGTTGGCCCCTCAAGTTCTGCCATTTAACGTTTGGCAACGAGAAAATATATTTAAAAAGAAATAAAAAATAAATCACGCACTAATCAAATGTGGCTGTGAAACCCGGCAACACCACATCCAAAATAAGATAAATATAAAGTAACATTTATCTGCTTCAGCACGCTCGTGAAATACAGCAGCTACTAACGCTACTTGTCTGCAGCGTGACGTCTGACCTGGACGCCAACATTAAGCACACCATTGTAAGAGAAGAGCATCCGGTCCCATATTTCAAAATAAAATGCTTACTTAAGCCTGTTCGTTTCTGTACTGACAGATAGCATTTTGTTTTTATATTTTGATAAATTGAGAGTGATAGCAATGACAAAGGCTTACAAAAAGACAAATGGTCCTTCCATAAAACAGTACAACAGGATTAGCCAGCAATGCATGGCCTTAGCTGATATTGTATGACCAACTATTTTAAATAAATAGCCAAGGTTTAGCAAACGTTTTAGTTTTCAGGCCGGTGGCAGTCTGGATCCCAATGGGCAGTTGCGTGTTAGAATTTGCTGGTAATCCTTGTCCAGTCACCGTTGTAGCACATGCTTACAGCTAAACAGTTGAATCGTACGGCAACTTACGGTAGATCGTACTAAGATGTAGCGAGACAAATTTCGAATTCAGTTACATTTGAAGAATAATATTTCCGGTTATATTTCCGGTGACTTGACACAACTAAGAGGCGGAAGACGTCCATGCGGAAGAGCGGAGCGGTTGGACGCTATGGTTGGACGTACAGCTAATCTGCAGTACAGTCTGGGAGCTGTCAATCGTTTCGTATCATTTGGCCCTGGCAGCTACTGACGCGCGCATCAGTGTTTATTTACACACCGCCGGACAACACAAAGAGGAGTAAGAGTATGTAGGATACAATTACACATCGTCTGCCTCCGAAGTCTTGTTGTCATGTGAACGGGAGACATCGGAGCCGGGCCCTGCATCTCCAGCATTTAAACAACCTGCTACAAACGTTACGTTAGCTTGCTCTCCAGCCATATTATTGAAGTTGTCAACGGTTTCTACTCAGCCAACCGGGCCCATGATTGAATCACAGTGGCTGTCCTATATCGTATAACGGTAAGCAATTATGTCGCCTTGATTTGTAAACGCTGTGATGTAACGTTATATGCGTTAGCGGAAATCACCTGACCTAGCTGGCAAGGTGGCTGCTAGCCCCTTGCGCAATGCTAAACGCTGGTGGCACATTGAATTCATCACTGAGCTAATGAGTCAAATGTGCGTTTCTAATACGAGTTTTTTTTTGTTTTTCTCCTTACGTGTTATCCGCCACGACAAGTGTGCATACCTCCTCTGCAGTGTGTTGGTGATGCTTGACACCCACCCCTCAAGTCAGCTAAGACACACAACGTTTAATTCCCCCTGAAATGTTGAATAACGTTACAACACTGCCGTTTGTGTGGCGTAGAAGTGCACTTCTCAAACGTCCAACACAAGTCCGACTCCTTTCAATGAATCCATGGCGTCTTTGACCTAACGTGAAGTTACCGCAGCAGGAACAGCCCAGGTGTGAGTAATATTAATTAATGAGTCACCGGCCTGTAAATAGTTCCACCCTCGATGGCTGTGTCTAATCAAGATCAACATGCATTTGTGAGCTTCACCGTATGGCTTGGACTACGCTGCATTTTAGGGCATGAGTACTGTATCAGAGTTCAAAACACACACATACACACACCCATCGTCATTCATTGGACCATGTAGAGGCCCTTTTATCTCATGTTCAACCCGTTACCAGTTTGTGTTTTTGATCTTCTGTTCTTTTGTTGTTGTGTTTCCGTGCAGGTGTGATGTACATCTATGTGCCTGGTGTGTCACTTTAGCGGAATAACCACCCAGGAGAATGAACGCAGAGGAAGTGGAGCTGCTCAGTGACTCCAAGTACAGGAACTATGTGGCAGCAGTGGACAAAGCCCTCAAGAACTTTGAGTACTCCAGTGAGTGGGCGGACCTCATCTCTGCGCTTGGCAAGCTCAACAAGGTGATGACCTCCGTCAGGCTGCCGTCAAACACTCCTTTAGTTTACAAACTGCACGTTTTGATTCCTGCACCTAAAAAAAGATTGACTGCAACTTGGAAAAATCAAGCATTTTATTTTTAGCATGAAGAAGCGTAAAGTCACATTTAACCTGCTCTTGCGTGAATTACACAGAGGAACGTTGTCAGTGTACACTCTTGTGAATGCACGCTTCATGTCCACCATCCGTGCCTCAGGTTTTGCAGAACAATGCAAAATACCAAGTGGTTCCCAAGAAGCTGACGATAGGCAAACGGCTGGCCCAATGCCTTCACCCTGCGCTGCCCAGCGGGGTCCACCGCAAGGCCCTGGAGACCTACGAGATCATCTTCAAGATCATTGGACCCAAGAGGTTGGCCAAAGACCTCTTTCTATACAGGTGATGCTATAGTTCCACTCACGCTGGCCACTAGCTTGCCACACATAAAGCTTTCTGCTAGTATCAAAGTAATTTTTATATCTTTTTTTTGTTTTTGTTTTGTTACATCACCACAGCTCTGGGCTCTTCCCTTTACTCTCCAATGCCGCCATGTCTGTGAAGCCGGTGCTGCTAGGGCTCTACGAGACCTACTACTTGCCCCTGGGAAAGACTCTGAAGCCAGGCCTACAGGGACTGCTGACCGGGGTGCTGCCCGGCCTGGAGGAGGGCTCTGAGTATTACGACAGGTGAGAAGAGGCGGGATGGAAGTAAAAGACTCTTCTAATGTGCACGTTACCGAAACAGGCCATTAGGAAAAGGCCTTTTACAGCGTAATGTGGAAAGAGGAATTGATTTCACAAAGTGTGAATGATAAATGAGATGTGACTCAGATTCATGTTTCAAACAGACACAGACTTCTCTCTTCAGTTCAGGACACGTTCATGGTTTGATTGCACGATGTGTGTGTGTTTGCAGTTTACATTTAGGATCTCTAGAAATTTGTCTATTGTCTTTTCTATTTTGTTTGTCATATGACTTAATATCTGAATGTGTTCCCATTTTTCATTTATAGTGAAAGCTGTCTTGTGTTAAAAAAGAAGCGAATTAACATGATCTAATCTGTGTGGTTGTTAATTAATCTGGCCTCTAGAGGGCAGTGCAGTTCGTTTAGCTTTGGTGTTCACGGTAAAACAAGAAAGCACAAGTGCGACTGATTATTCCGCAAATGGCTCCACTAGATCTAATGTTCCCGTAAGCAAAGGCAGATGTAATGCATCATTCGTTAATTCTTAGCAACACTGATGCTGTTCCTGGTACGTGGCACGAAAAAGACCGCTTTTAGGGGTTGACATATAAACTGGCATTTTTTTTTTTTATTAGTTATTGATATATTATTTTACCTTCATTTGTGTTTTACCGAAGATTCCATTATTTTTACTACATCATGTTGTCTTGTCCCATTAATGATACAATAATTTCACACAGAGGACATTTGAGTCTGGTCAGCCAAAACCACCTTATTTTTTCCAAATTACATTTGTTATGCAGCATGTGTAGATACTGGTGCGATGCCCTACTCAGTGGAAATGGCTAATTTCTTCACTCTTTCTCTCTCAATGTATTTTGTTTCATAATGTGATTGTACAGATGCTGGTTATATGATTAGAATATCCAAAAGTTTTAGTTCACCAATTCCATTCAAAAAGTGATACTTGTAATATTAATTCATTCATTACACACATACTGATATATTTAAAATGTTTTTCTTTTAATTTTGATGATTATAAACGGACAACTAAGGAAAATCCCAAATTCAGTATCTCAGAAAATTAGAATAATAAGACCAATACCAAGAAAGGATTTTTAGAAATCTTGGCCAACTGAAAGGTATTTGAGCATTTACAGCACTCAATCCTCTTTTTGCCTGAATTACTGCAGCAATGCGGCGTGGCATGGAGTCAGTCTGTGACACTGCTCAGGGGTTATGAGAGCCCAGGTTGCTTCTTATAATGGCATTCAGCTCTTCTGCATTGTTTGGTCTGGCATATCGCATCATGCTCTTCACAATACCCCACAGATGTTCTATGGGGTTACGGTAAGGAGAGTTTGCTGGCCAATTAAGAACAGGGATACCATGGTCCTTGAACCAGGTCGTGGTTGCTTTGGCACTGTGAGCAGGTGCCAGGTCCTGTTAGAGAATAAAATCTGAATCTCCATAAGTAGGTGGTCAGCAGCAGGAAGCATGAAGTGATCTAAAACCTTCTTGGTATATGGCTGCGTTGAACTTGGGCCTCAGAGAACATAGTGGACCAACACCAGCAGACATCACTGACTGAGTGTGGAAACGCCACACTGGACCTCAAGCACCGTGGATTTTGTGTTTCTCCTCTCTTCCTGCAGACTCTGGGACCCTGATTTCCAAAAGGAAACTTACTTTACTTTCATTAGAGAACATAACTTTGGACCACTCAGCAGCAATTCAGTCCTTTTTGTCTTCAGCCCAGGCAAGACGAGTGGCTTCACACAAGGAATGCGACAGCTAAAACTCTTCCTGTGCGTAGTGGTTCTTGAAGCACTGACTGCAGCTGCAGTCTGCTCTTTCTGAATATCCCCCACATTTTTGAATGGGTTTTGTTTTCCAATCCTCCCCAGGTGCAGTTATCCCTACTGCTTGTACACTTTTTTTTTTACCACATCTTTTCCTTACCTTCGCCTCTCTATTAATGTGCTTGGACACGGAGCTGTGTGGACTGCCAGCCTCTTTTGCCACGACCTTTTGTGTCTTACCCTTCTTGTGCATGGTGTCAATGGTCGTCTTTAAGGCAACTGTCAAGTTGGCAGTCTTCCCCATGATGGTGTAGCCTGCAGAACTCGACTGAGAGAACATTTAAAGGCCTTTGCAGGTGTTTTGAGTTAATTCGCTGATTAGAGTATGGCCCCAGGTGGCTTCAATATTCAACCTTTTCACAATATTCACATTTTTTTTGAGATACTGAATTTGGGATTTTCCTTAGTTGTGAGTTCCAATCAAAATGAAAAGAAATGCACATTTGAAATAAATCCGCCTGCGTGTAATGAATGGATATAATAGACGGGTTTAACTTTTTGCTATTGATATTCTAATTATATGACCAGCACCTGTAATGTGAGATGCTAAGTAGTCCAAGAAGCACTAAAACCTATGCAACTCAGAAAGCATTCTCCCTGTGGTTCTTTTGGCCATAAAGACGATTACAGTAGTGCTCTGAGTACGCACTAATGCACTGTTAGTCATTCTGCCAACAATATCTTTTTACGTCCGGGTGCCAGCTTTGCTTTTAGAAATGGATCACTGAAGGTCAGTGCCCGGACGTCTGTGTGTTTGTGTTTTTGTCTCAAATGTTCCCTTGTTTTTCATCAGAACCAACACCCTGTTGGAGAAGGTGGCGGCGGCGGTGGAGCAGTCGGCCTTCTACAGTGCCTTGTGGGGCAGCATCCTTACCAGCCCTGCAGTGCGTCTCCCCGGAGTGACCTTTGTCCTGCTGCACCTCAATCGCAAGCTGTCCATGGAGGACCAGCTCTACGTCATCGGCAGTGACATCGAGCTCATGGTAGCGTGACAGTACACTGCAATACCAACATCCTTTAGTCAAGAATATAGATAGAGAGAATTGTGTGCTCTTACACTGAAAAGGTTTGCACAAAATTCTCCGATGATCAAAGCGTTACCACACTGCCTTCCCCACAGGTCTTTGTCTTAGCCGTTGACAGCATAATGTTGTTTAATGCACTAGATTAAAAAGGATATTATAACATAAATAAGCAATTTTATTAATAATGAGTCTGGGTTCTCACCAGGTGGAGGCGGTCGGTACCTCAGTCCAGGACTCCAGTGTGTTGGTGCAGAGGAGCACCCTGGACCTCATCCTCTTCTGCTTCCCCTTCCACATGAGCCAGGTAAGGAGAGCTGTGTTAGCTACAGTATGGCAATCTGTGTGTCTTTACAATAACGACAACAAAGTATCCAATCGGCGTGAATAACCGTGTCTTGTTCCTTGTGCATCCGCATGGGTTTGATCATGATGAGGTCACGCTGAGGCGCTGGTGGCTCATGCTGGCTGCTTGTTGAATTCTCCTCGAAACGGTTCTTGTCCTGTCAGGGCTGGAAGTGCGCACATGCGTGTATATGTGTGAGACACAAAATCCGTCAGACTTTTTTTTTTTTTTTTAACTTTTTTGTTGTGTCCAGGCGACTCGCCCTGACATGATCCGGATCCTGTCAGCAGCTTTGCATGTGGTTTTGAGAAGAGACATGTCCCTCAACCGCAGACTCTACGCCTGGCTGCTGGGTGCGAAATACACACACACACACGTACCGACATTCTAACGTACCTGGCTTCCAAAATAAAAAAAATATTTCTGCAATTTTGTCGAGTTCAGAGAGGAATTTCTATTTGGAGGAAGTCCTAAGAAATCCAGAAAACAGCCAAATGTGTGTGTTTGTGTGAAACGTTCAGTGACTATTCTACTGTATCATTGTCTTACTGTATTTTCTCTTGTTTGCAACACTGTGTGGATGAACATGCCGGTAAGTGTCTGCATGACTCAGGATGGCCACTGACTACATTGAGCATCCTGCTCCCTCCCAAAGCAAACTTGCAACAGTTGCGGTATTGCAATATGCCAGATTTAGAACATATTTTTTTTTTAATTCCAGTTGAAGCCTTATTCTGGGTCAGTCAGAGGAGGCTTACCTCCACAATGAGTGGGATAAATTATCTCGTAGAAAGCTCCAACTAGTTGAACGTCATAGGAGTTTATTGTTCTATGATATTTAAGCTTAACGGCCACTCTGAATCTGGCAAAGCTTCTACAATGTTTATACTGTGGCTGAAATGTGATGTTCACAGAAGCCAGTAGGACAGGAACGAGAAGAATCTCAAAAGAAGATACAAATAAATTGTATTTATTAAATAAATGTAACCACAAAGATTCTGTCACTCTGGACCAGTCCCTTGCTTCTTGCCCTCTGCTTGCATATTCTGGATGTACATCTGAGTATTTACACCATAATGACTCTAATTGTAAAGTCTAATTGTGAAGGCTTCGACAACAACGGGGCGATAACAGGCCCCCGCAGCACTCGGCAGAGCAATCCAGAGGAGCACGCCAGCTGCTACTTCAACACCTTTTCCAAAGACCTGCTAGTCCAGGTGAGGCGTCGAGCCATCTACAAAAAAAACAGGAATGCTTTGATTGCTTTAAATCTAACTTTCCGAAAAAATATCCTTAAACATTTTGTCTATGTGGGGAAAACGGAGTGTGTTTGTTGGAGTTTGGCAGATCACTGTTCTGTTTTGTCTGCCGCCCAGTTTGTCCATTCCCTTTTAATCTTTCTCCTCCATGTCCTCTCGGGGGTTTGCCTGTACGTCCTGCTTTCTTCTCCCACTCCCAATAGGATGTCTTTTTGAAGTTCCCCATCCTCCCGTTCTTTTACGTACGTGGATACTTTGTAGTCTGTCCTGTCATGCTCAAAGCAGATGAGCATTGGAACAACAGGAGGGGAAGTTTTTGTTTTTCAATGTGGTTATTCTTTTTTTTTATTATTATTTATTTATTTTCCGCCATCTGCTCTGAAACGGCTATTGGAGCTCCCTCCATTGGGGAGAGCGCTGGTACTACAGAGACCGTCTGTTCTTGACTTCACATGAAGTGGCAGACGAAGCGTGAAACACACAGGGGAAATGCAACTAGTTGTGCCAAATATTATTGGCAAAATAGTGTGGCAAAACACTTGTGAGTTCAGATACTTTCTGATATTTTATTGTATAGAGCGGTTTGTGTTTTCAGGCGATGGTGGGGATCTTGCAGGGCAGGGCCCGAGGCGGGGAAGAGGAGAGCGTCCTCATGCATGACCTCAAGCCATTTCGCATCCTCATCAGTCTGCTGGACAAACCGGAACTTGGTAACCAGTTTATGGATATGTAGAGTCCAAAGGTGTAGTTAGTGATGTCAATATGTCACACGGGCGACCTATACGTACGTACAATATGTATGTATGTATGTATTTAATCTCTCTAGGTCCTGCGATCCTGGAGGATGTTTTGATCGAGGTGTTTCGGACTCTTTACACGCAGTGCCGAACAGAGCTGGACCTCCAGAACCAGAGTCCCTTCAGTAAAGATCAGGCGCACCTCAGCAGGTCAGTATACACAGCCCGTGCATCTGATTGAAGGTTTGGTTGTTGAACCGACTTGAAGTGATAAAAGTGTGATATTTCTGCACAATAAGCAACTTGGAACATGGCTGACATAACTGGGGATTCTGTTTTGTCATAGTAAACTACGAGAGAACAAGAAGACGGCTGAGCTGATTAAAACGGCCAACCTCCTCTTCAACTCGTTTGAGCCATACTACATGTGGGACTACATCGCCCGTTGGTTTGAGGAGTGCTGCAGGTGTGTTTGTTCAAATTAATGTGTGTGTAAGCACACAATCTGCCACTTTATGGACGGACTAAATGCCAGCGAGCAGAAGCTCGAGTTTGTCATGTTTCTGAAGCCATTTTAAGATTGTGTTGTTTTTGGTGCACTGTTCAATTGGTACTAGAGGCCTAATGTGTGCGAACATGCGTCTCCCAGTGGATCTAGAGGTTTACACTCTAGTTCACTGCTCAACATCTTGAAAGGGCTCAAGTTTGCTTTTGTTGCAGGAGGACTACGAACAGCAATACACGTGCGCCACGGCATACTGGCAGCTTCGATCCTCCAGAGCTCTCATTGGTGGAGTTCTGTCAGCTGGTTGATTTCCTGCTGGATATTGTTTCTTTGGTGAGAACTTCCTTCCTTTCTTCTCTCCAACTTTCTTTCTCTCATCTATCTTTCTGTCTTACTCAGTCTTTCTATTTGTTTCTGTCGGTTTGCCATTTTGCTTTGTTTTCTCTTGTCTCACATGTCTTCTATTGCACAATTTTTTTTCTTCCCCTTTCTTTTCTTGCGTTGACTCCAACATTAAACCTTTTTTCCATTCCTTGTGTTTCCCTTCATGCTGTTGCCTTTATTCAGTCTCCCCATATTTGTGTGTGTGTGTGTCCCTCCACCACATCTGTTCTCTTCGCTCTTCTACAGTCCCTTGTCCCCTGCCCAGGCTTGGGCATTCCATCTCATTCTCTCCCTTCATCTTGGCTCAAACCCTTTTTTTAAATTCCAGTTCTGGGATGTTTTTGCCATCATACTTTGTGTGTCTTCACACCCCCTCTCTTGGGCGTGTGTGTACACAAGTTCAAAAAGGCCTGTGTTTACTTGCATAGAAATGTCTATACACAATTTCCAATCTGAACAGTTTGGAAAGCCCTCACTTTTGTTTAACCCTTTTTATAATCCTGTGTGTATTTGCGTGGAAGAGCTTGAAAAAGGGAACCTTGCGTTCTGTGGGTGTGAACGAGAGACGGATAGAGTGTGTTACTACAAACCAGGTGTTGTGTGGCGTGCGCTCTGCTTGCTCCTGTCTGTTCAAACGATCTGCTCTTTCTCCTTAAGCCTACTAGAAGCATGAGGGTAATCTGCCAGGTAAAGTACTGTTCTTTCCTGCTTTTTCACCTCGCCCTGCTTCACTGAGGCTACGATAACATTTCTGCAACGTCCTGCCAACATCCCTCAGGCCATTGTTGTTCCTGCCGCGCTTTGAGTGATCATTTCAGACAGTCATATTTAATACTAAATAAAATGATCCAGAGGGGGAAGTGGGATGCTAACATGTCGTTACATGTGGTAATGAAAACCTTCCCTGGCTGTTTGGTGTGGATCTTGTGAAAATGAAATCTCTGCCCAGTGTATTTTCTGTTCAGCATGCATGCAGTTCTATGCTATTGCACTGCTCACATATTTGTAAGAAATATGACCCCTCTAATTTACTTACGATCATTTCTATATGACTTTATATTATAATTTGTTCTGATAATAAATTGGCATCTTAAAAGGTCCCTTGAATGATATTCATACTCTTAACAGAAGAAATTGGATCATTCAAGGTTTTGTGTTTAATATTTAACCAAGCAAACTATTTTTTTAAATCAATCATTTTTGAACATTTTTGGCGGTAATTACATTCTATCAGGTTCACCTCCTGAAACCCAATAACTACTCCACTTCCTCCCGTCCTAACTTCCCTTCTGCGTTTCTCCCAACATTTCAAGGAGACCTACATAGAGATCCAGACGGAGCACCTTCCTCAGCTGCTGTTGCGCATGGTGGCAGCTCTGACCGGTCACCTGCAGGCCCTGGGCCTCGGGGAGCTCACCCACTGCCTTCGTCTCTGCTCCAAGATCCTCAGCAAAGTTCAGCCCCCGCTGGTGTCCCCTCTGGCCCTGCCGCCGGGCCACCAGAGCCAATCGAACCCCACCGCCTAATCGCTCAGACTCGGCAAGTGACGAGAAAAGGGGCAAGGAGGGCAAACAGGTGAGGAGGAGTGCGAGGACAAAGTTCCACCAAATCGAAAGCGAAATGCTTCAGAAACAAAGTGTTGGTGGTGCTATTTTTTTTCCCCGATGCGAACAGTGTTTCTTCGCTTTAGTAGTCATTTTGAACTAGAAATAGTTTACAAGCACTAAAACAAAAGTAATGCCCCTGCCATGCCAATGTTGTACTTTTGAAAAGCCGGCCAGCTGATGACTGTGTTTGATCTCTGATCCTTTTAACAAATCTTTTGATAAAATCATAGACCCCGTTTCATCCCAACTCGGAACAAATCCCAGTTTGACCTACTTCCCCTACAAGTTGCAGCCCAAAAACCCATCAGATCTGCTCTGATGGTGTGACCTGGTCCCTGAACAGGGGCTGTTCAGACTCTGCTGCAGTTGGCGGGGTGGTCCCACGACTGGCCCTGTCATCCAGCACTCCCTCGATACAGGGCATTTGAGGACGCGTTCAGACCAAATGTGTCGCTTGGCCATCCGGCTGCTCCTGGTCCCCGTCCAGCAGCCTGGTTGTTGAAGTGTTCGAGGGCTCAGTGAGGCGCGGCTTTAGCTTCAGTCAAAGGGTCCAATGCCGGGTGAGGGGTCGGGGCCGAATGCATTGAGGTAGGTCCGTGGGGGACAGAAGAGAGCAAGATATTTACCAAACAGCTGAGCCCGGCTCTCCTTTCCTCTCCGAGGAGTAGCTGAGCAAGCGATGCCTCTAGGGTGAGCCCCATCCATTGGAGTGGAAAAACATTTCACATACATCCACTGAATACTTACTGCAAACCCCCCGCCACCCACCCTGAGGGACATAACGGGAATCTGCTGTCTAACGTGCCATCTGAGTCCAGGCCCCAGAGTGGGGAGGCTGCCTCTATCAGAATGCTCCTAAAGGCTGAGTGTTACAAACCCCAGTAAGAATTCCCTGTATGCTCGAGTCCCTCGGGTCAAGCGCAACAGCTGTGTGTACATTGTCGCTATGACCAATAGTAAGACTAAGAGTATGCATTTACTGAATATAGGGGATATGGAAGTCTTCAGACTGATTATAGATAGGAATGTACCACATATTTTTCATCTCAACATAACATTAGGAAACATATAATATACTCGATAGTTGTTTTTATTGTGCAGGTCTTGCTGCTTAAGGATCTGTTCATCAAATCGTTGGCAGGCTGTTATCCAGTGTTCCAGATGTTGTTGGTGGGGCTAGCCATTGGATCATGTGGACATTTGGTTTAAAGATTGCACTCCATTTAGGTGCACAGATATTGTTCATGGTGCTGCCTCAGTGGGACAAATAAGCAATTTAGCCACCTTTTTAACACACTCTTACTCTCGCGTCTTCCTTTTTCCTCCTGCAGGCTTTGCCTTCCACTCTGGAG
The DNA here is from genome assembly GCA_021346845.1 of Apeltes quadracus. Lineage (NCBI taxonomy): Eukaryota > Metazoa > Chordata > Actinopteri > Perciformes > Gasterosteidae > Apeltes > Apeltes quadracus. The sequence continues at coordinate 14,425,463 of CM037936.1, read as the reverse complement.
CCAGGCAGTGGGCAGGTGGTTGAGGATGAGAAAATCCCCCCCAGCAAAAGCGAAGCTGGCTTCACAGACTTCGTCCAGTACCAGGGGAATAGCCTGGATGAGACGGAGCAAAGCCCTCATCCCCACCCGGCGGTCAGAACGGGCCGGCGCTCCTCAGGCCCATCTCAGAACAAGCCTCTGGACAAACCGGTCATGCAGTGCTGCCTGGAGCACTTCCAGCAGTTTCTCTCTCGACTCATCACCCTGTATATTACGCCTGGGCAGGCGGACAAAGCTGATGGTGAAAGAGGCAAGGTCATGAAGTTGGAGCCTGCGGTTTCAGAAGGCTCCCAGCCAGCTGATCATATAGACTCGTGCTCAGAGGCAGTGTTGGTCCAGAGGGAATTGGTTGCTGCCTTCACCGCTGCCTGCCAACTCTTCCTGGAATGCTCCAGTTTCCCTGTGTACATTGCAGAGGGCAATCTCAAGTCCTCACCCTCACAGGACGAGCAGTTTAGTAAGTTGGGTTACATTTCCTCCTTTTTTCTGGTATACCCACTGCCCGCAAAATGTTTGCCAATGAAAACATTGTGTGGTGTGATCATGGTTTTCAGTGGAATATCTTCCCTCTTGTTTTGATGTTTTTTTTTTTCAAGCAGCAGTATCCCTACCATAATCAATGGTAGCAGCTGTAATCGGTAGTAGTAGCGGTATGTTAAAAGTATAGCTGTTGTAAAGCTTCTAGGTCCAATTCATGACGTGAATACTTTTTATCCACCTTCAGTCAGCGAGCAGGTCCGTCTGCCAGTGTGGCTGCAGACACTGATGGATGCCTGCTGCCTGGCAAGTGACTTCAGCCTGCAGGGCGTGGCCATCTCTCTGGTCATGGACCTCGTGGGACTCACCCAATCAGTCGCCATGGTGGCCGCTGAAAGCGTTGCATCCGGGGGCAGCTCAGAGTCCGCCCAGCCCATGAGCCCCAGCCAGGGTCGCGTAGCTGTCGTCATCAGGCCACCGCTCACTCAGGGTATCCTAAAGTTTATCGCTGACAAGACAAACTTCTTTAAGGTACAGTTCATCTTTAGGGCACAGCGGAAAACATTTTTTTGGATGGTGTTGACCCCATCTAGTCTTCACTTTCTTTTCCCCTCCCCCCAGAGTGTAGCTTTGATCTTATGGGACCAGTTGAGTGAAGGAACTCCTCAGCACCATCAACGCAGCGTGGAGCTCTTCTACCAGCTCCACAACCTGGTGCCTTCCTCCAGCATCTGTGAGGACGTCATCAGCCAGCAGCTCATGCACAGAGACAAAGTTAGTACAGTGGACAGTGTACATCCCAGGACACACACACAAAAGGATGCACACGCTTCATCAATATCTGACGTTTTGTTTTCAGAGAATTCAGCTGGAGGCCCACGTGAAGTTCTCTGTGCTGTGGCATTTGACGAGAGATTTGAACATCAACAAATCCTCTCCTTTTAATCGCACCTTTGACAGGTATACTGCCACATTGAATTGTTTTTTGCAGTAGTTTGTGCCCCTTGTGATTTTCGTTTCACTTTGTCCTTCACAGATCTCTTTTCATCATGCTCGACAGTCTGAGCTATTGGGATCCGTGCACTAGCGCTGTTGGCCGGGCTTGGCTAAATCAGGTTCTCCAGAGGCATGATATTGCTCGGGTTTTAGAGCCTCTCCTGCTAGTTCTGCTCCATCCGAAGACCCACAGGGTATCCATTCAGAGGGTGCAGGCGCAGCGCCACTGGGCCCAAGTTTGCCCTGAACCACATGAACGGGAGCCATCAGAAGCCCTTTACAACAGGGACTCTGGCTTCTCAGACAGTAATTATGCCTTTTCAGTTTCACTGACCTGTATGCTGTGCCTTCTTTTCACATGAATGTCTGTGGTGCATATTCTCTTCTTTCTTTCATCTTTTCAAGACTTTGGTCAGATCCAAGGGGAGATGGGGACACAAGAGGAGCTCCGGGGCCTGGTGATGGGGGACATGGAGCCGTTCTGTTTGACTGTCAACCCCCTGAGCGACAGCCTGTCCCTGCTGAGCCTGAGCAGTGAGAACTTGCAACTAGCTGGTGAATATCACCCAGCGGAACAACAGGGGGAGCTCCAGAGCTCTGACTCTAGTGGTTCTCAATCATCTACAGTGGAAAACTGCAGCTTTGAGGAAGCCGAGGTTGGCCCAGTCAATGGCTCAGAGCAACAGCCTGGTTCTTCTTGTGATATGTCTGAGGACTCGATAGAGAACGCTGTGTCTTCAGTTATAAAAGAGCTGATAGACCGTGTTTCCAGTTTGGCAGAGGAGGGATCCTTTTTTGAACTCTCTTCCCAAAATGAAAACTGGCTCCAGACAGACACAGACAGCACTTCCTCAGAAACCTCTACTGGGCTGTGTCCGGACTCCGGACCTCCTCCGGGCTCCAACAACCAGACTCTACCGGAGATGCTGGCTGGAGGCACGCTGGAGTTCCTCCATGTCTCGCGGGCTGATGTGTCTGCGGAGGACGAGCACAGAGAGGGCATCACGCGCCACAGTTCTTCACCGTCCATCGTCACGCTGCCGGATGGCTTCAACCCTGCCGCCCTGGACCACAACCTGCAGGTGGACGACTCCCAGTCCCGTAAACGTAGCCACAGCAGCACCCAGCTCAGCCTTAAAGGGAAGATCATGGAGAGGCTGTCAGACAAATCCACTGGGGCCAAGCCCAAGATCAAGAAGGCCAAGAGGAAAGAGGAGGCGAGGCAGCGAAAGATGGCAATTCAAGCTGAAAAACTGCGTCCGACCAGTATTTTTTTCGGGGACAGCCTGGATCTAGAGAACTGGTACAGCTGTGGGGAAGGTGAGGTGTCAGAGATTGAGAGTGACAGCGGATCCCCCAGCGCAGGGTCCGTTGGGGCTTCCGGGGGGGTCAGTGTCACGGAACACAGATCATCCTCTGCCCCGCCTCGTTTTAACATCCATCCTCTGTACCAGCACGTTCTGCTCTACCTCCAGCTGTACGACTCCTCCCGGGCGCTACACGCCCTGTCGGCCATCGCTTCCATGCTCAGAGCCGCTCCCTCAGGGTTTGTAAGTGCCATCTCCACCACTAGCATCAACAACACCTATACTCCGCAGCTGTCCTTGCTCCAAAACCTCCTTGCCCGCCACAGGGTGTCCGTCATGGGCAAAGACTTCTACTGCCCCATCTCCCAGGACTCTCACTCCCACTCATTCCGCAGTGCCATGTACCTGGAGATCATCATCTCCCTCTGTCTGTACTTCCTGAGAAGCTATTACTCTGCCCACCTGACAGCTGGCTCTCAGGACTTGGCGGGGAACAGGGCCATGCAGCTGACCAGCGTCGAGGTCCTAACGCTCCTTTTCAGTGAGCTGGTCAAAGTCACAGGTGGCTCCGCGAAGGGCTTTGCGAGTTTCATCAGCGATGTCCTCTCTAAGTGCAAAGTCCAGAAAGTGGTTCTTCATTGCCTGCTCTCCTCCATATTCAGTGCCCAGAAGTGGCACGAGCAGAAGGTCGCGGGGGTCAACGTGGCCACGGTGGAGGAAGGCCTGTCAGAGGACAGCGTCATCAACCTGTCAGAGGACCAGATAGACAGCTGCAGCGCCGTCCAGTCTCAGCTGCTGCGACTGCTGCAGAGCCTTGTCGTTCTCGAGCATAGGGTCCTGCTGCCAGCTGAGGAAGGAGGAGAAGGGGGGCCCATGGGAGGAGGTGTGGGAGGTGTAGGAACAGGAGGCGGTGCTGGGGCCGCGTTCGAAATGCTTGGTGGGGAGGTGGAGCATGTCAACCCTCAGCAGCCAATGACATCTCTGCAATACCTCCACGGACAGCCGATCACAGCGCAGGGTATGTTCCTGTGCGCCGTGATCAGGGCGCTGCATCAGCACCATGCGTGTAAGATGCATCCCCAGTGGATAGGACTAATCACGGCCACTCTGCCGTACATGGGGAGGGTGCTGAGGAGGGTGGTGGCCTCGGTCACTCTGCAGCTGTGTAGGAACCTGGACAATCTTCTCCATCAGTACCGCTACGAGACAGGACTAACTGACACCAGGTATTAACATTTACTTGGATCTTACTGATGAGCTATATTATTATAACACACCATCATACATCACATAGGCAGTGCAATGTAGTAAAAATGTTGGCCACCAGATGGCACTCTTGACCACATGATGCAAAAACTATAGTGATGCAAAACCTATAGCACATAATCCTTCTCTCTGATGAATCCAGTGTTTTGCATTCAGAAATTTGCATATATTTTTATTTAAACGTCTGTCATACAATTGCGTACTATGTTCTAGACCCCAGTGGATGGCTCTCTGCATCCCTCCTGACCTCATTCTGACGGTGTTGGAGGGGGTGACAGCCATCATCCATTACTGCCTGCTGGATCCCGCTTCCCAGTACCACCAGGTGAGGGCGCTGAGCACCAACAAGCTGCTCCTTCAGTCTTCTGCCATTGTTTACAACCTGTGCGCACACACACATGAATATAAAGCAATTATGAATGCAGGCATTCTTTGCTGCATTTTATAAATGTCTTTAAGTAATTTCTTTGAATTTTATTAAGATATGCTTGATGATCTAGGTCTTTGCACAATGTCCTAGCACCATACTGTACACTGACTGTCTACACATTCTGCCTTTTCAGTTACAAGTGAGCGTTAACCAGAAGCACCTGTCGGAGGCTCGATCAGGCATCCTTTCCATCCTCCACACCATCATGTCTTCTGTTACCCTGTTGTGGAGCGTCCTCCACCAGGCAGACAGCTCAGACAAGCCAGCGGCTGCCTCTGCTGCCTCTACGTCCAACATCAACCTGGGCTCCACTAAGGTACGTCAGGCAATGTTAAAGGTTACATATTATTAATTGAAGACTTGCCCAAGTAGAGGAAATGCAGTGATGGCTCACAGATATTTTCAGATAACTGATGTGTGGGTAGCCAGGCCAGAATTATGTTTGCGTAGTAAATCGGACCGCACCTCCTTCTATTATCTGTTCTACAGAACCTGCGGCAGCAAATACTCGAGCTGCTGGGTCCAATCTCCATGAACCATGGTACTCACTTTATGGCCGCAATCGCTTATGTTTGGAATGAGAGGAAACAGGTCAAGACTCCGGTCAGAAATAAGGTGAGCGGTCATTTACTTTCTGGTAAATTTAGTAAGCAGCAAAATGTATTTCAAAGTGACTGTAACCGCGAGCTAAAGAACTTTGTTCAGTGTGACTTTAATGTATGCCATGTCTTTCAGGTGATTCCTTTAGCCAGTGAGGAACAGCTGCTGCTGGTGGAGCTGGTTCGCTCAGTGAGTGCCATGCGCACTGAGACGGTCATGCAGACGGTCAAAGAGGTCCTGAAGCAGCCGCCTGCCATTGCAAAGGACAAGGTTGTTGTTGTTTTGCAATCTTTAGATCAATTCTTCAAGTCCTTTGATACCCATTTCTTTTCACTTTGTACATTGTCGTTTATGACCCTAATATTTGCTTCCCCACAGAAGCATCTCTCTCTGGAGGTCTGCATGCTGCAGTTCTTCTATGCGTATGTCCAGAGGTGAGTCCACTGCACAAGGCAGTGTGTTTTTTAATAACGCATATTTGTTTAAACGTAAAAGAGTTTTTTTAGACACCATGTCTGCCTTCTAACCTCTTCACTCTGCATTCATGATCTCTTGTGTACTAGGATCTCTGTGTCCAGTTTAGTTGACAGCTGGCCATCTCTGCTGGCACTGTTGAAGGACTCTATACCGTTGGGCCTGCCGGCCCCCGGACAGTTTCTCATACTCGGGTTGGTTTCTCTTCCTTCTCATCTTTTAAGTGTGGCGCTGCTGATGTGCCAATTTACTCAAATCAGCGTATAACCTGAACAATTATACTATAGTGGATGTTGGTCACTAAATGGTCACAGTGTGGTTCTAAATGTATTATTCAATGGAGATTATTATCTCTATTATATCTCCTTATTTAAAATGGTCCTCCCTTTCTTGTTGCATTCTCTAGAGTTCTAAATGAGTTCATTTTGAAGAATCCAAATCTGGAGAGCAAGAAGGACCAACGGGAGCTGCAGGTTATTACTACAGCCAACTTGACTACTATTCACCTCTCTATTGTGTCCATCAAATTTTATAGTTGGAGTATTTTATTTCCTCAAACAACGTATTGTAACACCCATTAACATCGTCTTACTAACAATTTCTACTTTGATGTCACTCTGTAAAGTCACCCCGGTTGTCCTGAACCCAAGTGACTGTATGTAACTGGCGTGTGCAGGATGTGACCCATAAGGTGGTGGAGGCCATCGGGACCATCGCAGGCTCCTCTCTGGAGCAAACCACATGGCTGAGGAGAAACCTGGAGGTGAAGGCCTCTCCCCAGATAGTCGTGGATGGAGGCAACCTGGAAGCTGATGTAGAAGGTGTGCTGCTGTTTGTAACACCGTACTGCTCTGGAGAGTCTCTGTCGTTGAATATGCAATGCAATTTTAAAATGTCTAGTTTCAATGGATCTTCAATCCATTCTAAACAAAACTGTACAGAAAACCCCATTTTCTGCCTGATTTAAGATGGTGTCTTTGTTGTTGCCGCCTGTGGGTCTCTTTTTCTGAGGCATGACTGGTTAATTCAAGAGGTAATCCTAATCAGTTGATTGGGAAGTAGTGATGACTTAGCAGGCCGCTTGGATGTTGTCCCTCTTATGCATTTGTATTTTGGCAAGCAAAAGGAATCATTCGATATAGCTAAATCAAGTGTAAAAGAATAATCTGAACGTGAGACAGAGTGGCCGCATGCTTGAGCATGGCAGTGTTGATCATTCTCCTGCTGTGCAGCTGCTGCTAACGTTTGGTATGTGTGTTTCATAGATTTAATGCTCACAGTGATGGAGGCCTCCAGCTTCACTCCATCAGTGTACAGCGTTCACGCCCTCACGCTGTTGGCCGAGGTAAAGCACTCTGACGTTCCGCAAAACTCTTATTTCCTGTCAGCCTGTTCTTACTTCTCTCACTCGCATTTACCAGCACAGTTTAAGCTGTTTAAGTTTCCCTGAGGCGCAGTCCTACAGTACACAAAACACTGCAGCTATTCTCCTTATAGCGGATTTACCACCACCTGCCCACCTTTACTTTGATGATTATTAGTGGACCAGCGAGTGCCTCGTGTGGAGCTGTACCATTTTAAATCCGAGGCTACTGTCATTTACATAAAGGGGAGCTAATTATTCAGATTGTGCTTCACTGCTTTTTCTGCTTTTTGCAGTTGATCGATTGAATGTGCTCATTCAAAGCAATGCATCAAGCCAATGCTGCAGTGCACTTTCTTTTATACTGTTTGTTGGGGCAGTAGTACTGCATATACTCAACAGTTCAAGACAAATGCCTACGTTCTACTTTATATAGGAAAGAACTAAAGTTACTATAAGGATGTGTAAGACTGACATGAGTGACTGCTGGCTTCATTTTTTAGGTGCTCGCTCATCTGCTGGACATGGTGTTCTACAGTGACGAGAAGGAGAGGGTGATCCCTCTGCTGGTTAATATCATGCACTACGTAGTGCCCTACCTCCGCAACCACAGGTGGCGATGTCTTCTCTCTCTCTTTTTTTTATAGTGTTTGGCGAAATGGTCAAAGTTAACATCTTAAATTCACATCTTGACTGTGGGATGGCTTTAACTGGGTAATGCATGACATGGCTATGTTGCATGGTACCTGCTCCTTCTGGCAGTGCTCACAACGCCCCCAGCTACCGGGCCTGCATCCAACTGTTGAGCAGCCTAAGTGGGTACCAGTACACCCGCCGAGCCTGGAAGAAGGAGGCCTTTGACCTCTTCATGGACCACACCTTCTTCCAAATGGACTCCTCTTGTGTCAGCCAGTGAGTAGGAGAGGAAACTAGCTAGAGGAAATGTTAACTATAAACGAGAGAGAGAGAATTGACATAATGATATTGGACCCAATAACTCTTGAAAGAGGCACTATGTATATCTACATACATGCATGCATCTTTGTTCATTGTTTTTATATATATACAGCTGAGCATATTTGTATTATTTGCTAATTAACTTTATTCTAGCAATACATCCACAAAGTGTAATCAAACAACTCTTATGGATATTTACTTACCGTATTTTGTTTGAAATGTTAGATGCATGGCCATGTTTATGTGCCTTATCAGTATGCACATCTATTGTGTTAATAGAACATTTATTAGTAGTCTTGCCTTTTGTTGAAAAGGTCCAAATAAGAACTCAGGGATTCATTAAAGTCAAAAATGCATTTTACATAAATGTTGCATCAACAGACTTGTTGCTGCAGGTAAGTTGATTGAGTTGATTAATTATGTACTTTAATTATCCTAAACTTTCAGCTGGAGAGCCATCATTGACCACTTGATGACTCATGACAAGACTACATTCAGAGACCTCATGAGTAAGCTAGGATTCTTTTGTTTATTTGTAAACGTGCACATGTCACCAGTGGGTATGATTTACATACCGTTGGGCACATTGTGTGTTTTCTTTCTGACATTGGCAAGGGGATAAGTGTTTTCCCCTTTTTAGTGCCTCATCTCAGGCACAATTCATCCTAAAATGTGTCTGGATAAAAACACTTATATTTTAACTCCTGCTAAGTTTTAACAGTCTTAATTCACAAATTGCCTGTGTGTGCGCTTCCCTTCAGCCCGGGTGGCTGTAGCCCAGAGCAGCTCTCTGAGTCTGTTCACTAACAGAGACGCTGAGCTGGAGCAGAGAGCCATGCTACTCAAACGCCTGGCCTTCACCATCTACAGCAGTGAAGTGGACCAGTACCAGAAGTACCTGCCTGACATACAAGGTAAACGCTACACACCTGCAGTTTATTCTACATGTACCTACATTTTTAGCAGAGCTGAGCAGTTCCTTAAAGGTTTGTGTGTGCACGTTAATGTAGAGCGTCTGGTGGAGAGCCTGCGTCTGCCTCAGGTGCCCATCCTTCATGCCCAGGTGTTCCTGTTCTTCAGAGTGCTGCTGCTGCGCATGTCCCCTCAACACCTCACCTCACTATGGCCAACCATGATCACTGAGCTGGTGAGAACTGGACGTCGCTGACGGCAGTCTTTCTCTCTTTTGCTCACTTGTTATATCTTTCCATTTTTCTCCCTTTCAGCTCTCTCCACATGTTTTACACACACTTTTACGCATTTATGCATTTTACATGTGTTTCCCTGCAGGTTCAGGTGTTTCTTTTAATGGAGCAGGAGTTAACGGCTGATGAAGACATATCAAGGTATGTTCATAATACAGAGTGGATTCTGCCTGTGTTTGCTCGATGACTTATCCTCTTCTGTGCGCCCGTAGGACTTCAGGGCCGTCCGTGGCTGGCTTGGAGACAACCTATTCTGGTGGGAATGGCTTTTCCACCTCCTACAACAGCCAGCGCTGGCTCAACCTTTATCTGTCTGCCTGCAAGCTCCTGGACCTGGCTTTGGCCCTGCCTCCCGAGAGCCTGCCTCAGTTTCAAATGTCAGTACAGACGAGCCTCAGTCATAATTGCCTCTGCGATTGTTTTATGGAATCCGTTACGGAGATAATTAGCTAAATATGCTAGCCTGTCACGATTTCGTACAGATGAATGCATGGATCCCTTAAAACTCTGACTTGTTAATTTGTTTATTCCTTATTGTGTCATTACAGGTACCGCTGGGCTTTCATCCCAGAGGCTTCAGACGATTCAGGATTGGAAGTGAGACGCCAAGGGACTCACCAGAGAGAGTTTAAACCCTACGTGGTCCGACTGGCCAAGCTGCTGAGGAAACGAGCCAAGGTATCCCAGCCCCCTTGCTCCTAGATACACAAAGTTATTAAAATGGAGTCAAATGAGGAAACCTCATTAAAGGCATCCCTTTTCGCCGTCAGCTCGAGCCGGTTTCATTCGGGCTGCAGAAAAGGGCATCCATTTTTCTAATCCATTTCCACTTCCCGTAGAAAAACCCAGAAGAGGACTGCTCCATCCGGATGCTGTCCTGGGAGCCGGGCCACCTGATGTTGACACTCTACGTGATCCGCAGCATGGAGCAGCTTCTGCCCTTCTTCAACCTGCTCAGCCAGGTGTTCACCAGCAAAGCCAGCTGCCGCACCGGCCCCGCCTACGCCCACAACCCCGCTGACGGCTCCTTCCCCAGCCACAGGGAGGGCCACAAACTGGAGAGCCAGAAAGTCTTCTGGAGTCGAGCTCGACAGGACATCGAGGAAATGGTAGAAAAAGACTTTCTAGAAGGACTCATAAAGACGTGAAAACACACACGCGCACACACAAAGAGGAGAGGGAGGGCGGGCAATTAACAACCAATTTATCAACACTAGTGAATATCCTCAACTTGTACATTAAAGAACAAGAAAAATACAAATGGGGAAAAAGTAGTTTGTACATTTTTTTTTTTGTATTTATGATTATTTCACTTTTTAAAGACTTGTATTTCATTTTAATTATTTGTGTATATATCGAGCAGCTTTGATGACTGACTTTTAACATTTTATGTGAATCCTTTCGAACAACGTGAAGATGCTGTGCCATTCCATATCGACGTGACTTAATAAAGATTTGTAATGGGAGGGCAAGATGCGCTCACTGTTGTCTTGAGATTAAAAATGCGTTGACACTTTGCACATACTCTAGTCTATCTTCTACTTATGATTTGTTTGGGATTACATATGTTGTATTTCTCTATGTACACATGAGTACATAGATTCAGAACTGTTAACTATCAAGCACGTCAAACAGGCCTGTTTAACTTCACACATTTTGACTTGTTATAGGTGAAAGGCTCTGTCATCTTCAGAAGTCTCAGTAGGCTTTGGGCTGTTAGTCAACCCGCTTTCAAAACTCCAGGCGCCTGAATCTGATACAGTTAAATGGAATTCATTCTTTAATTAAATTGTTCACTACTGCTGTTCCTGCCGTGACGCGATGTGTTCTCTGTGATGAAGACCTAATAAGCTGCATGCGTGTATCAATGTGGTCAATGGCACCGATCCGCCTTGCATCAGATTTCCTGCAGAAGGTGTGGCAGTACTGGTATGTACATTTATTGATGCACTTATGTGCATGATACTTAATGGAAGTATAAATTTGAGCCACTCGTTTAGTGGTGTTAAACGTAGATGTCCCTCTGACATTTAATTGTTTGACTGCTCACAGCTTATACTTAACAGCAATAGTAGTTTTCAAGTCAATCTGTAGGATGAAGTTATAAAATACAATGTTAACGATTAAACAAGTGGGTCCCAATCCTTTTGCTCCTCTTCCATATAAAAAAATGAAATACAATCGGATATTTGTGTGGCAGAACGTCTTTTTGGGTTATGGGAGAACCGTGCACGCGACCAAACTAGCAAACGATACTGTGGTTGTTCAAGTAGTTATACTAACCAGCTAAAATTGTTCTTAGGCTTCACTTGGTTCAATCTACCAAATGTTTGCATGGTTACAATTTCAAAAAGTAACAAATGCAGATAGCTAATATCAGAGAGCAGGAATAAGTAGAGAGGCAACTTTGCTCACTTTTGAATCCTCCACATCTAAAACATTTTTAAGCACATAAACTTAATATGTGTGAGAAACGTCCCGACGTGTCCACATCAGCACCACGGACAGCGACACGTGCTGCCTGCCTGCAGTTTCGCGGTACTGTTTTGATGTGTGCAAAGAACAGCGTCATCCGAGGCAGCAAGCTTCATGTGACCTTCACGGTGTGTTAGAGGCCCGACATGAATCAAGCCTGGCTGAGCATCCACAACCTCCACCCAGCTCTCGTCTCCACCCAGCTATCGCGATGAAAAGAGGCAGCGGCAGTGGTTGGTAACACTGCGTCACCTGACTCAGAGAAGGAGGCGGGGCGGGATGAGAAATTCTGAATATTTTAATAATGAAATAAACAAGAGGATGTAAATCCACCAGGGTCACCGCCATCCAACGACCCGGGCTGAAGCGCCCATCTTCAGGGCTTGCAGGCTGACTGTGTGCCTCAGCAGAGAGAGAAAGAGGAGGAGAAACCGCGGCTCTGGGTGGTGGGAGATGATGATGATGCCATCCAAGAGCTGATGTTCCGCTGCGCACCCCGCTGATACACAAGGACCGCCGGACTGGTTATCGTGGTGAGGATTATCCAGGAAGAAGGGAGACAGGGAGGGGGAGGAAGCGACACGCATCATCCGGAGAGGACCGTTTTTGTCAAGAGATGCCGCTAAATAACACGCAACTGTAAGAAACTGATCCATAATACAAGAAAAGCTTCAGATGTACAACCTGGACAACGATTTTTCATTTGGATATTGTTGCTTATTTATCCAATTGCCGGTTTATTAATATACATTGTAAGGAATATACCGGTCTTTGGGGAAGAAGGTCAGTTCATGATTTGGCGGATCCAACGCAACTGACTGAGGATCAGCCAATCCGAGCATTCTTATGCAACTCGTATCATTTGCAGTCCTGTAGGAAGTGTGCTGCTGTTTCTTCCTCAGCGCTGTGCTTCTGCGGTCCTTTCGACGGCGCCTAGGACTACTGAGGCCGGTCGTCCATTCCGGTTTGGAGGTGGGCCTGGGGGGGAGGGCGGGGGCAGGTGGTGGGGTGGGGGGTCGGTGGAGGGTGGGGAGCGGCGGGGGCGGCGGGGGGGTGTAGGACCATAAGCAGACGCTCGGTAGTAGCAGCTTGAATCCAAAGAGAGAGAGAGAGAGAGAGAAGATGTCGGGTCAGACGCTGACGGACCGCATCGCCGCGGCGCAGTACAGCCTGACGGGATCCGACGTCGCCCGAGTTGTGTGTAAAGCCACCACACATGAACAGACCGCTCCAAAGAAAAAGCACCTGGAATGTGAGTTATCTCTCTACCGATCGATCTATCTATCCATCTATCTCTACAGATCCATCGATGTACATACCCTGCGGCTCTTATCATATGTCCTTTCAACCCTCCCATTCATCCTCCTCATCTAGGCCATGCACCAGAACCCCCCCCCCCCCCCCCCCATTCCTCCAGGGTGTGTTTTAATGTGCTTGCAGTGGGGGGGGCGGGCATCAGCCACAGCATGTGCTCAAAATGCACATCCATGTGCATTCACTCACACAGACACACATTCTGCTTGAGGAATCCACTACTTTAATTCAGACTTTATCTATCCTGTCACCTTATTGCAGCAGTAATGTCCCCCATCGAGCTGGCAGTTGAGGGCCTGTGTAGAAGCAGAACGAAGGTAGAAAGTCTTAAAACAGGAAGCCAACCTGACTGGTGACCCGCTGATAAATGGATAATTAGTTTTGTCGCTACATGCAGGCCTTTTTCTTTGACTCGTATGCCCTGTGATATCATAAATGTGGCACTGCAGCATGTATCACTGACATTTTTTTTCTCTTGGTGCAATTTGTTAATTTTTCTCACCTCGTCGCTCTAACACGTGAGGGAAATGATGGAGGCTTCGGTGCCAATTCAATTACAAACACTAGAAAGGAATACGGAGTGGGCCTGTGAAGCATTTGGATCAGGCCTTGGTGCGTACAGAAATCTAAATCTAAATGTGCTGTAAACATTCCCGATTGATGCAATTTCAGGTTACAGTCATTACCAATGCAAATAGTAAGACATCCCCACCATGATGAGTCCATATGACATTCATTCATATTTTGTAGTATAGAAACTTTGGCAGCATTTGTAAAAAGCAGGCTAAAGGATGCTTATAAGTAGCAGTGAAAGGGGAGCGTCAGCGTAGTGTGCCGTAACTTTAAGCCAGCAGCATTAAGCTTCTAGTGACAACATTACCATAAAAAGGTTAGTGCACAGAAATATCTATAGTGACAAATGTGAAGACAAGCATTTGTGAAACATTTGGGTGGATCTGAATGATAACACCGAGGCGACCAGTTCTAAAGGGTTTAGTGGTAAAGGATGCAAAAGGACTTCTTTTACCCCTTTTCCACCAACAAGAACCAGTTGCTGGTTCGGAGCCAGAGCTAGTGCTGGTTCAGAGTTGGTTCAACTGAGGAGCCTTCAAAGAACCGGTTGCTTTTCCACAGGCTAAAGGGCCAGCGCAGAACCAGGTCCTACGTCACTGTTATGCAGGGGGTGGGGAGTAGTTTTTATTTCCTGGTGGTACGGGCGGCTCGTCTTTATCCGTAGACGGAGATTTTCAAAAATGGCGGTCACAAGTTTCTCTCGTCTCACGGTAACCCCGCCCCCAGCCGCTAATGTAAGCGGTTTTTACTTCTAGCCCAGCAATGATAAGGTGTTACTTAAGAACCACTTAAGCACCACTTAAGAACCACAAAGCCGGTGCTTTCGCAGTGGAAAACCAAAGAACCGATTTGTAACTAGGCTCTGGCTCCGAACTAGCACCAGCTCTGCTTTGGTGGCAAAGGGGTAATGGTGAAGAAGAAATGAAGGTGGAGAAATGTTAAACATGAACCCTACATATATACAGTGAAGCCATACTGGCCTTCCCAGCTCGGTAATAGCTACATTTGTGCGACTATAACCGTGCGACTGTACATACGACCGTGTTACAGCAGCCATTCAATGTTGCACGGCACATGATGAGAGCCATTCCAGTGTCACGCCGCCGTCATTTCCTCACTATAAAAACCCCAAGGAGACGGCAGCAAGTTCGAATTGGCAATCTCCAACCCGGTCGGAGAAATCGATCAGCCTGTCTGTTTGTTTCCAGGCTTCCAAAGTGAATGATGAGCCGCATTAAATCATAGCACAACAAAGTGGAAAGCTCGCCCACGTGCCAAAGTGTGTGTCTGCACTTTGTGCCGGTGTGTTGCACAGGTCGCAGACAAAATAAAGATTCCACACATTGTGTTGCAGTTTGCCTCCGCTTAAGCCAAGAACGTGTTTCTTTCAGAAGAAGAGGCCTTCTACAGAGATTTATGCCGGCCACTTCTGCTAATTCTACCCTAAATACAACTATTCATTTTAGCCGATTGCTATCTTTAGGTCGACATTAGTGTAGCAGGGCTGCAGTTCATTTTAAGACTTAAGACTTGATAAATGGTCACATTTTGACAATTGTAGTTCTCCAATATTGCTGTTTGTAGTGTTGTCAGGGGGCGTGGTCATTCGTAAGGAAACTGCAATGCTTCTGCATGGACTCCATAGCAGGTTCATAATAATGAATGCTATAATGTGACTCGTTTACAATTCGCACCATCTTCACACTGCACATGAGCAATACGCTCGCTAAGTGTAAAGTAGATCAGATGGACAGTAAACAACACACACACACACACACACACACACACATATCTCACTGGGTTACGCAAATAAGTCACGGTACTTGATTTTTAAAATCCTGATGCATTTTATTTCTCCGTGCACGACCATGCAGAGATTTCTAGCAAAACAGTTTAGTTTAATTAAGCCGAAAAGGCATCTTAGAAAGTCCTCCATCCTGAACAGAGTAGAGGTTTGCTCGCTTACGTCCGTGAGCCGCATCATAAGTAAAGAGTTAGCAGAAATATATGAAAGGTGATTTATTGTCACATTAAGAGGAACTGCCACAGGGATATCTATATATATATATATATATATATATATATATATATATATATATATATATATATATATACATGCACACTATCAACCTGTCATAGTATTCATCTTACCTCCATGTACTGTCCTATTTCACAGAGAACAAAAAGACCGTTAACTATGTTATTCAATGCAACCATAGTGACGATCCTGTTAATCTATTTTATACAGCGTCAATGTTGATAAAAGATAATCATGTTTTTCTCAAACAAAGACTCTCCCAAAGAAATGCTCCCATCATGCTAATGTTGCCTGACTTATTCTTATTCTGACTTATAATTATAAATATTATACTAATTATATTAAGATGTTGGAAAGATGTTGTTGATTGCCCTCTTTCTTATTAAGTAAAGCTCTTTTCTTGCTTCTTTGTCCAAGTGACCCTGTTGGTTGGGCTGACCAGCGTTCATACACATGTGACATCCATTCACCCAAATAATACGTTTACAACAATTTGAGGATTCATTTGTTCTCTTATTTTTCCCCAACCCATGCCGATCTCACCGGATTAGTGTCCATAATCTAAAAATAATCTCTTATAGATTGTTCCACTGACAGCTAAATGTGCATTGGTCTGTTGCTCGGCCGATCTAGTTCAAATGACTTCCAGAGAGCGGCAGCGCAGTGAGCTTGACAGCGTTTTTACACTGATTTGAATCTTTCAGCATCCAAATACACCATCAATAGAAACATCAACAGACACTTATTTTTATTACCCAAAACACACCTGCAACTGTATGCAACAACGTTGTATCGTGATGTCCATTCAGGGATGATAATATAGGAAAATGCAGTTCAGTAAAGAAATACTTTCCTCAATACAAGCTAGTTCTAATGATCATGAAGCCTTACCGACAGAGCCTACATATACCAAGATGCATTGCGCACAAGCCACTGACACTCACCCAAAACGTACTGTAGCCCAGTTCATCTAAACCTATGCAGATAATAAAATATTAACAAAGAAGCTATGTGTTCCATCCAGTGCTAAACAAGGCAGCAACATTTCTTTATTTTATCACCGTTAATGCATTGCGATTTAGTTTCTCCTGTTGTACCTTTCACAACAAAAGCCCAACTTTAGTTGCTCAAAGGTCATCTACATTCTCGGCATATTTTTTTTAAAGATGAAAGTCTCCAGCACCTCTGTCCCAGTGAGGTGGAAGACATTAACACATACAGTGGTAACTGCTGTTATGCCAAATTATTTAGCAGCAGGACAATAACTGTAGTCACTGACAAATGTACTGCTTCAATAAAAAACATTTGCTATGAACACTAATTGGACATCCACATGGACGTATTTTTGTCCTTTCAGGTTCAGGATAGCGGACTTTGACCAAATTCTTTGTGTCTTCTGGTTAAACAATCAATGCCAGCAGTAGCACGATTGTACTTACGTGTCTCTAGAACACAGTTTCGCCACTCATTTTAGGAAGCCTTACAGATGATTGCGATACAGATCAGAAGGCCGATTAGGGCTTAAGGCAGCAGCACAGATTGCCTGACATCACACATGGCCTGAGTGTGTCTAAGAGAAGGATCCCAAACCAAGGGTCGCTGACCCCATGGGGTTACAATGTCCCTATGTCCCTCTATCCTCATAAAGGGCCTTGACAGAACCTGTTTGGGACCCAGTGGCTTACTGGATGTGTGAATGCGTGCGCAGCCTCACATGCTCATCGTTGCAGCTTTTGGTTTTACAAAGGCAGAGGAGGAGATGCAGCTGTGAGTCAGCTGTCTGAATGGGCTGGAATTAGGATAATTACTGCCAACAAAGGAGACCATGGCAAAGAAGATTGAAGTTTTTGTATTGGTCACAAAATCATAAGCGTAACGCGTGTAATGGCAACGACCCCCATCTTCCTGTTAACTGTTAGAGCGAAGCTGTGTGCTGCTTCTCCTCACTTAAAAACAGCAGTCTGCCAAACGCAGATGGCTCTGTTTCCGCAGACAGGCCAGAGCGCTTTTCAGCTCCTGACAGCCTCCATTTCGCGCTATACGGCTGCTCATGTCTCCCCAACCTCTCGATCCTCCTGCTGTTATAAGATACTTGTGATACAAAATGTGTGCCATGCTTTGGACCCTCCCACTGGGTTGAAACCACAGAGATGATGTCTATCAGATAAGATTCTGTGCAATAATTATTACCAGATCTGCTACTGTTCTCAAAATCTAGTCACACAACACAAAGATGCGATACCTGACTCAGAGAAATGCAGGCTACATGACCTGCTGGCTGTGTGTGCGTGTGTGTGTGTGTGTGTGTGTGTGTGTGCAGGAGGAAGCAGCAGGATAAGCGGTGAGAAACATAAACAGTGTGCGGAGTCCCCTTTGGCTGCCAAGGTGCTGTTACCACAACATGATTCACCATCATTGTGTGACCATGTTTGAGAGGCTGATGGTCTCCCTGAAATGGGGGCCTGGAAGGAGCAGAAGTTTCATGCAAAATCCGTAAATCCATAGTTTTTCAATATGAAACATGGTGTTGAAATACTCTACAAATATTCATAATTTAATTGAGACTGAGCTCACTTTTTAATCCCTTACAACTCACGGATTCATTTTGGTGGTATCAATTTTGTCATCCAACAACAATTACCGTCTTGACTGTGTAAGCACCTGGCTTAACGTTGTAGTTGCTGTTGGTGGATAAATCAGTATACTTTAGCAGTAGGAATATTCTTCTCACGGCTTTGAGATTGTGTTTTTGCTTCAGGTAACAATATTTCTAGAAGGGATTATATGTTTCCTGGCAACAGCAGCTGAGACTTTAGTGGTCATGGATTGTCAATCTGTAAATACTGTAATGGAAAAAGCTCCAACAGGAAGCTTCAGTCAACCTTCCCTCCCAGTATGAATACAATGTTGAAGTTCCAGTCAAGTTTTTACGTGTGTTTTCTCATTGCAGAAAAACATTTAACTTCGGCTTTCAGCCTCCAACCAGACGCTGTCAGGATGGATATCTTCATAGAAACGTCTGATAAGCATTCCTTTATGCTGCTTCACAGTTCTGTCCAACAATCAATTGCAGAGGAAAGATAATTGTCTTGACTTGTGTTTATTTTTGCAGTACTTGTAGCATCTCCTGTCCTCTTCTTCTATGCCCTTTATGCCCTTTATGCCCACTGAGTCTGTGTGGATTGGATCTATGGTGCAGTTTATACCGCTTAGTCACAGGGTAGTCTTCACTTCCGTTGCATATATTTATGTTCATCGATTTTCTGTTTCAGCTTGCTTTTAGTTCTCCGCACTGAGAAGCAATATGTTCACATGGGCATTGTAGGTGGGATACCTCATGAGTTGTATTGGCGGTTCATGAATCATCTCATGGTTTAAGGTTTCGTTTGGGTGTGTATCTAGCAGCAGTCAACCCTTCTGCGCCTTATTATCACAAACCATAAAATGAAGTACCTCCAGAGTTTATGGCTATAAAAGCTCATTGCAGTGAGAGCCGACGCGTCTCTTAGGCTTACAACTGCTCTGAAATAAGTGCAGCATGCACACTATGGGTATTTGTGAGAATAAAGACAGAGAAGAACAATCGTTTCCCTTTTTTCCTCCTCGCCCACTCGATCTTTTAACCGCTGCTCTCGGTGTCTCCTTACTACCTAGTGATGATTCCATGCGACGCTTGCCTAATGGCGACTCACAGAGAACAGAGGAAAGCAGAAGGAGGGAGGTAAGAGGGACTCAGCATGCACTGCAGTGCTGATCTCACGGGCGCCAGTGTGCCTCTCCAGTGCAAAGGACTGTGTGGGAGCTGAACAGACCTACCAACAGCGTGTGGCCAGATTAATGAGCTGTGACAAGAAACCCCCCCCCCAATCCAGCGGCTATTGGACTGTTATCTTCTGTATACGAGCAGCTGATTCAGATGCATCGGCTTCTCCTTTCTAACTACAACCCTCTTTTTATTGTACTTAAAAAGGGCTGGACAATTGCTGTACCCAGAAGTCCTGTGACCCGGTCTGCCGTTAAGCAGCAGCAGCTCAGACGTTAGACGTTAGAGGGCCACGTTTACATATAGGCATATCAATAATGCAGGGAGAGGAGACGGGAGGGGGGGGCTCGGGTGTCCTGCTGTCTTACCACGGCTGCAGTTCTGGCCCAGACGTTAATAAAGTGTCACGAAACGTTTCTGTCCACCGAATGAAAGGAACCCTTTCGGGATGCTTATGCAGTTTCTCAAAGCTTGGAGAGGAATGTATTAAGTTGAGTCACTTTTTCATTTAGCTCAACTGTCAAGGAGCATGCATGTGCTTTTTGTCCAATCTGGAATACGGAGCGATTACCCACAGCGGTAGTATGATCATTTGATTCATGTGTCCCTCATGCAAACATTAGCAACGGTGCTCTCAAAGTCAATACTAAACCACTGAATGTATCCATTCATAGCTGAATAAGATGCATCATTTAGAACCAACAGCACTTAAAACTTAAGTCTGGTTAGTTAAGCTGCTTCTGGATTTTCACTTTCCTTATCCATTTAAGGAGTTTGAGTGTGTGTTTGGCAGACCTTGCCTATTTGTAACTCGCTGCTGCGCCTATGCTCGCTCGGCGCTTTGTCTGCAGTTGAACGGCTGCACAAAGCTTTTGATATCAGTCCCTTTTTAAAATCTTAAACAATCCCAACGAATGTTGAATTTTCTTCCCAATGAGACAAAGACAAAGACAAAATGAAAGGTAGCGGAAAGAGAACGCCGCTGCTGTCCACGTTCACCAGCAGTAGCAGCTTGTGTGGGATCCCCCCCCTCCCCTCCCCTCCCCTCCCACTCACTCAGATGTCACTTCCATCCTCCACTGTTTCTGGATCCAAATGGCTTCCTCTCCGCCACCTTGGTGCTACGCTACACTGGGACACGGTGCATTCTGGGTTATTTTTCCCCTGTATGTTGCTTGAGGCTGAGAGGAGCTAAAAATAAACGCTCCGCTTTCATGGTCCGCGTAGCTCACCAAGGCATCGCTCAGGCGGCGTGGCACTGCACTCTGCACTCTTATACGCAGAGAGAGCGCGCACTGAAAACAACAATCTGCATCAGACAATTACGTTACTGACAATTCACACGAATTTGTTGCTGAGGTCGGCGCAGAGTCACGTGGCTGTTATGACGCGCATGCATCTGGCTTTGGCTGGATGACCCCTGTCAGTGTGCTGCAATCAGAGTTTGCACCTCTGACTATGATTTCAAAAGACTTCTACTGTATCTTTGATGCCACTGCAAATACAATAACCTGTGGGCTGGCGTGTATACTTCTGCGTGTTCTGCATCGTTAGCTGGGGCAGAATAAAGGGCAGCCTGGTGTGGTTTGCAGTGACAGCTATTTGACACTGTGGAGATCAATCGAGCACATGAGTCCAAAGAAGAAGAAGAAGAAGAAGAAGAAGAAGAAGAAGAAGAAGAAGAAGAAGAAGTAGAAGATCTGAAAGCAATTAAAACGGTATAAAAGAGCTGTAAGAATGCTTCGTGACGTGTGCACGGTGACATCATCTGACACAGAGCTGCTCTCCGGAGATGGAAATAGTAGAAGCAACGCACAACCCCACTGGACAGGTTTACTGTTAGGAACAAATATGTCACTGGAATGCAACACGTTTTTTAAAATGGTCTTTGTATAACCATAACGTTCTGGAATAATAAGCCACAACAAACAAGGTTTGTTCATTGCCGCTTGTTTTTGAGCCAGCTTTTCTCCCCAGTGTCCGATTGCAGCGTGGTACCATTTCAGTTTGTGCAGATTGCACCGGACATTTTGTGCATAAAAGATGAGGCTGCATGTTGCTTACATAGTCTCCAAACAAAGCGCTGACTCATTATACGTGGTTGCATTCTGAAGCACGCAGTGGAAGTGTATCTGTTTGCATGTATCCCTGTTAACGAGTGCCCCTCCCTCAGACAGGTGTCCTTTTCTCGTGTATCTCCCGCCTCTTTTTTACACACACACACATACACACACACACAGACACACACAGTGTTGAGAGTTGGAACACGTCAAACCAATGGTTCCCCTCTCGTTGCTCCCTCGCTGCACAATGACGGCTGGGGAGGGGAGGATACGCATGCGCCTGCAATCCCTCTTACTACAATGAGTCTATGCGGCTGTGTTTAAGAATGTATTGTAAAAACATGTAAAGGCTCCTGCAATCCTCATGTGACCAATAACCTTGTGCAACAACTAAAAAAAGATCTGTAGGCTTTTTATGAAGGACGTGTTTCTTTGTGCTGTCAGTGAGGACACAGAAATGAAATACCAACATATGATTGGCTACCACCACACTTCAGAAGCATTTTAGATTCAGTTCTATCAAATGTTGTGTTGTCGGTCCTGCGGGGACAACCCTAATTCCCTGGATTTTAAAACGCAGCGTAGAGGCCTGGCCTAATGAAGCTGTTAATCTTCTACCACTATTTATTTGAATCGTATTAATGCCTTTCACTCAACTGAACTTCAATATTCAAGTTGAGGTTACTGCAGGCAGCTTTAGGAACCGTTTTTTATTAATGTTAGGATTGATTGTGTCCGGCATGGTCAAACATTAAGTCGTTTAACTCTGTTTTGGTCTTACTGCTAACTGCTTACTACAAGCAGCCTTCTTCAACTGGTCACTATAATGTTTTCTGCCATTTGTGGCCAACTGAGTTCTCCTGTTTTCTCCTGCTATTGATGTCGAAGAATGAAAGAATGAGGCTCTACAAATCTTAAGGGAGTTGCTGAGTTCGGGGTTTATTTCCTCTAGCTTAAAACAATTGTACAGCATTTACAGGCAATAACACATTTATTATACAATTTGCTGTATTTTGCAACATACGAAGCAGCGAACCAACCCTTCAAGTTGTGTAATCATTAATAATGTGTGCTAGCACTTGAGAAGGGCCTCATATTGCGCTGCTTTGCTCTCTCTTTCATACTCACACTCGCACATAATGAATCATTCGGAAGGAAAGTGAGGAGAGGAGTGCGTCAGGACTTCCTGCTGAGATGCTGTCCAGCAGACTCTTTCTTCTTTCTTCAAGTCGTTATCCAGCTCATTGTCAAACACTAATATCAGTCCACTGACATGGAGGAGTCATCCTTTTCTCACTACAGTTCAGAGCACTCAGAAGGGTCCTCATGTGATCAGCAATGGCCGTCATAGCTGAACAGACAAAGAAAAGCGACGTGTGAGTATGAAACCCATATTTGACAAGCGCAGTGCAGCAGCAACCAGCCCTTTCTCCTGAATAACAGCGATAATCTCTTTACATTCATTTGTGTGTTGCACTCTCACGTTATCCGATCTTCAATGGTAGTGGCTGTTCAGTTCGTCTCACAGTCTGGCAAAAGCACTCCCCCTCACTGCAGGAAAGAGACAGACAGGACAGAGGGAGACAGACAGAAAGACGGGCAGACAGAGACAGAGAGATGAAACGCGTAGGACGATGCAGGCCGCTGACTCATCCCCCCCGATAGGGATTATCTCCCTCCCTCCGTGTGTGAGTGCATGTGCTGCCTTACAACCGAAGAGGACGTGCATAGCAATTATTACCGCATGATGAAAGCATGATGGAGGGAGCTAAAGCCCGAGCAGACTCGTCACATGGCTGTCAGAGCAAAGTGACCTTGAATGCATTTTTGCATCACCATTCCTCCGGTCCCTTGGCAACCACATCCACCGTGGGCAATCGAACCGGATGTATTCGTGGTAATAGCGACATAAATTATAGAAATGATTTGGCCATTTTTCAGAACTTTCCCTATAATAAATTGTTTTCCTTTCATGTCACTGATGCTCAGTTAATTCTAAGCCACACACAAATGAGAAGAATCTCATGAGGGTTAAACATCCCACACACAAATCACATGATCCAAAGAGCCACCATTTTGACATGATAACTACGTATCACATTAAGAATACCCCTATGAGGAAACTACCTCGGGTATGTGCCTTTTACCCACGTGTCTGATCACGTGTAACAGCAACTTGAGAGCTGTTCTTCAGGGGCGGACTCAGCAGCCTGGGGGCATCAGGTGAATTACATTTCGTTCCCCCCCCTCCCCCCGGGAGGGAGGCACATTTTTTGGCACATTTGTAAGTTGCATGAACTTGATATAACTAACCCGATATTATTCAATGTCAATGTCAAAACGAGTGTGAGGTGTACAAAGTGTGAGATGTACCGTCACTCTGTCTACATTACGCCAGGGAAGAAAATCCAATAGACAGCCCTCAGCTGGCTCCCTTCTGCTGGCCGTAAATATGCAGGATGGATATGACACGATGAATGAATCACAATGCTGCAGAGAGCAGGCTCTGCTACGGCCCTGCTCGGCACAATCAATGCTTTTAAGATGACACGGGTCATATTTTCACTCTCCCTCCCCCCCGTCAGTCACTGCACAGCTTCTTCTCCCATTCCCCGTACTGACTGTGAAGAAGTGCCCTGAGGGGCACCATGGGAGGCCGGCTTGGGTATCTGCCAGTGAACTGAGGTAATAGATGAAGTGAGGTGAATAGCCATGTTATAGCAGAGTTCTATACTAATTAAGTTGTTTTTGCAACTAGAAGAGTTGCCCTCAAATGCCCAGTAGAAATAGTACAGTTTAAAGAACTCCCACATTGGCTACTCAGACTCTGAGGTTGCAGTGTGGCACCAGCAATGTATGCAAAGCGCTCGGTCCTCTCGCTCCCTTGGGATATTTTAATTACTAAGTGCTATAAGAGTATACGTGTCACAGTGGTCTAGCAATGTTGATTCTCCTCCTCGGTGTTCCATGCATGAACAGATGTATCACATTATTCAGTTTTAATGCTGGCTTAGGTAATGAACATTGCTATCATATATAGCATCAGTTCAGATGGTGGCTGCAGAAGCAGCTGTATAAGTGGCCTCCCAACAAATAATATTTGCTCTCCTTTGTTCTTTTTTTCTTTTTTCACCACCTACTCAAGGACATATGTGTCTCATTGGCAGCTAATGAGACAGCTAATGATTAGCTGATGAAAACTCACCAACATTCGCTTTGTCTGTCAGTAGGGTGGGTTCATTGCTGAGAACAGCTGCAAGCTGTGGTTGGAACTAAGGCGGATGAGAGCTTACAGATGCTGGAAGGCCTGAAATGAGCTGAGGGTAACAGAAGCGGTCAAGAAGAAATTGTCTTTATGTCCGTGCCCCATTATGCACCTTAACATTTGCAGAGATTGATCGACAGCACAGTTGTATTATGACACCATGAAGCAGGTCACTTTAACAGATTGTTTTAGTTTCAATAACACCTTAATTTTTTATACAGCATTATAGAACGAAATACGTGGATTTATCAATCATCTGCAGGTGGTGCTGTATTACTTCAGATCCTAAATCCATTGAGCACCGCCTGTGTTTTGTGGCTGATTGTGATTCACACTGCATCACCGCATCATTTCTTCTGGTCACGACAGTTTCTCTACATATTCCACTCTTCCTCTGCCTGTGCTGGTATGTCCTGGCGATGTAATGTGATGCACTTCATTTATCACAGTTCAATTAGAAGGAAAACGGCAGCCTCCACAGGCAATTCTGTTAAAACGAGTCGCTCCTGCTTGGAGTAAGTGTGCTACTTAAAGAAATGATGTCAAAATAAGCTGATTTAGACACACATTGCACCCAGCAGAAGCTGAGAGATCTTGCACCTTGCAAATCTAAAAAGGTACAGGTATTAGGAGACTGAGCATCATTTTTAAAACAGGTGGATTAACACGTGAACATTTCTAATTTCATTTCATGTGCTCCGGAAACTGCACGGCTGCGTATGAAATAGAAAATTAGGATGCGAGTGAGTGTGGCTGGAAATGCTGCAAAGCCCACACCCAGTACCACCGCATCAAATCCTGTGTGTCATTTCTCGCCCATCTGCTCTCATCACTTGAATAAAAGGGCCTCAGTGTAGCAGAGCTGAGTCTCTTCCCTGCTGCTAATATCCACCATCTGACCTTCTGTCCCTCCTCTCCTCGATGCTTCTCAGACCTGATCCAGGCCACCCAGGAGACCAATGTGAACGTCCCCCAGATGGCCGACACTCTGATGGAGAGGGTCGGCAACGCCAGCTGGGTGGTGGTTTTCAAGGCCCTGATCACCACACATCACCTGATGGTTAATGGCAACGAGGTGAGTTGCTGGTTTAAATGTCTGGGGGAAATACAGTCAGAGGTAGTGGGTGAGTATTTAGATACCCGTGAGTAAGGGATTTTACCCCGAGCTGACCCTCTGAACACCACCATAGTGTGGTTGTAGCTCCCAGTTCTAAAGTAGGGAAGTCCTGCTCTAAAACACAAAATACACAACCGCAGATTAACTGGCATGCATATGCAGGAAGTTATAGTTTAGGTGTTAAAAGGTAGTAATAACAGCATTTAAGGAACGATTCCACTGTGGAACAATTATGTTAATAGTTTTAACCATTCATTGATTTAATTTGTATGTCTTAATATTTCTACTAACCCAGCAATTCATATTCTAACTAATTCATAATCAAACTAATGTAACTAATATTCAAACCCATAAAACTTTGTTTTTTAGGTGACATGACGTGTGCATACATTAACACATAAGTAAACAACTTTTGATGAAAATCTGGAACTATTTGATACGCAAAATACACAAAATGATTGAGATGGTGTGGAATGAGTAAAGTAATCAGTCAAAAGATAATTTGTAACTAGGATTAACCCAACGAGAATAATCACCCAGCTCTGCAGATCCCCTCCGATATTTTAGCGTCCTTCAGATCACAGGTTTGGTTTTACGGACTACATCTCTATGGGTTCATTTTTTTTGTACGCCAACCGCATACCAACGAACAGCAGAGGACCGTTACTGACCATAGCTGCACGTAGCAACAAGGGACGCAGACAGCTTCCTTAGGGGTTGGAAGAGACAGTGAATGAATAGGATCAGCTGAAGGGACGTACAAGACTCCAAGTGAAAGTTAATGCTGCACTTTCTGCTGGATGTGTAAACTGAATAAATGTTAAATGAAGTGACAACCCTCACCCTGTCCTCAAACCTCCAATAATGCATTTTTAAACTCACTATAGGGGTTGTTAAAACAGCAAACCCACTGTTATCAGGTACTGGCATTACACCCCATGTCCTTTTACTTTTACACTTCTATATTTGCTGCACGGTTGTAAATGTTGGCCTTGACAGCGACGTGGAACCAACAAGGGACCGTCCCTCTTACTCCTGGTCCTGACCCTGTGACCCAATGTATCTTCTGACAGCCGAAGCTCTGAATGGGAACCCAGGGACAAGACAAAAGAGATTAAGCGATCCTACTTTCCAGCCCGTCAAGGGAGCCAAGTGAGAGACAAAGAGAGACAATGCCAGACAAAGAAGAGGGAATGTGTTCTGCGGTGGCAAAGAGCATGAGATAGTGTGCTGTGGTAGATACTGTGAGCTCGAGCCTTAGCTCATTCATTATTCATTTACCGTCAATACTTATCCCCAGTCAAAATCACGGCATGGCCCTCACCCAGCATGTGGTGGAGAACAGAACAGATTTAGTGATTTAGTGAAGAATTCACAACTGCAGTCGATGCAAAAATAACAGCGGTGCCATGAGCTGCTATGAAGAGACTGTACGCACATTGCATCTATACGCTCAGTTTGTGAATAATGTGATAAAGTGGTATTTTCCAGACAGGGCTTTGCTGTTGTAGTGTCCCTAATAATGAGAGTATGAGACCTGTGCTCTAGAGAGAGACTGAAAGGAAGTAAATTATAGCACATCTATCCAGGGATGATTTTCATTCTCCCTCTTATGTTAGTATGCTCAGTTTTGTGTAAATGCAGCCATTGAATAAGCAGCATTTGTGTTTGGTGTGTGTGTGTGTGTGTGGGTTTGCATGGTATGCATGTATGTCCATGTATGTCACCACTTGTATGCTTCTTCTCGAGTGAGCGTGTTTGTCTTTATTATGGTATCTGGTCCTCTTCACTGTGTCTGATTTCTATTCACACCCTAACTCACTGACAAAGCCACCGTTATTGCTCCTTTAATGTTGGCCGTCTCTCTAACCACTGCTGAAAAAGACCAGCTTTGAATCACACCTCTCATGTTAATTCCGCTTTCTGCTGCAGGCACTTTCACAGGTTTAGTGCTAAAAGAGCTGAACAGCTCTACTGAGATGGCTGTGCACGTCTAAGGAGCCTTCCTTTTTTATACATTAAAATGGAGCCTTCTGTTAGAATACAACAGTGAAGATATATATATATATATATATATATATATATATATATATATATATACTTTCACCTCAATTGGAGCCATTTTCCCCGTTGGACAGTAAGTGTTCGGCACAGAAATAATCCCTGTGTGTTTGATCTCCTGCAGAGATTCCTGCAGTTCCTGGCATCTAGAAACACCTTGTTCAACCTCAGCAACTTCCTGGACAAAACTGGCTCTCACGGTGGGTGGAGTTTCTTTCCTCCCTGTCTTTGACTTACCCAGTCTTTCCGTTTTTGTCATCTCTTCATTTTGTCCTTTCTTTTGTCATGAATTACCCATGTGTATTTCTGTGTCCCACTCTCTCTCCCACTTCCATTGGATACGTGTAACACGCACTCACGAGTATCATCAGAGTTTAGGAAGCAAATGGGTGCATTTTTGGACTTTACAAACATCCCATAATCCCTGTGGCGGCTGGTCCATAGAGGGCAATGGGGCGTGGCCCCACCATGAGCGAGGAGAATAAAAATAAAAAGTAATATTAATATAATATAATTTCTTGTTGTTTATTTTATTAAAAATACATTTTACAAATAGTCAATATTTGTGTTTTTGAAACGTGGATTATATAACAGGAAATATTTGTAAATTAAGACATCCGCGGAAAGAAGTAGAAGGAGTTAGCCAATCACTGATGTTGACTGATGTTGAAGAGATGAGAGATCCACTTTTTGCACTTTTCCACTTTTTACATTTTATTGCCTATACATTTTAAAGCCTTTTACATCCCCTGCACTGAAATAACAGAGGATTCTGTTGTTGTGTTTACGTGTGAGTTTTTCCTCCTCAGGCTACGACAGTTCTACATTCATCAGGCGCTACAGCCGCTATCTCAACGAAAAGGCCTTCTCCTACAGACAGATGGCTTTTGACTTTGGTCGGGTCAAAAAAGGGTAACGATTCATCATTTCTCATGATGCCAAGCTGCATGACTATTTCAGCATCATTCTAGCGATTTTACTTTGTTAGTTTCCCCGTGACCTGTACATGCTCCCTTCTTACTTGCCCTCCACATTTATCAGAATAACATTCATCCCACCAGTGTCCCCGTGTTGGGCCAAATGCACAGCTATACGGCACGTACTGAGTGTAGAGATGAATGCAGAGTGGGTTATTACTCACGCTTGCAGAGTGGACTGCTCTGTTTATCCGGCAGACACAGGGTCCCTCTGGCTACATTAGCTGTCACTGAAATATGTAACTGCCGACTACAGAATAGAGATCAGACACGTTGGTAGTACCGGACAAGTGCCGGGTACACGCAGGTATCCTATGCGTTTAACAGTTTATGGAGTTATTCTGTCTGAGAGTCGCGGCGTGTTCTTTTTCGTTCCGTCTCCCTCCGGATCTCAGAGCTGACGGAGCGATGAGGACCATGTCAGTAGAGAAGCTGTTGAAAGGAATGCCCACCCTGCAGAGCCAGATCGACGCGCTGCTGGATTTTGAAGTGAGTTACTCACCAGCAAAGTCACTATACGGTTAAAGTTAATGAATTTCCCTGGGGATAAACACAGTAGATCAAAAGGCTCCCAGCTGGGTATTTACATAGCTCAGTGCTGTAGCAGTGTCAGGATAGTCTAGTGCAGGAACACAAAAGCAGACCAGGACAAGGTAAATAGAAATAAAGGTGAGTATTTATTTGGAATTGAATGTGGCAATGGTTTGGTCCAGTTGGTCAGCACGGCGTGGTGCTGGAAGGTGGCAGCGTTTTGTGCTGACCCATCGATCCGGCAGGGAATGCTCGTCTGGTCACGGCTTAAATGCTGCAGAGGATGGGAATCAGGACCGCGTGTGCGGACAGCAGCAGGTGTCAGCAGTTGGTGAATCAGCCAGGATGTGTTCAGGAGAACTCAGAAAAACGAACTTCAGGTTAGAGCAAACAAAACATAGTAAAAACAGGCTCCGGAAGCAGGATTCATGACAAGCAGCATCTACAAAGACATGCCATTAATAGTCCTCTTTTTCACATTGATGCCCGCTGTCACAGGGTTGAATTTAACTATGTATTCCATTAGTGAAAAAAAAATGTATACGAATGATGAAGATTTCCTCCTTCTTCTTCTTCACTTTGTATTACAGATGTAACATGTATCTGTAACTTCATTCTATTGAGCAAGAAAAATACACGCGAGTGTACCAGAGATGACCCACACCAGTATCAACCTTTTACATTATCTGCTTTATCTCTGCTTCAGTAAATTTGTTGTTTGATTAAATGTTGAGTTCCATCTGTTCACCCTCAAAATCCTTATCAGGCTGTTCATCCTGGCTTTTATTTCATGTCCGTAGGTGCAAGCATCGGATCTGAACAACGGGGTGATAAATGCCTGCTTTCTCCTGCTCTTCAAAGATCTCATCAAGTTATATGCCTGCTACAACGACGGCATCATTAACCTGCTAGGTAATGGACCACTACTCTCCCCTCCTGGAAACTACAGCAGTAATGATGCTCCCATTCTATCCTTTTCGTCCCCAAAAAGAGACAATCTGTCTGTTTTTTGGTATTATTACTGGTATAGCATTTTTTTAAACATAATTATTAGGCTATTTAAATATTCAATTAACAAAACCTGCCTAACTGGTCATTGCATTTAGCTGCAAGTCATGTTTTCTGACCAAAAAACATAAATATATATGTCAAAAATGATTTGAAATGACTTTTTCTTTAGCAGGTGAGGTCTTCTTACCACACGTTACTCAAATAGAAAGAAATAGTCACATTGTTTTGTAAGATCTGGTGCTCGGCTGCAATAACAGCAGCCGAACACACCGACCCGAAGTGTTCGTAGTAATGAAGAAGAAACCAAGTGCAACAGCGTGGCTCGTTGATGCGTTTCAATATTTAGTGGAAAACCACGGTGCTCTGGTATCGATTCGGTGGTGGTTTTGGACACTTCAGGGGATGTGTTGACAGTAAAGAACAAACTGTGAATGTCCCCGTATTTAATTCAACAAAGATAAAAACTCACGTTTGGCATTTCTCCGTTATCCAGAAAAGTTTTTCCAGATGAAGAGAAGCCAGTGTAAAGACGGGCTGGAGATCTACAAAAGATTCCTGACACGGATGACTCGGGTTTCAGAATTCTTCAAAATTGCTGAGGTAGTCTACATTACTGACAGCAGTTAAATGTTGTACTATTTAGTACCTGTCAGTACCTGTACACTGAAACGTCACTCTTTTCTTTTACAGCAAGTGGGAATAGACAAAAATGACATTCCTGAACTCACTCAGGTAAGATTTATTAAGCCTTTTCCTCACAATTATTTATTAACAGTGAGTTGTTATTCCTTTTTACTTTTGTTATGGCGACATGCTGACAAGAGCATGTAAATGTTGTGTTTCTTCTAACTGTACTGCATGTCGTGGGAATGTCTAAAGCTACCACCGTTTGTTCTCCTGGCTGCATCCACCGTTATTGATGATAATATCTGTGAAGCCCACGCTATGTTGTAAAAAGGAGTTCTACCTCCGTTCGCCATGCAACCAATGAGCTGTGGTTGCTTGGTGATTGACGGCCCGTGGGGCCCTCCTTCTCGTTTCCCTCCCAGAGGTGCGCATTGATCGTTCAGGCCGAGAGTGTGAGTAGTGAGCGCAAAGATAGCTCGTGGGAGCAAACCGCTTAGAGGAGGCCAGCGTTATGAATGAAGCGCACGCTGCACAGCGAGTCCGGCATCGGGCCGCTCTGATGAAGTCGGAGCACGTGACTGAAAGAGCTACGATGTGCTGAGCAATGCTGCTGACGGGGCTGCTTTCCACTGCTAAATCAAACGTACTGTGTCATGGGACAGCAGATTGTTATCCCTAAGGTGTGCTGAAGAGTTTCACAAACTCTACATCCACCGTGTTTACCGCGTTCTGAACGCGTTTGATTCTTGAATTTTGGGTCATTGATTTTTAAGCGATTTCCCAGAATGAGAAAACCAATTTCTATTATTGTTTCCTAAATTGGTTCAATGGCGTCTAAGCAGTGTTCCTCTGTTGAAACTCTATGGCTATAACACAGTTCTATAGAACGTGGACGCAGCAGTAAGGATGACTGGACGCGCTGTAATGCACTTTGATTAAAATCAGGCTTGTTGGCTTGTTTTAAGCATGCCGAATTGAACAAACTGCAACATATGACACGAGGGGATTGATAACCTGTAACGGTCAAACGTATTAGCTGGGATTATCCATGAAGGGGTGATTAACTCATCTTGACATAAACTCTGCAAACAGGGAAACAGCCAAACTGGTTGTTTCAACACTGAAATAGTGTATTGGTTGTGTTATGGTTAGTTACGTGCTGGACTGCGTCTTGATTCACCTAGTGCGTTAAAGTCTTAATGGTACTATAAACTAAACTAATGCCCTGCTATCTGTAGCTGCATGTTAACGATAGAGATATGAGAGTGGAATCAATCGTCATTAAATTCGTCTCAGAAAACGGGAAATTATTACAATGCTTCACAAAATCGTTATATTGAATAAAGAGTTGAATCTTGATTGTTTCCCTTACTAAGCTATCATGTCGAGTCACTCCTTCTGGAAAGCAGACTTATGTACCATAAGTGAACAGAATAGTTGTAAAAAAAAATGGTTTCTCTGAAAAGCATTTTTGCCTCAAACGTGTTGATTAGAAATACTCTTGATATCTTGTTTCAGATAACATTTTTTCGTCTTCACACAGTTCTGCAGCAGTTTTCTGAGTTTATGGAATTAACACCAAAGTAATATCTCTTTAAAAGCCTCAATAGTTGGTCTAAATGATGGTACCATTTTTCTTACTAGCCATAGTGCACCAGGTGTTCAAGTTCTACTCTGTAAACTACATATTTAAAAAAGGAATCCTGTACGTGAGATGAGGTTTTATTTGTGCATCCAGGTGAGCAAATGCTTATCAGTCTGCCAAATCCGTCCAACTACAGTGACTTAATCTCATTCTCATCACCACTTTCTACTCTTATTCCCTGCCAGAGGATTTAGATCAGCACAAACAAGACTGGCTTTGTGAAAGGGTTGTGTAAGCAGATTTAGGTCTGTTATTTCACATCATATTTTAGACATCTGTAAAAGTGAATTAATGATGCATTTTAATATCTGCATTAACTTTAACCTCTTAATAAGCCAGAGGAGGTCGAACAGACTTTTTCACAGCACGTTGGCAGGTGATGACGTGCTGTTTAGCCTGGTCGAGCATGCAGCTCGGCCTTGTGACTAGCTGGTTCTCTTTTCTGCCGCTGGTTACATTTGCTTACCCTGTTTAATCCCCCGCTTAAATTGTGGATAATCCATGCTACAGACACATTTGTTTAGTGCTCAAAAAATATCCCAGGGGCCGTGATCTGGGCCCAAATCAAACAGGCAATTATGACAGCATCAGCTGTTTGTACTGTAACAGTCCTGCATGTACGTTTGCAATTAGACCAAGTAACCAACCCATGTGGGTTGGCATCTATCGTCTCAACCTACGGCATAGGGAACGGTTTTATATACAAACTCTTATTCCTAGAGTTCTTTATTTGGCTCTATTAACCACTATTTCCTCTTCAACCATTCCCAACTCTTACAGTCTTTGTTATATCACCTTCTATATGTATTGCTCTACAGGCCCCAGAAAGTCTTCTGGAGTCCCTGGAGACCCACCTTAACACACTGGAGGGGAAAAAGCCGTAAGTAGCTTGTTTTTAATTGTTTACAAGCAGTCACACAGAGCTGAAGCGTCAATAATCCCGTAACCATACAGGGGAATGCTTCTGGCCATGCTGAAGGACACGTCTGTTGTGATCTTGGCTCGAGTCGGCTTGGCAGTACAACATGTACCTTTTGTATGTTTACTGTTTTTTATCCTTGTGTTACTGCAGCAAGTGCTAAATTATCTTCTTTCTATTCCCCTATACTACTCCACATTTACTCTGTCTTTACTCAATTCAGAGAGGATAAGTAAGTATTCAAAAGATAAGGATTTCAATCTTATTCAGACCATTGTGTTTATTGATAAATACAGTTTTTTTCATTTGTAGAAATGACATTTGAGCAAGCGACTGACATTCGACAACTTTTATCTTGCTCAAAATAACGTTTCTATAGAAAAGACTGTTCATTTTGTACGTGATGCTCTCATTTGTGACCTTTCATAATTTGCATCACCGTTGTCACTGTCATAAGAATATTGATAAGCCTTGCACTTTAGTTGATGCCACTACTAATGTTTTCATCTTTGTGCAGTAAAATGATTACAATCAGCCCTGACTTTTACAAAGCTTTGGACGCATGCCATTCAGAGACATTCAGCTCCCGCATTCTGTCTGCGCTGTTTAAAAGGAAAGCTTTGTTGAAGAGGAGCAGAGGCTGCGACGCTAGCTATTGCTAAGCAGTGCAGCTTCTGTCCAATAATTGTGTACTGAGTGTAATTGCTTTAAAATGCTGGTTGCCTGGAACAAACCTCACAGTGATAGTTAAGCTGTCACTTGGCCCCCCATTATGTGTCACCGTGTGCATCTTTAAACTCTCTAACTCATGTGCTGTCATTGTTTTTGCAGGTCGCCCACTAAGGTAAGCTGTGTTTCATGATCACACTCATAATCTAGCGGTAATAATGGCAGTCTTTGCCGACGTACAGCACAGTTACTGAGATCTTTGCCGGCAAACAGGAAGTGATTCAGATGGTTTTCAGCTTACATAACGCCGTTGGCTATCGCGTAAAAGAGCATCTCTCTGCAGCAGGAAGCGACAGCCAACAACAGCGTGCCGGCGGCAGCTGCCGCTGCCGTTGCACCGGCCAGGCGTGCCCCTCCCACTCCTGGCGGTGGGCCCCCAGCTCGCCCCGGACCACCTGCCAAACCTCCTCCGCCCTCTGTCACCCCCACCGCGACAGCGCCCACCATCACTCCCATCAGCAAGTAAGAGTCACTCAACAATATTACAGTGTGTGGAATGAGCTGGACGGCTCTGTCATCAGCCCTCTCTTGTTCTCTTTCTTTTTGTTTAGTGCTCTCGACGGCTTCTTGTTGGATCTGGACCCCATATCCTCATCAGCAAAGGGTGCAGCAGCAACTTCCTCCACGACTGGATGGGGAGGTGAGAACTTTGAGCTCCGTCTGAACCGACCACCTTAGTTACAGTCGCTAAGCGCACATTTGCAGTCACAGCAGTGGTAGATTCACCACGTTCAATTCTTCCACTGTAGATTTTTGCATCTGGAAAAGCCGTTTAGTCCGTTGTAGCTAGCTCGCTCAGTCTTCTGCAGACTTTGTGATGATTCTTTTCCATGCTTGTTTGTAGTAACAGTGTGTTGTTGTTTTTTTACTATAAATGTGTAAAAACATGCTTTTTGCATCCTAAACTAGCTCACTGGGAAAATCAGGTTAATACACTGTGTTTAATGCAAGCATGATTTATTTTGTTAACTGTTACTCTAAAAAATAATGTACTAGGCTAATGCATTAGCTGAAAAGGCTAGTTCTACAGTTTTGCCATCTTTTTCAGTGAAAATAGATGTTGATTTTCCTGAACTTAAATGTATGCATATAATATGTATTAGTTGATGAGATGACACTTGGTTATACTTTAATTCCATTAAATGTTTCATGTTATCAACTAACAATCTTTGGACATTACTCTTTGGAGTTGAAGTCCCTGCAGAGCCATTTCTATATCATAGTAAAATGAATAGAAGCTAATAGTGTCTTAGTCAAGTCTGGAAGAAGATAAAATACAAGTTATAGTCTGTTTTGGAAAGTTGTTGGTACTAATATAAAGTGGAACTTGTGGAACTGAAACAATCTGACTGTGACTATGACTATTATAATCAGCGGTGTGTCGGTGCGTACCGGAAGGGAGGGAGCACAGGCTTCCAAACAAAAATAGACTTTAATAGTCAAAAAGCTCAAACTCAAAAATCCACACAGGGCGAAAACTAACTGGAACGAGGAACATGAGCCGCTCGCCGGTGACAATCTACAGACGATAATGACGCGACAGGGAACAGCGAACTCACAGGGTTTAAATACACAAGGGAGGTGCAGGTGATTTGAGACAGCTGGAAACAATCAGACACAACAGACAATCACGTGGAAAGACAGGACACGGCAGGAAGTGAAGTTACCTCAGAAACATGAAACTCCACAATAAGACAGGCACAGGACCAAACCGTTACAGTAATCATTCTGAAGCTGCTGTCCCCCCTCTCCACTGTTTGTACTGAAAAGTAAATGAAGGTGCTCTTAGCGCTATTGGGCTTAACCATCGACTCATGTGGATTTTTTTTACTGACTCGTTTCACCGACTAATGTTGGCAGCTTGCAAATGAAATATGTCTAATTTTCATCAGGTCATTTCCATGGGTCAAAATAATGTGTTCTCTTTCACCTGTCTCTCTGTCTGTCTGTTTTGCAGATCTTTTGGCTGAGGGTGAGTACTCAGCGCTCTGCTGTAAACTGAACAGAGGAAACTCCTGCAGACTTTGGATTTATTTATATCCTTATTGTATTAGTGTCAAGCCATTTTCACCTTTTGGCACCTGCTAAGCTTGTCTATTTTTTTCTTTTTTCACACTGCCGCCTTCTTTCCCATCTTCTTTTCCTCCTGTTTCCCTCTTTTGGGGGTTTCTAACTGGGCCGTGGTGTTTGGATCACCGGTGTATCCACATAGCAGCTCCGCCTGCAGCTGATGAAGCCTCTGAAGCTCTCTTAGCGGAGGGAGAATCCGATGCTGCTGATGCTGCGGGAGGTGCGGCTGCCCCTGCACCTCCCGCACCCAAAGCCGCCGCCGCCACTGCCGCTGTTTCTGCCGCTGCCACTGCCGCCACACCGGCACCCGCCACGCTGCCCGTCTCAGCTCCAGCCTCAGCTGCTGACATGGACCTTTTCGGAGGTCAGAATGTAGACCAGGATACTCAGCATGGCTGCCTGCCTGCTTTGATACAACAAGCACCCGTACTGTTTTCGATCAGATTAGATTACAGCTTTTCCAGATGTATGGAAATGGCATATCTTCAAACTTCAAAGTAGAAATGATTATTTAAATGTAGCCTCAGTGTATTTATCTGATCTACAGAAGAAAACAGATAATTACAGTTTTTGAATAAATCATGGGTTTGTTTAAGAAATACATAATGCTGTTTTGACGGCATTGCAGGAAATGTCTCGCCCTACCATGTTTTGTCTGCTGCACGATAAAAATATATTTTTAATGTTACTATATTTTGTTGTTGAATAAATGGCAAATTTCCTGGTTTATTTTGTTTGAAAATATAAAATATTTGAAAGAAATGTCCTGATATATACCAAAAGAGGTGCACCTTTTTATATCAGGAAACATCTTCTTCACTTACCTTCTTAGATTTTCAAAGATTGGTGGTTTTGTGTTTTTCAGCTGTGGCTCAAATGTTATGGTTTTGAATACTTAACATTTTCAAATGTTTTTCCGTCATGCTCTGTTGCGACCATGTGCACTAACCTGCTGACGTAGCGTCAAGCACAGCATTAAGCACAGAGCAAACCGTGTATCATGGCACAAATTGCTAAAATATGAGCCAGTATTGTGAATTACTTGATTTTCTCTGGGTTGGTTCGAGGCTGTATAATTGCCCCAAGAGGATTTGAATTACTTTTGACATTAATAAGTTGTAAACATTCGCCGGAGCGTTTTTTCATAATCTCGCACAGTCAACCCACTGCAATATAATTAATCTGCCTATATGACTGGTATTTTAGGAATTTGTACCATTTTGATTTTTTGTATTCATCACCCTTAATGATTCTCCCTTAATGACCTACCTACTAACAGTTTTCTAAACATGTCAAGAAAATGAATAACTGGATTTTTTAATTTACATTCCGGCTTTATCATTTTAACTTCAACGATAGAGGAAGTACTTGCGGAAAAGAAACGATTGAGTTTCTTTTTCAAAGAAAGACTTTGTCCATCCCTCAACTCCACACTCTCCCTGTTGTCACAGAGTACAAGTAACTTGTGACAACTTGCCTCATTTCACAAACCTGCACAAGTGGTGCACTCATTGAATGCAGCACTATGCAGCCCTTCAAAACTCACCATGTGACTGATGCTCCAATCAGATCTGCCGCTGCAGTCAGTCACCTGGGCTGCATATTTCTTGTATTCTCTGCTTTTTCCTCCTGATGCTGACCTCTCCCTCTTTCTGTTTCCCTGTTCATGTTTACTCATCTTTTGTTCCTTACATCCATTGTGTCTGTCGGTTGTTATGTTTTGCGTTCCCGCTGTTTTCGTCTGCAATACCCTAGATGCGTTTGCACCTTCCCCAGGAGACGGTCCGGCCGCCGCGGGCCCTGCTGCCGATGCATTTGCTGGATCTGGTGGGTGACAAAACGGCTTCTTGTGTGCGAGTATATTGGTGTGTTTGAATGTGAAAAGCTGTTGCTTTTATTGTATCAAAGCTGCTCCTGCTGACATAGGGGACAGGAGCCAACAGGGCCTACTGCCTCACTCAAATCCCGCCTTAATACCCCAGTCATGAACCCTCTCCTCCCTCATCTCAAATACTCTTCTCCTCCGAATATTTACTGCAGTAAAAAGCACAGTGCATTAATTAACTGCACTGTAGTCCAAGAATGAATACCATTTGCTTTGATGTACCCAAAACCTGATTTGTACAGACATGCATGGTCACCAGATAATTAATCCTACAGACTTTTCATGTTGCACTGCATTTAGGTCTAAGGATAACAGGATTATTAGGATATGGGTTGAATGATAGTGAGTTGAAATACCTCGAAAACTATTGACATCTTCAACCTCAGCTGTACTTGAACTGAGATAGTGAGCATAAACATAGTAATTGTGATGCCCACATGCTGCGTCACAAAAGAAAAAAATGACTAAGCAGAAAGGTTATTCACTTATAGGTGCTAGATCTTAAAATAGTGTTTTTAGCTTTGTACAGTGTTTGCTTTAACAAACCCTACAGCCCCCTTCCTATTCCTCTTGCACTCACCCTGCCCTTAATTTCTTCTCTAACCATAACTCCCCTCCCACCCCATCAATCAACCCCTCCCCCGTGCTGCTCTTCCTGAAGACCCCTTCGCTCCAACGGAGGGGAGTGGAGCCATCGCTCAAGAGCTGGACCTGTTCGCCATGATGCCCACCGACACAGAGGCCACGGCCGTCACCCCCCCCACCTGTAGTGAGGCGCCGACCATCGTCGCGCCCATCGCTGCTCCCGCTGCCCCCGCTGCCCCCACCCTCTCTTCCACCACCACCACAACCACCACCGACACCACCACCACAGAGTCTGCCGCCGCTCCGACTCTAGATATCTTTGGTGGTAAAGTCCTCTCGCTCTCATTACGCCTCGCTGCATTTCCCTGCATTCTGATGATGACGTAGGTTTGACTGTGTTGCTCTTGCTAGTGATGATGATGATGAAGACAGTAGTGGCAATGTTTTTCCCAGTCCCTTACATTTCAGAATTGTTTTTTTATTTTTATTTTCCATGATGCCTTTCTTGGAGATACAAATTATCTTGTCAAGTAAATCAAGCAGCTTGACCTCCTCGGAAAAATTAAATGAATTGTGGATGCCATTTTACTATAGTCCATCATTGAGTTACTGTTTGGGGGAGCAAACTTAAGTTAAAAACAACTTGAGTTAACAAATTTGTTAACTTGGCCTCTGGGGCTAAAAATGGAGGTTGCTCAACTTGTCTTGATTACTAACAAACAGGCTGCTAAATGAATGAAAGGAAAAAACAGCTTTCTTTCCTCGGCTGGAACCCATGTTTTAGACACGGACAGCTGAAAAGGCTTTTTTTTTAGCCTAGGCACTTTAGTTAAAATGGAATATTGCTCATTGTCAGTTTTCATATTGGCCCAATGTCAGCTCGGATAAGATTCTGCACAGATGTGCATAGATAATAGATGGATGGACGGATGCATTTGCAGCAAGACTTAAGCATCACGGCAACTGTTTGATTGATTGACATTTAACTTGCAGATAAAGCTCTTCTCCCCACAGGATGACTCATCTAACTGAACATTTAGTTCAAATTTTTCCAAACTTTTTGTTTGTGGCCTTTACTGTGAGACATTGACATCAGTGTAATTTGTGATTATTGCTAATTTATTAGTGTCAGCAAGTTAACGGGCTGAACTCATAAAACTAACTCGGTAAATATTCCTTAGCATTAGTATTACCAAGCATAAGCTCGGTTACTGTAACATTTTGCTTAAATCAGTACATCCAGCCCTACGGAGCCACTGACGTGGCTGTAGCCTTTATGCCTAAAATAAGAGCTCTCTCAGAGCAAAATAACGCAAAGTTACAGATGCAAACAGAGGAATTCTCATCCTGAAATTTAGCAATATAACCTTTTAACTTTTGCACTGTTTCAATTAGCATTGCACTGAAAATATGCACAGCAACTTACCCCATTTAATAACCCCTCATCTCTCCTCCTAATCCATCATTCTATATTCACTGGACATGAAATCTGAATGCACATCTGATTGTGTGTCCTTGTTCTTAGATATATTTGATTCTATGCCTGAGCAAAGCCCTACCACAGAATCCAAAGCAGCTACCACTCCTAGCGTAGACCTTTTTGGTGCAGGTACAGGAGGCGATAACCATTTCTCTGTGTGTGGAACCTCTTCATCTCTTCTGGTTTCCATACGTCCACTCCTCTGTTGACACCTCTGTTTTTGAATCCCCCCTCTCTCACGTCTTGGTTTGTCCCCATTAGTGGCATGAGATCTGTCTGTGCATGTAACCCACTCTTAGATTGTCGTTGTGGCTGCTTTCTATCTAAGCCGTCTTTCTACCTGCCGGCGCTAATACTTTACTTTGCTCCGTGGTTTCCTTCTTTCTCGTATTCTGCCTCACGCTTGCGCTGGTCAATTAGACCTGCCCGCTGTTTCACGCGGGCCTTCTCCTTTGCCCGAGCTGGCTGCGCCTGGGGACATTGTGACCGGTGAGTTAAGCTGCTTTATCTTTACGGCATCACCATTTTCCATTTCTTCTTTCACAAAGTGTGCAGGCAGCCACAGCTTATGGTGTCCGCATGCACATGCACACTAGTCCTGTACTCCCAAAGGGTGCATGCTTCGAGGGTTGTGGACACACGGTGGCGATGCAGGGAGGCCTGCTCGGTCTCTGCATGTTTGCAAGCCTTTCAGCACAGGCATACAAGTTCACGAGCAAAGTTTCTCCTCTTCGAAATAACACCGTTGGTGATGAACCTAGTCACACTGTCACACGGTCACACTGACTTGGGACTCATTTCATCTTTTACTGCTTTTGTCTCTGCACGTGTCTCTGTTCAGACTCACTCGCATCTCCAACTGCTGCTGCTGCTGCCACCGTCGCTCCTGTCATTGCTAGCGCCGCAGCCGGCAGCCCCGAGGCCTCCTCTCCTCTGCTCTCAGAGCCCTGTCGTCGACCTGCTGGGTACTGTACCGCCAAACACAAACGCACACATCTTTTTACAGCAGCACGTGCCGCATGCGGAGTGAGCATTGTGTAATCTCACTTTTCTCTTCGGGGCATTTCTTAATGTATTGTTTATAACCGTGAGCCTGTTCAGATGGTGTGATATTCTCCAGGTGTTAATTCATTTCTAGCATCTTAAACCAACAGCTACATTCCCAAAGTAACTATTACATGTCAACATAGTGGATGGATTGGTACACATTTTGTTGACATTCATGGTTCCCAGGGGATAATTACTTGATTCCCGCACATTCCCGCTGACCTCTCCCCCCTTTTCTTCTCCTCATGCTGCGTTGTGGACAACTGGACGGCCCTGCAGACTCCTTCGGCAGCCCTGTGGAGGAGACGCAGAGCTCTGCTCCAGGAGGGCCTGCAGACGATCTGCTGGGAGGTGAGTCTCCTCCGATGCGTTCATGGAACTGATGGTTGGATTACAAAATCTGAGCGAACTAGCAAATTGTGATTAGATGTCACATTGCAAGACGTTTTCATGCTCGCCAACGGCTGACGGAAATGTGCTATGCTGATTAAGAAATCATGCAGGAAATAATGACGCAGTCAACTCATTTAGAAATGTTTGCAGAATGTTCGTCAAAGAACAGATCAATTAACTATGTAAAAGCACAGAACAGTACCAGTACCACAATGTAAAAATACTCCATTCCAAGATAATGTGTTTTGCCTTCAAAATCCTACTGACATTATGGTACAATATTATCAAAGAAAATGCAAATATCAAAACCCTCTTTAACTTTCTGAAGATATTGTTGCAAACATGTTTCAGTCAGAGGTGTAAGTACAAATACTTTGTTGGCTGCAAAAAGTGGTCGATGGTCGGATCCTTTTTCAGAACAGCACCAGCCGATCTCAGTTGGGTATTTAGCGACATGGACCCGCCTCGTCGTCCTCATGCAAACTCCATGTAACGTTAAATGAGTATCTTCATGACCATGGGTTTGCCGTAAATGTTTTTTTCTAACTTGATTGACATTTCGGGACAACACAGCGACTTGCAAGCAGCGCAGCGTCTTAAGTGAAGTGGTGTTTGTCTTAATGCGAGGCTTTAGAAATGAACACAAAGGGATCCTATATTTGCCCATAAAGCCTAAAAGAGGTTATTTGGTCAATGTTTTGATAAGCGACCGCTGACAGTTCAGTGTTTCCCACCATTATAGCAGCGGTGCGCCCCCCCCCAATCCCGGAAAAGGTCCGACACCACCCATGAAGTAGTAAACTGGGGGGAGACACTGCAGTCTACCCAATCAATGGGAACAACGTCCTCCGAGTTGTGTCATTTAGTCCTCACTGGAAAATGGGTTCTCGTTTTCTTTCTTTATGTCATATAAAGAGGTGTCAAAAGTATTCACATTCATTACTCAAGTAGAAGTATAGATACTCAGGTTTATAAAGACTATTGTTAAAGTTGAAGTATAAACTCAAGCTTTTTAATTGAGTAAAAAAGCAGTGGTTTCAAAACTACTTGAGGTATAAAAGTCAAATGTAATTATCTAACAGAACATGTCAGACCGATAAAATATGATGGAAGGTGCTTTCAGGTCATGTGACCTGCCGTTTGGATGATGGAAACCTGCCAATATTCTAAAAGGCAACGCTATGGGTCACATATTTATTATATCAAATTTATCTTTATTTATCTGATCTATTTTTATCAATACTATTGAATAACCGTTGAATGTTTGGCAAACCATGCACATTTTTTACCTTTTTCCTTCTTGTATGTCCTGCTCAGATACTGTAATAGATATCCTGTTTTCCACTTACTGTTCTTAATAGGATTGGGTCTTGTAAATGGTTTGATAACGTGCAGTCTTACATTCTCTTACTTTTTGCTGCAGCTTTGCCCACAGGGGGGACCAAAATTTGATCTAGCTTCCGAGACGTCTCGTGTGCCATCTGTTGTTTCAGTACCGTAATCATTTTTATAGCGTTCCCCCGTGGAATGAAGCTGAGTCAGAAACGAGTGCTACATATCAGTGGTGTCTGTTACCCCCTCCAGGCCTGATGTCCCCCACACTGGCTCCCACTGCTGCCCCGCCTCTAGCTCCAGCCTTGGCCCCACTGCAGAACAGCCTCCTGGAATCCAGCTTCGACGCCCTGGGCTCCCTCAGCTCTCCTGCTCCGCCTGCACCGGCTGCGGTACCAATAGTACCAGCACAAGATCCTGGAACCACTACACCGGTGCCCTCTGGTGGCTTTGATGCTTCAAGTAAATGGGTTTTGAATTTTTAATTTTAGTAATTTGTCTCAACCAGTAATTCATTGACATTTTCCCAGGATATTTGTTTGATGCACATTGATCTGCAGTGGATCATTTAAACTGAACAACCGTTAACTAATATCTGCTGAGAGCTTGACTATCGCATGATTGACCTGTGCTGCGGTCACTGTCCTCCTCATTCATGAATACGTTTTGCTCACTGCTCGACTCCTCAGCACAAAAGTCAGCAATGACTTTTCTTTTCTATATCTCTTCTCTTGTACTTTTCATACGCTCACAAATGCTGTGCTTTCTCTTCCTCCTGCTCACCCGACCACCTCTCTGCAATCTCTTATTTGTTATTTCTTTCTGTCTTATTTGTTCTTTTTGGTACCCACCCTCCATCTTTTCCTTCGTCTTTTTCCTACTTCACCTCGCTCCACACACCTTCTACTCTGCTGGGTCATTGCTTGCTTCTTCTAATCTGTAACCGGTGAGTTCCACCCGGCAGCGCGTTGCAGCATGTGCAGTTTGGA
Source organism: Apeltes quadracus (assembly GCA_021346845.1). Lineage (NCBI taxonomy): Eukaryota > Metazoa > Chordata > Actinopteri > Perciformes > Gasterosteidae > Apeltes > Apeltes quadracus. The sequence goes on along the minus strand of CM037936.1, from coordinate 14,381,460 downwards.
CGTCTTCCCTTCTGCATCTCTGCATGTTGCAGTATGACCCCAGATGGTCTCCTGCATGAGACAAGACAGACTGTATTGTTGTTTATTTCCCCTTTTTGTCCTATAAAGCAGAGGTCTCCAACCACCAAGTTGATTATATACGTACATAAATATATTTGATTTGAAAATTACGGACGCAACTTACATGCGCTTGTCTTTCTTGAAACAATTCCCAAGCATCAAACAGCATCACAGGACTGCACTATTCTAACACTAGTGTTAGAATAGTGCAGTCCTGTGATGCTGTTTGATGCTTGGGAATTGTCTAACACTATTAGTGTTAGAATAGCTTATTGGGATGGTTTAACGCTGGAAAATGTTAAACTCAAATATTAAAGTTGAAGTGGTTAGCTGAAAGGGTTTAAACAGGGTATAGCTTCTGCTAATCCCCGTAGTGGTAGTTAAAATAAAACCTCAAAACAGACCTAAATGTCAATAAGAACATTTGAAATAATACTACACAAAGACAAAATCCAGTCTAATTCATTGTGTTCACTAACTTTTAGTTTAAAATCAATTCAGATGAGCGTATTTGGAACATGACAGTTGGTGTTGATAATCTGTGTGGTCTTTGGAGGTGCGTCAGACAAGGTTGAGCGGAGCAAATACACCTTAAACCAACTTTCAACAACACAATGATTCCCCTAGAGGTGAGTTGGGAAATCAGATGACAGCTCGTTGAAAAAAACATTGCTTTATTCCCAAATCAACCAGTTTAATCCCTCAGATGAATATGTAAACTGGCACAGCAACTGACCAAGTGAGTGCAGTTGCCCTAACTTGAATGCTGGAATAGATCTACTGTACGGTCCTGCATTGTGCATGAGGTGCTCAGCTGATTGCTGATGCTGTCACAACTGGATTTCCCCTGTTGCTGTAGCGACTGCTCTCACATCTCACCTCTGCTTGTATCATAACTAGGTTAGGGATTAGCCGGTTTGTAATCCGTGTTGTTTCTCTGATGTCCCGTCCCTCCAAGTGTTCGGTGGATTAGGCGACTTGCTGATGCCCTCCATAACGCCCCAGAGCACCGGCGGTAGCACTGCTGGAGGTGCAGCGGGAAGCATTGGACCTGTCGTAGCGGGGGGCAATGCAGCCGCTCCCCCCGCCCCTCTTCCCCCAGCAAAACCCGTGGGAGGAGACCTGGACTCGTCACTGGCCAACCTGATTGGAGGTAGACAGCGTTTTGTCGGGAGATCGCTCATTTCCCTTAAGTGAGAGAAGTGTAACTGGTTCTTCTTTCTTTTTTCTGTGCAGACCTTGGTGTGAAGAAAAAGTAAGTGTATGTGTACAAATGTAACTTTCATTAATGCATGATGCTCGTGTAGGCTTTGACGTGTATGCACAGCTCCTAGAGAGCTGTTCTGTTTATGGACTTCTGGAGTAAAACTACGTAAAAACTCCTTCAATTTTTATTTCATTTTTGGGCCAAACTTTATAGTTATATGAGCTATTTGCTTTTAGTTTACTTTTCTTTTATCTAATTTCTTTGTTTTCATTTTGTTACATTTTCCACAGCTATCTCGGTTCTGTAAGAGGAAAACATGTAATTTGTGACTACTGCAGTCGTTTGATTTCGTATGGGTTTCTTTGGATAAAAACCCTGTGTTTGATACTCACCAGGGACCCACAGAGTGAGAAGAAGCTTACAGGAGGGGCCAACTGGATGCCACATGTAGCTCCCACAAGCTGGGCTACATCAGGAGCTCCCATGGTAAGAAGTGTATCCACACTACAACGTAACATCACACTTAACTAAAAGAGTCGTTTTACTACAAGACCCGGCCGGCTCTGCGTGACTTTCATTGAGCACTGACACTGAACGAACAGCAGCTACGTCTTCATCGCTGTATGAATGGGTGAATGTGAGGCATAATACAGGCATCACTAACAACGAAGACAAACATGGCGAAATAAGAGTTTTCTCGCTATTGTAACTATTGAAATTCACACGTGCTCTTCCCCGTGTGCCTCTAGGCCGGTGCCGCCCCTGGAGCTCCGGGGGCCCCAGTAGCAGCCATGGTGCCACCTATAAGCGCACAGCCTGGCTTTGGCATGGTGAGCTTAATTTCATGCCGTTCTCCAGAATTTAGCCGCGAACCTTCCACAACTCTCCATTGCAGGATTGACTATTGCAGTTTACAAATATTTAATATCCAGATCATTGTGATACAGATCATAGATCTGTATAGCCCCTAAACGTCTATGGGTTTATTCCCGTGTTACCAGCCTCCTGCAGGTGGGCCGGTAGCTCCTGTGCGGCAGTCCATGATGGGGCAGCCTATGATGGGACAGCCCATGATGAGACCTCCATTCACTGGAGCTGCGCCCGGAGCACCGGTAACAAGCCATCCATATTCATTCCCACAGTGGATACTAAATACATTTCTATTTAATTTCAGGAAGATTCATGTTATTGTAAAAAGGTTTTCTTATTTTTCTCAGATTCCTCCAGGACCTGCAAGCCAGAGCCCGAAGAAGCCAAAAGACCCTTTGGCAGATCTTAACCTCAAAGACTTCTTATAACGCCCCAGGTGAGAGCTCTTACCCCTACATGCGCTATAGTACATGCAGTATAGTCTATGCCTCACGGCTAGATATCACCAGATACTCCATACGGGTTTTTTTTGAGTGTTTGTGTAGTGCTTGAACCTCTTTAAGAAAAAAATACACAAACACACTATCAGTCTTCATGGGAATAGAACACAGATGAAATCACTGTCTGTCAGCTTTGCATTATTGAAAATGTGACTGACTCTTATGTTGGAATGTTCTCTGTTTCCTGTCTTCCAGCGGCTTTCTTCTCTGGAGCAGGGTCCTCTCACCTTTACCTGGTGTCTGTCAACATCTCAGGATGTTCAGCTACCATAAGAGCCTCTTTTCTCCACCCTGACCATCAACAACCCACCCTTCTCCTGTGTCATGTTGTACCACAAATTGTGAAAGTGAACCATATAGGATTATATATATATATGTATATACATACATATATATATTACAAAAAATACAACCGAGTGCTTATGTAGATGTACCAGTTTTTTGTCTAAACAAAATATTGCAAAACCCAGCCAAAAAAAAGTCCACAAAAGTTAGTGAAAGACGGTATGTGTTTAGGTTTCTTTCCAGTGTTGAATGATGGTTGTGCTTTGGTGTCCTAAGCCCCACCCACCACCCTACATGTGTCCCGCCTCCTTATAAAGGGGGAGGAGCTCTTCTTTGTCCCACTCTGATTGGAGAAGAGTGGTAAACAAAGCCCCTGTCGAGTTTTTCGGGAGAAAACTGTTGTGTGTTGTTTACAGAAAGTTCCTTGTTGATGTACATAGATTTCTCTGGGGAGGAATGCTTCTCTATTCTGTATGTTTGTTGAAGAGAAATATAAATGTGAATCTGACATGAAATTGTAATAAGTCGTGTGAGTATCCTTCTATTTACCATCATCATCTGAAAGTATTTGGAAACAAATATAAGTACCGCTACGTGGTGAATGCATATTGAAAAATAACTACCATGGGATTCTGAATCATACCCGAAGAGCAAGGCATCATTTTAATTGGGTTATTTTTTAAACTTGTGGCTTATTTTGTCTATGTTTCTTTCATCGACCCGTCTTAAATTTACATGTTCTTTTTTCTTAGAATAATCCTCCTCGAACAGCAGTCAGTATTTGCTGCCATTGCTATTAAAGAACATATCTAAACTCCCAGTGAAAATGCTTTAGTTATTTGTCAGAGTGGTAACCTCAAATTATTTCTCAGTATAACTGTACACGTTTCTACCTGCGGTTTGACTCTTCCCGTGTGGATACGTCTGTTGCCTGTGCTTTCTGTATAACTAAGACCAGGTCAGTATGATTCCTTTTTGTATTTAGTGTAAAACAATGTTCCATTGCCATACTAAACTCTATGTTCAGACAGATCAAATTAATTAAGAATAGCAGACAACTAACATCCAGCAGCTTGGACTTCTGTTGCAGTCAATAGGTTCTGTTTACACTCACTGTTCCTCATTAAATAGGCTTTGGGTGCATCGTTGAGGCCTAACAAATGTGATGAATTAACCTATATCTTCATTAAACATTTGAAAAGCGAGTCTTTAAAAACCTTAAAACTAATACTGTTTACACAGAAAAGGGGACTGAACTCCAAAGGGTCCCTTTAAGTTCCATGATGCTGTACTAACCTTATTGTAACCCTTGCTGTGGAACAGGACGGGCCGAGTGACAGCATTTATGGCTGCAAGGCTGCTTTGACAATATTCTACTTAAAGCAAATTAATGGAAAAATGCAACGGGATGTTGATTTCTGTCTAATCATGTTTTTGTTCAAGCTGTTAATTTGGTCGTTGCTAACACAAAGCTCCTCTAATCCTGCAGACCAACAACGCAATCAATGTGTTGATATGCATGTGGACAGCTGCTGTGTAACCAGCGGCTCTGTGCTGTAAGCCTGCTCTGCGTACTGTCATTTCAGTGGATTAAATAAGAAATTGGTCTTTTGAACCTGATATTATTCAGAGAAAAAAATGGGAGAGTATAAACGTTTTTCATAACTGAATTATTAAAACTGTATTTTTGTTTAGTTGTGAATTTGTTTTATTTATGATGGCCCGCCCCAGTGCATGTAAGTTCTTCGAGGTGCAATAAATTTAACGATGGAGTGAACTGAGGATTTATTTTTTTCCATATCACAAAGATTTCGGACGTGTCAGTTTGAAGCTGTTCTTTATGAATTTAAATCCCAACAGTGTGCTCATCACCACGGTCAGGTTGCCGCTTGGGAAAGTGGGCAAATGCCCAAGGTCTCAGGCCCTCAAGCGACCACAAAATCCCATGGTGCATTGCTTGTAACATGCAGGTCTTGGGTTTAACATGTAGTAGGTACCCTGAGACTTTGCCAAACATAGAGGTTTGGTGGTTGGGGGCTAAATTACCAGCAAACAGATGTTTATCTACACTTCCAGCAGACACAGAGCAATACTTTATTTCTTTCTCTTCCTAGCTGACAAACATAAATCCAATATTTGCTCTCATTCGCTCTTTATTTGGTCTTCATCACTCTTTGGCTGCTAAATGCTCCACTATTTGCCCAAGCTATCTGCCAACTTTATCAGCCTGGGAAGATATTGCATGGTGGGTTGATTCAACATAATACGCAGGTGAATCTATTTCTAGCAAAACAATGACCACATGCAGTCCAGTGGCTTAACTATCAGTTCTTGAGTTAGTAGGTTTTTTTGAGCACAACAGTGACTTAAATGCTAAAGTTGCTGATATATGTAGTGGTCTCACATCAATGTGTATAGATGTGAATTTGTAATCAGGAGAATCACAAACACAAACACGCAAGTAGTAATCTGGGTTTAATGGTTGGTAGTCTTCAATTGGCGTTGGAGATTTCAGGTATTTGGTATTTACAAGTATTCTTGCATACATTTTTGGAACATAAACATCAACTTAAAAAAGTAAAAAATATAATATTGCAGATTGTAATTTGTTATTTTATAACGATATTTCCTTGGTAATCTCATTTAGACCTTAAAATTAAAGAAATCTCAACAGCTCAAGTAAATCATCAAATGGTTCAGTCTCCATTTAACACCCCATATGTCGCCTTATATGAAATACATCGTTACAGTTCTGGGCTATCAAAATATATTCTGAAAAGTATCCCTATCCCCCCTAAAGCCCCAAAACGGTTTATAATTCCATAAATTAGCACCACGTCTTCCTCTGGATAAGCACCGATACAATTATGTGCACAACAATGATTTCACTGCGTTGCAACAACAGAGAAAAGAAGAAACACATTCTTTGTGTTGTAAAAACATTTCTAGATAAACAATATGCAAAACACCAGTTACGTCAATTAAAAGCATTTATAAAACCAATTATGTCATAGCACTTTATAGTCCAATTGTAAAACAAAAAGTTACAAACATTTCATCTGGGTCTTTTGTCAAAGTCATTTTTACAGTGGTGGTGGAGTAAAATGCAATACCCTATATAATACTCTCTGTATTGAAAAGATTGTAGCAGGGGCTCTGCTCACAAACATTTTAATTTACACTCTTCCAACATAATATCCAAAAAGGTGAGATCTGAACGATTTGAAGTACATACAAAACATATTTTTTTCTTGGTCGTTTTTTCTAGCAAATAAATTAGAAGAGCTGAAGGCCACAGTTCTCTTGATGCATTGACAAGTTCTTGTTGTTGTCAACAGTGAGTCTGCATGGCTGTGTGTGTGAAGATCCAGGTAGCAGAAGTCCCTAGGAGGCAAAGGAGGTGAAAAGAAGCTAGGACGAGGAGAGGAGTCACCTGGGCCCCTAGTTGGTTGGCAAGCTGTTGGGGGAAGAGAGTAGGTAAGGTGTCTCTTGTGTAGAGAGAGTGTTCGCTGGTTTAAGGGGGTCCCTGTGGTTTTCTTAGGCTCCATGACACTTACTTGAGTCCCCATGGACCCAATAGCAGATCTGGGCGTATTTGAGAGGTGTTATCCTCACTGCCACGTTGTAATCCTGCTGCATCCCGTTCCCGTTTACATCCACCCACTGGTGCCCAGAGAAAACTCCAATGATCTTCCTCGTCCACTTCTTCTTGCCAGGTTCCTTGAGGCGGATGTAGATCCCGGAGCCACTGGAGCCGGGCTTGGCGTCGCAGTACTGGTACAACAAGTCGTTGGATTCCTCAGAGACGGAGCAGAAGCGGTACACCAGGTTACCAGGACGGTCGTCATCGAAGCCAGAGAAGTGTATCCTCCCGGATGGAAGCTTCTTGACCGAGGGGATAACACCCAGGTCCATATGCTTCACCTTCGGGGGTTTCTTCAGCTCCAAAACAGCATAGTCATAATCCGCAGTCAATCCGTCGGACACCCCTTTGAACCAGCCTTTAGGCACTTGGGTCTTCTTCACCCCGGTCCACTTGAACAAAGGCTTCCCTGATTCTGCACTTCGCCGATTCCTGAACTTTCTACCTTTGCCTTTTCCTTTACGGTTCACTTTCTCTCCTTGCTCTTCCTTTTCCTGCACTTCCTCTTCATCCATGTCTCCCTTTCTCCTTTTTCCCTTTCCTCGCCCTCCTCTCCCTTTGCCACCTTTCCCTCGTCTAGACTTATCTTTCAGAATACCAACACGGAGCTTCTGCACCCCGTCTAGATAGTCCTTCCCATCGTGGATGCAGTGGGCAGCAGTTAACACATGTCTGGGCGACACAAGAACCCCGGAGCATCCTGTGGAGATCTTCACGGTGCTAGAGAAAGGATATTTGGTGGAGAACTGCTTATCTGAGATCGTAAAGCGGGTATCCGTGCCGTACACCTCGCGTTTGCGGCGGGAGCTGGCCGAGACGTTGCCAGACCAGGCCTCATTGAGGCCCTGCACAGAAACCGAGGTATAGGTGCGGGTTCCGTTCTCGTAGACCGTCTCGTAGGACAAGAACTGCTCCAGGTCGTCCAGGGAGGTGGCGGGAAGACGACGCTGACACTCTATCCCGCAGGTGCCGCTCAGCTCCGGCTGAGGATGGGCTGAAAAGTTTGGGCTGCCGAGAGGCACAGTACGTCTTTTCCTTACCAGAGGCACCTTCCACTGTGGCCAGGTGTACTCGTCGTCCAATGCATTCCCTTCAGCAGCTACAGTCACCACCATGGCCAGCGCCGTCATCGGAAGCAGCACGCACAGGGGAATGGGGCCCATTGTTCAGTTGGGCCTGGCTCTGGAAAATATAGAGAGGAAGACTTAGGTCGAGCTGGAGAGACTTAAACATATAGTATCTATGGCTTTGTATACACGTCTGCGTGACCCTCTTTTATAATCACTTTGGGCACCATGTGACCTTCCCTCTTTTGGCAATAGCAGACCACTAGACTTATTTAGGCAAAGCAATCACATCCCCATTCAAAGAGATCAGGAGACCATTACCACACCTTTCATAATTCCTTTAAATCATGATACCTCTTCTTTAACCTGTTTATTATTTGAATTATTTTCTTCTGTTGTCAGCTTGAAACTTGCAACATTTCTGAGCTTAGATGTTGAGGCCTACAGGTCGAGGACATACAAACAGAGACTCACGTATGGCCACAGGGAGGCAGAGTAGCCCAGAATATTAGAGGCACACGTTGAGTGACAGCAGAACACGCTCAGTACAGTACAATAGGTTAGTTTTTAAAATAGCATTCGTACTCATGGCAATTTTACAAATAAAGAAATATCAATCATTAGCTGTGTGGTTGAGAGGAGATTAATGTTTCTTGCTGCAGGCTGCTGGCAGCGAGGAGGAAAGGATGAACCCTGGTTCTCTGAATGGGCAGAGACAGTGGCTTGGAGGTTTGCCACAATGGTTAACCTTCTCCTTCAGTAATGGCCATATCTGGTTTCCTGAGTTCAACTCTACTCCTCGTTGTGCATCCAACTGACGTCCAGCTTGCTGGTGCATGCTTTTACTTTATGAGTGTGATGCTGCCAATATCCCTGATAAAGTTTAATACGTTCAGTAGACCATCACTTAAATACAGGGTGCGAGAGTCGCTGATGAAGTCACACAATAGGGGAAATCATAGGGGCTAGATGGTATGTGACGGACAGACTGACCAACTGGGGGATGCAGCTGAAACTTAACATAATCCAGAGGGTCCACAACCACACATTTCCTGTCAATGAGACAGCGCCTGCTTTGGCACAGCTCCACGTAGACGCCGCTCAGAGGGAGAATGTACGGCATCCTGCATGAACCATTCAGATGCAACATCATCCTGTGCAGGCATAACACCCAAAACATCTGTAATTCTTTTTCTTATTCACAGTTGAAACTGTCGAGAATGCCCTTTTCATTCCGGCTTTGTTTGCCAACAAGTGCATTGTCATCCAAATGAAAAGGAGACCAGTCGGCTTAGGTTTACCGCGGAATCCAATAAAACATATCCAGTGGCAGACATCTAACTGGCTCCAAGTGATAAAATACAAGCCCACAAGAGCTGTAAAACAGCCTCAATAAATGAGAATACACAAGTCACCGACAGACGTTTCTGTTCAGCTTCACAGTCCCACCGCTAGACTCAGACGTAACAAATATCCAGAAGAAAGCTTGCAATTATATTCACCATTTAGCGGAAGCTGATATGCTGCCATGATGACTCTTGGTCAAAGAAGGCGCCAATTTGAACAAAGTTTTCCACTGCAGCCAGCTGAAAAAGACGTGTGCCCCCACTGCATCCCACAGCCAGAGGCCCCCAGGAGACAGAGGGACCAAAGTGCTCATGAACCATGGATCACCTTCTACTGTCAAGTTTAACTAAAAATATATATGTTTCATTGATTTTGACACCCTCATCTCAGGAACAGAGCTTCCAGTGGGCAAAGCAAGGGGAAATACCTCATCGGGTCCTAACAATAAGGTGACAAAAAACACAATTTAAAATATTTTAGTAATTATCAAAGACGAGTCTCCCCTTGTCACTCATCTCTCTCCATTCAAAAATAATTAAATGTAACCAAAAATAAATGCACTGTTAAATCCAATGTGAAAAAAAAACACAATTCCACACCATAGAAAGAAGAAATGGTTTGTACGACAATCCGATTAAATCCTCTGCGGTCTGTCCATCCAGAAAAAATAACAACAAACTAACTAAAGTCTATTAGAAAACTGACAACATCTAAGAAATAAAAAGGAAAAGATAAAGAGCACACTTCCCTCATGGTTCCATCAAGAAATGGCAATAAATGCCAAATGCTTCCTACCTGCTCGCATCCGATTGATGGATATGCCAAATCCGCAATGTATTGTTTATTTTCCCTAGAAATATACAAATATGATCCAAGACGTCCTGGTATCAGCAGGGTGACGGCTCTCTTCTCCTCATTGCTTCTGCTGCGAGCTTCCGCTCCGCTCAGGCTGCACTTGATGCTGAGGAGGGAGGGAAGGAAGGAGGGGACGAGGGAGGAGGAGATGCAAAAAAAAAATGGAATCTGAAAAGGCCTTTTTTTTCTTTTCCCCCCCTTGTAACAAAAGCTGTTCAGATGTGGGTGGGACCAGACCGGGCGATCTAACTAACTGCTGAATTGGGTGAAGTCAGGGTTCTATTCAGCAGCAGCTCGGTACGGGAGGTGTGCCGCGGCACTGCAGGCCGGGCGGCGGGAGGAGCGCGCCTCAGTCAATGGGACTTTTAGAGGACTGTGAAGGAATTTGTTCTGCTGCTCACTCCACAATAGATTCAAGGCGTTTCCTTTCTGAGCTGTGCGAGCCCCCAACAGAAGCAGCACTTTTTGTCCAGTGATGTGCAAACACCCAAAGTTAAAGCTGTACCTGTAATGCACCCAAATTATTTACCCCACTAAGAAATGTGTGGACCATATTATAAACATTAAAAAGAATCCTTTAAAAATACAAGGGGATTATGATATTATAATCGCAACTGTCCTTTTTACTTGTGTGCTTGTAACATCACAGGTTTTGGAATCCTGAAACCAGACCTGGACCTTTCCAACCCTGTATACGTGGATCATAAGATTCCCCAGAGAGAGGAAGAATCATTGGTATTTTCTATCATCTTTCATTTTGCGGTTACATGTACAATTTCCCTTCGTGCAACCATTTAGCATTTTAGCATCGCACACATTCTCGGATTCTCGGAAGATGTATAAGATGGTATTGTATCTTAAGAGGTTTTCTTTTCTAAATATAATTCCTTTATTTGTGTGAATATGCATGCATGACAGAAAGAAATGGGACACCTTGTCGACTGTTTCTTGGAGCACTTGCTTCCCGTTCCCTCCAGTCTCTTTTCTCTTTGCTCTTTGCATTAAGCAGCAAATGGTGGAAGTCTGCCCCGATGACTCGTAGAAGGCTCGATGAGCCAAGAAAAAGACACTGAAACGTGTGTGCGATGAGGGAGCGGTGGAGAGAGAAAGAGAGAGTGCAGGGCGAGAGTGGTGATGCGCATCTGGCTCGGGCTGAAATGAGGAGAACAGGGTGTCATTTGGATTTGACCCTGATCTTTTTGTAATCACTTCTGTCAGTCAGTTTGTATTCACAGGAAACTTCACAGCAGCTCGACTGATTGGCTAACGTCTGTGTGTGAAAGAGAGAATCCTTGGGTGGGCAGCACACCTGACCGGCATGCTGAGGATCCTGATGGACACCCACCCATGTGGGTAGTGATCACATTGGGTTGGCATATGAGCTGAGTTTCCCTCTCCCTCCATTTCTCTCTCTCTCTCTCTCTCCCTCTGGGTGTGGTCCGATTCCTCCTTCAGACATGGCTTGCTAATGAAACACATTTTAGGAGATTGACCCGGTCAATGAGAATTTACCAACGCGACTGTAAACACTCTCGGGTGCTTTATTACAAAGTCAGAAGCTTGGCATATGCCACACACACCGAGTGACATCACCCACAGCTCTGTGACGGGGCTTCTTGAAGCTCCAGTTGGGTTGCCAAGCCTCCGCTGTCCTCGTCAAATATATGATTACACTTATTTCGGCCGGGAGCCGGGCGGAGCAGAGGTGGGAGGATCACGCCGCGGACGCCACAGTTGGCATCGAAACATTTCCAGCCACCTCGATAGTGTAGCTATTGTAGAAAGAAATGAAAGGATATAACACAAACGCAATGTCAAAAAATTAAGAAAAGTTTCATATTAAAGTCAGAGGAATATCGGTACCTATAAGAGCTATGGAAGACGTCAATGGGGGGTGCAAATCAGTCACCTCTTCAGCCATCTAATGATCAGGCACACAAAACAAGACTGTTGTATTATTATTGTGTCCATGGCAACATGCTCCCCATCTCTCACACGACAAACCACTGAAAGTAACTGTCCCTGTTTTCATTTAAGTTCCGGGTGAAAGGTCCCACTAGTGGTGTGGAAGAAGAATAATAGGGGAGACAGATGCCTCAGCGCTGAGCCCCCTGGCTTCCAAATGGACAAGAAGTGAGCGATATTTCCAGTCGGGGTCGGCGCCGTGTGGTGTGGAGGGGCTTTTGTGACGGACGGCCGTGCACCCCTTTGCGCTGTGCTGTGGTAGATGGATGTCTAACGGGAGATACAGATAGTAATCGTTTTTTAAATGTGCCCCCCCCCCCAACAAAAAGATTTACATTACACACATTGCCGAGGTGCATATGTGCAGTGGCATTAGAGGACCTCGTTGCCCTTTTCGCTGCATTCCACATTAAAGGATGCTTACTGCTCGACACAGACCACACTAATAAACTCAGAGGGCAGCAGTGACCCGCAGCTCACTCCCACAGGCTTTATTTTGACAACTGAATGGTCTTTTAGCTCTGCTCCAACAGACCACCATTGATGTGTGATAGGAGTCTTAACCTCACTACCTCTCTCTCTCACATACACAAACATTAATACAGTATATATATGTATATATATATATTTCAACAGTAATGGTCTTGCTTAGATCCACATGCTGTTTATAACCTTTTTGATAGTCAATATTTGGGTAAATGGTTGGCATGCCAGCTTTCAAAACCGAGACTGTATGTGATGAAAGGCCGACTGAAGTCACACGTGCTCCTCTGAATCTAATGTGCGAATTAACAGGCAACCACAGTTCTGCTGCAAAGATGGACTTGTGAAGGCAAGTCGTCAGTACATTTGAGAAACACTCGACCTTTCAGAGAAGTTACGTCTCTGCCCAAGATTCTGAGATTAGGCTTGATTGCTAGATTTGACGTTGGAGGTTTGTCACTGTTCCAAAGAAAACAGCCCAGGTTACCGCGGACATCCTGTTAGACCAGTGATGGTTAGATGGCGCGTCAGGGTGAAGGGCAGATTAGTGTGGCACGTTGTTTTGCTGTGTCGTGGTGAAGAAGGAGCGCCTACTTGTGGCTGTACGTTTCAAAGCTCACCTCTACTCATCCTCATCTGATTTGGATCCCTCACTGGCAGCTTCTCCAGGCAGAGACAATGATGTCGACCCAGAACAACCTACGGGGATTACACATGCCAAGTGGCCTGCAAGAAAAGCTGGAGGACCTTTTCCCCCTGGTAATCAGTAGAAAATTTAAATATGAATGCGTAGAAAGTTACCTAACAATGCAAAACAATGCAATTTCCTAAATTGCCAAATCAGCAGAAATCAACTGTGTATCTTTGCACCACCTTCGCAGAAGTTCTGCTAACGGACGACTTGAGAACCTCTAAAAGATCCTCCTTGGTTGAGGCCTGCAGCAGCTTCCTATGCAGATTGGCCTACTAGACTGGGCCCGTCCTGTACAACCGATAAGTATGTAAACCTTTATCACCTTCAAGCCCCTCAGTCTATGTGTGGCCTTATGTTTACACAGGCTGGCCATAATCGCTGCATAAAATCATAAAAATATAATTCACAAACCTCCATGCACCTCTCCAACGAAAAACTCAAACCATGTCTTTCTTTTACGAATGCAAAGGGACAGTATTTGGACACTTGAGGTTGCCGGGCCGTGATTGATGATCTACTAATTTGTGCTCCGGTACAGTAATGGCTGGTTCGGAAGTTCAAAAAAGCAAGAAGCCTCCTTTGAAAAGGCAAACTAAAAATAGGCATCTCTCTCACTGACTCTCTCTGTCGGATACAGGGAGCCTTTGCTGCTGCTGTACATCACATACATGACAGTGTTCCACCATAGAGGCTCCTACAAATGAGGCAGTAAAGAGAACAGGTCTTCATGAAGTGTCCTCTCTCCTCATCCATCACTGCAGTCAAAGCCAGAAGCCAGAAGAGATCAAACTCCACAAAGCCTTATTATTAAGCCATATTATTATCCTGTCGTGATCATGATGTGTACACACCAGGCGGAGCAAATGCTGGTCCGACATGAAGTTCCACTCTGCAAAGACTTAAAACACTGTACACCAAACATTTATTTTGTAGATTACACACTTGATGCACCATCTGCCAGCTCATTTGGAAATCAACATTTCAGTCCGCAGTTGAGCAGACGGATCCGTAGCGTGTAAAGCTGTTTAGACACGCTGAGACAAACATGGTGAAGTGTGATATTTATCCCTGACGGAGCTCTTGTTTAACGGGAGGATTTGGAAGTAGGAGTGTTTTTTTTATTTCACAACGCCCTGCCGGGTCTGGAGACATGTTCGAGGAGGGCGGATATGGAAAGGAACTGAGCTTGAATGCTGCATATAAATTTATTAGTCAGAGAAATTATGGTAAATGAATACAAAGACAAAAAAAAGCTGGTGAAAGTACATAGTGTTTGACGTCTCCCAATGCATAATTTACATTACAGGGGAAAAATACGAGATTCTTTTGTGGTTTCTTGTCTGTGAACACAAACATTGTCATGCAAACAAATGTTTGCAATGATTTCATTCGATAAGAATGAAGCGGGGAGCCTTGGAGTGTTTGCATGTTGAAAGAACGAGAGACTCGCATATCCTGCAGGGTCAGAAGGTTAAATCAACACACTGTTGGACGAGGTTAACACACTAATCCCTGTCCTCTTTCTAGTAGAAGAAAGGCGGTTTTGTTGAAGTGCAATGATGACGCCTCTGCGGCTCATTCTGCCTAAAGCCATGTAGTACTTTGTCTTTCTCTGGCATTTGCTCTGTCTCATGTTCAATGTCTTCAGTTGTGGATGTTCGTGCACTATAGTAAAACTCATAAACTGGAGACAAATTCTCCGGCCCTGCGCACAGTGAAATAAAATAAAGGGGAGTGACTATTTTCATCATTATGTCCCTTGGTAATTCGTACATTTATCTTAACTTATCTTGATAAATTATTGAATTTTCATCTGAGGGACACACCCAAAATACGTTTGCCACCTGTACAGTCAGGTTAAGATGCGGAATGCTAACAAGCTACTGAATCCTCCACCAGTAACTTCGTTGCTCACTGAAGACATTCACCTTTGTTGAAGTATGGAGCCTCAGCTCAAAACATTTTACAAATTGAGAAGCGCAGTGGGACCAGAGAATGGGACTCAAGCGCCGTGTGGACTGAAAAAAAATGTAAAAAGTACCGTACACAACTTGCATTGATAAGAATCTAAACTCTCAAATCAACAGTATCAGCAGACTTATGTGTACGGTCTGTTCAGGAAAAAGCTCAGCGATACCTTCCTCAGGATGTGTCCAAGGATTCCTCGACTCGCCCAGGTCTATGATGATCAATCTTGTGGTACACTCGTGTCAACCCAGCTTTTTCTAATAATGAAGGACAGAAAAGCTGCAGCTCAAAGCTCTCTCTTTATCCACCTCCCCAAATATCTGTGGGCTCAAACAGTGGGTCATTATGAGGAGTGATTGGTGAAAGGGCCCATTGATTTGAGGTGCTGGGGGAAGGTCATGTATGAACTTGCAGGAAAAGGAGAGAGAGAGAGAGAGAGAGAGAGAGAGAGAGAGAGAGAGAGAGAGAGAGAGAGAGAGAGAGAGAGCTAAGAATCAATCATGTATGTATGTATGTTTGTATGGCAGCAGGCTTGGAAGTGCAACGTCCCTCAGGAGCCCCTCCACCCATTTCCTCCCATGGTACTGAAGGCGCTCAGCAGGGGCGACGCCTCTCAGCTTTTTTGTGTGTGTCGTGTTCAGGGCCCAAACAACAACAGTTTACAACCTCGTAAATGTACCCGAAAGGAGGAAATGTGCTTCTTGTTCAGATTTTCCTCTTGCCAATGATCAAACTTGTATTTACGCGCTGCCACTTCGTAAAACTGGAATGGCTTTAGGAAACATGGGGGGAATTGTGGAATTAAACCTACTGCGGAAACAAAACTGAGTTTATTGGTCAAAAGGCAGTGATGATGAAAGAGGCTAAAAGGTCAAAAGGCCCTAAAAGCCTGAATCAGGTGAGCACACCCGACGTACATGCGAGACGGACTGTTTCACCCAATGGCTCTGTTTGTTACAATCAAAAGCCACAGTCCCGGAGTGGCCATAGCAGGAGTCTATTTTATAAAAACTGATAACTCGCTACAATCCTCCAGGACCCACCTTGCCCAAACCTCGACATCCACTGTCTTCCCTACAGTTTATACAGGCAGATGCCAAAGCAATCAGAAGGTAGTTCCCCCCTCTGTGGCTGTAATTACATTTAATGACCAGGTTTGTCAATCCCTCGTCATCATCTTCGGTGCAGGAAGTGCGGCCAGGTGTTGCTGTCAGTAAGCCGCAGAATAACTGAAGGTGAGAGAAAACCATGGGTTTGTGGGTGATTTTTATTCTCAGTAATTGTATTTGTCTTTGCCTACCTCCTCCTTTTCCTGACCAAAAAAACCCCAAAGGAACAAACAAGAGTCAAAACTCAGACAAGTAATGAAGGCCGTGTACGATGCAGACCGCATAGATAATGGTCATAAGTTAAGGCCGTTCCTCAGCACGGAATGTTTGTGTACGTCTGTGTGTGGGTAAGATCTATGCTTGTCATTAAGTAGCAATAACAAGAGATTTCCGCCTATAAAACATCTGGTTCAACTGGGAGTTGATGAGGGAGGTGATGAAATCCAATCAAACGCAAGCTTTTATGTGCACAACTCGTGAATTTCCCACATTCAATTCACAATCCCCATTATTCTGTCAATATTAACTAGTTATCATGTCATTACATCACCACTAATAGTTGCTTCAATTACATGCAGATGTCAACCTTTGTCAACTACAAAACTTTTTCTTTGGTATTTGTACCAGAGTAAAATGTATTACAAATTTTACTCTAGAATATTACTCTTTTTCTTAGATTGGCTTCGATGATGAACCACTTTGCTTTTTTCAGATCAGAGTTTTGTGGCTGCATTACCTTCGGTGAATTGAAATATGATTTCAAGTCAGGTCAGAATTGGCGTCGCTTTTATTATTTTAAACAACAGGCACTAAAACATCATCTTTTGTGTGTATTCCCCTTCTTAGAAACTGTAGAGACGTTCAGTGAGTGGAGAATTAAGATTTCATACTGTCCCAGTGTTCTCTTAAGGGATACCATCCAAAAGTACCGTCAGATGGACGTGGTAGAAACAGTTGACTCTCCACAAACTGTACGGCTGTACTGTACACAATAGGAGTGAAAAACGAGCATCTTTGCCTGTAGGATAGCCTCCTGATACCATCACCGCACAACAAAAGCATAGAGGAAACGTTGTGTTGCCAATGTACTTTCATGTTCCGTAGTCACCTTGTCAAGTGTGTCTCTTTTGGGAACTGAACCTGCAATCTCAGAACTGCATCTCAGGTGCACATACGTAGGGAGACTTGAGAGCCTGTCCACAAGGAATTCCACATTCTAATCACAATGGTTTGGATTCCAGAAGTTTTTAAACCCATCTACGATACTAGGTGTTTCAGGTGCACACTGTGGTGTTCTGGCCATTTTGAGGTCTTGTACACTGTACCTGGATTGGTAACACCCCAGTAATCGCTTTCCAACTTGAAACTGCATTTAGTTTTTAAGTTATTGTCTGATAGAGGCTGAAGCTGCATGTTGCATGTGTATGTCCATGATGAATTTAAGTTCTGCCTTTGAGTTCCTCGTCTGCGTTCTTCCCCCTCGTATTTTTTATTTTTATTTTGACCATTAAAGTCCCTTTTGTCTGAAAAGTCTGCGTTTGGGTGTTGCCTCTGCCTACACCGGATCCTGACAGCCCTACCTTGAACATTTTCAACCAGCCACCACTGGTAGCCATATATTTAAAAAAAGGTATGTACAGAGATCTACATTTTGGGGACTGGTCAATTTTTGAATATTATCTTATATATTATTGGGTTATTTATAGACTTGTCACTTTAAAATTGAATCTGGTAAAGGTGGGGTTGATATGGATTACTTCATATACTGCTGGATAGATAGTAAATGTCACCCTGGTGGTTATTTAAGTCTTATCTTGAACCATGGCAATACATCAGAATGCACTTGTTGGGTCACAGTGAGCATGTTATCATGCTGAGGCACTGCTGTTTCCGTACAGCCTCACAGCACTGTTATGGCTGAAGGCTCTCAGTCTGTTTTAATGTTGGTTTCTTTCTCAATTTGTGGTCAAACTTCCTGAACTGTTGCAACGCATGCAGGCGTTTAAAATTTGATAGCTCAAGGGAAAATAATGTGTAGGGGAAGAAATGGTCATACAAATGATTGTGCTGTGTTTTTTGCTAAATGTGGCCTATATCTGGTTCATGAAAGCCTTTAGAATGCCACTGATAGGTATAAACAGTACTTGTTAGAATCGGATCAATCACAGCTTCTAGCTGTTCCACTACTGTAATAAGCCTGCGATGTGGGCTGTGCTTCCAAAACCTTCCCAGCATTCCTCCCTTCTGCCAACTGGCGTCCTGCCTCAACCGTCGAAAACAACTTCCTGGTACGGAAACAGATGGCAGACGTTTGTCCTCCTGATGAGTCATTTATCCAAAGACTGATAAACAAGGCGATAAAGAAGGATTCATCTTTGGTTTAATTCATCAATATCGAACGTTGACACAAAAAATGCTACTACTACTACTACTACTACTAGAGTCTTTCAACGTTTCCTTCATTATTTAACCAGTGACCCCTTTTTACATGTTACCATTTACCATGTTGCAGTACTGCAGAGGTTTTGGTGGGTAGCCTACGATTGTATTCCATCAATTAATAAAATTCGATTGGGCAAATGAGCTCAGTTTTTGGGTTCACACAACTTGGTTGCGTGGCCTTTGTTTCTTACTCCTTCAGAGAGGATCCTAAATGAACTGGAGACCGTGTTGGTTTTCGGGGCGGCTGAAATGAAGCAGAATAGGAGAAACGCCAAAGAGTTCTCAGTCTGCTGCATCTGCTATTTTGTATGTTCAACAGAAAATGGATGAGTCTATGAGGGAGGGGACTTTATTAATCTCTCTTCTAGACCAAATTGCCACAAGGCCACAATATGGCGTGATTTTAGGGGAGGAGTCTTGTCTGAATGCAACAGGTTCAGACACTTTCCCACCTCTTGAAGTTAAAAAGTAGTCATAATTTATGGGTAACAATGAGGTTAAAGGCACAAAAAGGTAACTGTATCCACATATGACTTAGCCTTTCCATTCTGCAGACACAGACTTTATTCAGTTCAAACGACTTTGGGCCCGAGCCCAACCTTGAAATAGTGCAGACGTGTACAGTTCAGGGTACAGACTCACTTTATCTCAGTGATACACAGTGGCAGGAGATCTTAGACAATAAAGACAAAAATCAATCAAATCGTTTGAAATGGCTGAAGCTTGTATTTGTCCCTGTGGACGCCTGTGAGTCCGTAGGGACAACAATATGTAAATCAGCTTGTTAGGAGGCAAGGCGGCGGTGAGTTTGGAGCAGTCACCCCATCCACGTGAGTTATGTGGGCTGAGGGTTGAACAACCTGTCTTTCACTCCCAGAACACCATTCAGGGCAGTATTTCCCTATCAAGCTATCAGCTGCCAAATGTTGCATAACCGGAAACAGTGTGAAGGCTGAAGTTTGACCTTGGCCTCAGACCTATTATATCCCTCAGTCACACCAGAATGTAAAGTCATCTCAGAATCAGAAACAGCTTTAATCAGCATAGAGGTTACATCTCAGTTAAAAAACATACAATAACAAGAATATACAAAAAGACAATAAGGGGATATATAAAAACAATGGAAACAACTATACTTTTATACATTTTATTTTTAATAATATAAAAATATATATTGAAATGTGTATGTATATACATATATATTATATATACAACAACATTGTATATAAGATGAAAGTAAAGATAGTGGTTATAGTGCAATTTTGGAGCCTTCAATCTGCTTAGATGTTCATCACAGAGACGGTCCTGAGGGAAGAAGCTTTTCCTGTGTCTGGTGCTTTTGTCGTGCAGTGCACTGTAGCGCCTACGAAGTGGGAGAGGTTGGAACATTTTGTATCCTGGGTGCGAAGGGTTTGCCGATGTCTTTCCTGGCTTCGGAGGTGGACAGATCTTGGATGGAGGGCAGGCTGGAGCTAATGATTCTCTCTGCAGACTTGATGACCCATGGTGATCTGTTCCTGTCCTCTTTACTGGCCGATCCAAACCACACAGTGATGGAGGAACAGAGAACAGACTGGATGATGGTGGAGTAGAACAGGACCAGCAGCTTCTGAGGATGGTTGAACTAACTGAGCTGGTGCAGAAAGTACTACCTCTGCTGGGCCTTTTCCCTGATGGTCTTGATGTTGGAGGTCCACTAGGATCCAGGGAGGTCCACAGTGAAAGCTTTCGCAGCAGACACAGTGTCATTGAATATGGTGAAGAGGGGGCAGTGGTTTTGGGGGGAGGTCAACCTGAAGTCCACAGTCATCTCAACAGTTTTGAGCTCCAGGTTGTTATGACCACACCAGAGGACCAGCTGGTCAACTTCCGGTCTGTATGCAGACTCATGACTGTCAGATGGGTCCTCTGAGGTGCAGTTGTTGGTGTAGAGAGAGAAAACCAGTGGGGGGAGCACACATCCCCAGGGGTGATTTTTCCCACACTCAGTTAGTTAGTTATCCATCAGGTCGAGGCTGGCGCAGTGAGCCTTCATTAAAGTGGGCTAATCGAACCTGCAGTAAAAAACATTTTTTAGGTATACCTAATAAAATGGATACTTAATAAAAAAATGTTTTACTGTTTCGATTATATATACATAAATAAAAATAAAAGTGTTAGCTAAAAACCATTTCATGTGATGTAATATATACGCACATACATTTGCCAGCAAGGGCATGATCTATGCCCCTGCTGGCATGACACTACGGCAGGATTTAGCAAGTATGAAGAAATCAGACAGCGGTTGTTCTTGAATTACCGTAAGTGACTACAAAAGCAAAGGCCGCGAGCGGGGCTCGGTGGTCAGACCTTCCGCATCCACTTGTTGCGTTTGCAACATTTCACCGTCGCTCCGTTTAAAGAGACAACAACATGGCACGCGCGGGTCTGGTCAGGCGGGAGTCAGTGGAAACCGAGATGCACAAGTCCGAAGACAAAGGCAAGGTGTTCGTTTACACCAAGAAGAGGGGCTACGATGTCACCCGAAACCCCCTCTTGAACAAGGTCAGTGTGAGACTCCGTTGTGTGAGTTTTCGGCTTGTTCGCATGAGCGACGAGCTGCTGCCTTCACGTGCTGTAGGAAATATTAGACGCGGCAACGACCCCCCCTCGATGTGCTTTTTAGAAACGAAGTGGTGAGGTTCGGCACTTTAAAAGCACATAACAACATTTAGTTACTTCCGTGCTAATGCTAAAGATTGACACATAGCTCACTAAGATTTCATTCTCGTTCTTAAGATTTAATTTACAAAAAGTTCTTCTTTACGACAAAACCGGCAGCCATCAACATTGTTTGTGTTGTCTACCATATGTATTTAAATGACTTTAAGCTGTACGAGCCATTTGTTACCAGGGTTTATTACACTCCCGAAGTAAGTGAACGCAACATTGGCGGCAGGTTTAGGTATTGGCTTTGCACGCAGTTATATTTAGATTTAAAGAGACCGGTTGCGATGTGGAAGATCAACGGAGAATCGGGCTGTCCCCCAACAAACCACAGACAAAATATGATTCAGCATATAATGTTACAAGCCGCTGTGAGCTCAATTGGGAAGCTAATATCCTGCCACGTTTAGGCCAAATGCTTTAAGATTAAAGGTTGATTTAACATTCTCTTCTTTAAAATGAGGAGTATGACTTTTCTTAACAATAATGCTGAGTAACTTCCTCGTGGTTCATGAAATAAGGGGAAGACTGTGTGCTGCTGAGGTTTCCGACATGAATCAGTCTGATGTGTATACACATTTGTTTTACCTTGCAAAACAATGAAAAGCTTCTAGCATTTCCAGTGTTTTCTCTTTGTGGGGCCCCCCACAGGTCAAACTGTGGTGACAGCGTCTCTATCCATGGTGCTGACTGACCATCCACAACTGGCTGAATTAGGGGGCCGCTCTTATCTTGTACACAAACCGAGCTGGGTCTGACTGCTCTTTATCAAAGTCAGGCTCATTTTAGAACACTTGAACTTTCTATTTCCTCCCTCTGGGATGTTTTTCTCTGTGCACTCTCACCGGCCAAATATGTTCCCCTCTCAGGAGCCACATGAGAACCCTCGGCCCCATCAACGTCTGATCTTTAATCTACTGTGGTTTATTTCACTGTGAGTTTGCAGCTACAGTTGTCTGATCCCTACATATCTTAAGCTTCCAAGCTGCTCCACTGCGATATAGTCAGTTTTCTACAGTTGGATGGCGTGTCGATTAGTGAGACAGTAGATCTTAAACAGGCCAGTGTCTGTGGAGCGAGGAGTGGCGAGCTGGTGGCGGCACAGAGACGTGCTTGTTAAGCAAGTTAATGACTCCTCTCCCGAGACTGCCACATGCTGCACATCAACCCTGTGTGTTGGTTGTGTTCTGTTGGTGTGCACCAATTGCTTTATGACTAACAAGAAACAAGTTACGGAAGCCTTGTGCATTCAATCAGAGACACTTATGTCACTTGTAGTTTCTGCTCAAAGACGGAAGGGTTTGTGAAGAAAAGCAACATGGTCTTTTTGACACAAGGTAATGGTTTACGGGGCAACAGGACCCTCATCAGGAGACACACAAGCACTATGGTTTATTACGTAATGACACATCCTGAAAAACCTGAGGATTACCAGCACCAACAGTTTTCATCATGTGGAAATGTGGTGCTAGACCCACCCACACTACCAGTTTTTAATATTATTTCTGTCTGTGGACAGATTTTGTTCACGTGACAGAGCCATAGCCGTGCACAGTGTAGTTGCTAAATTTCACAAGTGTATAGTTAAAATCACAATGAACGCCAAGTTCAAAAATGGGTGTAGTCCGAGCAAAGAGGAGGAGGGAAATGGGAAATCACTTCACAATCCTATCTTATCTTGATTTGACACTATTTGTTCGTAAGTGTCATTGATTAACTTGCCATATTTGATTCTGTGCAGATCGACCTTAGTCAGAGGACTGTTCACCTAAATCAAATAGTTTCCATTTTTTTCATTTCTGCAGGCTGAGGTGGTGGCTGTTTGTTACAGAAGTCAAACCGTGACCTATAGCTTTATCCCCTTAACTCAGTTTTACGACCAAAACTGCCCTCATCTGTTGTACTCCCTGTTCTCTTTTTTTGCTCTTGCCTCTATCCTTCATTTTTCTTCTGTGTTAAGAGTCAATGTTATGAGAGCCACAGTTCTTTGTTCCTCAATTTAAAATAAGGCTTAGTAAGGCCAACTTTAAAAGGGAGGAGCACTCCCTTTTTAATGTTTGCCATTCTAAATGAGCTCACAGTTTGTTACATCGTTCCGGAAAAATAAAAGTGGTCTACTGGGATTAAACCGAATTGCTTGAAGCAACAAGAATTTGAGGAGCCAGTATTATTTATTTGGACGGGACTATAATGTTGATAGCATGTGGCCCTGGCCAGTGGAGACACCAAAACACAACTATTTCTACACGCTGAGCAGGCATTTAGCTGTTCTAGGTTGTTAGTTGTAATCAACCCAAGCCTCTCATCACTTGGTTAAAGGGACCCCAAAACACAAGCTGGCTCAAACATACATACACACACACACACACACACACACACACACACACACACACACACACACACAGGTTTGAGTCCTAGCAGAGCGGGGAAAAAAGGGTTTCTTATGCAGCCAGGTGAACCGTCCACTGTAGGCCCTGTGCATGAACCGGGGCGAGGAAATTGGAGGAGAAGCGAGGAAATGACTGCTAAGGAGAGTTCGTGGCCAGGCACAGGCGACCCTCTGTGGCGCAGGCAGTGGCACATTGTTGCCCCCCGCCCCCTCCCACCTCTCTAATTTCAGGGAGACCCTTAGGGACAGGGAATGTTTACCTCCCAGGGCCGACCCACTTCACCAATAACAGTAGCCAGTCACAGCTCAACCTGCTAATTGATGCTCAGCACACGGCGCTGAAAGCAGCCTGTCCTCACATCTGCAGGCTTGGATGTCTTTTTAATGCCACCCACTCCCACGCTTGCATGTTTATGTTATATGCTGATGCGGCTCACACAGCCACTGGCGCACGCAGCCTCGCCTTGCTCCGTGGCCCGACACTCCCTCCCTCCTCTCTGGAGGCGGAGCCGGATATCGTAGGTGCCTTTTGTGCGTGTTCACCGCGGAATAAAGAGATGAAGTGGGGCGCTGGATCGTAGAAAGGGCTCTCTGTGGCGAGGAAGAGAGCGCCGGCCACGCTCCACAGAAGTCCTCTGTCTTGCGGCTTGATTGGGCGTTAATGAGCCGTCTGTGTGAATCCCGGCCCCTCAGCAGGCCGCTCTGACGCTGGTTCCGCCTGCCGAGGCCTACCAAAACAACAACAACAACAACAACAACAGGCTCCTTAAAAATCCTCTCAGCGCCCAATCAGGGATGCTGTTTCACCTCAAATGCTCGACTGAGCTGCCGGTGTGTCAGGGGAGCCAACAGATGCCTATTCACAGGCTCTCTAGGTGAAGGCGACCGTAAAAAGTGCAGTCAGTCATAGGAGGTTAGGTTTAGGAGAATAAGAACTGAGACGCAAACGTTGAATAAAACGGAGAGCTCCTGCCAAGACCGAGCTGTGATTAAACGCTACATTTGCAACCACAGGCTCCGCATGTCAACTTTGCAAGACGGCTCCCGAGATGAAAGGCTTTGAGTTCTATTCTGGGTTAGGGTTAGGGTTACCACAGTGTGTCTGATTGGGCATCGAGGATGTGCTGCTACGCCAAATGGCAACCGCCCTGCTGACCTTCTGCCGCAACTGGAAGTAATTAGACTCTCATTATATTAATTCAGATTTGGCCGCCAGAGTTATCAACTTTTTTTTCACCTCCCCAGGTCTTCCAAGGCCGGCATAAAAAGAATTGGCTAAAAAAAAAATGGCTTCAAATATGCTCGGCTTTTGTTTCTTAAATGGAAATATTTCCATTTCTTCAGGAATCTGAATCCCTTTTCGTTGTGTATCTCGCTTTGTTGGTTGCTGCACAGCGTCTGATCTGCAGAGTTTTCCATGGGGATCGTAATGCGCTCCAGCCGGTTGTCGTTTCTAGCAAGGAAAAGGGTTTTATAATGCTGCATGCATGCCAACAGAATTCTGTCAAAATTGGTCAAAGGTGCCAGTGAGAGAAGAGCTGGATGACCCGACACTGTCCTCAGCCGATGCAGTCTGGAGCTTTGATTCCCACTGAGTCACTGTGTTGGCGAGACACAAGGAGGATGTTTGTTTTTTACCCAGTCAACACTTGGCGCTTGATGCTGAGAATTAATGCTGGTGAAGCATTACAGCAATGCTTTGTTTATGGCGATAGCTTAGGTTCCCATGGATCTTGGTCTCTCAGCTTTCTCTATCCTTCAATAGATCAACACTCCACATCCTAACTAAAATCTTCTGATTGATTTCTCAATAAATGAGCCCCAAATGATGCTAATTCTCTCTAGTTTGAACCCCTAGAGACCTTTTGGAAAGAACACAGCTGTTTGTTGTTTGCTGTTCATCTCAAATATTTTGGTCAAATTTGGGATCACAATTCATCATGTCTTGAAGTTTTATTGCATCAATCTCGTTCACTATCTGACAAAATTGGAGTGTATCTGGATTATCTTGTTTTCATAATAAGAAAATTTGACTTTGACTTTAAACTGAGTCAATGTAATGGTGGTAACGTTTAGGAGCAGGAATCTTTGTGTTTCTACATAGAAATATTTATTTTTAAAGTTATATTTAGATTTAAAGAGACCGGTTGCGGTGTGGAAGATCAACAGAGAATCAGGCTCTCCCCCAACAAACAACAGACAAAATGTGATTCAGCATATAATGTTGCAAGCCGCTGGTCACAACCTCGAAATCAAAGATGGCTGCTCCCTGCATCCAGAGTAAAAAAGCTGCCAGAGCCGGATGTGATGGTTGGATCAAACCCCAGGTTTTCTGACTTTCTTTACTGGAAAGCAACCAACCCTTGACGTGACGTCATTCCCAACTCCTAATTCCAATTCAGAGGTAAATGGAATTCTGGGTAACCGTAACTTTTCAAGGAATTATGACATCACTGCACTGTCTCCGGGTTGGGCAGAATTGCGGTGAAAATTAGTGTGTGTGTTTGTGTGTGTGTTACAACAGCGGTTGTGTGAGGTTGAACTCGATGTTGGCAGCGGGATTAGAAGCTCTCGTTTAATTGAGTGGTATAAATTGAACAAAGCTTTCTCTGTTCAGTTTTGTTGCAGAGCAGCTGCACTTGTCGATTCCTCTCACTAGGTGGATCGCCTGAGTGCCGTGGAAATACTTTATATGAGTGAGTGAGATGTCCCAGGTGTGGCCAGGTGTTGCAGTTTGACCGCACACATTAGCGGTGACCAGACATTCCTCCGATGGACTGGAGTGGATCGGCTAGACAGAAAGAAAATGCACCCTGGTTCCCCTTCAGTAACCACCACGAACTGGAGGCTTACTCACACACGCACACAGGCACAAACACACACTAACATCTTCATAAACCACTTTAAAGGGCTTAAGCTGTAAGTGCTTTTGTCAGTGTTTGCTTCAGAGCTGATTCCAATAAACTGAGTGTAATATGATCACAGTGTCCATTCAGCTGTCTCTGCGCACACACACACACACACACACACAAACAATTGTGATGCTGTGTTTAGCCAGCAGCATGTCCCTCTAAATGGCCCTACATCATCAGCTCACTTTTGTGTGATTCCTTTTTTATTTGTCCGGGGATCATTCATGTGAGAACAAGGGAGGATCCACTAGCTTTTCCCAGACAGACAGACGGACAGAGAGAGAGAGTAGAGACAGTCTGAGCCTCATCACCTTCATCTGAGGCTCATCTCAAGCATCCAATGCTGCCCCCCCTGACTCCACGCTCACCCACTTATACTCCGCTCTTCAATGCTGCTTTTGTCTGTTTCTTTCGTGCGAGGGTGGCGGAGGTCTTGTCGTGTCTTCAGCAGCAAGAATTTTAAACGTGGTATTTGGTTTCGTTGAAACTGGGTGAAGGTATGGGAGTGATACGAATGCACAGAGAGATGGCCATCATTGGACTGATGCTGTGTTGATTGACAGGTTTTCGTGTGGATCTTCCAATGGAGGTGTTACCAATGCTGCTCAGGAGGGGCCCACGTAATAGATGTAAACGCATTGGTCAACTTTGACAGCAGTGAAGAATTCTTTTGCGAAGACACAAGTTATTTTCTTCTACATTTGTATTGTCTGGGTGCATGTAGAGAAGAGGCTGCCAAGTGGGTCATTTATTCAGACTATCTTTCTGCTGAGTACAGTCAGCGGAGAATACAGTGGGGCCCTCGCGTTAGGGTGGACCTCCATTAGTGAAGTCACTGAGGTGAATGGTGAGACTGGCTCGCTGGTGTTTCACAAAACACTAAAGGCAGCTGCTCTTCTCCCAGCCTAGAGGGGGCTGCAATCCACCTGTTTATTGTTTTTGCGCCAAACTGTGAAATTGGATTTGCTCTCTTTGGAACCCAAAAGAGATCCATTTGAAGACAGCTCACCCAGCGTACACGTCACTGTACATGTACCAGCATGTTGTTCATAACCTTGTAGGACAAGGCTATTTTTTGTTTTGAAAACATAAACAGTAGAAATGGCATTTCATGAAGAGAGAGTGTGAAACACCTGTATAAAGTTACACATGACTGTCGAGGCTAATACTGTCACTTGAACATGAATGAATGCTGAAGCCCAAAGTGAGTTGGCAGTGAAGGCTTGGACTCTTTCCCGGCAGCACTCCGGCTCCTGAGGGACCTGCGGGGTGGAGCATGAAAGGGCCGCCTCAAGGGGATCGCTCTGCGTTTTGGAGAAGCCCGCATGTCCGCTCCCCGCGCCCACTCAGGGCCGCCCTGCCTAAGTCAACATCGGCTCCGTTTCCAAGGCTGTTTGACCCAAAAGCGTGTCTGTACATTCACGAGTTGACACCTTCGGATTTAAGGAGCCGCTGTACTTTCATGTTTGCTCGGGATGAGTGTATAAGACGCTCCTTTGGGTCCGCCTCAGAGCGCAGTTTTGCCGGTTAGGGATCAGGACTCGTGAAAGGGAGTCGTTAATTTGTGACTATTTGCTCTCAAATGGCAGATCAGAACAAGAGGAGTTCTGTTGTAGTAAAGCTTTATAGTAGATTCTGCTGAACCTTTTCTGGACTCTTTACTTGTGGTTGTACCAACTAGCTCTAAAGTTATTGTCACCATAGTTTTCTGCCGTATCTATTAAAAGCTAAATAAAAGACAAATGTCATCAAATATAAAGTCTAAAGTCTTTTTTAAAAAACCTGAAACTGTCACACTGCAGCGTTTTGGTCAAGCCGTTCTTCTCAACGCAACATCTGAGGTGAATGTTAAATATCCGGTACACAGAGCTCCCTTTCTGCTTGCTCCTCTTTTGGCTTTTTCTCACTCCTCCTGTCTAACAGCGTTCATCAGCACAGTGCAGAAATGTTGTGGAAAACACTATCTCTTGGTATAATTTGGTTTTCCCTGCAAACAGAGTTTTAAGTGCCGAAGTCCCAGGCCTGCTAATGGCCAAAATCTGTTCAGGAATGAGAGCGCCCATGCGGCGGGCCTTACACGGCACATTTGTTGAGAGGCATTCATTGGGAAGGCTTAGTCAGGCAGTGAGATCCTGAGAGACGGGTCGTAGCTGACATGAGCTCTTTCTGTCCCTCCTGAGAGGAAGAGATGCATTTAAAGGGCTTTACTCGCAGGGCGATCCTCTTCAATCCTGCAGCAATGGCTGCCATGAAACTGATGGGTGGGGCGTCTGGCCTTTTCATGTGGGAAAAATGTCATTTGGACACAATGAAGCCATTTGGTAATCAATACTGTTCGAATGCAAACGTAGGCATAAGTGAATGCTTACATGGACCAAAAAATGACAATGACCAGGCATTTAGCTTCATATTCATACTTTATAAGTCACAGTATGGCAGGATCGGTGTTGTGACTCTCAAACATTCAGTGACATGTGCCCTTCTGCTGAACTTTACCGTTATCTTTTCTCCAGAAGCAGATTGAGCCTAGCCATTGTGATATCTACTGTATCAAAGTACAAGTCCAGTCAAAAATGAGTACAAAATGATAAGCATACTAACTATTTATTGAACTCATTGACCTGTGTTTGAAGCGTTGTTTCCGTCTTGTTGTACAAATCAATAACAGGTTTTGTGTGACGTCCATGTTTTATACCTTTCTGAACAGGCCAGGGAAATACTCCTTTGCATCCCAGTAAGGGTCGTAGGGAAAATCTCAAGAGAAAAACAGCAGACGAACCGCCATGGAGACAAGAGACACACATGGTTTAAATACGCTGGGAATGAGCAGGTGATTGTTTTCTTCCTGTGTCCAATCAGGGACACACAGCAGACAATCACACTCACAGGAGAAAACACACCAGGGCAGGAATTGAAGCAAACCCAAGAACACAAGGGGCAGGAAAATACAAAATCAAACCGTAAATCAAACCCAAACATTACATTACATGATCTAGCCTCAGCGCGGTTGTCTCGCACTGAAGGACCCTCTTGTCAGGTGCTTCGTACAGGTGCTCTAGTGTTTCTCCCTCAGGCATTGGGCCCAGTGTGCCCAATGAACCTGCCTGAGGAGAGATGCAGGCGATAATGAGCAGTCTGATTGGCTGTAAGGGCCTGCAGCATACAGGGGAGTACAGTATGTTATTATGGAAAAGATATAGAGCAAAACCCTAGAGACCATAACTAAACACGCATTAGCTAACCTGATGAATGACGTGTGGTCGGTGGAGAGGATTTTGACCTGATAAGCCCCCACAATACACAAACCTTATGATTCACCGGAATTGGTTGGTTAGATGTTGAAAATATTTTTGTAACAGAAATCTTAGAGTGATTGTTTTTTTGAATAGTTAACAACTTCCATGTATGCTATAGGTTGAAGATCCTAAATCGATGATAGCATCAGAAATGCCACCTCTCCTTTTAATGTGCAGGTCTTTATTGCACTTTTTTGCGCTTACGTTAACATGTAGTTGTTACAAGACATTCATTGTGGCTATTTGGAATGGAATTTCTCTTCTTTAATACAGCATAGACAAACCTTGAGGTAGCTGGAGAGTCTCAAGGTCCACCTCTGCACAGCAAATGAACCAACTCCCTTCCTACTTTATGTGAGACACACACACATACACACACACACATACACACACACACACACACATGTGTTACGAATGTGTTACAAAGTGGTTTTATTAGCTTGTGTTTAGATGCAGCATTGTCTTGAGGAAAAATAGGAAAAGGGTGTGGTGTCAGACAGGAATTTTTCTAGGAAAACACTGTGGCACCTGTCATGTGTTGAACCGGAAAGCAGTCCCGTGCGTCAGAGGGCAGAGGCCACGAAGCGCTGGATTCTCTGGCATGTGTGTCAGGCAGTAAAAGGGGCATTCTAAGGCCTCTTTGTTTGCTTTCATCTCTGGAAAATGAGCACTGACATCTCTGACCTCCATGGACACATTGCTGTCTCTGGACTTCCCAACTGCTTCTCTCAGAGCTTCTTTATGTTGAGGTGGTCGCTTGGACCGTTCGGATTTGCTTTGACTGAAATACATTCAATCAAATCACTATCGAAATGAGACTTTTATTGCATTTTAGTCGCACTGTAATCCTTGTCGGAGAATTTACGAGCCTTTTACCTTGTTTTTGACTTCCAGTGGACACGTGCCAAGCATGTGCCTGCAGCGCCGAATAAGTGAATGTGCTTCACCCGCTTCTAGTTTCCAAAGCAAAGTCCCGTATGGTTCTGTTTGTCATCCATGTCCCAAGTGTTAAACATGAGCAGATATCCAGTCCAGCTGTGACTATGGGACTCTTTGTAGGGGCGGTGGGTCAGAAGACCTCACCGCTGGATGAGAAGGTGATACGAATAGATCCAAAGCTGGTTGAAAGCACAGCTGGAAATAGTCACAACTGTATATTGACAGGCGAATTGGTTGTTGAGGTCAGGTCGCCGCTGCAGGGCTCGAGTTACTGTTCTCCAAAAGTCACCTCAGGAAATGAGTTGACCTCCACTCGCCCCATGGGCTCTAGTCGGTTTATAAATTGTTTACACACAATAAATGTTGAAGTAAATGTTGAAATGTTAAACTAATCAAACTACATCTATTAGATTGAATGAAATTACCAACCCTTCATTTTGGGTTTACTGCAGGTCACATGTCTGTGAGGCCATGTGTTAGCTTGTCCGTAGCCGCAGCGCCGTTTTCCCCTTGATCGCTGATGCTTATGGGAGTTATTCAGGGTAGGATGACTACTACGGCCATTCAGGACAACGAGTGCAGTGATCCCGTTAGACGTGCTTTCTCAAAATCACAAACTGCATTCTTGTGCAGCGTGGGACCAATAAAAAAGACGGGGTTTAAGGTTACCATAAGACATGCAGAATTTTCCTTTTTTGTAACCCAAGAACACCTGTGGACTGACTGCGTATGGCTGTATTACTTGATTAATTTGCCACGGGAATTGATTCCAGGACCCCCCATTGTATGAGACAAGTCCCATAATCTATTGCTAAAGAAAAATGTGGTTAGACTGTAGAGTTAAAGGGGATGGGTCAAAGCGTTCGCCAAAAGGCGACAACAAGATTTATGATCGAAGAAGCTAAATCCATATTTTTTTAATAAAAATTTGCATGGAAAACAAAGTAGGTTGGTAACTTATTATTATTTATATATTGGAGCATTGATCTCACTGATTTTAACGTTACTGCGTTACAGATACTTGAACTTCCCTTCAACACTGTTGTGGTTGTGTGTGTGTGTGTTGTCAATGGTGGATATTTCATGACCTAAAGTGTATAAAGGTCTGTGAATGTCTCTATCCAAACACCACTCGTCTCCACTGGGGTGTGAGTGTTCCAAATCAAATTGGGTGTAATCTCTCAACGAATAAGAATATTGTTTTCTTTGGATGACTTTGACAGCGCTTGCATGACGAAGACCAGCCGTTGCGATGACATGATTCTGATGGGACAGATTGTGCATGTGGACGACTGAAACAAGTGTGATTGTACCACACAACCTTTCCCGCTGCAGCTTTGAGTCACTCCTCTGCTTACAGCTTCAACCCCGCCTCAGCATTTGTCTCTCCACGTGGCAGCGCCGGCGAGGGGTTGACTGGAGCGTGCTGGTGCTTTTGCTGTTATGTAACTGGCTTGGTCGGCTGGCTGATCACAGAGCTGTGAACGCCGGTCCCAGCCTGGACGGTCGGCTTTGTTTGTCTTTGACCTCTCGTTGAGAAGGCCCCGCCGCTTTATTTCCCGCTCTTTTATTTGCTTTTCTTTCTGTCACTACTCACCCTGCTGTATTGCTCATTTTTTAATTCAATGCTCTAATCCCATTTATGATAACTCTCTCATTCCCCCACCAGCTGTTTTCACAGCGTCTAGACACACCCGCCAAGTTGTGTTGTCTTCTCGTGCAGCAGGATGAGGCACACTCTCTGTTTGTGTGCTGAATCAGAACGGCTTTGTGTGTGTTACCAAAGCAGATTGTCTACCTGTGTCTACGCTCTGTGTCTGCACGAACAAGCACAAGGCTGTGTGTTTACAAAGAATTGTCTTAAATATGCATTATGCTAGCCAGCTCGGGTGATGACCTCCTCAGGCGGCTTCCTCCGATAGCGTGCTTTTGATTCCGCTTGTGCTGACTCCGGACTTTCAGAGGCCTATCCTGCCTGATCTTTGAAAAACTTTTTTTTTTTCACTTTCAGCCCACGACCAAAATTGCCGTCTCGTTGCTTTTTTCTTGGAAAGATAACATTCTTTTCTGCAAATTCCAGCCATTGATCAACTGATATGCAACTGCGGCGTAGACTGCACACATGCAAAATAAAACCAAACAAAACTGTGTTCTGCTGGAGTCCCGGAGCACTGTGTGAAGAACACGTGGCGATAATGGCGGTGTAGAGAGGAAGGCCCAGCTTAATGGGAAGTACCTCTGCAGCTCTCCCGCTCTCTGTTTGGTCAGCTGCAGAGAGGTCGTCATCGCCAGCACAAGTGGATCCAGCAGAGTGGGCGACCTCGACTGCTCCAGGCCACTTTCTCACAGTCCTGTTTAATGTTGCGCAAATGTCCCCCCCCCCCCTCTCCCCCTATTGTTTTCATTTCCAAATCAACTTTTATAACGGCCCCCGCAGAGGAGGTTTTTACTGCCTGCAGAGAGGTCACCAATCGGCGACGCATGATTATGAATTGTGATTATGATGAAGTATTTAATGGATGTTTTAATTAAGCAGATTTTGAAGCTGTTGGCATGACAGTGATATCTCCTTCCTTCAAAATGTGCTTCAGCATGGAGCTCTCTGTCCTAAAATCTTAAAATGTTTCTTTAGCATTTGTGTCCCTGAAACAACCACACTGCCATTTTATACTTGACTTTTCCATTCAAATACCTTGGCAGTAATTGCAAGCGGTTGCAATGCAATCGACTTGGGACCCCGCCTGTACTTTCACCTTTTTCCGCTCCCAAAGGTCAAAGGTCAAAGATTGAAAACTGTTATAAAATAAACTTTTCCTGATACTCTAAGCAGAAACCAATCTTGTTGCACAAGGATGTAGGAAATGTGTGTCCGGGATTGCCACCCATTAAACCTACTGGCTCATTAAAGAGTTTACTGGTGGGAAAACAACACAGTGAAATCCAAGTCATTTCCTGTATTCAAAGTGTTAATCCCTTTTTGAAACCTCTTTTGCTGATGTGGTTCACCTGCTTCTTCTTTCATAGGCTTGCCCATTGGCTTTCTCTTTGTTCCGTCTTAACGTTATGGAAACCCCCGCACGTTTAGATGCCTCGTTAATTTAGTCGACCGTACCCGAATCATTAAGTCGAACGTTTGGAAAACGCCGCGGCGGTGCCGAGGCAACGTGAGCCGAAGACGACTAAATGAGGAGAAGCGGGGCTTAAGATGGCGACCGCTCTACATCGCCTTCAGCAAGTGGTTTTTACTGATAAACAAGACAAGAAGGCCGTCTCTTGTAGCGCTTTGCCTCTGTATGAAAAGAAAACCCTGACTCCCCCCACACAGCGTCAAACCCAGAAGGGCTCTCTGGCCACACACGTCTCTGCCAAACATTTGAACCCTCTCCCTGTTGAAGGCCCGTGGGCTTTTGTCCCTGTGTGCGATCTGCCGCTCCACAGGGACTCAATAGGAAAAGGCCTCCCTGTCGTTTTAGGCTCAGATCTCAATAGAGGCCGTTTCTCCTGGAGCATGGAGGTCTTTCCATTGAAGCTGCAGCCGAGGAAACGCAGAGAAGCAGCGCAGCGAGCCGTTTCTTTATTTGGAAAGTGGGAGTCGGTAGTCGGAGGGGCGAGAGGACTGC
This sequence comes from Apeltes quadracus, assembly GCA_021346845.1. NCBI lineage: Eukaryota > Metazoa > Chordata > Actinopteri > Perciformes > Gasterosteidae > Apeltes > Apeltes quadracus. The sequence continues at coordinate 14,347,103 of CM037936.1, read as the reverse complement.
GAGGGAAGAGGGAGATACCCCTCCTCGTCTCTTATCTGGAATTCTCACGAGCTGAATCATTCCCGGCTTTGTGTGGGAATACATCTCACCTACAAGTTTTATCCATAAGAAAGTGGAGCTGGCTTTTCAGGATTTACGATTTGGGTTTGAGTTTTTTTTTCTTAAGCACATTATCCATCTAAACCAGTAATGACAGAGTTTTCGTAAGGGAAGGGAAGTACACATTTTAGTTAATATTCCTAGCTTTAACAGACATTTGATATGATCTGCCATATCCCTAAATGCACTGCAAACATTGCTGGACCATGCAGTGAGACGAGGCTGTAGTGCAAAGTAGCTTTCGTCTCACTGCAGTTGCATCCGATTGTGTGTTTCAGTGCAGTGTTGATGTTGCGATAAGGAGCCTTCTCTTGTGGGCGAGCTAAAACCAAGAATCCCTCCAGATCAAGGGGAAGTCCTACTGTAATGAAGGGCGTGGCTCTGGTGTTAGACCGAGCCCCAGTGCGGTTGTGGCGGATGGAAATCAAAAGGTTGATGTGGCACAAATCTCCATTACGCGCTGTTGCGATGGACCCGCCCTTTAAATTCCCTCGGAAGCGAAGCGAAGCCTTTTTATCAGATTTAAAAAAACTTGCGCTTTCATCTTTCTTGTTTGGACTTCTGGGGGACTAATTGGCTCTTTCCTCTCTGCTGAGTGTTTTGGGGTGGGCATGGCAGCAGTCCGGGGGTTAAGGGTTGGCACTGGCCGACGGGTAGATTACAGGTCAGGGTTGTTACCGCGGCTTCTGGAACATGGGGCCGCGGGCGTCACATGTGTTGGCACAGGGTGCGGGCACCTCAGATGTGGTCGGGCACATGTGGAAGCCCTCTGGGGTTTATCCGGCCCGGCCCAGTTCAGGGCTCCTGAGGGGGGAGAGAGGGCGGGCATTACAGCAGCCAAACATCCCAAACCTGTATTCAGACAAACAAACACAAGGGTGCTTTATTTGTATCTCCATTTGTGTGTGTACGTGCGTGTTTTCTCCCGCACTTTGGTTTTTGTGAGTATGTGAACCAAAAACGTGTTCTATTCATGATTAATAAATCTGTGGTTACTGGAGGGTTACAGATCTTTGCTTCTCAGGGAGCCCGACGAGAAAACATTTTTGGGGGGCATTTTCTGCTACACACCATTCTTTCATTCTGGTCCATTCTGAGACAAAGTCCATCTTTTATTCCTGAGATGCCCAATGACGCACATCTCGAGAGGACCTTGGGATTCAAGGGATTGGCAGCTCTATTTACAAGCTACGGTCAAGGGCGTTGCAAAGCCAACAATCCAGTCAGGGAGGCAAAGAGACGTCAAAACTGGCATCAACCGTTTCCATGCGTTCTCCAGCTGAAGGCCGTACATCGCTAGTCTTTCTTTCCGTGAGTCCCCCTCCACTGCACTTTTTTTCCTTCCATCACAAGTTGACCCTTGCAGGCCGTATCTTCAGTCATGAAGTGAAAACTCAGGGTTTCCCCGTCTGGGCGGCCGAGCTGCCTGCTCCTTGTTAAGCGCTCATTTTGCTCAACTCCATAGAGGGTATCTATTCCACGTGTGACACTGGCAGCCTAATGAGGCCTACTGTACGCTTTCATTGCTTGTTTCATCCTTGTTGGCTGATATAGAAAATCTATCAGACATCTTGACAGTAAGTAAATGAAACGATGGATTGATTGAAAAAAAATAACTGTGTTATTTTATGGATATGACTAACATTGGGTTGTCATGTTTTTTTTTATTCAAAACACAACGGACCTAGGGACTAACACAAGGAATTATTTGATAATATGGATTTGTTTCACTCCACGGCGTCATATTCAGAAAATGTCAAACAATTGTCAACCCCAGGGCATAAACTCAACACTAAAGCAACGTAGCGGCTAGGTCTCGAACTTTAGTAAGCGACATAGGGAGAATTCAGACAGAGGACACAACAGCTAGTTAAATTGTTGTAAGTAAGGAGGAGTGAAAACAAATTAGATCCTAAAAGTACCAAACCTGTCTGCCAATTTGGAGCTCCATGCCTGTGTGTAAATCGTAAAAAAGTAGTATAGTATGTGGACAGTGTAGAATTTAAGTGATGCTCTGACGTACTTCCATTATGTCCATATAATACAGTTATTGAATCTCGTTTAGCTCAGTATTAAGCTCAGTATTTTAGACTTCACGCTGAGAATCCATGCAAGCTGTGGAGGAGCAGCAGAGTTCGGTACATCAGGGGAACGTTCTCTCAGAAAAATGGAGGAAAAGAAATTCATTTTTGGGGAACGTTGTAATTCTGAGCTGCTTTGGCCTATTTGAGGTCTGTTAAATACAGACTGCGTCGGGCCTCGACGACCTAAAGGCGGATCAGGACTCCTACTTTGGGGTCTGAAATAACCGGTGCCCACTTTCTCAGTCATGCTCACATGATTTACCACCGTCAAGTCACTGACATTAATGCATGCATGTTCTGCTTAAAACCATATAATTCATCATAGTTTTTAGACAAAACGAACATCTGTTTCTTCGGACTGCTCCGCCAAGAAAAGACTTGGTGTTTATTTTCTTTTCTTCTCCTCCTTCTTTGAATGCCTCCCCCCAAAAATCACTGAGATTAAATCTAAAACCAACAGCAAGGAAGCAATCTGCCCTTTTTAAACAAAGACATTTTAGCCCAATAAGATTTGGAAGTGTGCTTGCAGTCAGTCTGCGTCACTCGTGATCCCGCACTTTTCTTCTTCTGACACAGAGAGTGCTGGTGGCTTGGAAACCCTGCCAACGAGCCGGGCTAAGCATCCGTGGCCGTGGTCCAACTTCAGAAGAGGTTTACGGAGCAGCTTTGCTTCTGTCACAGCAGTCAGCAACAGTAGATGGCACGTTGAGGCTGAGGTTTCAGCGGGTCGCAGCACTTTTATGGGCTTAGAGGAGATGGAAATGCCCACCATGCATCACTTGCAGAAAATAGTAGGATCCTGTTTCCATTTAAAATACACACTCGATACTTGTTCAGGGTGATTTGGGAAAAAATCACGTCTTTAAATGAAAAAATCTGCAGCTGAAGTACCTCATTCTCACCGCTTCCCTGATTTCACATACAACAATGTCTCCTGCGCACGCCGCAAAGGTCAGAGGTCAGATTCTGGAGGCTAACAGGCTTGACACTGAACGTGTGCATGTTTTTCTATATTCCGGGTCGGGGTCAGGGATGAGACGGATGAAAGCCAGAGTAAAAGTCAAAGTGAAGCAAGTGTTTGGTCTGGACCTCGTTGTGTGTGTGTTTTTGAGGATGTGCACTGGTGTCAGCGGACATCGCGCCAGAATGTGAGCCGCCGCCGGCCCCTCTGACCAGGTTTGACATGGCACCTCTCTCACCACGCTGGAATGTTTGAACAGAAACAATTGGTGAATATTTCCCCTCAACATACGATTGATCAAAGTTCAAACAGAGTTTTTACATGCGGGTAAATCCCAAGAAAAAAAGATCGCCCTTTGGGGCGAGATAGTATTAAGGAATGCATGATTTAATTATAATTACAAATTATTTTATCATAGTTGCAACAACACTTCTTTGAGCAAAGTACAGTATTATACTATGAATTAAGTACGTATTTTTACTTTTAAGTAAAAATTAAGTACGTACTTTTAGACTAGACAAATATTTTGGCAATATTTTTCAAATAATTTCCCGGTCACTTTAATTAGTAATTATGAAAATGTCACACAAATCACAAACTTTTGTTCTAAAACAAAAGTTTTAGAAAAAAAAGGATGAGGTGAATCTAGACATGGTTGTAAACATCAACAGTGTTTTGTTGCTCACATGCAACCTCAATGTTATTCTTCTTAAATTTAGAAAACTAATACTGATTTCCAATAAATGAAATACACATTTTTAGGCTCAGAATTAAAGTGAGCAACTTAAATGAACGGCCGCCACACAGAAACCCCGGAGTGTCTGCTGGTCGTCTGGCGGTAATGATACGGCTCCGGGAAGGGAATGCCCACAGCCAAGGAATAGTGCCAGACAACCCATTATTTGACGACATGACCCAAGTGGTGAAAGGGTTACATGACTAAACAACAGCCGTTGGTGTCGAGGTTGGCGAATAATGCCGGTGGTTTGTGTGTGTCCACAGGGCGTGGCTTTCTCCCTGGAGGAGCGTCTCCAGCTGGGGATCCACGGCCTGCTGCCCCCCTGCTTCAACAGCCAGGACGTCCAGCTGCAGCGGGTGCTCCACAACTACAACATGAAGAGGGATGAACTTGACAGGTGAGGCTTACACAAAAGTCAAATGTTGATGGATTCCACAGAGGGTTGCCCTGCGCACGCTGGGTGTCCCTACATCTGGAAGCCTTCAAAAGCACGAAAGGCCGACTATTCATCAGCCCTCGGAGATCTACATCCATCTCCCAACACTGTGTATCTTACTGAACAGATCTCTCTGCCCCCCCCCGCCTCCTCCATCTCCTCCACGTACTCCTTCACAAGTGTTTTTATAACCTCCACAGAGACCAAATGAAACCTTCAGCTCAGTTTTGCACGCATCATTAGTGCCTTAGAAGTGCTGCTAGCGTTATGTAATGAATCTGCCTCATGCTAACATATTCCAGCCCAGCCCCGGGCTCATTGAGCACTCACACCGGTCGGTTTTACTGTTTTGAATTCTTTGCAGATTGCTGAACATTAAATAGCTTCTTATTCCAGTATGCCGAGCTCACGCAGAGTCAACCGTTCCATCAGCCGTCGCTCCCAATGTCCAAGATAAGCCAGCCTTTTTGTGAGAAAAGATCTCAGGGTCAACAGTTACTCTGAACTTTTTAAAAGACTCCCTCATTTTCCACCGTGGCAACATCACAGCATCAACAGCCAGTCATTATGAGCTTGTGACTGGCGTTCCCATGAACTATCGATGTCAGTGTCGCTCCTTGTCGTTTGCGTTCCAGCGTCAGGCTGTGGTCCCGTGGATTAAGGGCTGCTATTTGTCTGCCATTGCTCAAGCCTGCTGTGTTTACTTGCAGGCTCTTCTCCCACACTGAATCCTTCTTTGGTGCTGACTGCTGGACGCTGTCAGTTATTTTCTCCGACCATAATGCGTTCTATTTTGATCAAATATCCAGATTTTTCTTTTTTTTTTAGTGGAATGAATCGTGTTATGGCAAAGAACAGACCGCTGCAAGCACATACGTTTATGATCAGAGATGATGGAAGGACTCGAGCACCTAATGTGACTGTCGTCCATTAGAGGAAATGAATAACTAGGCTTTGCCCACAGAAACAGGGGAGAATGTAAAATGCTAGAGCTGAGGGGAAGGCGTGTTAGAAAGCAGGCTTAAAGAAAATAAGCCCAACGATCACTCTGAAATATATTAAGACAGATTATGTCCCGGCTGCTTCAGTGGGTTTACTTTAAAGGAAACCCAGCGCACAGTAAGTCAGCACGGATGCTGCTTTATACAGCCGTGTGTACTGTAAATATTCCTGTTTCCTGGGTGCCGGCGGTGCCCACGCCTTCTATGGTTAAGAATGGAGACAAATCTTCCTTAATGATCTGCCCGCATAAGACCAAGCATTTGCACACCGCAGTTGAATGTTAGCGTTTGGTGTGGGGATTTAATCATAGTTGTGTTTGTTGAGTCAGCTAGATGAGATCACAGTTTGTGCCTTTTGTTTCTTAAAGGTACAATGTCTAATATCTACATGCTGTTACGCATTCTACACGCCCAAAACCAAAAGATTCATGTAAGAAACCATACTACTAATTAACAGCAACAAGACGTGAAATTAAACCAAATTGCTGTGAATCGAAGAACCAGTCACAATTCCACTGCTGTCTTATAATCTTGCGTATTATACGTTAGCCAGCTTCTCTTTTTCTACTGTGATACTAAACAGGCCTTAGCATTATTGGAAAGGCTACTGGACTAAAACCAAAAAGTTAGAAAGAAGGGGCGAGAGAGAGCAGGTCTTAGGGAAACAAACTCCATTCAGCATCCGCAACAACTAAGACAAGATAAATGCGCAAGAAACGCTGCACTTTCAGCGTGTTGGATAAACCCTGGGAACTTCTCAGGCGCTAAAGTGACTCACTATCGCCTCAAGAGGAACAAGTGGTATTGCAAGACAGAATAGGCCGGGCCTAGATCTTTAGCATGCTCATTTTAGGAGATATCCCTGCGACACAATACAAGGATGTCTTTGACCGGATGTCTGGACTATAACCTCTCCACTGTCTGTTGATAGTTTTAGTTAATTCTCTTACATTGTCTCATCCATAAGATAAGAAAATGATCCAAGTGGACCATGAAATGTTGATTTTAATATAATGTTAGAAAAATATAAAATTCTTAGAATTGGGAAGGGGTTTTGCGTTTTCTCTTCAGCCCAGTTGTTTGACATGTGGTTGAAAGTTCTGGAAAAAGATACTAAACATGAACAATTCAGAACAGGAACAAATCCAACTACAGACTGAATGTCATGCGAAACCCTTTCATGTGAGAAAATGCTCGTGGCAGAAGCTAATTCAGTTCACCAATATGAAAACAATGGTCCTCAAATGCGACTGTCACCTCCGTGTATGGTGCTGCTGCAGCGGCCTGACCTGTAGCAGGGTGTGCATGCTGCTTTTATCCCCTCAACAAGAGGCACCTTGTGCTCTCCACTTTATGGAAACTTCTCTGATTAGCAGAGCCCTTTCTTGCGTGCTCCACTTAATTTGTTTTATATGCTAACCGCCTGTTCCTGGGAAATCTACAGAACAAAGAGCCGGCGTAAGCTTTCTGAAGAGTTTCCGATCTTTTTATTCGCTTTTTTGGAACCTTTGGAATCGCTATTTTTGCTTGGGCTGGGTTTGCACACTTTTGGGTCCATCTAATGTAGATTGAAAATGGACATACTCTCATACTAAAAATGTTAACCGTTGCCTTTTTCTCAGACAAAATATGTTCTGGCGGTTTAAATCCTGCCTGGTACACCTCACACAATGCACAGGCATAGCCGTCTGACGTCTCACAATTAACAGGCTCTTTCTTACTCCTTGTCTCTCCCAGATATGTGTTTCTGATGGGGCTTCAGGACCGCAACGAGAAACTGTTTTACCGGGTGCTATCGTCGGACATCGAGAGGTTCATGCCCGTCATTTACACCCCCACTGTGGGCCTGGCCTGCCAGCAATATGGGCTGATATACAGAAGGCCGAGGTAAGACACACTCATAACATTGTCCAGTGCCGGCCCGAGCCTGTTGGGGGCCCTAAGCAGAATTTGATTTGGGGGCCCCCCTCCCACAAGATTATTGGCACAAATGACACGCTATAATGTTATAGCGAAAATTATAAACGAATACAGTGAGGTTATAATACAAAACTAGGGCTGCCTGCAGCACTGAACGGGCCTTTGCCTCCCCTTGCATGTCGGGGGGCAACGGTCAGCCAGACACGTGGTCAAAAAGTGAAAAGAGAAGAAAAAAAAGTCTGGTGCCAGGCAGGAATGGATCCCAGATCTCTGGTTCCCTAACCGGACACCTCATATCTGAGCTATGATTCACGCTTATCAATGCACGCTCGCGGTTCGCCGGCAGCTTGGGCCGGCTCGCGGCTCGCTGGCTGCTGAGGGCCCCCCGGTGGCCAGGGGGCCCTAAGCAGCCGCTTAGTTCGCTTATGCCTCGGGCCGGCCCTGACATTGTCTCACAAAAGAGCATTCTCAACACATTCTCTTATATCTCTTATATCACACAAAAGAACGCCGGTGAGGCTGTTTTCCATTTTTTTTTTGAAACACGTCTTCAACTAATTCGTTATTAAGTGTTTTATGATGTGAGTGCTTATGGTTTCTTTTTGTTGTGGCAGCCAGCATTGTCCTATTCTGCTGGCTGTGTGGTTTCAATGTTTTATTGCTTCTGACATTTCGCCAATCACGTCTCACTTGTTCCAATCTCAATGTTTGGAGATAAAGGATGTGAGGTAAACACACGCTTTCTCTAATAGTTTTTTATTGGCTGTTTTATACTGCCGTTGACGGTCTGCCTTCTCCTAACTTAACACTTTAACCCGCAATGCTAACTGCATAGAACACATGATCGAGATCTGCGAGAAATAGTGTTAGATGTGTTCAATAGCTACACAAAACACCAACATGCAGCTAATGGGGGTCGGACTAAAAGCACAATGCGCTGAAGATTAAGAGGTGTTTTTAATATGAAAATGACTGAGCTACCTTCGTATATTTGGTTGAGTCTGAATCCAATCGCAACCAAGTCTATCTGCTTTTAATGTCAGTGACTTGTTTACCACAGCCAACCACCTGATAAATCACACGTCAGATTTAGTTATAAAAGATACATGTTGACAGTCTATAAATTGTGTGGGGCATTATTCTGCTGGAGGATCTATAAAATTTCTAAAGTTTAAAAGCATATTTACTGAAACTACAGCAAATCGTCAAATGATTTGAAGTGTTACATTGACGCCAGAAGGTCAAAGCCTCTTAAAGCATGTGTACGTTAAGTTGGAAACGGCCTATGTGAACCACATTTGGAGGGTGCGGTAGGCCTTTCGGCTGCAGTTTGGTCAGACAGCTGTAAGCTGTAGAAATCTGTTTCTGGGCTCACCTTGAGCTGATCTGGCTCTGCTCTCGGTAGACCAGCCTTCGTTGGGTTCCTCCCCTCTTCTACTGTAAACACACTTTGTCTCACGCACACACCTTCCCACTGGCGTCAGTTTTCTTACGAATAGGTTCATCAAGTTCACGTCTTTCACTATCTGACAGCAACACACCCTGAGCAGCCACTAATCGATCTTTAGCTTTTGTTTGTTCTGGGCCTCCATCTGTTTGTCTTGGCAAATGCCTACAATGGGTGTATTTAAAATAACCCACATTTGGTTTTCCACCAGCTACCTGTGTCCCCATCGCTGCAGAACTATTTGGGAAATATTCCTAGCATGCTCCCCTTCCTCTCCCGCTGAGCTGACTGGAGGAGTCATTTTATCCACCGGCTCAAAGTCCCAGCGCAGCGAGCCAGGACCTGCTGCCAGAGGCCCACGCGTTGGAAGTTCCTCTAGGAAACGGGCATCAGGGGCCCACTTAGCAGAATGCACCGGGGACACAGCCGACCGTGTTTGACAGATGTTGGTTTCCAGCCAGGACAAGCTGAGACCTTGATACATATGAGTCTGCATATATTGCGTTTGTATATATATTTACTTGGTCCCCTTACTGTGCATCTACCTGCACATCACAAACTCCACCTGTATCGAATCGGCTGATTACTGTGTACAGATCACCCGAAAGGCCTTTATTGAAGTGATTGCCAGTAAATATGTTGCAGTTATCAGTGCCCTCCTCAGAATTATTTTAATCTTAATTTTGGGGTGCACCTAACTTTTCAATGGGCATAATTGTTGTATAATAAACCAAATATCTACATTTCCATTAGCCTCAGCTATAATTTGCACCTGGTGCCTGACCACAGATCAGTCTGTAATCCAGGCACAATGCTCAGGGAAATTTGCTCACAAGTATCTATGTATGTGTGTGTGTGTGTGTTGGTGTTGGTGTTGCAGACAGACCACCATAGCAGCAGATTAGGTCTCTACTCAGTGGCTTTGAGGTATAAAGAGTTTCTATGTGGCAGCAGCAGGGTCTCCTTGTCTTGCCTGACAGCTAATCTGCTTCTACAAGACTAAACACTGCAATTCCCGGCTCTGTGCGGAGGCCAGAGGTCAAGCCCAATTTAGTGTCAAAACAGGGCTGATGCATTGATCTTCGATGGGGCAAAGGCAGGAAGCGGAGCTGTAAAAAGGAACTCATTCACATCATCAGGGGATTAGCAGACATCCTTACTTTTATTGGTTTGTTAGCTCATAAGCGGACGCAGTGTCTAGCAGAGACGGTTGCTCAGTCTTCACCACACAGTGTTTTTTTCCCATAAATTGTGGGTTGTGTGCTTTGTTTGACAGCTGAAAGTGTCAGTTGTGATAAATGATAATGTTTTGTAGCGGCAGAATTCTGGCAAGTATTGCATGAGAGTAATTAGGTGCACTTCAACCATGTCTAGTGTCCCCGTGGCCTCTATGGTGCACTGCTATTGAGCGTCTAAATACACTTTGAATCGTCCCTTTTCAAAGTAACACTTGTTTGTTTAAGGAGCTCTCCTGGTAGGTGACACAAACCAATCCATCTTACTGATGGAGATGGTTGATGTTCAGTAGCCCATTAGTGGAATCCTCCTTAAAGGGGTTAAAGGTCAGCTACTCTACTCACTAAGTGATACAGATACGGTTAAGGTGAAGACCAGATGCTCTCTTTATCTTCTGCCATTTCTAGTCCATATTGGCCATGGGTATTATTGCTTGTACATTGTGAGAGCAAATATATACACCAACTTGATATAATATAGTACAGCGTCTGTAATTAAAAATGTACGGGATTAGCTAACTTTAAACATAAATATACATTGTTTTAGCTTTAAAGTGAAACCCCTGTAGTATTTATATTGTATATACCAAGCTGTATCTGTGTGAGGGTAGTAATAAGGTGTGAGATAAAGAGCTATTTCATTCATTATTCACTCAACAAAAGATGCACTGCAACATGTTTCTTATGATAAGTGGACTGTACTTGTACAGCGCTGTTCTAGTCTTCCAACCACATAAAGCGCTTTAACACATGATGTCATCCTTCACCCATTCACACACTGATGACAGTAGCTACCATACCCAGTGCCACACGCCCATCAGTAACTAGCATTCATATCATTCACACACCGTAGTTACAGCTGCAGGAGCAATGGTGGGGTTAAGCGCCTTGCCCAAGGACGCACTAGTATGGTTATCCTGGGATCAAACCACCGGTCCTCTAATTTGCAGGAAGGCACCCACAGTTGCCCTTGCGGGTGAGTGGAGAAGGTTAAGAAGGACGTTATAAAGGCCTGATGAGAGGCATCAGCCTAAGCTTCCTGGGCCACCTCTGAAGTGGCACGTGCCCGATGATGAAGTGTTCCGGCTTTGCAGATTAGGGGGTTTTGAGGCTGTGATTCCATCCCGATCGGGCCCACACACAGGGTTGCGCTGTCAGAGAAACTATTTTCTTTGGATTGATGAGCGTCCAAGGTGAGTAGAAAATAGACTTCATCAGTAGAAGGTTATTGAACCAAAAGAAACAACAATCTATTCCACATAACACGATTCCAGAGGGGATTTCCTTCCTAACAATGACTGATTGCAGTAAATTCACTGGTGTAATTCATTATCGGCCTGAGGTTTACAATAAGAGAAGCTCAGAACGGGAGGAGAGAAAAGGTCTGGAATTAAACAGACCTCATAAGGAACGTGGCAAACATTTGGGATGAATTCCACCCTGCACTTAGCTTGAGTCCGAGGACGTTTTAGAGCCAGTGAAAGCAAAGAAACTTAATTTCACAGTAGACTGTGAGTAAAAGTTTCCCTGCAGTACACCTTGGCATAATTGGTTCAAATCCAGGGCGGCAGTTAACTATTCAAAAATGGAAAGTAATCAACGTGAAATGTTTTGTATACCTGTGTACACCAGTCAGACTACCTCTGGATCAACTGTCTTTAACCTGCAGCACCAGACGCTATCATTAGTCCGAAGCAATAACTTTGAGTATTGTGGTATGACTGGAAAGCAAGCTGGGTCGGTTTGGAACTTGTGTTGTTTTTTTTATGCAAGTTGACAAGATATCGCCTCGGACATTTTCAGGCAAACCTTCATGAAATGAAAACCCACTGAACTGCTCAAAGTGGCAAGATGCAAACACCCTGACCAGACGATGCAGCGATGGCCAAATGTCAACCACCCTGTAGACACACCCTGAAACAAACCGTGATTTGGTATTTTACTCCAAATGGGACCATCATTTACTAAATGAACTTTGCGCGGTATTGAAGAGCAGTTGAAACTAGCAATTGAGACCTTAAATACCATACTGAGGGAATAAATGTCAAGTTAGTCAAGTGACTGACCAATAAGTCATTTTCTCAAAAATAATCGAATAATAGAAAGAAAGTAGAATTTACTTCAGCATTGGCTTCACTTTTCGGGCCTAGAGGTTGCCGGCTGACTGCAACACAGGAAATAAGTTAAAGCCTATTGAAATAATCATACAATGTTGGATCCAAAATGTAATGTAATGAGATATTTTGGAGGTTGCTCCTCAAGGATCTTTTTTTCTTTAAATAATACGGGGATTTCAGTGTGACTTCTCTAGCGCTGCTATATAATAGAAGACTCTTGCCCGACCAACGACAAAATTAAAGAGCACAGTTGTGTTTGGCTGCTGTCCCCACACCATCACCACCGGTCACTGAAGGGAGAATAGCTGTCGAGTTAAATACGATGCCTCATGGAATAACCGTGATGAACTGTGAGGTTTGAAAACGTTGGCCACTTTGTACATACAAGCTCTGTGACTTTTAACAATGTTATTTTTGCTTTACATCCGCTTCTCCCGGGCCCCTTTAAACCCTCACACAGAGTTAGAATTGAAATACTAAATCATGTCTTTATCACACCTGTCAGGGCTGTAATGTGTGATTGTTGCTCGCGTGCCAAAGGCATGAGCTTGTGTAGGAGGGTTTCCAGCCCCTTAGCAGAGTCTCTTCGCGTTGCTGCTGTCATTCCTACGGCCAGAAGGGTACGAGTGAAGTAGCGCAGTGCATGTATGTCATGGGAATCTGTATCCATGCCCGGTAAATACTGTCAGAGGTGGGATCTTGAACACGTCTAGACAGATTTGCTGGTGGATATTTCCACCCATGTCATTGTCATTGCCATTATTGGCATGATTTAAATCCCCTGCTGCACACAGATACAGAGCAGCGGTGCAGCTGAACTGCTTCACAGAGTAGATCCAACTGCGAAAAACCAACCAGAGCGTTGTTCCCTTAAACTCAAGCGTTAGAGCTGGAGGACGTAGTGGGAAATGGGCAAAAAGCTCACTGCTCCATCTTTTTACATTTATGAACCACTCACACTCAGTAGTTTTGATTCCAACTTTGTTTCCCTTGGGATTGAGTGGAAACTCCGTAACCAACACTTCCCAGAGTCACAGTCCAACACAGTGGAGTCGGGTGTAAAGCTGACATTATGGCCTAATAGAAAAGATGTGTGATGGCGGTCAGTGTACGTTTTTTTTTTTTTTTACCGTGTGGATTATTTGAGATGATGGAATTTGACAGTTTCTTGTCACTGAGCAAAACTAACCATCACATTTCCTACCAAGTGTCGATAACTCCAGGTTCCTCCACAGTTGTAGCCATGCAGGGAGGCTTCACACACATTACATCAACTTCTGGAACATTTTGTGCCCTTCCAAAGCCATAGCAATTTTTGATGTGACTGAACTCTAACCACCGGGTTGTGAGCATCATAATGCAAGCAATGAAATCACATTATGTGTGGACGTATTTATTCAGTTCTCTTTGGAAAAACATCAGTGAGACCTTTCTCCTAACCTGGTTTCAAAAACAAAAGTTGAAGGAATGGGTTTTCCTTACCTTGTAACAAAATAATCCCTTTCAATCAGCACTGATGACCCATTAGAAGTGTTAGTGCTGTAAAGACATTGCAACGAGTTGCGACATTGTGAGCAGCGACCAAGAGGAAGCTACAGAACAAACGCAGAGTGAATCTGGGCCGCTGGCTAACGGCAGTCAGGGGGCGTGTCCTTCTGCTATCATTGGAAATGTGTTTTCAAACGCTAACCAACAAATCCAAACCATTCTGCCTTTCGAGTTAGGAAATGAATGGTTTTCGAAATGAGCAAGTAAATGTGGCGATGTAAAGGTAATTTAACTAGAGTTTAACGATATTCATTATCATGGTTAAAATTGGCCCTTTTAAATCGAGAAGTCCACTTCTGTTCAGTTTGTCACCCATTGAAATGTTATTTGTGCATTTCAATTAACAAATTAAAAAGTTAAAGTTACTTCCCTCCTCTGTCACATCTGTCACATCAATCTACTGTGTGATCATTATTCTTTGTAGTGACTTACGTTAAAATGTGATTACACCGTTATTATTATTTCATTTCATAACACTTATACATTTGGTCATACATTTGGTTGAATTAGCCACATTCATTCATTTATTTTGCACTCATAATCTATAATCTAACCATTTTTAATCCTACCATCTTTCATAAAGAGAAGTGTGTTAATGGGCAAAAGCCCCAGAGGCGACATTTAGCCGTCATTGATGTAATGCTAACACATAGATCAAAGTGAATGGTCGGGATGCCAGGGGAGCGGTCAAGTCTCACGTAACAAAAACGGATCAAAGGGATTCAAAAGGAAGAGTCCCCCGGGGTCGCATCCCATTCCTGTGGAAAGGTCAAAGGTCGGAGAGAGTCAGTCTACATCACACCCCAAACCAACCATCTCAAAGGGAGATCATCAATGACATCATGATTCATTAAAGGCCTTGTCACTGACAGCACGCAAACTCTGTGGAATTAGGAGACAAACTCTTAAGCATTCCCAAAAAGACTGAGACTATGACATTTTCAATTATATTAAGTGTGGACGGTGCATCATACATGGGGAAATGTAAATGCCATCAAACAGTAGGATGGTTTCAGAGAACTTAAAGCAACTTAAAATTCAGGGTGTTCTGTCAAAGCTATTTACATTAATATATGTAAAATATTATTACAATTAATTTGCCGGGATCGAAGAGGCTTCTGCAAGACACTTTTTTGTATTGCCTGAATGTTTAACATTCTAATTAGCTAACAGGGATTACTATAATGCAGACTGATCAAAGTACGCAGTAGATTTGCTGGAGAGTTTTAACATGATCGACACTGAGAAATAAGACCTAGAAATGTGCATTTGACAAACCAGTGTGATACACGGGCCAATTTGATGTATTGCGTATTTACGAAGCCTATTTACAAAGCCTACAGAATTCTAAATGTAATACCAATATTATATTCCACTACTTTTGAAACTAAAAAAAGGGGTCCAATACAGCAGATAAATGTTAAAGAACAGACTGTGATAAAAATGGAAAACACTAAATTTTATTTTTGATGTATTGTGTTATTGGTTTTAATGGTCAAAACAGTATCCTTTATCCCAAAACCTATTGCTCACAGTAAAGTAAATTCCGCAGCCCCCTTGAGCGCAGATACATACCTTCGAGTTTTCCGTTTATACATTCGGGCCAAATGCATGACAGGTCTACAACGGTTCACAGTCAAAAATGAGCTGAGAGCAGATAAAGCTGTCAAAACAAAACAAAAAAGACGACTTTTAGAGCTTTCTTACCACATCTATTAACTACAGTGGGACGTTTGTCTAAAAAGAAGCGCGCTCTTATGAGATACTGTGGAGGCCTCATACCGTTCTTAGAATGATGGTACTTTCTAAGTCCAGATATCGAAAGCGGGGGCGTTTGTTATTCATGTGCGATTCAGTCAGAGAGGAGGGACCCATGTCAACATGAAGCTGGCCGAGATTAAGACCTGAGTTTCAGCGGTCTGGTGGGCTACGATTGAAAGACGTCATGCCTCCATACGAATGTAGTTTCTGAAAGCAGCCATGCCTGCTCATATCTCCATTTATGTTTTTGTTCAGATAAAATGATAGAAATAAGCTGTAGAGGTTATGGTACAAATATAAAATGGCCCTTTTATCTAAAAAAAACCACGATATTTCCAATGTTTAAAAGTCTTTCTTGAAACCCAAAACATGATCCTTCACTTAAACTAACCAACTACCACATGCATCTCATGCTAGTTCAACAAGACCAAATATTATTCCACGTTCCACAACAAATTATCCTTAGAAATCTGAAGACCGGTTGGACCATTTTGCAACAAAACCAAACTGTTGTGGGAGCCCAAATTGGACAGTAAAGGACAGCTGTATTGATATTGCATTGTAAAATACGAGGGTTTTGGCCTCTCGGCTATAAGGCCTGTAGAATTGGAAACCCTCAAAGCATTTCTCCATCTGTTCTTCAGTGGACACCAGCGGCTCGCCTGCCACCAACCCAGACGTGCCTGGAATTTAATACACATTTTTCTGTGAGCGTAAATGAGAAATCAATGAGCCATATATTATTTTTATCCACACAGTTCTCATTGTGTCTCTGATCGTCTGTGATGCATGAAAGGGCAGCTCAAGCTTCATAAGGTTAGTCTTGTATATGCATTATGCAACCAGTCCTCATATACAGATGCACAGTTTTTGGCAGAAGCAAAACCCAATTGCTTTTGAAGGTGCCTTTGCAACCCACACACAACCTCATTGCCATCGGAAAACCTGGTTGCTAGGCGAACTGGAACTAATAGCCAGCAGGGTTCATCAGGTCTGGGCCTCTGATGCCTTTAGCAGGGCCGTTTGCCTGGAATGGTCTTCTGCCGTTTCTCGCCCCTCGCGGAACCCAGGAGAAGCTTTATTTTCACAGCCCTTGTCTGGACACTCGGCTGTCTCTCCTTCGGCCGCACAGCACTGTAGACGACAGCTTTTTGAAACCCCAGAACCTCATGCTGTCTGGTTGCTATTTCCGTCACCTGTGTAAAAGCCTTTTTGTGTTGTGCCTCAGTGTGTAGCCCGAAGTGATGAAAGGCCGATCTGATTGGCTAAGCTGTGCTCATTTTGGCCCGCAAATTCTTTGCGAGTTTCTCCCCTCCTCCTAGACTGGAACAGCTTATGGAGGGAAGATTAGTTGCTCTGTGGAAGCCCAGTGGGCTGCAGTGGAATGAAATCTGGGGGTGTGTGGGGGGGGGTTATGGTTTTCCGAGGCCGGTGACTGGTTCTTGATTGTGATTCCAGTAACGTGTTGAATACTTTGGAGTCAGAGCGTGCCATGTCGGGCGGGAGGCAGAGGAAGAAGAAGAGTATACATTGTCCTCCGAGAGGCGCGCTGGATGCAGAGAGGAAAGTGAAGGGCTGGAAAGAGAACTCCCGCTCGTCACGTTTCATTTCCATGTGATGAGAGCTGTGTGTTGAACGAAAATGGGTACAGTTGCGTCTCGCTGCTTAAATACCACCTAGTAGAAAAATCTCCCTCGGCCATCCAACGAGAGATTAAACAAACACAGAGACAGGTTTCTTTATTTTTGTGTTAACAGAGCTTTTTTCCCCCTTTTCCCTGAGGTCTGTTGCATATTTAGTCTCTTTGACGATCATCTTTTCCATTGGATTGATCCATTTTTAAAATGGGCCTTTGCGTTCACCTCAGCTCAAGCTGCACCATGAACATGGTTATTATTTGGCGCTGGCCGACCGCAGGTTCCCACTGAGCCTTCTTCCTCTCAACTATGGGTTTAGTCAGATGCCTGGCTGCTTGGTGCGCTGCAGCATTAGTGGGCTGCAGCTTCACTCCTTTGGCTTCACCGACTTCATTTTCTTGGGAATTGTCCGTATAAACAACATCATTGGTATGTTGGTGTGGTAACGCTAAGTAAAAAGAAAAATGCATTTACTCTGCTGAAATCTGGATATGTGGAGGTAATTTACAGTTTGTGCTCAAACTGAAGAGGTGTCTCACTTTATAGTGATGACTCATGTGATCACCAAAAAGGCAAGATTATCTCTTTTTACGATAATGCTTGAAAGGAAAAACAATTTTCCCTTTTCGTGGAAAGCCATTAACTTATTAAATTCCACTCAAGGAAGGACGCAAGAAAGTTGAAACCAGCACTCTCATTGCTTAAGTATTGTGCTGTCAGTCCTTTTCTGCAGCGTGTGGTCGGATACCACATCCAGTCGTAGAAATGCTTCTGTCTCCTTTTGAGTGTCCAATATGTCTGAGTGTGTTTGCCGGGCGGTTTAATTTGATGCTGTGTTGGTCCTCAGAGGATTCTTCACTCACCTGATATGATGACAGACAGATGTGTGTCGGACTGTAATGGACGATTGACATTCCTTACAGATTAAAACATGGAGTCAAACACAAGATACTGTTTAAGGAACGAGTTAAGATATTATTATGTGTGCAATTTCTTACTACACGCCATAAAGAACGATGAGTTTTGGGGTGTGTCTGCCATAGTGCTGTCCACTCTGAGTTGTATGTTGATGTTTTAATCTAACAACTTTACCCTTTCACTGTTTTTATTCATTTTTGAATTTAGGGAATGTACAGCCGACCCGTGAAGAGTAACAAGTAGTAAATCAAAACTAGACGTTTTATATATTTTACATTTTTTGTTTCTTTCAATTGACCACAGTTCAGTTGACTTGGGTTATGTAAATACACAGTAGAATGTGACAGTATTATGTTTACACTGCTATCTTCTGTCCATGCTCTAACCCCATGAGTTGAACCTCCGGTGGCGAGTTGATTATTACCTAATGTGTTTTTCATGGCAACTGCATGGCTTTGTTTCAGAGAAATTTGTCTGAAATTCCAATCCTTCTTAACATGATTTCTCATACATCCCATCCTGTGGTCTGGCAGAGGGATCCTGTGTGTTCACTTGGGAGTGATGCTCCTGTTTGAACTGGTTTTGAAAGGCCATGTGTCTCCACGAGGGAGTTCCCACACTGTATAGATGGGTTTCTTTTTACAGCCAAGAAGCTGCTTTCAAATACCGTGAGTTCATCACCGTGCTGGAAGCCACAGGGCTTTTCTATTTCAGTTTTTGTTGAGGACCTCATAATGTGGCATGTTGTTGCTAATTGAGTGTGCAGCTAAATGTTTCGCACTATCTCTACATCTGCTCAGCGTCACATTGCTTACATAACGTAAGGCGCTGTGTCCAGATGTCCGGGTAAATCAGAAGGTAACACTGGAGTTTGACTTCTTATATGATGTACCCATTTGACGTGTGTGTTGGCTACCAAAGCTGCAACGTAACGCTTTTAATGCACAATAACTGCATTTTAGGTCCACAAACTGTAGTTACGGGTCTCAGGTAGATGTTGTTCCATGACAAGACCATCCTGGTTTATTTTTTTAGTTTATAGCTAGGAAAGACATTTTTATCAGGGACAGATTCATTGGTTGGAGACATCTCTTAGAGCAGTGGTTTTCAAATTGTTTCTGTCACCACCCCAAAAAATTCTACACTACGTTGACTTTGATTGAAATAAAATCTTGTGACTCCATCTATGTTTTTTTCAAATGGAAATCAACATGAATCAGACCAGCTCCATCAGACAATTTGTATTTGTATTGTTCTTACAACAAAAAGTTCTATCTATGCAAAGAATAACCAATATTTGGCAGAAAATAGATTATTGGGGCTGTAATTAACCCCGTTTTTTACTGAACATATTTTCAAGATAATAACAATATAGTGCAACCTGTGAAAAACCAAACAAGTTGAAATATAATATACCAAATAAGTTGAGTTTTACACTGCATAACTTTTCAAAACAACAATAATGTGCAACCTGTGCCACATGAAATAGTGCAGGTATGAGCCATCCCATAGTGCTAAAATATGTTTTATCAGTACTAGTAGCTGCCTTTAACTAGAAATCTTGCATCTGTATTTTGTTTAAAGAGAGAGGCAACAGCAGTCTATGCACTTTTGTAATAAGCAAAGTTTTTTTAAAATAAAATAATTCTAGATTTCACCATGCATAATGCATTACACCACTGCGACCCACAAAAAAGGATCTCGCCCCACAGTTTGAGAAACTGACTTTGACCTCTCGCGCTATTTCTACCGCCATTTCTTCCTCCATTTCTATCGCCATTTCTCAATGATTTGTGTCCTCTGTGTCAGTCGAACCGCATGTGGCTTCACTATCTGAAGGTGTCCGGCGCAGTGGAGATCAACGTTATGCGTTGGGGGTGAAAAATGGTGATTGGCAGTGTTTTGTGTGGACACAGGTCAACCCTCGGAAGCTGTCTTCCTCCTTGGGTTCACGGTGTGTTTTGGGGTCACGGTGTGGAAAGCAGCTTGTCCTTTCCACCCTCCCTGTGTGTGTTTTGTGTTGGCCTGCAGGTCAGCGAAGCTTCTGTTTCAGGCCATCGGGTTGTTTTCTTTTCCCTCTCTGTTCTCGCCACGCTCTCTTAGTGGAAGAGACAGACACAGCAGCTCAATGCTTTGTGGACCTCCCCTCATCTAGAAAACAAGGCGCCCGCTATTCGTTGTGGTATTTCAGCAGCAGTGGCCTTACACACACAAATGTCAACTCTATAAGCATCAAAATGAGAAATATAGTACCGGTCAAACGTTTGGAATGAGAAAATGTGCCCCAACTTTTCACTGGTACTGTATTCATTCGAAAACTAGAGTCAAAATTAGAGAGAATTTACACTCATCTGCTGAGTTCAATTTAGTTTTTCACCTTTTTAAAAAAGTACTACTTCTGAGAGGAGTGTATAGATTAGCTTTTTCCTGCTCTTGGCTGTGTGTGTGTGTGTGTTTGGACCGCTACAAAGGCATGACCGCCGCTGGGTCAACGGTTGCGTTTTTGGGGGTTTGTATTGTTTTATTTCTTACACAGATATTCTAAGTATACATCATTATGTTATTTACAATACACACAATTGTTTTAATGATATTTCTAGGGAGGGTGGCAACCCTTAGATGGGGGGGGGTCCTGACCCCCCTGGGATTTACACCCTTGCTGTGGCGCCTACCTCAGGTCAGAATGGAATTTGACCAACGCTTTGGTTAACGACAAAATAAATGACATTTTACTCTGTCTTTAATCCTACTTATTCAACAAATTATAATATACTAAAAAGCCAAACAAAGATGAGCATTTTAGCACATAATGTAACTATTTAGACCCAAAACCCCATCTGTCTCCGGCCTCACGGAGCTGCCTGCGGGGATGTAGACCTTTTTTAACCACCATACAACCTGATGTTAAGTAGAAACGTGCAGTCCACCCTTCCTCTCAACTGGTTTTATGTGACAAATTGAGCGTCAGCATCAGTTCTGGCAGGCCAGGTAGTCAAGACGTTGCTAACGCTATTGGCCAACACACGGTCTCAAACAGCTGATCTGCTCCAGCTGAGCCGCATCAGCTGATCTGGATTAGCGCACCCGCTGGTCAAACCCCCCTTGTTAATGGCTACACTCGAACAGGGGCGCCCTGTTTAAAGCAGATTCAGCTTTCCTCATACCTGCTGCAGGTCGCTTCTCTGCCGCCCGCCACCTCCCCAGCTCCTCCTCGTCATGCATAACGTGGCGTTTGCTTCTATGTCATCGTTGACGCTCTGTTCATGTGGGGGAATAGCTCAGCTCACACAGTCCTAAAACGGTGTGAGCGTTCCCTAATGCCGCTGCTGTTCTCTGACTCCCTGCTATTTCATGGTGCTCATGAAAGGTCGGAGGACTCCCTGAACAGAGCCACACCGCCAAAGATTTAATTCTGACTCAATACTGGATGCAATCTATCTAATAAAAATGTTTCCTAAATCATTTTTATTGTCATGCGTGTTCTTGACTTAATGGACCTGACAGAACTGTATGTCCTTCTTTTCATCTCACTAGATTTTACTATGGCTTTTAGCATTTCTCCACTGTCTTCTTCTACAAGCATTGGCCTGAGATGGGTCTTCACTATGAGCGTAGTGAGGTGTTGCCAGATGGGTGTGTTGGGTAAGAAAGACCCCACGCATTCACATTATCTCTTCATCTGGGGATTATCCTGGAGAGAGGCATGCTCATTCCAGGGGGGGAGAGAGGGAGCAGAGGCGGGTTAGTGGGTGAGGGTGATACAAACACAAATTCATATTTGGGGAATCTCAAAGGTCAAAGCAAACTCGATTCAGAGGCTCTGGGCTTCTGGTCCCAGGTGCCAATGGTATTCAGTAAAGTTGTGGTCAGATGAAAGAAAGACCCAAAAAACACTTCTCACGACTTTCTATATCTCTTAAGCACAGCTCAAAGCTTGGAAATGTTGTTGGTTTGGAGTTCAAAGTCGGTGTGTTGCCATTACAGTGTTAACAACAGGTTAGTGACGTTTTGTCCTAAAAGTTGAGGCGTGAGAAAGACGGATCCAGACCAAAGGTCTCTTTCACTTCTCTCTTCCTTTTGCTAAACTGCGTTCATCCATTTTATTTTCTGCGTTTCAGGGGTCTGTTCATCACTATACACGACCATGGCCACATTTCTACACTACTCCAGAACTGGCCAGAGAAGGACATCCGGGTAAATTACACTACTCAAACAGTCGCGTGAAGTCTTAATTAATCCTGTCCATGTTGTCTCAGCACTGCAACATTACAAAGGCAATGGATGGAGGTCTCATTCTGTCGGACTTTATCGTTAAGGAGCCCAACAATATTTGTGTGCGTAATTGGAAATACTAGAAACTATGTATGAAAGCATGTGACCTCCCTTATCCTTGGATTTATATGTATTTAGCATACAGCTTGATTCTACATTTCTGTATACACAAATGGAAAAACCACAGAACACAACCAACACATATCAGTCATTTTTTTGGAGTGGAGAGTAGCAAAGAAATAGTAAAAACAGCAATAACATACTGTATGCTATAACATTTAATGATTTCTATGATATTGCATTGGGATAAGTGCAACCCAATGTTTTTACTGCCATCTCGCACCGGCCTTCACAACAACAAATGCAGTAAACTCATTGATCCACTAGGGGTCCGTTGGTGATTTTGACATTGGTCACTGTATTGGCCAATTTACCGGAAGCCTGAAATATGTCTTTTCATCTTTGGTATCAAGAAACTATTTGCTAAGTCACAATCAAGTCATATTCAGAATGACGAAACCAGTGGACATTCCTGGCATGTCAAATAAACCTGTGGCTGAGCCACCTGTTCAAAGCTGTCAACAGCAGGGCATATAGCTCAGCGCTTGATTGTCAGGGTGGTCTTATCGTAAAACTCACCTAATATAGCCAACTTTTAATATTCCCATAGCGCTAGGGCACACAGGAGCAGGGGTAGTCTGCTGAGTCACTATTGGGTGGGGGCTCTAATGGCATTAATTATTGTCAAGGAAAAACAAATGACCCTCATTGTTTGATCGTGGCACTAACCTGGCTTTAAAAAAACACTTTTGCCAGCCTTGTCTGCGTCACACAGATGGATAAAGGCAAACACTTGACAATAAGGAACATTTTAGATACAACTCCGCTGCTGGAGTGAAAGTGTAACACAACGTATTGATTTATGCTGTGGAATCCGCCTTACTTACTGCCAACTGAGTAACCAGACTAGTGAGTGGAAAGCCAGGTAGGTGCTCTGTAGGAAGGCCTGGCCTGCACTCAGGGGGAAACAATCATGCCGGGTAGCGGGCTGGACTTGTTGTAGTCAGAACGATTCATGAGGCAAGGTGGCGCAACTACTGCTTCTTTTATGTTCTCATAAAATAGTCTATAAATGTGAGGTAAACTCTATTTTGAACAGTGACCTACATGGAGCAGCCTCAGACAGAGATCCCTTAAAGCCTGTTGTTTGGCAGGCGGTGTGTGTGACGGACGGGGAGAGGATCCTGGGGCTGGGGGACCTCGGCTGCTGTGGCATGGGCATCCCTGTGGGCAAGCTGGCGCTCTACACAGCCTGCGGGGGGGTGCCACCCCAGCAGTGCCTGCCTGTCATGCTGGATGTGGGCACAGACAATGAGGTGAGAGACCGACTTCTTTATAGTACACCTATCAGAGGGACACAGTATTTATCCACGAACTGTACATTACATAAGTACGTAAGTAAGTAAGTATTTTCAATGCATCTACCTGTATTTTCATTCAGTTTGGAATAAATAACTAGTCTAGGACCGTTCCAGTTGCTCAGTGAGGCTGCAGTTAGCACACACTTTTATCTAAACCTGAGAATGTGAACATCCGAACATGCTGATAGCGAGTTTAATTCACAACATGTTCATATTGTAACTTAAACACATTAGTGTTCTCGCATAATTAGTGAGATTTAAAGTGGTTGGCAGGCAAATTGTGTCTTCACATAAGAGTTTTCCCGTCTTTATGCTGAGCTAAGCTACCCAGCTCCTCGCTGTAGCATCATGTGTAACTGTACAAACAAGAGATTGTGTAAACCCTGACTAGTGGACAAGTGCACTTCCCTAAACGTCCAACTCAACTAAAGTTAAGTAGATTTGGGGTGTTACCACCTCTAACGGAGTATTTTTAATGGGGTGCTGACTACCACATCTGTTATGACCTTTATTTTATTTATGTAAAACATGAAAATAAGACTGTGCCAGGAAAATGGTTTACCTCCCACACAGAGGCCAGAAATAAAGGCTGCGGAGCAGCTGGGGCTGGACTCAGGGGAGATCGCATCCATTTAAATTAAATATAACTCTAATCATCCATGTGGAGAAATTAGGTCACTAAAGCCTAAATAATAAAAGGTCAAATGTGCTTGGTTCCTTATTCTCATCTGCCCTGACCCTTAAACTCAAAATATTATTTATGAGTGCATTATAGTTGATGCCAGAAGGGAAATGTTATCCTCCTATCCTCAGTAGCCCTGATACCTTGCCTTAGAAACCAGCCAAGAAAAACAAACTAATCTCACATTCAACAACCAGGAAAAAGCTTTCATATAAAGTGAGGGAACCAGCTCGATTGATTGATGGCAGATGGAAGAACACCTCTCCCCTCTGGGTTATCCACCTCTACGGCACGGTCTCCTAAAAGATGATTAAAACTCTGGGCAGGGCAACATGTGCTTCCGCAGCTTTAGACAGACTAAGAATAACCTGTGTGACCATCGAAATATACAAAACCCTCGGCCAAGGGCGAGACAGCCTCAGATGCATGTGCTGGACACAGCGCAGCAAGTTTCAGATTCAACATACATCGATTTTGAAAGATGTATAATAAACAATAGAGCAAATTACCTTTCTTTTAAAAAAGTTAAATGTATTATATTATTTATTCCACTGGACATGATACTTACTCTTTAGAAAGAAGTGTATAGGGGTACTTTGTTTGTACAACAGTACAAACAAAGTACACTGTAAATGGACAGGGACAAACCTTGTCTCTAAGCACCTAAACAAACACACATGGTATGTGTATGCGTATGCAACTTTCAAAAAAATACCTAGATTTAGATTAGTTCTGCCTGACCACAGACGACTTTTAAATTTTTCTCTTATTCTTAAGAGATGACAGGCTAAATGAGTTGTAATGGGATCAAATGTGTGTCTGGGGGCAATACGAGGTAGTGGTAGCCCCAGCAATTTATTAAAATTACTGTTATTATGGGATTGTATTTGTCTCTGAGGAGAGGGAGAGAGAGACAGAGACAGAGAAACAGACAGCTGTACCTGGATCACCGTCTTACATAGAGTACGGACAGGAGTGAGCCCAGTTTTTACTGCATCACCCTTTTATCTGCCTGGACTAAAGTCACATTTCAAACACGTCTAACTACTTATCCTCCCTGATTAAAAGTCCAGTAGTCATCAGTTTGGAGCATTTTGCAAGTGAGAGTGGAGCTTCTGTGTGTCAGGCATGAGCTGTAAAGCCACACATGAAATGTAATCCCTGCGACACAAAGGACAGTTTAGCTAATCAACAGACAGAGAGACAATTCATGTCAATGAATTCAGCACAGATATTTTACCTTTTTAAATACAGTTTCTCTCCATAAACCGCATGGAATAACAAATCAAACTTCCCATGATGCATTCAATGAGCTCTTGCATCATCCTGTTAAATTGCCACCAAAAGCGCCCTCCCATATCAACCAGCTCTCTGCCGGATCCCATGAAAGGGATTTCGGAACTTGTCCAACTCTTTCTGTTACTGTCCATTAAAGGTTTGCCAGGAAACAAGTCGTCGACGTTGCATAAATCTTGCCTTTATATAAACGTGGCAACCCTTAACCCCGCCATGGAAAGGCGGCTGTCGCGCTCGTCTTAGTGGCTCCCTCTAATTATCCATCTCCAGAAGTAACGTTCGCCTGTCCCAATGAGGCTCGACGACGCTCTGCATCGGTTCACTGGTCGCCGGGGCCAAAAAAAGCAATTCGCAGATAGAAGTTCGGAGTCTATCCTCCACAATCTGTCCTATCTACAGCGTGGTGCATGTTTGGACACAGCCATGTTGTGCCAGGCAGGTGCAGCATGTCAACAATCTGAATGACTATGTGCCGATGCTGCCAAGCAAAGTCTCCAAGTAATCTATCACCACTTCGCCAGGTGACATTTAATTCTGCTTCATTCATCAGTCTAGCTCTCTTATATTCACTGTGTCGGTCTCGGTCTCTCACACGGCTTCCCGTCTAATAACTCTGCACCTTATTTTTTGACAGATAAAAGTAATATAGAGCAGGAAAGTTTTAATTTGGGAGCAAAGGTCAGAGCTGCGTCTGTTTGCTCCAATGTTACACATTTCCATTTATCTTATTTCTCCAGCAACCCATTTAACACACATTAATTCTCTCTACAATTTTTTAAATCATGTATTTCAAAAATGGTATGGATGAAACGTTAGATTTTGCTACACTTTCTCACTAAATGAATGTATAAATGAGGCAATTCTATCAGATTGGCTGTAGCTAAAATAGCTATTGGGATAGCAATCTTCTGGTTTATCCTCTAACTCCTCAAGTTTTATCCAGGAAAATATTTCCACACAGATATTCTTCGTTCCCAGATAATGATTACTGTGATGTAAATTAATAGTTTGTATTTTTTTTAAATGGTTCTATGACGTACTCATCCACATTCAGTGTATTATAGTAGATGACGGACGGCATGCTCAAAGATCGCAAAAACAAACTGTATATATTCATGAATATTTTGTCATCTTTATACCTGTGAAGAACAATGGCATTCCCATCAGTCTAAATGTATGGTATTAGCATGCTTACAGGCTGAAATAAATGAAAGAAAATAGTTTAAATGTCAAGACTGCACAGAAACTGAGAACAGTTCTAACAAGGCTTCTTTGGCTCTGGAAAGGAGCTTTTGATAGTATGAATAAATGCAAATTGCATCATTTAGAGTTATAGGGCCTTGAACATTGAACGTCTTTAACGCAAAGCATGTTTGAATTAGCCTTGTTGGTGTGGTAGGTCTAGTGTAGGTCCTTAGTGTTTGGGACTTGGCACACACTTGGCAGTTAGGGGATGTTTTCACTTCCCAATTTTATGGCATTCCGGCCCCCGGTTTGTCCAGGATGTTGTAATGATTTACGTGTGTATTTTGGTGCTAACTGTGGTGGAAATAGGAACAAAGCAATGAAATGTATGCTTACGATTTAATAAAGGAGTGGGCTTGCTGTTTATAATTTACTCGCATCACATAACAGACTGGCTCTGAGTCAAAGAAAGAGGAACTGTGTTGATTTTACAGATCAAAAACCTTTTCACAGGTTTTGGATTATCTAAAAATATGTGGCATTAGAAAAAGTAAGTTTTTAAACAGCTTCCTCTCTGCTCGAGGCAAACACACCCAAATCACTCACCAAAGTTAGCTGTCGGGTTGCATTGTGGGTAAAGTGGGTGCACAGTCTTGTGAATGCATCATTCGAATTGTTGTTAATCCAACAATGTCATGGGAGTACTCTTAAGATATGTGGAGCTTCCTACTGGCATACGTATTTACATGCTGCAGCTTTGGAGACAAACAGTTGCTGTTGAGAACATTAAAAACAGAAAAAAGGATCATCTTTCATTTCTGTTCTCTTGAAGTCTTCCCTTTATTTTCAGGTAGTTACCGCCCCTCTACCATTCTCTCCTCTACCTCTATGGACTTTTGCAGGTGCTGCTGAAGGACCCTCTCTACATTGGGCTGAGACATAAGCGGGTGCGAGGACAGGCCTACGATGACCTTCTGGATGAATTCATGACGGCGGTCTCAGACAGGTATGATGATGTTGGCCTCATGCAGAAAGAGAGCATGTCCAGCAGCTCAGCATACTCGGCGCACGCCAGCATTCAGTCGCACATGATTCGGTTTTTACATTCTTGCCACTGGGTTTTTGTTGCTTAGCAACGTCAATAAAAACCTTGTATGCTGGCTAAAAGGCCGAATGAGCTTATTGAAAAGGTATCACCATCAGTGCTTTCACCTTCAGTGGCACCATCTTCTTCAGCACAGCTAACTGACTATTCAGATAACTATTTACAGTTGCGCTCGACCCTTGATTGATTTATACTTTTACCGGCGCAACGTAACGTATTTTGAAACTACCTGTAATGATTTGTCTTGTCATTCCACACAAACTCTTTTTCAGTTATTTCTTCTTGTTTATTAGAAGTAAAATGCGAGGTTATTCTAATAAGCAAAGCCTTCAGGAATCTGTGTGTTGACTCCAGTGGAGGCAGCTCATGAAACGCATCTCACCACGTCTTTAAGTACTGAGGGAACGTAGGTCACATCGAGGGGTTAACTTGGTCTTGTTTGACTTGGAGGCAGAGAGAGACTGAAGTCTTAAACGCTTTGTGTTGTCATTCATTTGGATTTCACACACTCATCATATCTTTATTTTGCTGAGGTGTTTATACGCAGTCATATGAGACTCGTGTATAGTTTGCGGTTCGCATCCATGCCGACACATCTACGCACACACACACACACACACACACACACACATGGGCACACACAAGAGTCCACTAGAAGAAGGCTGGGGCCCCTTGAGGTGGCAACAGGAAGCCAGGACTCTAATAACCGGGTGGCTTCTCAAATACAGGGAACAGCGAGGCATTTTCCCGAAAGGAGCCGGATTGGTGGAAAATCAGTAATTATGGGCTCAGAGATTGAACGAATGATTACAGCTCGGCCCTCTTTTAAGTAATATTTCTATTTAGTTTTCTAACAAAGTAAATGTGAACTGAAATACTCCAGAATGACACATCATCAGTAAACAGCATAAGTAGGGAGGGGAAAGGGGGCTAAAGTTCTCCATTGACTGCTCCTGTTGAATAATCAGGTGTTTACTCATGCTCTTGTCTTCAGGCTAAAGCTATTAAATTATTATCCCTTAATCTCATTACTCCCAGAAACGCCCACAACACAAGGCTCAGCAAAACAGTTTAAAGTCTGTATTTTTTGTGAAGAAAATACTAATCTTTTTCATCATCTTTAAGCCCTCTTGTGTTTTGTTTGTCAGAACCCCGCTGGGTAAAGCTGAGGAGATGAAACTGGAAGGATGGGCTTTTAGTTACAAGGCAGTAACACGCTAGCTTTATTTATACTAAATGTAGCTATCACATCTGGAACTGCTGTGGTCAGTGTGAGGTTTCCGGGTGACACACAGAAGTCACTTCACCCGCAAAACCACAACGTAACTAGGATTATTATTTATCTTTTTAGAAAATAAAATACTATACTTTGTCAGAATCATCTTCAGAGGTGTTGGTTGGGAAATGTTCAGTAAGCAGCGAGCAGAATCTACAAAAACACCTTCAAGCATTTTAATTCCGTGGCACAGAAAAGAAAAAAGCACATGGAGGAAATGCTCTGATGGATGGAGGAGAGGAGCACGAGAGGAGAGGAGAGGAGAAAGAATGCAGAATGCGTCTTTGTCTTCAATAAAGGGATTTGATAAATAACGTGTGCTGAGAGATGCTAGCTGAGAGGAGAGTGAGAGAGGTTTTTAATAAGCCTTCGCCATGAAGCCCTGTAGGGACGGCAGTAACAGACAGCCTGTGTGTGTGTGTGTGTGTGTGTGTGTGTGTGTGTGTGTGTGTGTGTATATATATATATATATATACGTGCACACACGTTGGACAGCTGTGTTTGGACAGGGCAGCCTTGTGTTTGACCTTCTTTGCAGAGAGCCTCCCCGCCCACAAGTTCATATAACTTCCACCTACTTCCTGATAGCCGGGGAGTCAGACACCATCACGTCTCAGGTGAAGTCGCATCGTGTTTCCTGGCGGAGCTGTGTCACAGTGCGTCTTATGATATTTCTCATAATGTCAGAGAGTAATAATTAGATCCCAAGCAGGTATTCTCAATACAATCTAGTGGTTTTGCAGTAAGCTTTAAGACACCTTGAAAGTGCTCCGTCTGAAAGCAGTTTTTCTTTCATGCTTTGACCCGTATTATTGCGACACGTCATAAATCTCAGCAGCGAATACGTTTCAAGCACAAAGGAGCTCTGTTTTGTTCTGCCAGCATTTTGCAAATAGCTTAAGCAGTCCATCGGCGGGAGACGTTTAGCCTCTCGTCTGAGGTGTCTTGTCTGCCCGTCTGGTTGTTTTCTGATTCCAGATGTCTGCAGCGGGAAAATCCAATAAGTCAAAACCACTGCCTTCATCTACTGTAGTTTGTGCAACGCGAATTAATGCTAAATATTCATTCAAAGACCCCGAATGTCCCTCCCTCTGCTCAAATGGGATAGAGGCAAACCAACAAGGTGCCGATGATGCTGTTGGTATTCCTGCAAAACAAAATATGACGTGTGCTTACTCACGCTCGTGCGGATCCATTTCCACCAGTAATATAATGACATGTATGGGTCAAACAATCTGTAGTTCCTTATTGCGCCGCATTCTAAACCCTTTGATTGGTTTTAAATCCTTCTTGCGTCTGTGCAACGCTAAAGTATTGTGTTTCACCTGAGACTGCAGAGCTTCAACCTGCTACAGAGGATTTGTTGGTTGCTTTATCTCAAACAAACTATATGTCCAATTTGTTAGCAGACAGTTATTAACGTATTGAGAGTTATTATTGGTTATGGTCGACCTGGTGAAAGTTAAAAGTCCGATATTTACCCTACTAAACTATGTGCTGAATGCTTCCCTGTGATCCCCAGCTGTAGCCACTCACTTTGTCCATCAGCTTCTTGGTGCTGATAATGTACAGTGTTTTTTCAAGCTTGTTGAAAACAGCCGTGACTAAAAAAAAGTAACAAGAATGAGCCAAACAGTAGAGTTACAGAACTCGCATTCAAAGCAATGGGCTGTAAGATGCTGAGATACTCTGTAAAGCTCAGGGGAGCTGCAGTCTGGGGACTATTCTATGTGTGTTGATCACTATGTAAATACCTGTTTCATGCAAAAGTAGTCACTTGATCTACTGTTACTATTGATTACAGCCGCTTTACATGAAGACACGTGTCGATGGGAGGGGAAGCCAGTCATCATGGTTTAGGGTTGCACTGCACGCCAGCTTCCAGCCACTTAGACAGACAGGTGTAGGTTGTCTGTCCCTTTTTGGTCCCACAAGTCACTGGACAGACACTGCTGTTAACAAAGCACCAGGCAAAGGGGCAGAGAGGGATCTCACTGCCAAATCTCAGCAGCAGAGATACACCTTTATCTCTTTATTATTTTTGTATAAGAGTGGAAACCAAATCACAGCCTCGGCAGCGTTGAGTCCTGAACTTTTTTGTTTGAAAGTTTTTGAGTTTAAAGTCATTAATTACCAAATGTAATGCTATGTTCTACCTTTTATCACAAACAAGGATATAGTAACAATTCAATACACTATGAAGAAAAACCTAAAAGTTAAAGACACCCTTTCCTACAGTGACCTGGCAAGAAATCTCACTATGAATACTCATTTGTGAGGGATACTGATTGTGGCCATTGACATTCATATATGTTTGTTTATGAGTGAAAGCATACATTTAAATCACTTAGTATTTATCACAGGGTTTAGAAGGTTATTCCATAACATACTCAGTTGGATCCACACCATGAATTTACAATGGTGCAATAGAATTAATGATACCAAGTTTCACTGCACATTGTGCAACTTCAGCACATTTATTTCCAGTGTTTCTGTGTTTGTTACCCAGCAACAACAATCCTGCTGTTGGTACAAAAGATCTTTTGGAAGGGTCGTCAAGGACAGACTTTCAGGCACAAAAGGGACCACAAACACAAATGGCAAAAGCGAAAGAGGAACCGGAGCAGTTCTCTCTCTGTCTCTCTCTCTCTCTCTCTCTCTCTCTCTCTCTGTCTCTCTCTCTCCCCCTATCTTTATGGCTCAGGCTAGGGAGCAAAGAGCTTTCTGATCAGATCCTCAGATACTATGTAGTTTATGGTCAGTGGATGCCCATAAATACGCACGTCTTCACAGCTCAGTTGTTCTCAGGTCTTTGTCAGGAGCCGCTGATCTTTTTTGGCTGTCATTTAAAAAAATACAAAATGTTTCACTCTTATATGTAAACTTAATGTCTTAATATTCAATCTTAACTATTCTTTACTGCTGCGTGAGGATCATCTTCTGCTGAGATCTACACTCCCAGATCCATCTCTTTTGGCTTTCTGTTTAGGCAGGTTGGTTCTGCTTGCACTGGTGTGACCTCTCCAGCGGCGAGTTGCACCAAACCGTACCAGAGGGCGCCGGTCTGCGTCTCCAAAAGCCCCCACACAATGAAAAGTTTACAGCTCCCTTCTTAGCCTCATTATTCCTCCCCTTCGCACAGGCTCTTACTGCTTTGGTGCAGCTCTCTGCTTGATAGAAAACACATTTCTCTGCCCGTCGCTACTGCCGTGTGGACAGTAAGTCAGCCATGCTGTCAGGAAACGGCGTCGGTGGCGCTCTCTCATCGTGAAATGACATTTTGTTGCAGTTGAACCGAGGTCACGTCTCGTCCCGCTTCCGCTCCGCTTCATCCACCTCCTGCTGAAAGTTGAAGCTGTTCAGCAGCCGCTGCAACAAGTGGGAAACAGCTCTAGAGAATTTGATATTAACCTCCTCTTCCTCATGCGGGGTTTCATGAAAAGAACCAAAGTTTATAGGCCGAGAAAAGCGAGTATAACAGTGTGAAGGTGAAAAACTAATGTGAAATGGAAGGATTTCACTTCCTGCTATTGTTCAGTTAACTGAAAGGCCAGCAGCTGTTGGGGCGGGGGCACACGGCCTGTTTGCTGAGCCTGTCCATAACTTCCCCACTTGCTGAGACATGGTCCCTCTGTGTTTTTATACAGGCTTAAACCGACTTTTAGCCTTTAAGACTATCTAACCATCTGCAAACATTAACAAGTATGGCTAGCTAGCCTACTGGAGTAGCTTAGCATTATTTCCATGTCATTTCCGGTTATAATATTCAGTCGTTTCTAGATTTGCGGAGGTCGACACCTCAGACATTGAGGTTACTCTCACCTGCACACTGATCAAGCCTCCTCCTCACTGCGTCTTCTCAACCAATGAAGCCAACCGTGACTTGGTGAGCCAAGTAGGCTCAAACATATAGACATTATAAAAGAACATGTCTTTTTACAGTAATGGGGTACAGCTATTCACACGTAATGTGACCCTGCACACCTTACACAGGTCGCCTTTGCTTTTGCTCCGGCTGAAAGCCTGTCTTTCATAACGTGGAGAAGCCACAGCGGTCGCTCCGCACACATCCAGCAAAGTCCCTCCAACAAAAGCTCCATCTGTTGAAAGGCATCGGGAAGTCGGGATTCCTCTTTGTTGCTGCTAAATCTAATTTACAGACTCATAACGCCGGCCGTCCAGCTCATTTCTGTTGCGTGATGATTTTGTGTATGTATCTTGTAAACACTGGTGCGTTCCCGGCAGACTGGGAGGGCTGTGGGCCGTCGGGATTCAAGCTCTTTGTGGAGGTTTGGCTTCCTCTCATTATGAAGTCAGGTAGAACGAGTGTCAGCTTGTTCAACGTCCACAAAACAAAAGTTCTGTGACTTCAATTTTCACTTTAAACCTGACGTCTAACACGAAATTATTCCTCATTATTTAATGAAATATTTCATGTATAACTGGACATAGTCAGAAAACTGAATTAGATTCATTGTTATAATTTTGCGCACTGAAAAGCTAAAATCGCCCCTCTTCATTTCTGAGCACGTGGTGTAATGTGGTGGGATAGCGCCCCCTTCAGGACTGAAACAAAGACTGCTCCTCCTTTATGTGTGTCTGCAGAAGCCTATCAAGGGACCAATCCCCCCCAAAAATGATCTCCTTTACTTCTCTTTTTCGTCAGGTACGGAATGGATTGCCTGATTCAATTTGAGGATTTTGCAAACGTAAATGCTTTCCGGCTGCTGAGCAAGTACCGCAACAAGTACTGCACATTCAACGATGACATCCAAGGTAACTCAAAGACCGACGCACACAGACAAACACAAAAAAAGGAAATCCTTCTCTGTTGAGCCAATCATGTCAGTTTTTAGGCTCTTATTTTATTAATTTATTTGTTTGTTCATGTTTTTTTTATCCTCGTCACCTTGTTTGTTTTAACATCAGTGCAGCAGTAACATGAATGTCACACATCCTGTGAAGAATGTCAGTAGTGTTGCTCTCTTATGCTGCGTAGGCACAGCCGCAGTGGCAGTGGCCGGACTCCTGGCCGCTCTCCGCATCACCAAGACCAAAATGTGCGACCATACCATTGTGTTCCAAGGTGCAGGAGAGGTTTGTGCAGCACACTTACACAAACTCTCCAGCAGAACGTTTCATTTTATTTTTTTAGCATCCAGGCCATATGGAGGACGCTGGATTTGTGCCTGATTTTACACAAATAGGATCTCTGTTGATCTTACTCAAGTTGACGCGCTGTGATTTCTGTTCCTGTCATGATGTGTATGTAGTTCTGCAGTTCTATAGTTATTTAGGCCAAAGCATGAGGATTTTCGATGTGTGACATTGTTCTCACTGGACTATGGCTAGCTTGGAGTCGTGATGGAGCCCCCCTTCTCCCCCATCCCTCTCTTGTCTCGCCCCCAGGCAGCGATGGGGATTGCTGAGCTGATCGCCATGGCCATGGAAAAGGAGGGACTCGCCAAGGACGAGTGTTTAAAAAAGATCTGGATGGTTGATTCCAAGGGTCTCATTGTCAAGGTTTCTTGATAAAATACTGCAAATGCACATTGCAAACGCCAGAATCCAATCAAATGTAACCAGAATTAACGGTGCATTTAGGCTAAATAGATCCGGGGAAAGAATACACAGCAACACTAATTTATGGGTTAAAAACCTCTAACAGTACATTTCCCTAAGCATCAGTTACCTCTAAAACTAAACATTTCCAATGGTTCATTAATTTACATGGCCGGTTTGTCCTTGGAATAACTGCAAAACATCAACATCTGTTACACATCTGTTTTGTCCACCATATCCATGTGATTCATTCCTCCTCTTCACTTGCCTTAACTATTCCCTCTCTACTCCGTCCCACTTACCATCTCCTCACTAGAAGAAATGGAAAGTACCAGAATTACTTCCAACAGTAGTGAAATGTCAATATTAAACCGTTTTTGGTACTATTTTTCTACCGGTTTTTATGTCTTTCATTTCCTGCTCCTCTCCATAGGGTCGGGACCAGCTGACTCACGAGAAGGAGATGTTTGCTCATAAGCACCCAGAGATGAGGAAACTGGAGGATGTGGTTCGGGAGCTGAAACCAACAGCGATTATTGGTAAAAAAAAAAAAAAAAAAAGTTGTTGGATGACACTGAGGGATTGGATTCAAGGGGATATTGAAGAAGGGGTTGATAGTAGCCTCACATTGTAGACTAGGATGAGAATTTAGGGTCGTATGGAAGTCTGAATATTAAAATGTTATAACGCATGCATCAATTGCGTTCTGTCTCAGGTGTGGCGGCCATCGCCGGGGCCTTCAACCAGCAGATCATCAAAGACATGGCTTCCTTCAATGAACGGCCAATCATCTTTGCCCTCAGCAACCCGACCAGCAAAGCAGAATGCACTGCCGAGCAGTGTTACACCCTCACAGAGGTTCTGTTACGCATCACAATAACACTGACAATGATATCCTTGTTGATCTGTAATGAACCGGTGAATATGCTCTGCCTCCTTGGGTTTGAAGGGGCGGGGCATCTTCGCCAGTGGCAGCCCATTTGACCCGGTCACCCTGTCTGATGGGAGGACCTTCTTCCCCGGTCAGGGAAACAACGCCTACATCTTCCCCGGCGTGGGCCTGGCTGTCACCGCCTGCGCCGTCCGACGAATCGATGAGGGAATCTTCCTCACTGCAGCAGAGGTACACAACCGCGTGTACAGGACATACACACCTTTTTACAAAACCTTTACCCTACTTATTGTTCAATAAATGCATTAGTTTCTACCTTGTCTGAATATCTGGGCCTCACCGCAAAAATGTTGAAGAAGTAATGAATACCGGGAGACGTTGATGGTACATAGTGGGTCATTTTCATAGTAGTTTTATTCTCAGCACTAAATGCAGAAATGTCAGTCTATTTTGTTCGTAGCACTGAATTATTACTATTGATACACAAATGTGAAGGTAGCGTCCAGGAAAAGCTAAGCTGTGACTACTTAATATATAGTTTAGTTTTGGAAAATGTAGCAATATTGTATTGTAATCATTTTGAAATAAAGTTCGGCCTACGATAACAAAAACAATGGTGTATTTAGAAATGTCCTTTACGCTTCACTAAATAGGGATAGGACAAGCAACTGTCTATGAGCTGTCTGTCAACCGCAGCTCATTAGCGTCTGAACTTAAACTTTGAATATTCATATCAGTCCCGCGTCATTTATTACCGGCATTAAGAAACAGAGAAGAGCTCAAAATAATGCCATTTAATGTTTTAATTTCACTGCGAAACTTTCCTAATGGGCAAATACTTCTTAACATTTCACCCCACCGATCTCTGTCGCTCACGTGCAAGACAGCGGGCATATGTTGAGGATTTCTCTTCTCTAATAACATGTGAGCTGTGTGTTTTACCTTTTTAACAGGCTCTCGCACACCAGGTGACAGAGAAGGACCTGGCAGAGGGAAGGCTGTATCCTCCTCTCAGCTCCATCAGGGACGTCTCTCTCAAGCTGGCTGTCAAGGTCAGAGCTCAGTGTGCGCGTACGATGAGAAGCAGATGCACCTTGAAAGGGTTCATAGTTGACTATTCAAACCAGGCGACACTCTGCATCTTATTGACCTGTTGTTCATTGGTGTTTGGGTGCCGGCGGTGCAGCAATGGCCGTCCAACTGAGCCTTGTCGAAAATCCATTTCGATGTGATTAACGTTAAATGTGATAGGCATTGATAGGTAATATGGGCTCAGAATAAAAGGGCTGAGCAGCAACCTCGAGTCACCTGTTGTCTGAATTTGATCTTTTCCACCATAAATTGGTGAATAAACCTTCTGTTACAGCACACTAACAGTATCTGCAGCTCAGACAGCCATGCTGGATTTAGTCCAATCCTATTGTCAGACATTGTTTAGGCCTTTAGTGGTTGTGTTTGAGACCAGTTTCAATTGTTCATTGTCATTGTTTAAAGAAATGACCTCACCGTGCACAGGTTGAAGTGCGATTCAGCAGGTGATCCAGCTCAAAGTGACTCCCAAATTGTTTTTTTTTGTTATTAGATAAAAACAAAATATATTTTCTAAATCTGCATGGCCATGGATGCTTAGGTTGGCCTCCGCCTCGTTGTTGTTGTTGTTGTTGTTGTTGTTGTTGTTCTTGATCAGGTTACAGCACATAAAAAAAGAAACTCTTGACCTTGTGCGGTGTAAAGTCCCGTTCCAGTTCGTTCCAGTCCACTTTGACCTTTGTTATCGTGTCTCTTTCAGTCTAGTTGTCTAAGGGCTTGTGACATTTCAGAACTATTCTCAAACCCTGTGCATTACAGGTCATGGAGTACGCCTACGAGCACAACATGGCGGCACTTCGCCCCGAACCGTCGGACAAAAAAGCCTACGTGCACTCCCTCACCTACAGCACCGACTATGACGAGTTCGCTGTGGACTCGTATCGCTGGCCAGGAGGACAGCATGGCTGTGCAGACATGCAAGCTTTGACGCACTGGAGACCTAACGAGCCCTGGAGGGGAAGGCTGACTGATGCTAAATAATCACAACACATGACATTGGGATATGAAAGGTGCTGTCTGCAGACTGTTCCTCTTTCATGTGGTATTTCTGTCATGTGAAATCCCAAACAGAAAGAAATTAAAAAAATGAATGAGATATTGCACTAATGGTGGTTATCTCTTTACAATTACGATATATAGAATATATTCAAGTGAAGTCTGTACCTTCAGCTGTAGGAGCTACTTTATGACTGAATACTGAAAAATCTTTGTCAAATAAAAATGGTTTTGATTAATGACTGACTGAAAAAGACTGGTGCATCGAGAGTTAGATGTAAAAATGTAAAAGGGACTTCTGATAAAGACAATAATAAATGCTGTGAACAGAAGTTATCTTCTTGTAACACACGTTGGTATCTTTATGTAGCTTTATCAACAGACAAGAAAGAATGTGCGAGGTGTTTGATTATTCTTTAGCCTTATATCCGTCCTACATCTTCTGTTAAATGCATCACTGAGTGAGAAAATGCACCACGCTGTTTAACAGTCTCTGTCTCCATCTAGAGGCCGATTTATAGCATTGCAATACCATTATCAGCGTGACTCTTATCCAATAAGGAATCAGGAACTTTTATTGCCAAAATATGTTAGACATACAAGGAATTTGACATGGCGGTTGGACAGTAAGACAATGAGACAACAAGACAAATAACACAAAAATGACATTTTCAATTTACACATTTACAATTTAACTCCGCAGTAAAATAGAAGGCTATCGGCCAGGAGGATATAGAAAAAAAATTGTAAAGATAAAAAATTGTATAGAGTATATATATAGAGTGCACTGGCAAACAGATCGCCATACTCTACACAACTGTGTTGTGAGTGTATGTGAAAGTGATAAGTAAGTGCCTGTGGAGTGTGAAGCCCCCATTATCTACTCTTTGTACTCTTATTGGATTGATTTTGACAGGAATCTACAAAACCTAGTTGGGAATCAGTAAATAGGTTTGTATATAAGTCAACTTTAAGTAAGCATTAATTGTGCCATGTGTCATCCGCATAAAAAAGACATGGGGACTCAAGTGGTGTGTACATGCTAGAAGCAATAAAGCGGCGTCAAACTGGTTTATGGTCCATGGGTGTATTTTTTGTGTCTGCCCACTGTCTAATTTAAAGTGGAGATGGTTTTGCATTAATGAATCAATCACTAGCCAGACAGTCAGTACCAGAGGCCTCGGCTGGCCTGCTGTCCAACACGGTCAGAAATCAATAGATAAGCAAACCGAACCGGTCAGCATTCAGAGTTGGGCGTCTGGCCCCGGGCGCAAGCAGGGAGACTAACATTAACTTTCCCTCCTTGCCTCACCCAGCCTTTTCAATTCAGCCCCGGGCCCCCACCACTCTGACATGGTGATCGATGTGTCTCAATGTCAACAGCATCCAGCAGTCACTCTCAGTCAACTCGTATATCATTAGCCGTTAAAACTTATCTTCCAACCAAATCCATAACTTCGAGCTTGGTTTAAATGTTTTAATTAATTATTTCCATCAGTTACGTTTAGCTATTTCACTGTTTATTGTACTACACAACTAGCTAACTTTATTTGACTGTTTTTCTTTTGCTTAAAGTGGACTGTATTCTAAAGCTGACTTCCACTAACCCATATCAGTATCCTCTCTCTCTCTCTGGGCTCCGGCCCTCACGCTGCAGCCCTCCGTGGCACCTTGCTGGTCACTGACAGGCCGGGAGATTAGCAGCTGTAACTCGACATCCTTTTGACCTTGTTTACAGTCTCACATGAAACGGCACCTTGCAGAGACCTTGTGATCAGTGCCAATCAGCAGGGCCCCTGAGGGAGTGTCGCCTGTCTACCCATCCTCCCCGTCGCCTGTCTGGCTTTGAGCCCGAATAAAAAAAAAACTCTCCCAGCTGGACGGCCACCAACGAACTCTCAGCATGTCCTGCTTGGATTCTCGTGTGACCCCAGAAGAGAGGGCAACATTTAATTTTCTGCTTTGGGTCCCTTGGTTGTTCATCCTTTCACTTTACTTCACCACTCCTCCTTGAGGAAACCGCAGATGTACTTCTTTATTGACTATTCCGAAGGCAATATGCCATTTCTGCTCCCTTGCCTATAGTGCCTTCCACAAAGTGGGTGAAATGTTGAGCTCTGTGAAAAAGAGCCCCCTCCAGAAAAGACCAGCAGAGGGCACTCTAACTTTTTAGCAGAGGTCAGTAAAATGCACATTAATGTCATGCTTATGTAAATAATAATATTGTTAATAACACATGTGTCTATTTTCTCCCACATCCCCTTCTCCTCCAAGTGTACTATAATGAGCCAAGATAATTACTAAAAACACATTAATGCATTAAAATAGAATAGATAGATAAATAGAAAAATCACTGCTGGCTATTTTCACCAGATACATCTAGTTCGGACTATTATAATGTTCCTGGTCTTTGTGTGAGCCAGTGAGTGGACGTTATAACTTGAGAGGATGAGGATGATGATGGGTAAATCGGACAAAATCTTTGAGTACATAACTATAATTGGCAAGATAGAATGAATTACACTATAGTGACATTACTCACTGCTACTCTGCTCTGAATGTGCCATTTCTTATTTCTGGAAAGCATTCCATTTGAATGACGTCATATACTTACATTTTGACATTTCATGAAACCATGATGTGATCATGACCACAACATGTTTACAATCAACACTTTTCAAACAGCCTTTTGCAAGATGTCTTGCAAAACGCAACAATGAAAA
Organism: Apeltes quadracus; assembly: GCA_021346845.1. NCBI lineage: Eukaryota > Metazoa > Chordata > Actinopteri > Perciformes > Gasterosteidae > Apeltes > Apeltes quadracus. The sequence goes on along the minus strand of CM037936.1, from coordinate 14,306,701 downwards.
TTCTAATTTTTTAATAAATAAATAAAAACCTCTGAAAATGTACATTGCACTGGTAATAAGATGTACATTCATTTATAAATCCCAAAATGAATTAGATACAATATTCCTGTTTTAAGCTGTGTGTGTCAGCAGGTGTTTTTGGGGAGTTAGCGCCAGCTAGTTAAAAGCTAAACGCTAACACGCAGAGAAATACAGGTCATCACTAATAGCTATGATGAGATGAATGTGGTTTGGACTGGTAGAAACCTATGATTCTATGTTCTATATTATTAGAAATTATACTCCTAATCATCACATTTTATTCTTTTTCTTAATACAAATTGTTGGGCATCATCCAATCTGCCAAGCCCTCAGAGGCCAATGCTCCAGTGCACATTTCTGCTCTCAGAGTCTCGCACAGCTTTTCTTTGTAACCAGACCGAGTCTCCCAGCGTCACCCCAACAAACTCCATGATGTCTGCTATGGAAAGTTTAATCTTCTTCTATATTTACAGGCTTGACTAAAAAAACGAATCATTTGACAGTAGGGGTTGAACTGCAGAAAATTATGAGCTTAAACCTTGACCTCTGACCTTTCCATGACCTCTAGTCTGTGACTAAAGGCCGGATCCATACCTCCAAAGTCATATACATTGATTTGACGTTTAACTGAATTGCTTTTTTTCCCTTTATTTCATGCAACGTTCACGTATTTCATCCGGACAGAACTGGCTGCACGTTGACATAAAATAACCCGACTGTTTGTGGTGCGAGACAAGTTGTTACAACAAGGCACCTTTTATTTTCTCAGCAAATTAAGCGGCCTGCCTGGCTGGTGGTGGTGGACAGAAATACGGGACAATTATCAAGAAACCAACGCCTGCTCAGCAGCTTCATACCACTCTCCTGTCTCCACAACAGTGATTTGGAGAGACGCGTCCGCTTGGCAGGCAGTCCGTGAGGCCTGCGCGTCACACGGGTTCGAGCCCGAGAGGCAGTGGTGGGCGCAGGTTTCAGACAGCCTGTTGTTTCCTGGGCGGGTACCACGCGCAGATACGGGGGGCCATGACAACTTTTCCGCGATTAGACGGAGCGGTGTGCTGAGCGTGGCCATTCGTGCACTGAAATCTAAGGCGACATGTGTGATCTCAACCCAAAGTCGTAGTTTAATTAATTTTTGTTGCAGCACAGAGCGCACAGACATCACACCCTGCAGCGCTCATCAGTGGCAACAACAAAAAAGGCCATGTTGTGCTAAGGCTATTCTGTTTTTCATTCTGTTGCATGTAGCAACAGAAATTTTCAACCACGTGCGGATATTTGATTTTTTAGGGTCGGGGTACTTTTTATCCATTGGTTAAATTAAAAGTAGAGAAACTGTACATGTTTTAGCCTATTTTAGTGTCACACAGCAAGTCGCCTTTAGCTGTTGAGCATGCCTTTGCCGCCTTTTGAATGTCGGCACATGCTAGCCAGGCTTGTACTTATTATTCTGCTTCAAGCTCCAGATGGATCAACACATGCTGAAAATATTACAAGCAAGACATTTGCATGTGACCTAAATCCCTCACTTCTGCTCCACCATGCAAAAAAGTCAGAAATGTTATTTAATGACCCTGGACCAGAACATTTGGACTCCACGCTATTTTTTCCCACAGTGGGTATTAGGATTAGCAAAAGGCATGTTATATGTACTTTATAACAAGCATAGGTTCTTTGCCCACTTCATTAACACAGATATTATTTGGTGAGAGAGCCGTGTTGTTTTTAATCTATCTTTGTACCTAGCGTATAACGAATAAAAGCTCTATAATTAATGCATTCTTTACTCGTATTATTCTATGTAAAGGGCATTCTCCCCTGTGTGTGTCTTTTACATAATTCGTATTGTGTGTGATAAATGGATGCTCTTACAGGTTGAATTTTATCCTCAACAAGTATAGTCCATGTTCCAAAATAAATTGAACTGATTGATTGTCAAAGGAAAGCTGTCACACTTGAGGCCCTCGAGACCAGTAATAAGCCTGCATAAACTCTGAGGCGCACCATTGTCTGACATCACGTTTAGCATGCATACATTTTCAGTTATTACCATGCACACATTTGCTACAATAGCCGTGCTTATTGTTTCCGGGCCTTCATTAATTCTGTAATTGTTGCTGCAAGTGATTTACTGCCAAGTTCTGTAAACATCAAAGCATTTTCCCCTTTTTCATGAAACCAGACGTGATCCATCAAGTTAACATGCATATTGCATCTTGATCTCAATAAGTTGCCTAATTAATTGTCAGAGGCAACAACAGCGTGTGGTTGTTGTGCGCGTGCAAAGTATTTTATCCCTCCCGGCTTGTGTTGGTTACAGTGCGTGTCTGTCGTGCCCGTGCTCGTGATCAGTGTGTGCGGGTTGCTGACGGTGAATGAGCACAGTGAGATTTGTGAGTGTGTGTGTGTGATGGTAATGTGGCCTTCGGGTTGCTCTCCCTGCCCGTTAATAACCAGGTTCCCTTTGAGGTGGCCGCGACAGGCTAGGTGGCCTCCTTTTTCTTCTGTTCTGCATCCGTAAACGGTCCTGCTGCGTTATCTCCTTCATTGCTCAAGTGTCCGCCTGAGTTTGATCAATACGTGGCAGTGTACCATGGAACCATCCCACACCACTGACAGTCTGGAGGCACCTTTCTCATGCTGGAGAGCATGTTAAAGGTCAAGTTTAGGGACTTACGAGATATAGATTTGAAAAAAAAAAATCATCTATGTGGAATCAGCACAAGCAGAGATATCCTGACTTTAGCTCTCAGGTACAGAAAAAGCACCAAATAGATTTGACTCTACATTTCCCATAATGCAACTCAGCAGGGTCTTTCTTTAGACTCTCCTCCCCCCCCAAAAAAAAACAATTATGTTGCTCCATAGCCATAGCTTTGAATTCCCTGAAAGCAATGAGTGAATATCTGCACTAAGCTACTTGAGACACAGGCTGGTGAACGTAGTGGAGCATTTAGCTGCGAAAAGGCCATATATTTCCTTCAGCAGTTAGTGGAAACCAAACCACGGGCCTGAAAGATTTAAACAGTAAATGATGACACGACTCTGAATTATTTCTAATATGAACATCTGCTGGATCTGTGCATTAGTAATTGTTTGCTAACATGTAGGCCAAAGCCAAAGTTAATAAAGGTTTACTTTGTAATTCAGGCTGCTTTGGCACAAAGACCAGATAGGAAGATCAGACCAAAACAATCCCATAGACAAACTCTCCAGGTGATCCCACAGGATTATTACATTTTTGATGCAACTTTCCTGCAAACGTTCAGTAGTTGAGGTCACATTATTTCATGAAAGAAGAAAACAAAGCCACCGGAGCAGAGCGATTGGGGCGCAAACGGATTACAGCACTGGCTGCGGGTTTTGCGCCTGTCTTGGTCAAATCCTACTGTGTGCGTGCATAAATGTGTCCATCTTATGCTGGCTGCATATGGATGGATGGCTCATAATCTATTGTCGGCTGGCACAATGGAGGCCAGGCTGCGCTGTCCCAACAGCCGCCGAGCACAATACCTGTGAACAGCGAGAAACCTAAATGAAAACACAGTGTAGCATCACTGTTTTTTACCATAATGACAAAACCGATGAATAGGCTTTAAAAAAAAAAATCTGTTGAAAGATGGGAGTGAATTCCGAATGAAAAGGTCACAGCCGTGAAATTATCGAGAGTAACCTCAAACGTGTCTGAATTCTTTGGGTGGATTGTTCTCAAACTGGTGCTCTTATCAATACTATTCTCCCAGTTGGATCTTGTTTGGTTGCACACAAACAAATAAAAAAAATGGACCCCTCTTGCTCTGGATACCTATTTCCATGATTAGACATGTTAGCCCACATCAAACACTGAAGTAGATGACGCACAGCATTGATTTGCTAGCTTTTAAAATGTTATGCATGGGCTCACTAATGCATTTAACCCTCATGTTGATTGGTACCAATGTGTCCCTCTCATGAGCCTCAAGGCACTGAAATCAGAGATATAATCGCTCTGTATGTTCCAAATGAGGCCTTTACGTCCTTTAAATGACAGACGTGAGTGTGGAAACGCCGTTCTTGTAGGTCAGTGAGTCTACATCCATCCATCACCTCCACCCACGGGGATCTCAAACAAAACGAGAGAGAGAGAGAGAGAGAGAATGAATCTAAAAAAAGAGCCTTGTGTTACTCCTGCTTCACTGCACGCGGTCTAAGTAACAGTAATCCAATCAGATAAAAGACTAGTCAACATACAAGTTTTGCCGCATATCTCAGCCACTGCATCCTCACCACAAATTCACTAGTTCCCTGTCAACTTGTTGGTTTCCATTATTTCGAGATGTGACATTGTGAACCTAATTCTTCTGACTCAGTTCTTTAAGTGGGTTTTGCGATTAGGCTCAGATATTTGCCTCTGTTTCCTCTCATGCGCAACATAGAGCCTCAGCCACATCTCTCCTTCTCCACTAACATGTCTTTGGTTCTCTCTAACCAAGTGGCTGCTATGCTTTTCCCCCCCCATTCGTCCTTGTTTGCAGATTGTGCCTGTATTCACATCCATCGGCTGGTTATCGCAGCATGTTTGTGTTTTGTGGATCTGCTGCAGACGCTTAGGTTAAAACTAAGGTGAAAGCTGCAATGATTGAACCCTTTATGTGGTGGAGCTCTCAGTGTTGTCTGGCACTGTTGGATTCCGCTCGGTTAAATGACAGATTCAGATACGATTGCTCTATTGTGAAGGGAAACTGGAAAAATTGTCAAATTGGGAAATGAAGTGTACGAACAACCAAGTCATGGTCAGGAGACAGCCGACAGGCTTGGCGATGGCCCTTTTGGAAATGCGTGTATGCCTCTTTTGCTCTCCACTGTCTGTCACCTGCATGCAACCACAACTTGCTCAAATGCGATTGGTCAATACCACTTGGACTGCAAAATGGGATCAGTCTGGACATCGTGCTGTCACTGTCCGTGTCACGCTGGCATGTTACATGCTAGTACTAGTTCTAACAATCAAATTCATTATGAGGGTCACTGGGTTGTCGTTTTAAAAAACTCAGCTGGACAAAGATATTTTAAAGCACAGCTATTATTCCAAAATTAATCCCTTTGTACCTTTGTGAGGAACCAAGGCCTCACGCTTTCAAAATGACTGAGCTTCATTATGTTTCATAGTGTTTTCTGGCACCTGACAATTGTAAACGGCGTGTGCTCTGCTACAGTGTGGAGCTTGAAAGGCACAGGTAGACAGCCATGTTTGATTAATCCATCAGATTTCCAAATGTGACTTAAAAGTTCCATTTCAGTGCCTGTACTTGATTTTGTTTTTAATCGTTTCGTGTCTGTCTATTTTCACATCTCTCTCTCGTTCTCTCTCACTCTCTGTCATTCGTTCCTCTTCGTCCACTGACCAGCCGCACTTCGGGATCATTCTGCCTGCAGCGATGCCCTCCAGATGTTCTTTAGCACGGATCTCTGCCCCCGGAAAACGGGGCGGGGCCATCATGTGTGTGACCATGCTGGTCTTTTTGGGTCGGTCGGCCTCTCTCTCCCTCTCTCTCTCTCTCTCTCTCTCTCTCTCTCTCTCTCTCTGCTGCTATCTCAGATCCCGAGGCCACAGACTCTGGTCAGCGAGGCCACATGACCCGAGGCTATGGGTAAACTCGGGCAGGTCTTGGGCCCAGAGGTGTCACCTCACATTTGCAGTTAGTTGGTGTGAAGGGTCTGTGTGACGGGCCAGGATGTGATCGGGTCAGAGTAGCACTAATCCATTGGGCTGGTTGGGGCGGGTTGGGACTCTGGTGTCCCACTAACTTTGGCCTGGAGGATCATAAGGTTACAATTTCAAGAGTCTGGACTAGCCTTGGGTAATATGATCCGAAAGTCTTCAGCGTAGAGATCATCGCTGGACTACAAAGGAAGAGAAGAGCTATTAAACTATCGGAGTGACAGACAGAAAGAGAGAGAGAAATGGGCGTAGAAGACTACAAGCCGAGAAATACAGCTATAAAGCAGTCATATAAACTTCACACTTGACGCTGGGGGTCTAAGAGAGCCCTTTCAGCATGTATTGCAATGCATTAGTAAGGTTTTATATAATGCATTATGTTAACAGGCTTTATGACAAGGTATTATGATGGAGTCTTGGCCTTTTGTAAATGTGTATGTGGTGTTTGTGTTCTCCTTTGTGATTGTCAATAGTGAGAGTGAAGTGTAGCGATCCTGTACTCCAGTGAACATAGCAATAACACATCAACAATATTACAACAATATCACAATATTGTTGTAATATTACATCATTAAATTAGAATTGCAATTCATAAATGCATAATACTTACAGTAACAACAGACTTAGTCTTTTTATTTTATTGATATATATTTTCTTGATTTTATCCATTTGTTTTTAAATCACATATATATTGTTGAATCGTCTGCATTAATTTAATTGATTATTAGAAAAAATGAACTCATCTTTGCCACAAGGATTTACAGGTGAGTAATTTGTGAGTAGAAGGATGCTTGGTGATTGGACATGTATACCTTTAAGACAAATGTATCCCCTGCAGGCACCATTGCTCAAATTAAATCGCATGTAATCAGATTCAATAATGTCCTGGGGAAACGTCCCCGTTTAGGTTCCAGTTTTTCTCGTTTGTATGAGGGTTCAGCTCATGGTTTTAATTGGACTCCATGCCAGCCCACTTTATTGAACATGACACTCCAAACAGGCCGTGTCTTTACAGCTAACAATATGGAGGGAGGTGAAGGAGTGGGAGGAGATATAAAAACCTGAATAATTAAGGAGGAATCACTGACCAGTTAATCAGCCAATTATGGTCAATTACCCAGCACGAGGGGAAGTGTGAAACACTCTAGCAGGCCCTGATCTTCAAATGAGCATTCTGACACTGTGACCTGTTTTAGCCTTCAGGGGGCAAATGTGGCTTTAGGAGCGGAGAATCTCACCAAATCTCCCAATAGACACACACAGAGAAAAATACGGCCCTTAGACTCTCCAAAACGTTCATTTGTTTCTTCAGCTGTGTTTATTGCATAATGCCGATTTCTATGATAGTATTTTGACTTTATTGTTTGTTAACTCATTTTAAAAGATGCCAGAATTACATGAAAACGTTGTGGAGAAGACCAACAATAAAAGAGTCACCCGTTTGATTTTGTCAAATAAATTGCTTCCTGTGTACTCACTTGAGTGTTTGAAATGAAAAATACCTGGGTCGGGATTTTCCCTCAGCATCATCTGTGGCTCGTTTTAACATCTGCCTTGAACTCTTTCATATATCATGCAAACAACATCCAAAACTAGAAACACCGTACTGTACTCGTACTTGTACTCGCTGTCTTCGTTGGTCGGGTTGGTAAGGGTTAGGCATTAGGTTTATAGTATTAATATCAGTAATCAGTAATATCAATATTCAAGAAACCTCTTGATGAGTTAAAGAAGGATCTTATATGCCTACATGTCACTCAATTAATGTGTCCGCCCCAAAATATAAAAATTTGAATGACGGCTATTAAGAAATGCAGCTAAGATGTTCTGCAGTTCTAGCTTTGCAAACTATAAAAACTTTTCCTATTGAAATTTTTACCACTCCTAAAGTATCAGCTCTGTGGAGTGTAATGAAGTCGTCTTCTTTTAATCTGGGCAGTGAAACAACCTGCCGTGAGGGAGCGCAGTGGCACTCGTGCTGTGCTCTGGTCCAGACATAACCGCTCTCGTATGGCTCAGAGGTTATTGGAGGGATGCACGTTAAACGCTTCGGTTCCCCGCAGTAATAAGCAACGCTAAATAGGTGCAGACAAGCCGCTGATCCAAATGGAACGTCTGAGTCAATGAATAAAAACGCAGCGCATTAATTCCTGCTGGTGATTTTGGTGTTTCATTCATCTGGGTTCTCTTTGCCAGCATCTTTATTTCTCACAATAAAAATCATTTATTTCTCACAGCACATAGTGCTGTGTTCCCTCATTGCTTCTGGTCACCCATCTGTACACTGATGACAGGAGGTACCGTACACAGTCACACCTGCCCATCAGTAAGTAACATTCACCCCCAGCTACAGAGGCAACGTGGGGGTTAAGTGTCTTATCCAAGGACACATTGACACACGGGTTAGCAGGGCTTCCACCGATTGGAGGCTGATTGGAGGCTGAACACGCTCTCCACTCACCCACACAGTCACCCCAGCGTCAAGGGTTAAACCTTGAAGAGGTGATGAGATGTTTTTGCAGTTAGATAAAGGAGGACATATATAATATATATATATATATATATATATATATATATATATATATATATATATATATATATAGATATATATATATTTAATATATAAGACATGTAAGATAGCTGTGTGACCTCTGTTACCATTCAGAAATTCAATATGTTCAGAAAAGGGATTAGCAAGGCCAGTATTAATTGTTGTCGAAACAGAAAAATACGGCAAATAGCCAATTTGTCCAGACAATTTTTTAATTAACTGCACGTTTTTGTCTTTCTTAATGGAAATGTCAATACAAACATACAATGCATGCCGCTTTATTGGCACGCATTAATATGACTTTTTTAGTAAAATTACCTAATTATTTTCCTACGTCATTTGTTTCCACACAGTGAGGTTAAAATATATTTTTTTTCATTTTGTTTTAGTTTTATTTATTTTTTTACAATTTTTAATGTTTACTGGTATATTTTGCATGCCAGGAAATTACATCATTTGATCATGTCAAATGGTTCAAAATGTTCTTAATGATGTCTTATTTTTTTATCTAAATATATTAGACTTTTTCCAATATCTTTCTCTTTCAGTAGCACTTCTAGTTTGCGATAATAACCCTGCTCTACAGTCAAGTGTTCTTTGATGGCGAGCTGTCAGGTTGTTCCTCATTTGAAGTGTGAATGAAAGTGTGGACACTCCTCACCTCGTTTGAGTGAGCAAGGCTGTGCGGCCTCAATCTTTTGACCTTTGTGACCACCAAAGCCCCGGAGGCTACACGAACACACAACACAATTAATTAGTGGATGGATTACATTATTCTAATGTTGTTTTTCTTTTTGATGCTACTCACAGTCAGAAATGCTGTAGTAGTAATAATATAAGATACGATATATAAAATCATTTTAATCTAATCTGATTCTGAAATAGAGCAGATCTGTTACCATGAAGCACACATTATTGAAAATGTGGCCCGTGTTTAAAAAAAAAGCAACATACAGTTCCACACAGGAATAAATATATACATACGACACGTTGATGAGAAATGGTTTTTAGATTTCGAGACTCTGTATAATATCTCTCTATCAAAAAGCTTGCTTTAAAATGACCATACGTTGTTTTACTAAAATGCCCTAAAATTTGATATAAGGTATCTATTTCTATACAGAGAAAAAATACAATAGCAATAGTAATGTTTAATAGTAATATTTAATCGCCAAGACTGCATCAGGACTGTATATTCTGTGGAATTAAAATTAGTTTATGGTCTTTGCAAACAGAATGGACCTTATTATCAAAGGCATGCAGTCAGATCAACTCAAGAGCCATTAGGAGTGACGAGACACAGGTTGCAAAACTGGTTAAAGTTAGTTTGAATCATTGATGTCGTGTTTTAAAATCCCTATAGGGCAAAGTCTGGGGAAACAATTATAATAACAAGAATTCTCCCTCAAAGAGGGGAACTGGAAATAATGAAGGAGAGGCTTCCCATATCTGTATTCTGCTTGATTTGGTTGGTTTTCTGAGGCCAAGATATTCAAAAACAGCACTTACAGCCTCAAGGAGTTAAGCTCTCGTAGTAAAATAGAGAGGAAGGGGATGCCCTGCAATAGATGTTTCCCTGAACATGCACTTGAATCCAGTCCGATGCGCTTGTCTGAGTACACAAACCAATCCTCCCTCCAGGTTTGAAAAACTCAATTGGCCTCCCTCGGACCCCAAGGCAAGGCATTCGTATGGCGGGCGAGCTTCACATTAGACACATATGGTGCCGCAACAGATTTAAGAAATAAGCTGTCATCAAATAATCAAATCATTCATGTTTCAGGGAGCAATAATGGAGGTATCTGAGCAGTGTATGTCCGGGACCTTTCGTAGATGGATGCCTTTGTGTGTGCGTGTACTTGGTGTGCCTGTGGACAAAGGCGTGTTACTGTGTCCTCTCTTGTCTGTGGACACACACAAAAAACGAGCGAGCATCGAAAACGCGCGGCAGGCGAGATTGATTCTGATTAGGATACCGGATTGACGTAAAACAGATCAATTTTAGAGACTTGTGAGATACAGCAGTGGACCATTTCTCCAGCCGGATTTTGGGGCTTTTGTCGTTTATGGCAAAGTGCTTGACATATCGTTTAGAAAGGTCCCTAAGGTTTAATCTTTTGTCCCACAATCTGTCCTGAAATTGTCTCGGAAAAGCCAAAAAGGGCAAGGACATCACGTGGCTGTATAAACAGCGGAAATCCTTGAGTGGGAGAATGTTCTCCTTCCAGTCAAAAGTAGTGTAGCAAACACTTTTCTCACTGATAGGACGACCAATGATCAATTCCCACTGGTCCAGATAAGCGGTTGAATTAATTAAGAAGAGCCTAAGCCGTGCGGTGGCTGGATATGATGCACACTATGCAAGCACAAGAAAAGACAAGCCAGTGCTTCCTGTACCCTGTCTGCACGCATCGCATCAACGTCAACAGATCGCAGTGTCCTCACTGAGAAAACAAGTCAGCACAGAGGAACGGGGGGAGCAGGGGCGGAGTGCAGCACATGCACCACTCGGCCCACCAAACCCGAGGCTCTGCTTTTCTAAACCTCCGCCTCTGCCCGTGCCCCCCCCCCCCCCCCCCCCCCCCGCCTCCCTCTCCGCTTCCCCCCTCATCCACCCTCCTCGCAACCCTAGGCCCCGCGTCCATGCTGAGTATGACAGCTCGCAACATCCCCTGCCACAAATGTTTTTTCCCAAAGCATCTACTTCCGTGACCCCATCAGCAAATAAAACCTTTCCCCAGACCCCTGATGGAGTGGGCCTCTCACTTTTTTATTTTATTTTATTTTTTGGAATGTGTCAACATTTTCTGGCTGGCTGGCCATGTCCGGCGTCCTGGTGATGTCTGTCTTGCGTGTGTGGAGACGCTGTTTGTCTGTGTGGACCTGCGTGTGTGTGTGTCTGTGTGTGTGTGTGTGTGTGTGTGTGTGTGTGTTTACTTGCTTATGTTTGAATATATTTACGTCTTTGTGTTTTTCTTATGTCATTTCTGCATAAAGCATGCAAGAAAAGGGCCATGTCATTCTTCCACAACTTAATCAGAGCTACACACAGGAGAGGGCTGCTGCAGCATGGACCTCCCTGATCATGTTAATGAGGTCCCCTGGCTATGCAGTCATTGAAGTATAATTGACTTGTTCGTCTCTTATCTTCCTAATAGACACTCTGACCCAGAGCACGTTTATTTCGCTATGAGAAATGTCAAGAAGGATTGGAAGTTTCCTCAGTGTGCCCATTAAAACTGGAGGCATGCCACCCTGTCTCCAGTAAGCCAGGAATGCCATTGGCTCCCTGCCTCATTATGCAGATGCCAAACGTAAATAAATGATTTGCAGATCGCCGCTGCCCCCACCGCCGTGCCCCCCCCCCCACCCTCCCCCACCACCTCAACCACCGCGCCGGCCTTCCTCCCAAACTGCCTTCTTCCCTCCCTCTCCCGGCACTGGAAAGGTGGCCGGACACAGGGAGGACGGGAGGGAGGAGAGGCAAACAAAAAACGTTTGTGGAGCACTGTGACAATGTGTGTCTCTGGAGCAAAATAAATACACATAGGTAGTAATTATAATAAGACATGTCGCTGACTTGAAAACCTGGCGAAGCGCATTGATGTTGTTATAGCCACGTATGTCTCCTGGCTTTCAGAGGCCATCACAATCAAACAGGGCAGCGTGTAATGCGGGAGGACCAAGAGGCGAGCCGCGTAAGCGAACCAGTGGCTGTGGTCCCACACTTGTGGATATGAGGGGGAACGTCTGTGCGTATCGGCACGTCCCGGCATGTCCACCATGTCTTCTCGGGCCAGTCGCAGAGTCACAAAGAAATGGCTTTCGGTCACAAGGCACTGTTTGCTGAAAAATGTTTTCCTTGGGGAAGCCTAGTTTTGGAGTGTCACATCCTACGTCTCTCAGCTCTCCCAAAATCCCATTAACTCCACTCTGAGAACAACTGCAGTTTTGAGAGATCTGTTGTTAATGCTTGTGTAGAGCTCTGGTTGGATTACAAAAGGTTTTCTTATATGACAAACGAAGTTTCAATTGTATGTCATAGAATAACAATAACCAAATAATTTAAAAATTACCTTCTATTGCAGCTTCTGCTTCTGATATTGTAGTTTTAGTGCTGATTTTCTGCACACTGGATTATAAGACATGTTTATAATGATATTGTTTTGCAGGAAAAATGTTTGGGAAAATGAAAGTACATACAGTACAGGCATAGACAAGCCGAGCTCTATTAATGAGAACCTCTAGCTAACTACAATAGCAACGTAGCCAGGTCTTTGCTTGCACATCATTAAATGAGACCCAAGTAGCCTCAGTAAAATGAGGGCTAACCGATGATACATCCTGCGCCTTGTTTTAATGTTAGCAAGGCTACATTCTTGAAATAAGTTAATTTTTCACAAATACATGAAGCTGCTTCTACATTACTGTCGCATCGGACCCACCTTGAACTGCTTTATTTAATATACATATATTACAGGGTGGCTTGTACTTTTCATGTGCCACTAGTTTGAAGTTAGCTTACAGTTTCACCATTATCTATCTGTTACATCGAAGCCCCTATCATGCGTGTTTTTATGTTATGTACAGACTCTCATGCTAAGAAGGTTAGAATAATATCTATATTAAGAACAGTTGATATTTAGAAATTTTATTTATTAATTTTACTTTTTTCTTTAGTTAAATGTTAAAATTTGTTTCAACACCTTTTTTTAATTACTAAAAACAAAAAATGGAATTTAAGCAATCAAAATATGTGTGTCGTTGTGTCAAAAACAACAATATTCCCAAAATAATGAAAAAACAGGATCTCAGTAAGGCAGCTATGGTGCAAAAATTCAGTAATTATTATATCAGTCACACAAGTGGTCTATTTGTCGAGAACATATAAAAGATATCATGTTCGACCTACAAGCGTCGATATATTTCATAAAAATGCAATAAAAACCAAGATGTTTATCACACTTCATATCTGTGAAAGGTCGATATGAACCCCGCTGTCATTTCTCCTCATTTAGCGAGCATTAATGAGATGACAGTAGCTGCCTGTGTGCCCCCTGAAATTTGTATTTTCTGATCAGCTTCTATGTGATCGCAGCACTGGCTGTGCCTTGGCTTGGAGACATCATTATAGTAATTACCACAAGCTCTAGTAGTTGCAGGCAAATAATTCTGCCCGGTTCATTTTTTTCCTCCCCCTTTGCTGCAGCTCCACAGAAGAGGGGAAATTACATTTTTCACCAAGCCTTTCTGTTGTCTGAATTGTGACAGCGGTCATACTCCATCACATAGCCCCTCTCTCAGCTAGCATTATCCAACAATCGGAGTAATGGTAAAAAAAAAAAAATACTGAGCCGAAGAAACAGTCTATTTACCTCACGGTTCCATACCACCTTTAGCTTGTGAATAGAAGATAAGGTTTAGCCTAATGTCTGCCTCCCATTTTCTCGGTGGTTCAAAGATCATCTTTAATTACAGGAACTTGGATTGAGGGATTCTAATTAATCTTTTGCGGCTTTGATGTGGCCACAAGCTAAAAATCTGAGTTCTATGTAAAGGTTTTTATTTAATAATGGGAGAGACGCTTCCAGGCAGACATGTCCCTCGGATCATCAGTATCCATCTGCTCTGCTACATTTGAGCCCTTTTGCGTTTTACTCGGAAAAGGCCAAATGTATGAAGTAAAAAATCAGAGAATTTGTGTTTCTTTAAACAACGAGTGTGAAAACGCATATCTGCTTATTCACTGACCTGCATGTCTGGCGTACAATAAAAAACAGTATTAGCATTTCTTTGGTTTCTAAAATGATTTATTATAAAACACCAAAAGTTGCATTTTGTCACCACCCCAGAGTGTACTAGAACGTTAGCTTGTGATGAGATTGGCAGAGAAACACATTATGTGGACCTGAATATCAGCAACCACTTCACACACACACACACACACACACACACACACACACACACACACACACACACACAGATAGATGAGCCCAGCAGGATGTGAGGTGTGGATGCTTTGAATAAGCAGCAAAAAATATACAATTTTAGAGTCCGTCCCCTCAGATGGTCAGGGTCAGCGTCTGTTTGTTAAACCTGAAGGTAATTTTGGAGAGCGGGCTGGATATTCTCTCCACTCTGTAATATGGTATTCAAGCCAAGGCCGAGCTGGTCAGCGTCTTTATTTTTCTGTTCTAATTAGCCCAAATTGAACAATTTGTTTTTTCTTTTATACCCCAAATCAGCCGCTAATCTAACAGTCATCTACATTCAGAGGAGTGTCGGCAAGTGACACTGGCAGACCTCCTACTGCAGCTCAATAATATAATCACATCAGAATTGTGCCACTGACAATCCTCATTGATAATTAAAAGTTAAAGGTGGACTGCGTGGCAGTTTGCTTTCTGCTGACAAATTGCCCATGATTGTAAATTGTTGCTGTATGTTGCAATGTATTTCCTTTCTCAGTCTGTTAACACTTATGCACGAAGGCACGAAATTATAATCCTAATCATTTGCATGCAAGATACTTACATTATACTATTGTAATAGTTGAACGTTCAATCATATCTGAAATGCAGCTATTTATTTTAAATCCTCGAACCCCAATGAAGAAGCTAAACATCTAACTCAAAGGATGTTTCTTTTTTATGAATCAATGCTTTAACGTTCTCTCTTTTTTTTCCATATCTCGTTTTGATGGACATCATGACGTAAAGCCATCCATCCATAATGGATGGGCAACAACAAAGAAACATTGTGAGCGAGTAAAAGCATACAAAAAGTCTAATCAGCCCGTCACAAACAGGCAAGCAGACGGAGTAAAACAATAATGAATCCTAATTCTTTAACTTAGATTCATAGTAGTCAGGATTATCTCACACCTTTGATCTTCCTGCTCCTGTTCAAAGCAGGTAAACCAGATCCAGTCAACCTAAGAGGTGTGCAGGGTTAAGCATAGGTCAGCAGGTCCGATTAGTATCTTGGACCCAAATGGGTCAGGGATTCAAAGTTGATCTGTGAGACACCAGTTCGCTAAACCTTTCGTCTCAGCTGAAGCTGTCGGTTTGTTGTATTAGACTGACCAGTTGCAGTGGACTAGTCTGCTAGAGTGCACAGACGGTTTGTAAAGAAGGGATCTTATGTTATTCCTAATGAATATGAGTTAACATTTAAAGCATTCAATTTTGTTCAGATTTCAAGATTTTCTCTATTTAACAGAGTAATATACTGCCTCCCTCGTTCATTTCTTTTTGATTTAGCTCTGTTTGTGAGCGCTCTGTTTGTGAGCGTTTACCACTCACTCTCATGGTGGCACCTCATGAGAACCGGGATGACTTTCGACTGGACACTGCATAGATTGCATCGATTTTAGGCATGAAAGACAGGAAAACAAAGATTTTAGGCATGAAAGACATGAAAAAGACATCATTTAGCTAATTTGTAATGGTTCGAATTTGGAAAGTGTCAATAAATGTATCCCCAGCAGAAGTGAAAGATTTAAATAACAAATGAAACCATCAGTGACGTGTGCGAGACAGTGACCTTTTTGCTGGTGATCACAGCTCAAAGCCCTGCGCAAGTGTCTCAACTGTGAAGTGTGTGTTTGTTTCTCCTTCCGCATCTGTGTTGGTGTGTTTTCATTTGTGTATGAATAGATTATGACTATGGGGGTGCACGTGTCCTTGAGTAGTGTGTGTGTGTGTGTGTGAGCTGCAGCGTGTGTTGAACATGTGCTGGCGTTCTCAGAGGAACAGCAGGGCTCTAATAAGGACTAGTCCTGGATGGCAGCTGGTAAACTCTGTCCTCCGAATAGGTGTCCTTTATTCATACACAAAGGAATGCAAATTAGTCCCTGTGCCGAGTGGACACTGAGAACGGTTCCACATGGCACACACACTCGCTCGCAAAACCTGCATTGAGGGGCGCACCGCAACTTCCCGCAATCAGAAGAAAAACCAGCAGGACAAATGACGAGGCCCACCCGCACAGCTGTTTTGTGTGTTTGTCTGTGTGCGTAGGTGTGTGTGTGTGTTTGTGTGTGTCGGAACATGCACGTGTGTGTGAGAGTCAAAGCACAAACCCCAACCAAGGGTTATTTTTTTGGTATTATAATAGAAATTCTTGAAGAAGTCTGAAGAACTCAAACCACACACACACACACACTAACCCAGATACACACCAACCCAGACACACATTATAACATCTCCTTTTAAAACCCCACATAAAAGCTTTCTTTGGAGTACCCACCGGGGACCTAATCATTGCTTTTGTATTTAGTTTTTTTTTTTTTATCAAATCCTCTTTATACAAAAGATATCATGGATTTAGCCCTTCAGCTCGCTTTTTTGGTCCATATAATTATCAAGTTTGCACATTTTCCAAGCTTGTAAAATTCCTCTTATCAGATTTTTTGCTGCATTGATTCATTAATGGTTTTCAAGAATTGGAGGCCTTAAAAACAAGTTGATGGGCTGAGGGAGAAAGCGTCAAGTGTGTTCACATGACGAGGAAATGAGCTCTCCCGCAACAGAACATATTGCATGTAAATTTGCATGTGTACTAAGGACTCATTGTGAATATTTGCTTATTTTCCTTCTTATACCCATTCAATAGATATTATATATATATATATATTATTTAATATATTATGACAGAAAAGCTGTATAGCTGAGATGTTCTTTAAAGTACTTTAAGCTGCACGTATAACCTTTTTCCATCTCAATAATAAAACGAACTATTATGTGCAATGTGAAAAGGGTTTTGTAACAAACCCACAGGAAACTATCACTAACTTCAGCTCCACTGAAATCTACAGAGAGCAATTCTCAGCTTGTTTTTTTTTTTTTAAGGAAGCAAGCTCTAAATAGATAAGATAAACCAAATGCACAATTCCTGTCAAACACCAAACAAAGGGCCAACAGGTGCAGTTGAAAATAATTAAATGTGCAACGTAGAGCACAGTCTCAGTGGGAAGATCAGAGAGGCTGCGAAAGTAGCTTCACGTGAACCCAGTGTTTGTCTACTGCCCACTTCCACTTTGACCCACTGTGCTTGCTGTAGTTTGTGCTTGTTATCTGAAACCTGCAAAAAACGGCCTTAGGAAAGTTAGATGAAAAAATAGCGCTGGCTTTTGTAGTGTGGATATGAAGGTCCGGCCCAAAGTACAATGTTTAGAAATGAGTTGTTAGGAATTAGGAATTAGAAATTCCTCTTCATTCATCGTTGTTACTTTGGCAAGAATGTGTTTTTGTTCTTAACTAATGGTCACCAGATAGCTGCTTAAATAACAGCACAGATCAAGGGGGGTTATGTGAGGGATGAGAACAGAAGATGTCCAGCATTAATCTATTGGCGGCATGTTAGCCAGAAGCAGCATGCAACCAATTTGTGACTTTGTGGCATCAGAAATAACTGGGAAAATCAATCTCTGTGTAGTGTATACATTTAATGTAGATTATATTTGTAGATTGACCACAGATGCAAATATAGAATTCATAATCATAAACTTTAATTATCTTGCAGAAGCTTGAAAACAAAAACAGTATACACCTTGACACACATATGTGAATTTAGAGGATTCCTTTATCTCCAAGAATCTGTGGATCCTTTTTTACGGCCCGGCGAGTCAAAGCAGTTCTGTAATTTTGGTCTAAATTTGAGGGCTATCAATTTGTACATCTCAGGAAAAGTCTTATGTATATTTGCATCATGATGGCATATTAAACAATTTCAGCGCGCTGAGAGTAGCACGACTAGATACCCTGTCAGATGCAGCAGTGGAAGGGACATAGTGCGAGGCCAGTCCGACATCAAAGGGGGCCAGCTGTTTTCTCAAACTGAGGAGAAGGGGTGGTTTGGAGGAGAAGAACAAGTAGGGCTGAAGAGGAAGATTGAGATGACACGTTGGATCTCCAGGAGTGTCACTTTGTGTAATAGGCGAGTGGCGGGTATTCATCCGCCTCAAAAAAGAGAGGGGTAGGATACTCTACATGGACTTCAATGAGACTTCAGTAATTACTTATTACTGCACATATGGATGAGATGGGCATTGAGAGGACTTGAGGCGTGCGCTGCTCTTACGCCATCTGAAAACCACCTTTGGGGTGACTTCAAGAACATCCCTGTAATGCTCCAAGACAAAAGTCTCATTACAGGTAATTATGGACTGCCTATATCGCATATCCCCCCCCTCTCTCCCCTGTCCTCCCCTTTCTGAAAAAGCCCTTTGCCTCACCCTCACCACTTTTATCCCCTCACACAACAGGAAATGCAGAGAAAGGGCGGGGGGGCTATTACCTGGGAGCAGGCACTGATCATGGCCACTGACGCTTTACTGCCCTTCCATTCATGTGGAGTGGCTCACTTGTGGGAAGCAATTACCGACCGAATGATCGAAACTAGGCCTTACCATGAAGCAGTCGGACTTACTTAGTGACTAGCTGTACTATTCTTTGTGCACAGTATTGTCCTCTATGCTTTTAAACAGAGAGGAGCGGACGGGTGAGTATACGGTCTGTGCATACACCGTGTGTATGTGTAGGGAATTGGTAACGGAAGAGGACAGGGGTTAATTTCACAATGTGTTCATGTGAAAGAGAGGCTAAGGCAGCAGCCACAAATGAAAGTCTGTCGACAGGACTTTAGCTCCTGTCTCTTGCAAAAAACGACCACTATAGATTTGGACACCGGAAGTTAATCATACTGGCACAAATACGACGGTAATCAGCAGACTCATAGCAAATATCCTTTGGTGTATAGCGGTCAAACCCTGACGTGTACTGTACACTTTCCTGGACGCAAGCCCTGCTCCAACATGAGCTTGGCAGTGTGGGGCTGGTTCAACAGGCAGGGCTGTCATCCACAGATCAGAGGCAACAATGGCGGCATCCTCACCCGCCTTTGAATATGTCACTGTGGGAACAGCATAATCAACCCTGTGTCACCACCAGCTGCTCCATCCGGCCCACATTAGAATAAACAACAGGCATGGAAGAAACAGAGGTATAAAGAGAGAAGACAAGTGGGTAGGAAGGAAAGCAATACGCTTGTCTCATCTAACACCGATGGACAGACAATATTGTTCCCGGCTATTTGGCCCAGTGTCAATCCAGTGCTTCATCTGCGGCCACAGGTGAAAAAGGAGGCATGAAGCACAACTTGGGCAAAGGACTGAAGGGAGGAGAGGTATGGAGAAGCTCTGATACCCTCTAGAAAGCTTGAGCCTATAGCAACTTATGTTAGATATACCTTCGCACAACTTCAATCATTTTTAATATGTCCTTATTTTTCGTGCAACTTGTGTAGGTCGGTTCATAACATAGAAAATATTCAACTCCTTGGATTAAAGATACCGCAGGAGGGAAAAGAAAGACCGACAAAAACAGAAGTAGTCCAGGCCCGGTAACCACAAGAGCTGCCATTGTTCTTTATTAGAAAAGGGTTTCAGGCAGGAATATGTTTGACAACAAGGCGGTGTCCTTGGAAAACTCTTCCTCAGGATGTGAATGGGGTTTTTGTCATCATCTTTGACAAAGGGCCGGTGCTACCTGTAAATAGGAAGCTATGTTTCCAATTTCTCTGAGGCCAAACACATCAGGTCACTCTCAAGACCAAGGCCGAGATGAAACATTATTAGGCGAGCACCGGCTCCAAGAAACTCCCTTAAAACTCTGTCAAAGTCAAAATGTGTTGAAGTCACCCTGAATAAATATTGAGGGAGTGTAATCTTCCACCACCAATCCCCATATGCAGTAAATTATATTAAATATAGGTTGTGTAATGCGTTTACCGCACCCTATTCATCCTGTTTGAAGTGCCCTCTCACTAGCCAAGATGTCTTTTCTTCTCCAGTACCTGTTAATCATACAAAATGATGCGTTCACCATTGATTTCATCAGTCCGCCGCAGTCGCTAGTAATTCCATTATAACATGTCTGTTAGTACAATAGCTAGATATGGCTTGAAAAAAGGAAACCTTTCTTTGCCTTGTCAAAGGTAGGCTGTCCTCCAAATTACTTCTTCAGAAGTTAAAAGGCCCAGTGCCTAATCAGTCTATTATACCAAACTAATAGATGACCAGTAATTGCAACTAATAACTTATTACTCATCTACACAAATATTCTAATAGCTTGTATTTAGAAGCCATTTTTTTTCAATGGTTATATTAAAAAAGCGAGGGGGTTGTTATTCAGGAGCCAGACAGGCAGCAACACAAAGAAATACTCCCACAAAGGAGGCTGAGAAAGCAACCTGTAGCATGTTTTTTCTTCTCTTAGCCGGATTAATATCTAACCTTATTCATGGGGATGTGAAACCTCAGCTCCGTCTTCATCTCCAGATCTGTCTAGCAGCAGGGCATTGTTTGGTGCCCGTGCCCCTTTTGAGAGAAAGACGGCGCGGGGAATTACAGATAATGTCCTCTGTCCTCTCCCCCTGTTAGCCTGCTAGGACTCAGACACAGAGCTCAGTGCGCACCAGAGAGGTGGGCGCACTGTACATGATTTGAGCCGCCGCAGCAGCCATTGTAGTGCCGACAGGGCTCACTGGTGGAAATGCATTCAGTCACAGGCAGGCGGCGACGAATTTCGTACAAGACAATGTAATAACGCATGGTTTCCAGTGCTCATATTTGTTTGACGGAATCTGTTCTGGTGGAACAATGTTCATCTTTGATGATCAAATGGCAAACAATATTTGGACGTTGATTAATTCTTGATATACAAATACCCTCCGACCACACAACTTGCACAGCACATCTTACCAGTCGTTAGCTAACGTTAGCAAGCCAGCTAAAACCTCAAAACAGTCTATTCAACAACTTTGGAGTTTCAGCGAGTTGCATTGCTTCTCCTTTGGTCAAGATGTGGTGCCATGATACTCTGAAAGGGCCTCTGTGACCTGGAAGGTGTCGGCCTAACAATGAAAGTGGGGAGAGGCGACGGGCCATTACCAAGTAGGCCTGACAGCTCAGTTAAGCTTCAGTTCAATATTTTAGCTTTGGTCAAGATTGCACAACTTGTATGATACAACCACTTGGAGCCAATTGCTTACATCAAATGCGCTTGTTTTTTTGTTTTTTTTGTTGCCTTGCAGCCGATTAATAAATAAAACCCTTTCTTAACGTGTTTGTAACGAATGAATTACAGAGCTACACTGAGTTGATACTCATACGCACTATTAAATGTTGCACCTTTACGCTTTGTGAGCCATAAACATACTCCGGACTGAATCTACATTTGGGAGGAAGCATCATTAACAAATGTGTTTATTGACCGCAGCTCATTGAGGTTTGAATGGGCAAACAACAATAGTGGTAGTTAAAGGGGCAGGACACACAAAAACCCATTGGGAGTATACAGCCCCCGCTGATCAATGACCTCATCCAGAGTCAGTTTCTCTTTCAATGGCGGCAAGACCAAAGAGCAGCGAGGCCTTTTCAACCCTGCAGATAACAAACCAACACCAGACACCCAATAAAGAGACTTCCACTTCATTTAAAAGCAATTAATATTCTTGGCCGGCCGGCGTTGTCCCTTTGGTGTGGCAGGTCTGTACACGCCCCCTGCACTGTAATGGAGTTGACTGGTTAACTTTGAGTCTGTGGCCACAGTGTTGGCTGCCTGGGTGAGAGCAGTGATGCACAGTGGGACACAGTGTTTAGATCAGACTGAATGGACCTGTCTCACAGCCGACTGCACCCCAAAGGAGCCTCCTCTTCACCATCTCTTTCTCTGTACGTTTCTCGCTCCTTCCATCTCGCTCTCTATGTCGTTCCCGTCCTCTTTTTCTCCTATGCGTCCTCTCAGAGTCTATCTTGGCTTTTGTTTCCTTTTTATTTATTTTTTTTCATCCTTTTCTTTCTTTTTTAAGTTCCCTCCTAGAGTCTGTATGAATTGGCTCTCAAAGGGAGCAAGGGTTTAAATAGTAAGCCTTTGTTATGTTTGGTAATGATTGTCCCCCGAGGATGTGAAGGAGAAAAGGGTGTAAAAATATTTTGTCCCTTTAAGCACACACACCCTTGCTATGTTGCCGTGTTATTATGGAGAAAAAGGGTTGGTCGATGGAGTTCCCGTTCTGTACATGAAATAGATGTACCGTTTGCCTATGAATTACATTCATTGCATGTGAGTACAAGGCAGAAATGCCAGAGTACTATTCATGACAGCTTTGCGGAGCACTGGATGCTCCCCAAATGAAGAATATTTGTCTGACAAGCATCTTCCTTTTGATTCTTTTCACCCAGCAGCTTCTTGCATGTGAAAAAACCTCAACCCTATCCAAAAAGGTAATCTATAGTGACATGGCAATGACACCGCGTGTGACAGACACAAGACAGAACAAAAGTGCCAAAGGAAAAAAAAAATGGTTAAGTCACTTCACTGTACATGCACGCAATTTTATAAGACCGGCATCTCAAAGACAACGCAACAAACACGTCATGTGCACTCATTTACACTTAAAGGTGATTTCAATTCACTGAACCTGAATTGAAGTTTGAAAAAAATATGGTTTACTGGCATGCTAGCTACATGTGCTCTGAGGCTGGAAATGGGAAAGGGGGTTGCAGGGTTAATGGCGGCAACAATAATTCTCTGAACGGCAATACTATCATGCTGATGTTAAGTAGATACCCCCTTTGTTCACCATCTTGTTCCATCTTGCAATTACCTGAGTATGTATGGTTCTGTCTGTAGGCACCATGAATATCTGCACAAATGTGGACCGCAATTGTGAAATCTTATTCACTACCAAAATGGTTCACTAACCAACCAATAACGCCACGCCAAGAGCTGCCTATGAAAAAGCATCAAGAAGAAACTGAATACAGGTTGAACATGCAAATGCAAGCTGGCAACACCGCTTACTTTGGTGTAGAACCGCATGAAATAAAAAAAACAAAGCACAGCGGAGTGTTTTATGGAGAGAGGTTTTCCTATACAGAGTTGAGTTCAACAAGTTGAATGGTAATGACCAGTGCATTAGCATTCGCCTGGTTATTTAGTAGCCTGAGTGTAATGAGGTAATCAATGGACCACGTTCAACACAGCTTTAGCAACAAACTGATGAAGAGCTTTTCCAGCGTCAAAGCTCATTCTTCCTCAGAGCTGATGACATCTTTTTTAACAGTACGGCACCAAACACATGAAACTAAATAACTTCAATCCCAAGGCCATGGCTGAGTTACAGCTCAGCAATGCCAGCAAGGAGGACAAATCGACCAACTGTTACTCCCTTTTAGACCGGGGTAAGCAGCCTATCGATAGCAGCTTGTAGCAGCCTGTGGGCTTCAATTAAATCCAACTTTTAACCCGCCAATCAATCGATGAGAGATAGACCTGCTACTTTTTAATGCTACTCACTTGTCTCTCTGTCACTTGTCACGATTTCGCTCCGATCCACATCCATCCAGCACTCCATCTTCAGGGCACGGTCAGACATGTACACATATAACAATGGTGAATTTACACCTGCCATTAACTTATTATCCCTGTGTGAGTGAAGCAGCAATACAAATTCGCACATTTGCATTGCAAACAATACAAAAATATGTTAGACATTTGATGGTTTCTGTCTTTTTATGCCAACTCTGTATGTATGTTCTTCTAACTTTAATAGCTTAAGTGTGTGCATGTTCAAATGCAGTGCTCGTAAATTTAGTTTTCAGTCAATTTGGTTGTAATTTTTGTTTATTATTGCCTATCTATTATTAGTACTATTAGTTAGAGTTTAAGACCTTCTAATATATATCGTTAACAGATGTAGCTGCGTGTTTTTTATTATTTGTGTGGTTTTGTGTGAAAGTCCCACCTTTCATTCATTTTGTCAGATCCACATGTCTCCCTCTAATGCTTCATATAGTCTGAAAGTCATGAGAAAGTCTCTTGGTCTCAGTAGCAGTGTGCAGTTTGATATTGCCACAATATCAGAGTATTCATTCTAACAAAATCATTCTGTTAATGTGTTGGTTTGAAGTTTGTAACTTGGACATGAATAGACTCCAAAGCTCACAGACCTGACTGCTTGATGTGAGATCTGAACAATAGCGGGTTTTAGTTTACAGAAACCTGCGCAAATCAAAATTCATCCTCATTATTCATCACATCAAACAGGGCTGGAGGCCCAAAGCGGGCTCATTTGCAGTTGAATGTGGGAGGCCTCGCAGACAGTGTCCTGTTTAGCATGTGTTTGCACTGCAGAGGTGGTGGAGGGACAGAGGAGGAGAAGGTACCAGTGACCCACAGCTGGTGTGCCACAGTCTCGACCTTCTACCTGCTGCAATCTCAACTGACAGGCTTGACCAAAACCAGGGACTAATAGTCTCTTTTTCATCGCAGTGGCTTTGACCTTGTTACCTCTGCTTTCTTTCCACATGCACCCAAGTTGTCAGCTAGTTTCTTCCGCTGCTGCTCTTTCCAACCCATCTGTCTGCCTCTATTTGTGAGAGGGACGACAAATTCCAGTACATGTTTCTCCCCAGCACAATCATTTTTCCCTTAAACCAAGCCAGTTTCTCCTTTACGCTAAAGGCAGTGAAAGGCAGATGTCCATCTTTCTGATTACAACTTGTGTCCTTCTTGCATCCCCTTATAACTCCCTACAGTTGTGCGCATGCATGTCAGGATCTATTTAGTGTATTTGTTTGGTCTTCATCCGACCCCCCCCCCCCCCCTCTGTGTATGTGTGTGTCCCTGTAGCTCTGTGAAACCAGCTGTGCCTGTTTACTCTACCTGGTTTACCTGCTCCAGGAGAGCATGGCTGCTGGCAGCATCCCCCTCACGTCACGTCTGCTCTGTCAGAGACCGCCGCCATTGTCAGGAGGTCCGCATCTTCCACTTCAACATTTGCTGGCACCATGTGTACGGCTGGGTCATTCCAAGTTGAAGATGGTGCGTGTGGGTGCCAGTGCGGCCATTTGTTCCATTTCTCTCAAGCTCTATCCGACCAGTTGTGCATATTGACTCTACCTGTGTTTATCTCCTGGTCTACCTGCTCCATTGAGAGCCAGACTAAATGTGGCAGCGCCGTCACTCCAAATTAGATCCAAAACTGGATGAAAAAACGAGACAAACACTGCCTCTCTGACAGAGATGTTTTTAACCCCCGTGCAGGTTTAGTTGATTCAGAACTTAGACTGTGGCCTAGAACTGACACCGTGGTGGCATCACAATATTTTCTAGTTCCCCGTCCCTCATCTGTGCTTCATTGTGAGAACAGCGGCTGGTGCAGTGGACGGAAATAGCATTAATGGTAGGGAACAAGGGATAATGATTATATTTCCTAATGACGGCAGATATTGTATAATCTAACCAGTTATTCTATCCTGGTCCTCAAGGGTTGCTTTGTTATATTTTGGGGGGTTTTCGCTTTTTATTCATTTATATATTTAATTCAGTTTCACTGAACAAAAAATACGATAAAACATCCTGAATGGCAAAAAAGAAATGAAAAGAATGTGAATTAAATTAATAGGGGGTCAACAATTGCGCTTTATAATTTTGGATCCACTCGCTTCAGGTCAGCTGAGGACATTGCTCATCTTTTCCCCTTGTATAGTCCATTTTCCCAACGTTTTTCGTGGGTCCCTGCTTTGATCCTTAGAGACAAAATCAATTTTTCTGTTGGGTATATTTCCCTTACAATGTCCAGCCACTGTCCTGGGCTTGGAGGGTAACTTTTCAACTAGTTTTTTTGTGACAGTAGGTATCAAAGAGCAGCCATGCTGGATGGTCGTGGGTATAAATGACAACCACTCACATATTTTCTGGTCATGTATAAATATATAATCACTCTGGGACAGTTATTCAGTCTCTGGAGGACATCCTACGCTACAGGATTCCCAGGGACCCACATATCGTCACTGTAAAAAAATCTGTGAAATATACGGTAAATTACTGGCAGCTGTGGTTGCCAGAGGTTTACCGTAAAAAATAAAGTGACACCGTATAGGACATTACGATATGTTTTTTTGCATTATGTAAAATTCCCAGTTAAGAACCGTTTTGTTTTCAGTAAATGATTACTAAAGAACCGGACGTGGGGCTGATACCTGGCGACATAATTCAAAAGAAGGGTGCTTTGGTTTGCCGTCGTACCATGAGCAATCCTTTGGAGTCACAAATCCTTGATTCCATCGCTGAAAGCAGCGATGCTAGTTAAACTCATTTTCTAGCATCACTTTCACCACATCAAACACACTTTTTGAAACTATTTTTGGACGTTATTTATTCTGCTTTAGCCAAAGAAGGTATTTAAACATTCAATTTTCAGTTGAAAATTCAGGTATTTGTAATTTGACGGAGCGAGGTTTATGGTCCATCCACGGTAACTAGGACAGCAATTCTTTGCAGAAGATACTTTTTTTTAAATATATTTCTGAGGCTATATAAATGGAAGAATGTTTTTATAGGTGACCTGACCTTTCAGTAATGTGAGAATAGTTTGCTGAAACAAACTGTTTTGGTCCAATTGAGAGACAACTGACAGTCCACACATCAACAGCAGGGATACAGATCTGAAACACTCTTAGCAGCACTAGTGTCTGCACTAGTGCATCGGTTGGTGTGTGATTTGAAAATAAAACTGCCCTCCCTATTCTACGAGAAATAAGATTTGAATTTAGATTTGAAGGTGTTTTTTTGGCAGCGACAGTGGACCAAGGACTCTTCAACATCCTGCAAGTGATTTCAACCTGTTAGGTGGCGAAAGAACATAGAACAACCAGCTCCCTCTGTTTTGATTATTGTGTGAGCAACCTGGCTTTGAAAGCTTTCTTCAAAAACCAAAGGAATCAAGCTACGGCTGTACTGAAATGTTCAACACAAAAGTATCCTTTGAGGCATAATAACCTGGTTTTAAATTAAATTAATACTTAAATCAGTGACTCCCTCATGAGCGATTCTTAAGCCAGCTCTGGCCATGGCCCTCGTCGGACGGGTTGTGGTTCAATCAAATGTGTGTATTGCTGTGTGGCACTGGGACAGACACCTACCTTCGAGCTGACTGTTGTTGAATAGGACAGTATACACACACTCCCAGACGCCTGAGGACAGTATGACCTGATGTATATAGCTGGCAGACCAACTATATTTTTATTGTTCGTTGGCATTCATCGTAATATGCAATGCATAGGCAATGCAATGCATTTAGTGGGAAAGCGAATGTAAAGAGGAAGTCTTAATTGAAGAAAACTTTAATTCCAAAATTTTGAATGTTATAGATGACATTGCACCTGACCCGGTTAAAACCAGTTCTAGTAAGCAAAAGGCACCCTGGAGAAAAGCTGCTGTTGTAACAGCCCAGAGAAGAAAGTGCAGGAAGGCTGAATGAATCTGGCGGAATACAAAACTTCATATCCACCATGACATCTATAAAGAGTGCCTGCAGGCCTACAATTCAGACTTGAAAAGTGCTAGAGAAACATTCTTCTCCAACATTATTAACAACAACACTAATAAGGCAAAAACCCTATTTGAAACTGTTGACAGACTGACCAACCCCCCAACACAAATACCACCTGAACTCCATTCCACGCAGAAATGCAAGAGTTTGCGTTCTTTTATACTGATAAAATTGAAGGCATCAGACGCGCCATCAATATCTCCAACAAAAATGTTGGATCACCACCCTATTTAGGCAAAAGTAACACAGCAATGATGACAAGATTTAATGTCATAGACTCTCAAACTCTAGTGGAAACGGTGACAAATCTAAAACCATCCACCTGCTGTCTTGATGCTCTACCTACCAACTTCTTTAAGAATGTTTTTTACTGCCTAGCAACAGACGTACTGCAAATAGTTAATAACTCTATTCAGTCAGGCCATTTCCCAAAAGCCTTCAAAACTGCAGTTATTAAACCTCTCCTAAAAAAGCGGAGCCTAGATGCCTCTATTATCAACAACTACAGACCAATTTCAAATCTACCTTTCATAAGTAAAATAATTGAGAAAGTTGTCCTACAACAACTTAATCCCTTCCCTGGCTTCAACTGGCTGCCACGACAACTTCCAGTCAGGATTTCGACCTTTTCATAGCACCGAGACGGCCCTTATTAAAGTTGTAAATGACATCCGTCTTAACACAGACTCTGGCAAAACTTAAATATTAATGCTGTTAGACCTGTACTGCAGTGCTGCATTTGATACTGTCGACCACTGAATACTTTTGGACAGGTTGGAAAACTGGGTGGGGCTGTCAGGCACAGTCTTAAGCTGGTTCAGGTCATAGCTACAAGACAGGAACTATTTTGTTTTCATTGGTGACTTCGTATCAGAACCAACCGACGTAACGTGTGGAGTCCCCCAAGGTTCGATCTTAGGGCTGACTTTATTCAACATCTACATGCTCTAGGACAAATCATGCAAAATAATAAAATTGACCACCATTGCTACGCTGATGACACCCAATTCTATGTAGCGCTATCACCAAACGACTATCGCCCCATAGATCTTCTGTGATAGTGCATTGAGCAAATCAAAGACTGGATGAGTCAAAACTTCCTACAACTAAATGAAGACAAAACTGAGATCATTGTATTTGGTGCTAAAAAAGAAAGGTTTAAAGTAACCCAACACCTTCACTGTCTGTCCCTGAAAACATCAAATAAAGCCAGAAATCTGGGGGTTATTATGGACTCAGATTTACACTTAAATCCTTACATTGGCTCCCTGTATGTCAGAGAATTAATTTCAAAATCCTACTGCTCACATATAAATCACTACATGGTTTAGGGCCAAAGTATATCACTGATATGCTTCCACTACATAAGCCTTCAAGATCACTAAGATCTTCTGACATCAATCTGTTAGTGATTCCCAGAGTAAATACAAATCATGGGAAAGCATCATTTAGTTACTATGCAACAAACAGCTAGAATAAACTTCCTGAAGATTTAAGACTTGCCCCAACTCTGACCACGTTGTTTAAAACAAGCCTGAAAACTCTTATGTTCACCTTTGCCTTCTGCTAAATTTGACCTACGTTGCACTTTTAACCTCTGAAGATTTTAATCTCTCGCTCTACACTGTAACTTTTAATTCTTTTTATATTTATAATTTTATTTGCTGTTTTTTAAATTGTCTTTTAATTCTTGCATTTTATTTTACTTTATTGTATGACATGGTATGATGTGAAGCACTTTGAGTCTGCCTTCTGTATGAAAAGCGCTATACAAATAAACTTGCCTTGCCTTAATTATATTACAGGTAATTTAGCTGATGCTTTTATCCAAAGCAATTTACATAGCTTTTGTAACCCATGGCTTATTTTACATTTTTATCTGGGGAGCAATCAGGGGTTAGGTGTCTTGCTCAGGGACACTTTGACATGGCACAGCCAGGATTTGAAACACCAACCTTGCGGTTCTCAGCGGACCATACTACTCCATGGGCCACACATCCCTTAATGACTTCCTCTGATCTCCACATCTCATTTGAATGTGAACATATTGTTCTTCTTTTGTCTCGAGTCTCGATCGCTAAATGTTGTCTTAGCACTGCAAATAAAAACACCATCTTTATTAACCATCAAAGCAAGAAATAATGAATCTGTTGCTCTGAATAATCCAGCGTCTATCTCGGGGAGGTTCATGAATGAACCCCTCACACTATGCTGTGTGCTGCGTGTTCAAGGTTTCCGTGTTGGCCATCTGTTGAACGATGCAACATTTATTATTCAGAAACGCTCTTGTTCAAACTCTTCCCAACACTTTTAGCTTAACGGTTTTTAAACCCTGACATGTCTCTCTCTGAGATATAATCTACCCTTGCTGCGTCTCACACGTGGCTCGATCAAATAAGACAAAGCTCCAAAAAGGATTCCTGTGGTCAAGGTTACCCACATCAGCCGTAGGAGGAGACCCAACCATAGGCTAAAAAACAAGTCGGCCTCAGTGTGGTGGCCGGCTTTTAAGTCTGGTTTTGGGTCGAATTCTAGCCTGGGAGTCAAACTCTCTCAATCAAACCCCCCCCCCCCATCAATGTTCCCACTAATGAACGGCACTAATTGATTGAAAACGCTGGTGGGAGGGGATGAGCAAGCAGGGTGTTATAGTGTGAGAGCGAGGAGGAAACACAAACAGCGCCTGGACTCGGTCCAGCCTGATGTGGGGGCCCACAGCGGAGAGCCCCTGTGTATTGTGTGTGGAGGAGAGGGTACAATGCAGGGTACAGTGAGCTGGGAGTGGGAGGGGGTCAGACAGCCCTGACCCTGCTGCGAGCGAAATCACTTTGTAGTTAATCACAGTCATTCCTGTGGGTTGAATCGTGGTGTGCATTTGTAGCTGATCATGAGGAGAAAGATTTCACGTGTATCACACTGGCCTTTTTCTTCTCTTCGTCTGACAATTTTCAGGGGAATAAATCTGCCAACAAGGCACATGCATGTTGCTTTCAACAAAGATCATTTTTTTGTTACCCTGCGATAAAGCTTGTAAACGTGATCATTGAACTCTCCTTATGGGAAGATTGAGGTCATCCCGTGTGGGAAGATCAAAGTTGATGGTATCTGCAGTCTCGTTCTCGGGTGACCATCGGGTGAACAGAGATTAACGAGCGAATCCAAAGCTTTGCTTTGTTGTTCAAGTCTATCTCAACCATGGAGGTACCTGACTTGCACTCAACCCCACCATCCATTCCTTTCTTAGCCTTCACTCATGAGAAAAAAACAACCATTGGGATGTGTGTGTGATGCTTCACTTTGGGTTGTTGTCTGGAAGGAAAAGGCCCCATTTATTTTCAGAGGTGGAGTCAAAGCTCCCACTCGAGTCTGTTGACACCACACAGACAGAGCTTGAATTGGGGCAGTGATCGCAGGTGAGTACCACTTGTTGCCCATAACGTGTTTGGGGTGACGTCAGGAAAGTAGAGCAATTTCTTGCTCAAACAATGGTTTCCACTCAATTTGATTTGTATTTCCCAAAATTAAAAATTCGCCTTGGAGTGCTTAATAATAAATCCTTACAACATAGGCCTTGGTCCCTCCATTGAATAAGCAAAAACTCCCATGTGAATAACCATCAGTGAAATGTAGTTATTGGAGTAATTTAGTTTCTGAATCATTTTGGTCCGCTGCCTAATCCTTTTTTGACTCAGTTTTATGAATAAAAGAAATGATGTGTGGAAGAGACACACAGTAATTATCTCTTCAATTTTCAAGATAACACTAATGCAGTAAAATGTGATTGACTGGTCAAGAAGCCTGCTGCAGCCCAGCGACAGGCTTTTATGCTGGAATAAAGAATGCGTAACAGTGGCACGGAACGTTTTTTTCTTTTGCTTTTAGCAATTTGTTATTCATAGCCTCAGGGGAGGGTCCCCCAGAAATCTGTTGTTGTTACCTGTAGGGCCATTTGTAAATTTTGTTGTTTTAGTGTAAATTGTCAATTTAGTGTAAAATCGTCAGACATCTCTCCAAAATAATGACACTAAAAAAAAATCTAAAAACTCAACAACATGACCTAGTTACTTGTGAAAATCATGGAGCCTTAGTGTGAGCAGCTTTATGTTGGAATTCATATAATACTATTGCATGATTCAACTGTAAGATCGATCAAGCATCCAAGGTGACATGAAAAATATGTAGGCCTATTTGTTTATCCGTTTTGGTTGAGCTCTCTCTTTAAGAAGTATTTTAAATGCAGGGCAAA
This sequence comes from Apeltes quadracus, assembly GCA_021346845.1. Lineage (NCBI taxonomy): Eukaryota > Metazoa > Chordata > Actinopteri > Perciformes > Gasterosteidae > Apeltes > Apeltes quadracus. Next base: position 14,274,781 of record CM037936.1, on the reverse strand, counting down.
TATTTTCCATTGCAAAATTGCCACTTTCTTTTTTTTTCCAAAACCCCTTTCCTCTTAGAGATGTGTTTCATTATTACTATTTATTATTTGCATTAGTTTTGAAAGGAGAAAAAGAGGAAGCTTCCGATATACTATAGCTTTATACTATAGCTTATACTATATTATACTATAGCTTTGCTGCAGCCCTTCAGGTCCGACTGACTGAGCATCGATGGGCATTTTGTACTGCGTCACATATGCCGAAATGTTCTCTATTATATATTTTACACATTGTAAAGGCTGATTTTTCCACTCAAAACAAGACACCAAGCTTAATGAATATCCGAGTACATATCGTAGTTTAATTAGGTTAACATCGAATTACGTTGTCATTCATTTGGACGGGCGGCGAACGGAAAACCTCAGACAAATTTCGTATTTTAAATTAAATTTATTCAAAAACAAACGACTTAACGGACAGATATTCTAGTCATGGACGATATCACGTATAAACAAACGTATACAACACTTCTTTACTGAAATGTGAAATATCATACTTACACTTTACATAATTGCAATCAATACAATTTCTCTCTAAAAACTCCTTAAATAAAATGGGCGCTGCTGCAGGCTGCTTCTGTCCGAGCAGCGTAACCTCGGCAAGAAAGTGCGAATGTAAGTACAGTGTGTTACTGAGCGAGGCGCAGGGAGTCCTTCAACCAAGTCCTGACCATGAATTCGGGTATAATAATGGCGATGCATGTGTCCTGTTGAAGTGAAATGCTATTGTTGGTTTTAAAGTGCAACTGACAGTTCACAAGGTAATGTGGGAAGGATGCCACTTTTTTTTTCGAACCATAGAAACAAAGTAGAATCATTATCAACAAAAAAAAAAATCATATTCTTTTGCAGCTCATAATTTAGTAGGACGTAGCGTGTGTGATGGAATGTAGTGCTCTTCAGTATTTTGTTTTAATAGGACATTTAGTCATAAATAATTTCTCAGGGGGAGACATTATAAAAGACAACTACTGCCCTTTTTACACTGCCATAAATATACATCTTAGGTGACTTTGTCATACACTTCGTAGACTTGATTACTTCTCTCAAAATGCATGTTTGTGATGTTGGGTCATTGTTTTCGTTTTTGTGTGCAGCTATTCCGATGGTTTTGTGGAACTGTTTTTGTACTGTACTGTAATTTGATAGGCAGCATTTAAAGATAGATACAAATTCAGATTTTTTTGCATTTAACGAAATTATCCGCAGCACCACTAGCAGACATTGTTTGGCTCATTGTTTGTTTAAAAAAAAACAAGAATCCCCTTCATGTGAAAAAATAATAATTCAACTGCGAATTACTATTCAATTTAGACATTTTTGTGCCATCGCTCGGACGGGGTAGGGTCTCAAATGTATAAAAACAGATAGTTACGATTCCGTAGACTAAACTTTACATTTTTCTCCCTCGTTCTCAGTCATTGTTTTTGCTCGACTCTTGGTCGCTCTGGTCGTCGGTGAAGCACACGTCCACGTCGCTGTCATTGTCGCTTTTTGCCTCCGCGTCCTCGAACAGGCCGCTCGCTTTCTCGTCCAATTTCTTGACGGTCTGCCCCGGGTGCCTGGACTTGACGTGCCTCTCCAGGTCCCGCCTGCGCACCAGCACCTTGCCGCAAAAGTCGCACCTGTACGGCGTGTTCCCCTCCGCGTGGAGACGGATGTGTTTGTTCAGGTTGCTGGGGTCGCCGAACGGCCTGAAGCACACCTTACACTTGAGCGGCTTGTAACCTGTGTGAGTCCTCATGTGGATTTTAAGGCCGTACTTCCTCGAGTACAGCTTACCGCAGTACAGGCACAGGTGCCCCTTTTTCGGTTTGGCAGAGCCGGCGTTGCTGCTGCTCCCGGCGGGCATCGAGTCCATCCTCGTCCGGTTCTTCTCCGCGGTGATCTCGGATAACTGCTGCGTGTGCATTGCGATCTCCCGGTCAATGTTGGTGATTGAGCCCATGTCGTGGTTCAGCGACGGTGCGCCGAAGTAGGACATTGACTCCGGGTACTTGAGGAGGTTGCTGAAGTGGAATTTCAGCGGGTAGTAGGGCGAGCTGTACAGAAGCTCCCCGTTGTAGACGGTAAGGGGCATGAGTGGGATGTTACAGTCTCCGCCGTACGTCTTGACACCGTCGAAGTGAGGGAGGGAAAACCGCTCAAAGTGGAGTCCGGGGGGCATCTGGGGGTAGCGGGACTGGGACAGGCCGGAGTGCATTCGACTGTCTACATGCTTGAAAGTCGAGGTCTCCTCCATGTGAGGCAGCAACGGGAACCCTCGAATTGTGTTTGTGCATGGCACCATTGGAGATGCGGAGTCCATGATTGCGGGCGGGCACTTGGGAGGGTGGCTCCCTCCCCCGTTCAGAGCCTCGCTCACGTTGCGGATGGGCTTCATGTTCCCGATGAGTTTGCTGAAGCCCAGGCCGCCCAGCTTCCCGTTCGCGTCCTCTCTGGTGGCGTCCGCGCCCGGGACTTTAGCGACGCCGGTGGGTTTGAAGGCCGAGCGCACGCCCGGGTGGAAGCCCATGCTGCTCAGCATTGAGGATGTGGCGTCGAAGCCGAGGATGTGCCCTTGGTTTCGGGCGGAGGTAACGCTCATGTCGAGGGCCCTGTCCTGGTCCTCTGGGCTGCTTTTCTTTGACTGCCCGGCTTTGTGCGGGAATGGCGAGGAGGACACCGCCCGCCTTCCAGATTCCGAGCTTGACGTGTTGCTGTGGCCGGTTCTCGGAGAGGTGGAGGTGTTGGGGATGTCTCCGGATTTCGGCGACCTGCTGAAGGTCTCTGTGCCTCTGGCCTGCTCGCTGGTCACAAACCCTCGCCCGTTACTCAGGGCACAGTGGAAGTGGACGTGAGCTTTGAGCGTGTTGGGGTACTTGAATATTCTCCAGCAGTACCAGCAAATGTAGCGCTCCTCACCTGTAGCGAAACAGCAAAGGCATAAATTATCAGGTGGATGCACCGCAGCGTGCAGCCAAATAACCGTATTACGGTGTAATGTGCGTAAAATGCCAAGTATGTGCTTAAAATAAAAATAACAGCTCTGGCAACCTGTAGAGGAAAGACCTGTGAGTGACCCCCCTCGGTCATCCTCTCCCAAATGGTTAAAGGGTACACACGCAGCGGGCGAAGATAAATTGTCGACGGGTGTGATATAAACGGAAATATATGTAATTTAATTAAACATTGCCACATAGCACCTTGAAATGCCAATTAAACTTGTAACATCCACTCGTCACTGCTTCACATCGCCATTCAAAAATTAAAAAAAATAAGGATATTGGATGGTATCTGGTGTCTAAGATCTGTTGCCAAATGGCAACGAGCACAGGCCATTTTAATTACCCTCCGCCCCAGTCGAACACCCCAAGGTTAATATAGATGTAATGGTTTTGTAATCCTCATACGGGCCATTGTTTATGATTGCCATCAAAAGAGCAAACGCCCAGCCCAATCTGGCGCTCAGGGACCGATGCATTGAACGCGGCACTCTCCCTATCTGTGCGCTTTCCCGTGGAAGTGACAGCAGCTGTTGCTTGAAATCGCAAGTCTCCAGAAACAATGGCGCCGGCCCATCTGTTGAAGCCTAATAATGGGAGCGAGCGTATGTCCAGGAGCGCACTCGGTGTTGGGCCGGAGAATCATGGCAATATACACCCCATATAAAAGTTAGCATTCATTAGGCCACAATACCTTGACGCACCCACATAATTTGCCGTGAAGCACTTGTTTTATCATTTATTTGCTTTTGAATACATGAATATTAAGGACCTGATGACATTTGTTAACCTCCGTCTCGCAACTGAATCACCAGCCCCTCCTTCATCTTCCATGGCTGCCAAGACCCGTTCATTTTTGCTTTTATTTTTATTTTTTTATCCTTTTAAATTATGCTTCAAGTACCGTAATTACTTTATCACATATATTTTTCCGGCGCATGTGTGATATCATTTGAAGCTTCATGTATTGTTCATTCAATTAGTTACGAGGCCCTTCACGGCCTAAACAAAAGATGTAATCCGGAATTATCTTCAATTGATGGAATTCCCTGTAAAGTGTCTGTGGATAAAAATATTTTTTTGAAGGATTAGTTCCTTCCGACCTGGTATTAAACCGAGATTAAGGACTAATCCCCAAGCGCAACAGCCAGATTATCATCACTACCCCAAACAAACCGATTAAAAATCGTAACAGGCTAATGACAAAAATCCACAAATATTCTGAAAGGAGTGTAAGATTTTTATTTTATGATTTGTTAATATTGCTGCGATCCGATTTAGTTTTGTTCATATTCACATTTATTATGTGAATAAAAAATGTATTCCAAATGATCAAAACCTTTACCCTCATCTAGTGGGATTGCTGTTCAAAAAATAATCTTATTAAACCCATATTATAAACGAATTGATTTTCTAAGAACTGTTTTAGAAAGGATTTTTTTTAAATACCGGTTTCATTATTTTCATTAATTTATAATTGCTGATATTGTTTGGGGATTGTACAATTATTCAATTCATAAATGACGTTAGAAAAGTTTAGGCTGCCTGAGGTAAAACAACAGCCAATTGATCTCCATCACTGAGCGATAATTTGTCATTTAACTGCGCAGTGATGGACCGCTCAACATGTCGATGTTGGCTCAGTGTCAGCCCTCGCTTTACATCTGAGAGCTTGGAATTATTATCAATTGTATCACATATTAAATTGGCATGGCTCCACGTCTGTTCACAGCAGAGTTTGCGTGGTCATCCTTTTTTTAAAGCACTTTATCTCCAGATTCTATGTGCTGTCTGGCTGAACTCTGTTTATTAGCAGTAGGATTTACCTTTCTCGTCGTGCGTGGGAGTGGCCGTCGTGGGGATGTCATACCACTGCGCCAGAGCGTTGGAGTACCAAACGCAGAGCTCCTCTCCAGCGGGAATTTCTCTCAGCACGCGGTAGAAAATCTAAAAACAGAACAAGGGCAACTTGCTGAAGTTAACCGAGGTGAACACATGTGTCTCTGTGGAGAGGGGCAGGGGTGTGACGGGGGCCTTGGCCTCAAAGTGTAATGTGAGGAACATTTACCTGTCCGCCAGGTAAGTCCGACACTGCCTCCAGGTTTTGCTCCTGGCTGTTTCTGGCCGCGCGGATCAGTCCGATCCAGTCTGGCACGGGACAGCCCGCCTCATCCACGAAGTCCCCCCTCACCAAGCGGATCTAAATCATGCAGACAAACGGTTTAGAGTCAGCAAGAGGCATTTGATGGGACACCGAGGCCCTTTAACATTTTCCTCCGTTCACATACAAAAACTGAAAACAGATAGAAGCTGCAACGAATAAACAAATAAGTCATTCGAAAAATAGCAGTTATTCTTTCCTAAATGTATTCATAAATTATATACTCCTTTTATTGTTTCTATTCAGGCCTGTTTTTATTATCCAGATGCTATTTAACAACTTATCTGGCCGTTATTATTTGTCTGTGTGAGTCTGCTGCGTTACCTGGAGGTGCTTGGGCCACGCATGACCAAAGAGCGCTTAATGCGTCTTTATCCGCTCTGCTGATAATTTACTAAAGAGAATGACACTCGGGCCTAATTGAGTTGATATGGGAAACGAATTTGAGGACTGTCAGAGCGTTTCTAAACTGTTCAAGGACATTAAAGATCGAAGCGTGACATTTGACATGGAGATTGCACCTGATGATCGCCGGCAGCCCGGGGCCACGCATTTAGACGCATCAATCACAACCGCTGACAGCTCAACAAAAACAGGGTGCGGTTCTAGACGGACGTATATATTGTTTACTTCCGTGCGCGTGCAGAAAATAACTCTTAAAGTTAGATTTTTCATGAATTTTTCATGAATTATTTCTGTAATGCTCTGCCCCGTTACGGACTAAGCTAAATTCCAGTGAAAATGAAAGGCGTTTTGTTTCGTTCTACTTTTTACATTTATTATTATCAGCAATTTTTTTGGATAGCCCTGGGCTGTGGCTGCGGCTTCGATGGCATCTTTCTGGGGCCGGATTGCATTAAAATTAAACGGCTCATCGGGGTAACAGGCTCAGCAAGCGGTGAAATGTGAGGAGGCTGAGGGCATGAAATCCCACACAGCGGACCCAGGTCACCCATCAGGCCGCTTAAGTAGAAGCACAGACTGACAAGTCGGCCGCTAACGGACCTCAATTATTTCCAACTTGACAGGCCAAACCAATTAATACGCGAAGGCCCGATGGAGTTTGACAGTGCAGCTTTAAAATCCAAATCTGTTCGGTTTTTTCTATCAAGATTATTTGTTTCGATAAAAAAAATTAGTTTTGAAGAATATTAAAAGCAATTTTCGAACTACAATGTTGGTTTTAAATGAATGCGTGAAAGTTTATTTAAAAACAAAAGCAATGCCAGCGTCATCAGATGCACCTAATTAAGCCGGGACACATTTAAAGCTTAGAGAGCGTCGTTTAGTAGCTCACCTTCTTCTTGGGTCCAACTTCCTTGCGGTCCGACACGTACTTCCCGAGTTTGAAGACGCCCGGTACCGGTCCTATCCGCAGCCCGGCCGGGACGCTGCAGTCCGCAAACACACTGACGGTGGTGGACGCCCGGGTGGCTTGCATGGTGTGGGGTGCAATCAGAACCATGAAGACTGATGGAGACCGAATGAGAGAGCGCAAGGGAGGAGGAAGAAAAAAGAGGAGGAGGAGGTAGAGAGGATGAGGACCGGCCGATATCCGCCCTCCAAGTGATGCGTTTGCGTTACGCTCTCGGCTTTTTCTAGTGGTGGTGCAGGCAAGGGAGACCCCCCCCCCCCCCTTCCCCCCTCATAACCCTCCGCACCCTCCACCCCTCCTGGGGTGATGCGGCGCTATGGTAGTTTAAAGAGGGGAGAAGAGGGGGGGGGGGGGGGGTCCTGAGTTTAAAACAGCGAGTCGGGGTGTGTGTGTCTGCGTGTGTGCGTGCGTGTGTTCGAATGAGTGAGTGTGAGAGAGTTGGGCTCTTCAGCAGCTGTGAGGAGAGGGGAAAACGGGACGGCCTGGTCACATGGAGACTTTCCCTCACCCCGCGCGCATAATGAATTGCTCCAAAACGGTCAAGAGACACAAAGGGCCAGGCGACCTTCCCATCCCCGAAACCCAATTTGTCAAGTGCAGAGAAAAGAGGGAGCCGAATCAAAGGTCCGGAGCGACCATTAATCCTCAGCATGTGGCTTTGTCCGGCAGACAGTTCCGATATTTTAACTGACAAATCCACTGTATAATTTATCCATAAATTCTCACTCTTTTCCATTCTCCTCTTTCAGGCCAGGTTTTGGAAATCAATGACTACTTTAAATCTACTTGGCTGGCTTTCTTTGAGGTTTTATCCACTTCAAAGCGCTTTATTCTCCCTCCTCCTTTGTTCCCGCAGTTTAACAAAAGCGCAGGAAAGTTTAGAGGACTTGTTAACTTCTATTGACTCTCGGCGTGTGCCGGGTGGAGATCAGGCAGGTACTGAAAAGGAACCAGCAGAAGGAAGAGAGGGAGAGAAGGGGGGGAAAACAACAACCATCACAATCTTCCCAACGCTCACACTTGTGGATTTCTTCTCTTGTCTTCCTCATTCAACACGTATATTCTGCAAGGGACAGAAAATAAACACTAATAATATACCGAATAATTACACAAATCATCTTTGGGGGTAATCATTACGTTATTTTCTCCTTCCAATGGTTTCTAAATTCAGTTAGCCTATTTCTATTTAGTAATAATTGTAGCTTAGTCAAAATTTACATTATTAGAAATTTCCAGGAAGATCATGTAAATATGACGCATGCATTTGAGGGGAATCTGGCATTTCTATTTTTAGTTTCCATTTTTCATTTCAAATCCATTGTGCATGGTCAATTTCCGACTCAATTATTGTGAGAAAATAATTTAAGTTAAGTTTTTCACAATTTGACGTTCTGGTTGATTGATATTATGACAATTATTTTTGTAAATTATTTTAAAATCTTGCATTTTGGAGATTACAAATAGAATAATTTAGGCTTTTATCTCACACTAAGCGTCTTCTTTTAATGGTCGGTGTCAAAGGTGGAATTTTTATGGATAAATGCTACATTTTAAGTTTATCTAAAAGCTATAATGGTCTAAAAAAACAAACTATTTTAAAAATTGCTTATTACATTGAGACACAAACATGAAAACAGTTAAAAGCTCCATTTGATTCATAATTGTGATGGACCACCAACTCAATTGCACTTTTTCAGATCACTCAAAGGCCAAAATAATCTTAAAAGCCTGAGATGACCAACTGTGTTTGGTTGCTACACTCTCCTATCAATGCATGTATTATGATTGGCGAGAACACGTGGCTCTGTGCAGCAGGTTGTCTCAACTCTTTGGAGCCTTTTGATGGTGGTGATGAGTCTGAGTGAAGAAGAATCAATTCAGGCCGTGAACACTTTGACCTCTGACCTGTCCGCTCTAGACAAGCCTATTCTTGTGTGGGCAAGAACAATCTTTAATATATGACTATTTAGAACAAATACAATCAAATAAAATATGAAAATTTCCAAAAGCCATATTTGATAAGAATGACTGAACGACTCATGCTTGTTTATCCTCAAACGTGTTTTCATTCATTTAAGTTGGAACTCAACGCGTTCAGCGAAAGAATGCTATAAACTAATATACCTGAATATCCCATTCTCTCTCTCTCCCCCCAGGTCTCCCCCTCTCTGCTTCTCCTCCCCGCGCTCCTCCAGTCAGCCAAAGAGCCCGAACGACGCGCGAACAATCTCATCAATGGGTGCAATGTTTGCGCCTGGCTGTGCCGAGGGGGTTATTTGTTAACGCCTCGCCATTTGCTGCTGGTTCCCATCCACCCCTGCACTGTTTCTTTTTTTTTAATCCCTGCACTTCTACACAGTAAAATGAATTATTCTCCAAGGAGGAGAGAAATAGGAGAAGACTTTTCCTTTCTGTTTGGGGAGAAGTCGCTGGGGGGAATCTCCCCGCATCACTGTGCGCTCCGAAGCGCTGAAGAGCGGCCAAAAGGCGCTGTGTCGGAGGGAGAGCAGAGCTGGAGGCAAATGGGATGGAAAATGAAATGGTTTGACGGGCGGTATTGCTCCTTGTGCTTCATTTCTAAAGAATAAAAGGGGAAGAAAGCAAAAAGACACATTAATGACATGGCTTGATCTTTATTCTGGGACAATATCACAGAGCCAATCAACAGCATTCCGCCAGTGCGCATCTCTTAAATCAAACTCCGCGTCTCTTTAATACACGTAAATAACGACCGGAGAAGAATCGCAGTCGCAAGGCGTTTTTATGGGCGGCTCTTGGCAGCCCCTTTGTGGTGTGTGTGTGTGTGTGTGTGTGTGTGTGTGTATGTGTGTGTGTGTGTGTGTGTGTGTGTGTGTGTGTGTGTGTGTGTGTGTGTGTGTGTGGGAGGGGGGGGGGAGTATTCTAACTGTCTAAACGGCATGGCTCTGATTTAACTGGTTGGTCATTAATGAGCCATGAATATAGAGGGACAACCTGTCTGCAAAGCAACGCGGTAAATACATCGAGCAATGCCCCACCAGGGATCTGCATTCATACTGCACGATATACTTCAAGGGTGCCAAAGGTTCACCACCACCTCTCCTGAACTGGTTTTAATGGCCTAAGACCCCTCAGAGCTTGGGAGAAAACACATTTTTTATGTCGACCCATAAACTTTTTGGGGCTCTTTTCAGAGGAGCCCGATCATTGTCTCACTAGCAACGTGGCCTATTTCTCACAGATTCGTCTTGGAAATGACTCCGTGTTTGTCTAAATCCAACTCCACATGTATACACCTTCGGCTCCTCTCACATTGATTTGGTCACACTTCTTATAGCCTAATTACAGACAAAGAAAAATAAAACTTAAATCCTCGTGCTTTTGGTTTTTCGGGGACAGGTTGAGCTCTCTCCAGCAAAGGAATCAGAACGTATCATTATTCCTTTCAGATCTCACTCAAACAGAAAAGGATTTTGGACAGTCCTGCCTTAGCCTACTCCTCGCCTTTCTTTCTTTTCTTTCTTTACACCCACTTTGTTTAATGTGTTTTACTTTCTGAGAAGCCTGGGGAAAGATGCAAGCTGCACCAGAAGCAGACCAGCTGCCTTGATGCGGGTGGGACATTAGCGACGCGTTTGAATAGTAATTATGCTTGTATGGGACTCCCACCAGATGACATGATTGGGATTTTAACCCAGACTAATATTCAAAATCGCATTAGAGGAGCCGAATAAACGGCACCTGATTCAACGCTGTTCATGCGTGATTTCATTCAAAATGCCTTCTCCCCTTTTTCCTCCCACCGAAGTGGGCTGCACCGTTTCGGTATTCAAAGTCTCTACAAAGTTTTTTTTTCTTTTCTTTTTCGGGCCACATTTCTCTGACTTAAAGTCACTTTGTCTCGCATGAGGAGACGCGGATAAAAGCGTGTGAAGTTTGCGTGAATTGATATGTTTCGGTGTACCTTATAAATTCATACCTTTTCTCACTCGAGCGCCTCGGAAAGAAAGTGTCACTCAGGCCAATTCTCTCTGCTGTCCGACGCATTTAGCAGGAGATCTATTTGAGAAGTTCATTCCTAGGCAAATGTATGCAGGCGCGACTCTGCGTGAATAGAGCAGCGTGTCAGCCGACCCTAATTGGGATTTAGCCACCCAAAGCACACGCACAAAGTGATGGAAAATCGCCGGTTTCAAAGAAAGTCACAACGTTTGCCCTTCCTGGTGAATACAAGGAGTCCTCTGCCTCAGCTCCGACTCAAACAGCACTTTCTTATTCGGATGGAGGTTAGTGACCCAACTGGCGGCGTGTTTCTGCGAACCAAATGTGGGAGAAAAGCATCTGTGATGGCAAAGAGCATGTTTAAAGTCACGTAACCTTGACTGCCCTGTATGTTTGAACGAGGCCAGATGTTTTAGCCAAAGTCATGGTTATTATAAGAACAAATATTTAAATCATTCTGTTGCATGCTTGCCTACCCTTAGTTAAAATGTTGTTTTCCTTTTTCTGTTTATGTCACACATTAATCAGTACAACAATACGAATGTTAATACCCATGATAATAATAATACTTTTTATAGCAATGATGAGGAAATAGCAATTATGATCATAATTACAATAATACGTGTAAATAAATATACATTTAAAAAAGCTTCACATTTGTGTATTGAAAATTTTAGGGAATTCTTTTCGACAAACAGTTTGCATCTATTATGTATTTATTTGACACTCGTCTCTTCCAATGCGTCCGCTTTTTCCACCGTGTAGAGGAAGCACCATGGAGAGCTCCGCTTACACACACACACACACACGCGCGCGCGCTCGCCTCCTAATTATATTGATGATAAATTCCTTCCCATAATATTGACATGGAGTGCATTTATCTCCCTGAACTTGAGTGTAAATGTAAAGGCCGCTGAGCGTTCGGGTTGGATGCACATTAGTCATTTGCGGTAACAGAATGTAATCTAATCACATGGCCGTCTCGCGGCTGCTCATTATATCTCCGATTGACAGTTCTAGGCTCAAACTAATTGTCTCCCGCGTCTTCGGGTGGGATGAGCTTGTGGAAACGATGTGCGGGAGAAGTATTGATTGCTTTAACATGAAGTCAGTGTAGAATCATTGTAAAAATGACTTAATTATATAATACAGTAAGATGTAGATCTAAGATCAGCGTTTTGGCTCCAAATAATAGGTAATTATTAGGTTTTGTTTTAAGTGTTTGAAAATATTTTGAAGCAAAACTGTTTTTGTTAATACCTCCATTTTTATTATTGTGTAATTTATTTTCTTGAGTGAGAAATCCTTTTTGTTTTACTGAACATATTTTATTGCAAATTCTCAAGTATTCAAGTGTTCACCCTGCAAAATGTTAGTATTATCAAAGTTGAAGCGTTAATTATCAGGCACTTAATATCAAGTCCCTCATATTTTTTCTTTTCAATTATTGTGATCATTTTTGAACTTTTTATAGGTTTCCACTATTGTAGAAGCATTCAACTGTGAAATATTATAATGTTTTTGATCTATACTTTACTTGCAGTCATTATTATTATAATAATAGTATATTGTTCATTCCAATACTCCCATCATTGCCCTCTTTTGTTGCAGTTTGCAGAGGTTTGGTGTGTTGCATGCTCCAAACCCCCTGAGCAGGACACTGACTGTGTTTGGCATCTGCTGGCCAGATCCAATCGCTCCCAATCAGCACCAAGAGGAAAAGGTGTGGATGTGGATGGAATGAGGACAGGAAACGGCTGTGTGCCGTCACTTTGCTGCAGGACAGAATTTGACTGACGCATTCCATAGCCCTCTAAAAAGTGTCAGGGTGCCCCACTTGGCCCTCAGGTTATTCTGCCTTTCTCTCGGTTTCGCTGTTGAGTTGTAGTACTTTCTTTCCCCTTTTCCACTTTTTGTCCTCCCAAGCCAAATCTGTCAAATGTAAAATCTCTCTCAGTTGAGCAAAATATATAATTTAACAGTTTTTTATGAATATAATATTGAAAATATTTGTTGTCTTTGTAAAAACAATGCAAAAGACAGCGTGATTGAATGCTGATAGCTTTATTTGCTGCAAGTACAAAAAAAGGGGGCGGGGGCGCTAGTGTTACTAGTGAGGCATATTTAAACCCTATGAGGTGAATGTTTCACTCTCTGGCAAAGGGTCATTCATGGTGCTCTTGTCCAGGGCAAAGGGCAAAGGTCAGTGCCCAGACATGGGCTGTGGTCAGTGCAAAGCTAAGAGGGGCGGGGAGGTTTAAGGGCGAGGTTAGGTCAATTAATTCATGCTGCTCATTCGTCGTCGGAGTCGTCGGCTGCACCAGTAATGATGTAGGTCTGTTCTTGGTGGTCCATCTCCAGCACCTGATCCTCATTTTTAACTGTTCTGTAGGGGAGGACATAGAATGCAGAGGACTCAAGCATCAAAGAGAAGCTTTTTGTACCTGAAATAATTTCTTTTAAAAGCATGGGCATGTCCGATTTTAGTTTTACTGTTGCGATACGAACAATGCAAGGATTATAAAGATAGAAATATATGTGATTGTACCTTTACCTAATGAGTACCGTCCTCCTCTCTGTCAGCTCCACGGCCTGCTCTGCGTAGGGCTCATTATTGCCGCCATATCCATCGGATCCCTTTCCCATTCCGGACCCTCTAGAGTCCCCCATTCCTCCACCAATTGTCCCCATTCCACCAATTCCTGAGAGTGCAACACCTGCCCCCACATCCTCAGTTCCTCCATTGCCTCTGATTCCGCCACCCATCCCGTTAGCACCCAATCCACGATCTTTACCTGCATCTCCATCTATGCCTCTGCCAATCCCGTCAACCATCCCTCTACCAAGACTACCATTTCCTACCCCAAACCCTGTGCCAGTGCCCAGACCTCCTGCCCCATTACCCGCACCGATGGCACCACTGCCGAAACCCCCAGCACCAGGGCCCACACCTCCAGCCACAGTGCCAGACCCCCCAATGCCATCCCCAGCGCCATCACTATTCATTTCTTTAGCCCCCACGCCTCCCCTGCCTTGACCAGTACCCCCAGACCCAGTACCAACTCGTACACCTCCACCCCGAGCTCCCAATCCATGAAGGCCACCCATATCCGCCTCTCCTTCCCCACCGGGACCCATTTTGTCATCCTGACCACCAGCACCACCCATTCCTCCAGCCCCACTGCCTTGAGCCGCGCCCAGGCCCCCCGCATCAATTCCCCCACCCATTGCTACTCCACTTCCCATGCTTTGAACTCCTCCGCCACTACCTCCGATCATACCGACACTCATTCCACTAGCACCACCCATGCCTCCTCCACCTCCCCCCATGCCTCCTGCTCCTCCTCCTCCACTGAAGCTCATCCCGCCACCAATGGCGCCCATTCTACAGCTAGTAAGGGACAGGGTTTGCATCATGCCAGAGAGACGCAGATCCTCTCCTTCAACAAGTTTTCTGTAACAAAAAATATAATTTAAAAAGGACAAAACCATTGATTGTATTTATTTACAAATACCAACAATAAGGCAGTGTATACATTATACGGCATTTTTCTTCACCTGTATGTTGTTATCTCAATCTCCAGAGACATCTTGACATTCAGAAGGTCCTGGTACTCGCGCAGGTGCAGTGCAATTTTCCCCTTTGTGGATTTTAGCTCAAGCTGCAGGGCCTCAATCCGAGCCTATTAATGGAGACCTTGTCATTACTGTTAACAATGAATTACTGTGGTGGCTTTGTGCCTACATACACTAAAGGAAGAGTAGCAGCACTCTGGGACTATATGAGTCAATATTTACCTGCAGGTCTTCTAGTTCCTTCTTGTACTTCTCTCGTGCCTCTCGGATCCGGGCCTCAAGAGCTTCATTTCTGCTCCTTAGTGTATCCAAGTCACGGTCTTTGCTTTGGATCTGGAGATATGATAACAGTAATTTAATATTGGATGTCAATCGCCCCTGATTAATTCATTTCCACTTTGGATACTCACATCCTTTTTGGCACCTGCTATTTCATCTCTAATGCTTCGAACCTTATCCACGTGCCTTGACGTCTTACTGGTTAGATCTTCAAACTTGTTTTTATACCATGAATCCATCTCCTAAAAATCAAACGTGCAAAATTCAGATTCAGATTTAAATAAAAAAAAAACTTGACCTCAGATCGTACTGATGTGCATTTATATTACCTGGAGATTTTTGGCTGCGATGTCGTCGTACTGCGTTTGGATCTGTTTCAAAGCAGCTGCCAGGTCAGGCAAGGCGAATGCACTCTGAGCTGATGCGTGAGCTGAGTAAATCTGTTTCATGAGCTCCTCAATTTCCTGGTAAAAAGCAAATTGTTAGCAATCTTAAAAAAATTGGAGGGCAGACCAGACACTTGCTTTTGAAATGAAGATAGCATCCACCTGTTGATGGACCCGTTTTAAGAATTCAATTTCAACTTCCATCTGCTCCAGCTTCTTCTCCAATGCAATGCGTGAGGAAGTGGCTTTGTCAACATCCTAATGAACACACGTTGTGTTATTATGTGGGTTCGGAAGTGTAAATTAATTCAATGACAAAAGGGATATTGGCTAATTATTTGTAACGTACTGGACGGAAGGTTTCAATGTCTAACTCAGCCTTCCTCCTCAGCTCCACTGCCTCCTCGTATTTGATTTTGATTGCCTCCAGTTGAGCAGCTGTTGACTCTTTAGCCGCCATGGAAATGTTCTGAAAACCAAGAAACCAGAATAAATATGATCAAATATGAGAGTGCATGCAAAATTTAAATGAGTTACATTTGCATTTTATATCTTAACTTAATTCCTATGTGTGTGTGTGTGTGTGTGTGTGTGTGTGTGTCTTCAGATGTACAATCAAGGCATCTCATTAACGCGCCGAGGCACCTCTCCATTTGCCTGCCAGAAATAAGCCTGTTACCAGGTGAGGAACCTTGAAAACACCAAGTTGACGTCTTGTATCGTTGCTTGGAAGGATCCAGCTACAGCTCAGTGAGGTGTAAACCTCGCCGGAAACAAAAGTATTCAGTCCTCGCGCTCTGCTGAGCACCTGAAATGTAAAAGGACAATTATAGGCGATGTGCGGCTTGGAGAATTCTGCCTCACCCGCTGAACCCTCATCTGGTCGGCAATCTTTTTCAGCTCCCTCAGCTGCTCCTCGTACAAGAGGCGCAGACCTGATGGACTCTCAAAGCGGTTCTGGTAGGCCTCGATCTCCGCCTCCAGAAGCTTGTTCTGCTGCTCGAGTGAGCGAACCTGTGAGCACAAAAAAACAACTCCTCTGTGATTACAAGTGCGTGTGAACCAGACACCACAATATGTTCCCGCCTGTGTGCTTAAAGAGGTGAGAGTAATATGCACGCATTTCTCAACGAAAGGCGTTTTTAGTCAACCCGGACAAATATGAGTCCAATGTGGTTAGTTTGACGGCTGTTTTTACCTTGTCAATGTATACGGCCAGTCGGTCATTGAGGACGACCATCTCCTGTCTTTCAGTTGTGCGGGTGTTGAGGAATTCTTGATTTTCGGCTGCAGCCACATCCAGATCTATAGGAAGTTCTCCACTTGGCCCAACACAGACCAAAGCTCCTGCACTCGACCTGAAAGGTTGCCAAAGAGACATTTGAGGAAGCGGTGGACGGCATTTCATAATATGATATTTTTACAATGACAGATATATCAAATAGCTCATAAGACCCTGAACCTGTCCTTCTGCCTGTGGCTAACAGAGCTTACCCTGCTCCTGCCATCCGAGGCCTCTGTGCAGCCGAGGTAGCCCTCCGTCCCACTGACTCCACACGCATGCCGCTGGCCCCGCCTCGGCAGCAGTAACCGGCGGAGGCATGACGGGTGTCTCTCCTGACGGGCGATGGGCTGGTCACCCTGACCTGGTAGGTCGAGCTGCTGCTGTCCTCAAAGTGTCTGCGGTAGGACGAGATCCTATCTGGGCTGCGGCTCATGATGGCGGCGGGAGCCGCGTTTCTTCTGGCTTTTCTGGTGGAAGATGAAGGAAATACTCAGGCACTGCACTTCACTGCTCCACCAAGTTTGCACTACCCTGATTGTCACTCCAGCCGCTGTTTTATACCGCCCGTTGGCCGCCATACGCCCCGGCTCGGTCAGTTCATGATCCCACACCTGTGGAATGTCGTACCTCTACGGCAAATCAGGCTTGACCCGCCACTCAGACATCTGCCAGCAGCCTGTGAGGAGAAGAGCTGGGCTGCTATAGTAGCTTACGCCATCACCCATTAGTCGTTCTGGAAAAAACTGACTGCAATAATGTATTAGTCTCCCTATTATCAGAACCACAATGGGTTTTGCTTGGATTATTGTACATCCACCACCTCGTTGTCCATCGCAGCACTAAGAGGCAGACAGGCGAGCAGGCTCTGCAAGCAGTAGGTGCAGCACTGACGTGATCTGCTCTGATGGGACGAGGGACTTTAATTGAATGCTGAGCCGAAGCTGGAGGGGGACCTGATGAGGCTGCGACTGCAGAGGAACAAAGAGCCCCAGCAGGATTTGACATAAATGAGCACTTATTTGTCTGATGCGTTTTCAACATATTAAAACCACAGTAATCAGGGGAAAAAAAGAAAATGAAATTAACTGAGGGGGACTGAGGAGGGAGAAGAAAAGGAGAGGGAGGGGTACGGTCTGGAGTTTATGGTTGATATGGCACAGTGATATGAGGGGAGAAAACAGTGCGTCCGTCCCAGGGACACTTCTTTATTGGCACCTTCAGGGTCACTTGGTTTGGGGTCAGTAAACACTGCACTGCGCTTAATATCTAAACATAAAATACCAGCAACATTAACCCCCATAGAAAACCCAACACAGAAGTTACACAAGCACGCACACACACACTCACACACCTCTATTTCTTTCAGCTGACACCTTGCAGCAGCGCGGGACTTTTTGGGAGCGGCGTAAGCGGTGACTTAAACGATCCATCTCCACAGGATCAGCCCTCTTCATGTGCCGACCAAATAGCATCCCTCATCGATGTGGTATTTTCTATTACAGTTGGCCTATTTACAGTAACAGTTAAATATGAATCTGTCCAATCACAGAGGGTACCCTTTGCTAGCTGGGAGAATACTGTTAATAATATGAACACAAATGGCAGTAACACCCGTGAGCCAGATTATTTACTCATGCATCTTTGAGGTCAGTTCCCCCAGTGACCATGATTCAACAACAACAAGACTGCCACTAAATGTTGTGAGGCACAGACCCTGAATAAACTAAACACGAGAATGTCATGAGTGTGACTTTCAGCTCTAGCAGTAGAAGGGTAAATAATTAGCGAACAAGGTCCGTGGCAGAGGCCTACAAACTAGTTGAAAATGAACACATTTATTATCGTAGATGACAGAGGAAGATGTAAATGTTGTCAGAGGGTGGGTGGCAAATTCCTACTGAGACACAGTGGTTATTAGACACAGGCCTTCACCACCGTAGATCATCTTTGCCCCAGTAGCTGTCACCTCAGCATGCAACCAATATGCATACCGCAAGTTATTCAAATAACAGGTGTTTTAAAAGAACTTAAAAAGATAATGATTACAAAACACAAATTAGACATTGCGGTTTATCAAAACTATAATTGTATTTATTTAACTCGAGATTGGACCACATCATTTGAATTCACCATCATAGAGCAAGGTAGTAGCATGGATCGTGTGGAAATACACACTCCTTATTGTCTAGAGGTTTGGAGTAATCAACAATTTACCAGTTGTAAATAGTTTATAAATAGTTTTAAAATTAAATTACAAGTAGCATCACAGTAGCTTAGAATTTATTGTTTCAACATCTCTGGATCACTTCTGTTCATTCTTCTCCCAGTCTTCCCATCCACCAAGGTAATTCTGAACACTATAAACAGAGGTAAGAGGAGACAAGGTCAATGGAATGTTACATAAACAGACAATAATCAAAAATCAAACTGCTTTTGTGCTGGAATGTACTATTATTAAGTAGCACTTTGCATGATGGGTTGGTGTTATGCAGGAAGAGATATCTCAAGGAATGAAAACACGGTGCAAAAGCCTTTGTTTTTGTTAAAATATAACAATGGTTGCACTTATAATCATATTCATATGGCGATGTATATGGCAGGTGAGTGTAACCAATGGTGGGTGTGTGTGTGTGTGTGTGTGTGTGTGTGTGTGTGTGTGCGTGCGTGTGAGGGGTGTAGGGTGTGTGTATGTAGGGAGTGTAGATGTATTTATTCATGCATCAATTCATTTTATCGATATACTGTATATATCGATATCTATAGATGAAGGACATACATACAACCCTCAAATATCAGAGTGTCACTCTCGATTTTCAATAATTATTTGTGGACATGACAATGAGGAAAGAAGCGATGATTTTAACAGATGTGTGCCAAGGAGACACGTCTCACTCTTTGTATCCCAACGAGGCGGCTGTGTCCAGCGCTTTCTTGCTCCTGACCCCTGCCAGACAGGTGAACACGACGGTATCTGTCTGCTGAGGCATCCCACCCCCATACTTTTCATGGAACTCTTCCGCAGCCAGTTGGAGGGCAGTGTTCACCTGTCCCACTGCAAAGTCAAATAAGCAAAGACAGGTCAGATACTAGGTTTGTATATTGACTCAACAAGGAGGCAGGTGCATTTGTGCGTTTAAGGGAAAACAACACTCACGGGGAACGTTGATGGACCCGGGGATGACGCCGTACTCCCTGAGCTCCCACGGCTCCCTGACATCTATGACCACAGCGTTGCGCCCCGCCAGGAGCTGCTTCAGCTGCTCATAGCTCACATCGGTGCTCGATGCCGCAGCACTGAACCGACGGAGCTGCAGCTCTGTGGCTGAAAGCGAAAGCACACACAATGTGGACAAGAGCCACCCGGCTGACAATCACACTGACATTGGCCCCACAAAAAGCTCACCTTTACAACAGCGGTTAGTGATGACGCCGCAGGTTCGTCCTGGGACGGCAGCTCCTGGCAGGACCGTACTGTTGCATAACAGCCGCGTAGCGAGCCCAGCAAACCTCACACCCCTTCGGAGAGCCATGTGACTAGTCGCACCCTATGCTACACTATATGGACACGTCCTTAGCATAAGCCCGTAAGTACCCAAAGACACTATGTGCGACAACTAATGTAACTTAACTAGAACTAACTTTGATCAGATCCCACCAACCCTGGCAAAATGTATATGCGCATGCGCGTAAGTATGGATCCCTAGAAGGACAAATTACTGCCTCCTTTTACTTTGCAAAGTTCAAAACAAAAGTCTTTAGCCAAATATTGTAAATGTTGAGTCAATATCAATACAATAAAATACATTTCTTACAATAGATTCCACTCATGAACCAACAAAATATCAGTCAACCAACAAAATATACCTGCATTCAATCTCGTATTCATAAACGTAACAGTGATGACGTTGATCCACATCTGACCAGTGATTTATCAAGCATGGAGAGGGGACTTCGGCTCTCCTAAATGCTAAATAAACAAATCACACTAAAATGTATTGGTCACATCACCTGTAATTACATAAAATCCTTAAGGATTGGATTTGATAATTATGTGTGATGAATTCACCACATAAAATAAAGACTTTTATTCAGTTTGCCTCTATAGTAGGACAAAGTTGTTATTCTGTTGCAGATATTTGGCATTTAAAAAAAAAGATAACAGCTAACGGTGTCCGATGTGTCACCTAACCTTATAAATCTCTTACACAGAACCGGGTTTGCCTTTTAGGCAAATGTTCCATTGTACGTGAATGCATCATTGGGGCCCACTGAGCCACCGTAGTGCGTCACATGTTGACTAGTTGATGCTACCGAAAGCTCCAAAATATATTGAAACTCAATGAAAAAAACGAACAATTATAAAGTTATAGAGAATGTATTCGTCGGTGCACTGTACATGTTTTAAAATTCGTTAATATTTTTTGCTTTTGTTGAAAAACAAACATACGTTAATGGTTTATGTATCCTGACAAGCTAATGTAGCTAGCCTGTATGCTAGCCAGGAAGAGTTGACATATCACTGTTTGCCTTAGGTTAGCACAGTCAACATAGGAGCTAAAATACAGAGGTGAGTTCATACTGCTTTTTCATCACGTCGAGCGTTGAAAAGCTGTTCTTTCGTTGTTTAAATACATTTGATAGGTGAAATATATGCGTAATGCTTACCACATTTGGTTTCTCGAGGACAGGTGGAGGCTTTCTAACCGTGTTACTGCACATTTCTTAACAGATAGGATCACATTTTATGTGGCTATAATTATACTCGTCGACAAACTATGCATTCCCTAAGTATACGGTCACGTTATCTGTTGTTTAGCTCAGTCCTACCGGTGCAAAACTTTGATAACGGAAAACGGTAATGTGACTGGGGTTAAGGGATTTTCAGCTGTGAAGTTGCTTGACGGTGGTCACACTGATGAAGGGTGTGTTTTAAACTGTGGAATATTGTTGACAGGCTAAGTCCTTCACCTGAGCAGTGTCTCACATGCTTAAGATTAGACTGTAAAAGCCTTCATAAGTAGCATAAAACGAACATGGTAGCAGGCCAGGCCTGTTATTCCACAGAAGAGACCAAGAAGGCTGTTCCTAATATGTATAAACAAGCTTAAGAGTTAAATACTGGACTGCACTGTAGCTTATCAAAAATAGTGTTAACCAAAGGTAGAGTTTTGCAACATTCATGTATCTTTGTTATAACTTGGTTTTGTCAAAGCAGTTTCATCTTGCATAGTCAGACTTACATTTGTCCATCTCATTTCCTATTCAACAGCTACAGATGCGGCTAAAGGACCCGTTCTCTCTGAAAGCCGGCGATATGACTAAGCGGACTAATAAACCGAGAAAACCTCGAGATGAGGAGTCCTCAGATGAAGTCAGCGGTAAGTCACTGAAGCAGCACCGGACTGTTTAGGTGGAGTGTTCTTTTGAGTGCCAGCACAGTGGATAAGATAAGATGAAATAATCTTCTACTGGTCCCACAGCGGGAACATTTTTAGCTGTGGGATAACCTCTTCAGCTATATTCCCAAAGCACGATACTTGTATATATGAATCATCATAGTACATTTAGTCAAATGTTGTAGTAATTCATAAATGACATGCATCCCCTGCCCTTCAACGCTTCCAGTATTGAAATATCTGCAATTGTCTTTACTACTGAAATCGGGATTCATCTCACAATGGATGGTATATACTGTATGAATGATTCTATTTGGTGGGGGCCTCCCACCACATGTAATTTACAATATGTACTGAGCACATTGTCTAAATTTGTCACTAACGTTATTGGAAGGGAGGTTGGTCATAAAAGCATGTTTTTATAAAATTTCAGGGTTGACTTGCCAACATGTGAGTAAGGCAGTGGACCTCAGCTCGGTGAAGAAATCCGTGCTCTCCAACGTGTGGTTGGTGTGCGCCGAGTGCTTAAAGGAGAGGACTATAACTGATGGAGAGCCAGCAGCATCCCATGACATCCTGGTCTGCCTAAAGTGTGGCTTCCAGGTAGGACTTTTTTAAATTGTTTTACAGTGCGAACACTCTTAATATTATGTTTGTCATTTTCCTCAAAATGCTAGCATACAAAGGGACATTGTCACCAATAACCAAGATGACCAAAATCCTTAATATCATTATAATTTTATGTGTATTTACTAATGTGCGTAAAAGGAAGCTGGTGTGGTTCAGTTCTGTCTCAGCCACCAAAACATTAAGTGTAAATTTGACCTGCCCCCCAAATCACAATAAATTGTTGAATTATGAGACAGGAAATACAAAAGGGCCAGGCACACATGTTTCTTTATATGGAAAATTGAAACCTGTATTTTTTAGATTAAAGTTTTTTTCCAACAATGATAATTGTTAAACTAGATTTTTGACTGTGGAAAAATATAATTGCCACAAAATTGTCATTCTTGTTTGACAAATGCATCTGTAAATCAATACTGCAGATACGCACATACAAACATACATACATTATACAGCTGGTTGCATATTGCAAATTTGGCTTTATTGATGTGGAGATGAACCACGGTCTTTAAACAGGGGCTTGTGCAATTGTGATATGCACAAACACGCTTAAACACACCTAACTAAATTCATTCAAACGAACCTTGTCACAGGGTTGTAACCAGTCGGGGATCCAGCACGCTGTGAGGCACCACCAAGCTTTCCATCCAGAGTCTCACTGCATCACCATCAGCTTGAGCACGTGGAAGGCCTGGTGAGAAATCTCCGCATTCATTTTAAACCGTGATGAAAAGCCAAGCGTGCACGCCGCACCAAAGTGTGTCAGCCGTGACACATGTTGAGAAGGCAGCAGTGTGAGCTGACATAGAAATCAATAGACGTGGGCGTCCTGAGTGACGCGTGTCATATACGCTGTAGGTGTGTTGTCTAAAATCCTGCCTGATCTTGGCTACCCCAGTATACAGGGCAGTTTCAGTTTCTACACCATTATATATTCTTTTACTTCATTTCATTGCATTTGATAGTGGGCACATATGGTTTTCTACTTCAGCCAAGTGATTTAGTTCTTCAAATATTTCTTGTGTCTTGGTTAAGTTTCTGCAGTGTTTTAAATTTCCCCAGTGACTTAAAGATGTTTCGTGTCTCTTTGTAAGGTGTTTTGAATGTAATGAAGAGCTCTCCACACACTGCAACAAGAAGGCTTTGGCCCAGACGCTGGACTTTTTACAGAAGCACTCTGTCAAGGCAACATCAGGTAAGGTATTGGGCAGCATCTTGGAGTTCTACACCGACGAAACGTGTATCTTCACTGGAGTTTCAGCAAGGCTGAAAGCAGTTCATTTGGATTCCTATGGAAACATGACTATTCATTTAGTCATAGCAGAAAATGAATCACTTTTAACTGTGACTATAATCATCATCTATGAAAGGGCTCAGAATTCAACAAGGTTTCAAGCGCCTGATGTCTTATTGTCCGCAGCAAACCCTTGGACATGAAGCTAATAGCAGGACAACACCACGACGGTGTCAGACTACAAAACCCATGACTGTTAATCAAAGTGACCCCTAATCCTGATCAATTGATTTACCTGGCCCCACACATTCAAATGTGTCGTTATTATTACCTCCTTACCAGGAATTGACTGCAGCACACCTACTCCCCCTGGTGGCAGTGGTCGCCTGAATGCCTGTATATTACCTGTCATCCGTGCACAGTAATTATTCAGTACTGCAATAATTACGTGTGTCGGGTGAGATGCAGCGACTTCACCTGGGATTTACTTTACTGTGATTAGGGCCTAAGGAGCCTTTTTTTCTTAAAATGTATCTTTGACATTGAAATAACGGTCATATCTATGATTAGAAACATACATTTCATAATCCCTATTGCGTATTGAATTTGAGTTGAGTTGGGTTCATGCTGATGTTTGATGGCCTACTTTCAGTCTCAAGTTCTCTCACTTCACTCTGGCCACCTGAGCCCTTCTTGCCCAGTTAGTGGACCACACGCACACACACGCGCACACTCAAACACCTTCTGTCTCTGCCTCCCTGCATCTCGCCTGCTTTGTGGCCTCCTGACCAGGCGGTAACCGATCGGGGTGTTTGGCATCAGCTCTTTCGGTCTCTTTGACCGCCTCAGCTTGGATCAGCATACGTAGTGCCAGAAGTCGAGGTCCAGTCGGGCTGGTCCCCCACCCCCTCCCTACCTCATCAGTCCCTCCACCGCAACTTCAGAATTGCGGGCTTAGTGCTGCATCAATCCCCCACCCTACCGCATCGCGTGACTGCACACATTAGCAGATTTAGGCGCTCGAGTGACGCTTCCCGGCTGGGTTCCCTGAAGAACAAGAGCAGCTGCGCGGGGGTTCAGACACTGCCCCGCCGCTCTTTGTCTGTCCATCGCTATCCGTTTCCGTCCCGCGCTCCCTCCGTCGAGCCGCTGTATGTCTCACCACCTCTGGGCCTGTGTGCTGCACTAGTGGGAGCCGGGGTCCTCAACAAGTCGGAGCGACTGGATCCTGGCAGCTGTGTGCGGTAACTCTCAGTGGAAATCCTCACAGATACTGAAACGCAGAATGTTGAAATGATTACATTACATTACATGTCATTTAGCAGACACTTTTATCCAAAGCGACTTACAGTAAGTGAATTTCGACCATCGGGATACAAACTTAAAGAACAAGAAAGTACTTTTTCAACTAAAAAAAGCCAATTTACAACTTGTTATAGATAAGAGCCATTATAAGTACAATTTAAGAGCCAATACAATTTAAGTGCTGCAATGTGTTAGTGTTTAGTCAAGGTAGAGTCTGAAAAGGTGTGTCTTTAGTTTGAGGGGAAAGATGTAGAGGCTCTCTGCGGTCCTGAGTGCGTTTCACCGTTTCGGAGCCAGACAGCAAAGAGTGGTGATCTTCGAGAGTTTTGCTCTCAGTGAGGGAGGAACAAGCAGTTTGGCAGATGCAGAGCGAAGTGCGCGGTTTGGGATGTAGGGTTTGACCGTGTCCTGGATGTGGCCCGGACCCGATCCATTCACCGCATGGTACGTGAGCGCCAATGTTTTGAACTTTGAACCAGTGATCAAATGATCAAACGCTTTTTTCTTTCTTTCTATGTCATATGTTTGTTGGCCGCTACAAATAGTTCTGCATCTCTGTTAGGATCATAATTAGTTGAACTCTAGTGTATTCTTTGCAAAAAGACAGCACAAGCTTCTGCAGGAACAGAACCTGAATAACTTGGTTTTGCCAAGTACATGACGTACCTGAGGAATTTGCTGATTTTTGGAGTGAAACCAGTTTTTCCAAGACCTGTATAGTTTGTGTTTCCAGGCTACACCCAGGCACACCGAGTTTTAGGGACAGACAGGACCTCAGACAGTACAAGGAATGAACAGACGTATTAACACATCAGCGATAGTGTACAGTTTGTCGACAAATGTACACACTTCCAGTTTCTCCTGCTCTTTACAAACATTGTTTCAAGTTTGAATCCCCCATCACTCTTCATTTGGGTTCAGCGCTGCTCTTCCAGTGATGCTGGTTCTGTTTTTTGAACCAGATAAACGGAGACGACGTGATGAGCAATTTGTTTGTGTTTTTTACATCTTCGCGGGGTCGCCATTTTATGAACACCTTGCAAACCGGGGGTCGGCAGGAAAGGCTCTGCCGAGCTATAGCTGCCCACAACTTTCCCCTTTTGCTTCTTTAAATGACCTGTCACTTGTACTGCCACCCAATTGTTCCACACCGGTTGGCAGACGCGATGTAGAAGCAGGCGGCCATTGTTGCAGAAAGATAGGCGGTTGTTGTGTGTTGAGGAGCTTGTGAAATTGCATTTCAGGATGAAGGCCATGTTTTCAGAGGAAGCCGCTGTTGTACTGTTTTTGCAAGAGACCCCAAGCACAAAAGAACCCCAGCAAGGTTTTTTTTTTTTTTTTTTTTTTTTTTCAGAATCTATAATAATTCTGTACAACAAAAGCTCAGTTGTGGGGGAAAAAGTCGATTAAATGTGCTCTCTCACCATGAAGGCTTTCAGCTCAAGTACCGGAGTCCCAGTAAAAAGCGAACTGACCTCAGGGAGCGAGACTCCAGCTTGTAACACAGCTGGGGAGTCTTTGTGGAGCAAATTACAATGTTGGCTCTGAATAGGCACCAAAACTCGTCTCTCATTGGAATTGGTCAAATCTGTCACTGTATCATTATATTAGCATACTGTATTTATATTTCTTTATGTCATATCAACACGGTTAATAGAAACTTAATAGATTTCATTTCATTGAGTTATTTGGGCAAAATATATTCAGTGCAAAGGTTATATCTGTAAAAATCTATATCTAACAAAGGGTCTAGTCCTTTCAAACACATTTGTACAATATTTGGGCAAGTGAAAACGTTATTATCATGTTAACGTATTCAATAATGAATTAACGAGGACAAATATTTTATCGGGTGTTAACAGTTTTAAAATGATTATTATATTGAAATTTGTTGCTCACTGGTTCTGATTACATATACAGACAAACCATGGGTCACAGGACGGGGTCGAAGGTGTGGTAATCGGTATTGGCTTGGGAGGGGCTCGTCTCAACCGACCAGAGCATTTGAGGCAGATTTTAAATCCCCTGCCAGATGGCAACAGAACCCAATTTCGTTGCGATTGTGTTTTTTTTGCTTTATTTTACTGATTCTCCAGTACAAACCATGAACTTCACTGACTAAAAAGTACCTGCACAGTAAATCCTGGCTATGTAATTGAACACTTTGTGCTTACATGTCATTTATCCAAAACGACTCAAGTGCATTTCAACAATAGGGATACAAACAAAGAAAAACAAGAAACAACCAAGTGCACATTCATCAAGTATGCCGATGTACAACTTGTTATAGATAAGAGCCATTAAAAATACAATTTAAGTGCTACAATTTGTTAGTGTAGAAGTAGTCATAGATTGACAGATGGATTATTGATTTATCAATAAACTGATTATGCTGCTAACGTGCCGCCGGAGTCCGACAGTGCTGGAGCGTGGATGGCCTCCTGGATGAGCCTCTTATAGCGATTTGTTTTGCAACCCGTCGGCTGTACCGTTCGCCGCTCGGATCGTAGGCGCCACCCCTCTCTTTGATTTGAAATAAGTAATAAAGCTAAATGTAATGCACTGGGCCATTAAGCTGAAAAAAAATAATATGAACGTACTGTATATCTAATTAGTTGAACCCTCGTATTTTATACACACACACACACATACACACTTGAATTGCATACTCCTCAGAGCGCAAGGCGATGGGCGAAGGGATTTCAACGTATTTCACCTGTGGCATCTAAATTTATTTGTTACAAATTAAAAACCAGGGTGCTGAGTATGAAGTGCTGTCATGGTGGGAAGGTTGTCATATGCTTAGCCGGTTTGACTGTTGAGGATCTCTACATGTTGGAGGTTTCTTCTAACAAAGACATTTAAGAAACCGTCATGTGTTCAGATTACTCCGGTGCTCACTTTTCTCCTGACTTGTCCTGCTGCGAGAGAAGTTGACTGAAGTCGATGATACAGCGGTGATCACTGAACCTTTATTTGCCTGGTTTTCTTGCCTCAGTTGAGCTCAGCCGAGTCAGTAGCCAGTAAGATGCTTGTCCCCTGGTGGTGCTTTCATGGAGGTAATCAAGGGTGATCTTGTCTTTATTCCCACCACCGCACATGAAAGTAGGCCAGAAAGTGGGTAGCAAAAGCTGTGTGTGTGTGTGTGTGTGTGTGTCTGTAAGTAACATGGCACTGGGCTCTTTTGGCCTCAGATGGCAAGGAAACAGGCTTTTCCTGCCCTGCAGTCACAACAAATTAGTGAATTAATAAGACATTTGGTGTTGCCTGGCCTTCCTCCTGACTGCCTGCTCTGCATGAAGGGAGCTGGCCTCGAACCTCCACACTGCTGCACTGTGTGTGTGTGTGTGTGTGTGCGCGTGCGCGAACATGGAGGAGGCATGAAGCCCAAATGTTAATCATATCAGTAAAACGATATAAGAAAAAACAAAGATTTTTTTTAAAGGACATTGACTTTTGTCCTGTGCACATTTCAATTGTAAAGTGAGCAAAACAAATATTGTTGTAACACAAACTTGAAAAGAATACGCTTAGTTTGTGGCATTGTTGACCGTTCCTTGTCTTATAACAATATAGACAAAACAATGGCTGGCAAAACACAGCTGTTTGAAAAGTTCCAGTTAAGCTTTTGTGTCATTTATTTTTATCGTTTCATTTTGTTTTAATCCAAGGTGCAGTTTTTTTCCCCCACTGCAGTTTTCGGTCAAAGTAAACTAGGCCTCTGTCGGTCCCTTGTGTGAAAAAGAGCAGGCAGTGCAGGAGGTGTTGGTGTACATGCGTGCATGTGGACAATCCGGAGCACCGGGACGCTCGCCTCGACCCCAGGGACAGGCTCCACTGCGGCGCTGCTGCCCACACACTCGGTGGCTGAGCAAGGAGGGCCAGGTGGTGGTGCCCAGTGCGGCCCAGTCGAGCGTGGACGCATTGCATGCTGTGCCATTCGCCCTCGCCGACTGCTGCAGGGAGAGGAAAAATCTGCTTTTCCATATGCTTGTGCTTCGCTGCAAACCTTCCTTCCACCCACAGTCCCCCCCTCCACCCCCCACCTCCCTCCCATCCCACTGATTCACCCCCCCGCCCCCCTCCTTACCCCCCTGCTCCCCAGTCTCAACCAGATGGCTCCCTGAACATTGTTTACCTTGGGTGGCGGTCCCAGATGCAGAGTGTGTCCATCGGCATCCCCATTCCGCCCAGTTGGCTTCCTCATTCCTGAGCTCCCTCTCAGCTTAAGAGCGAGTCGAGGCCCTTTACACTCAACTTGCATTAAGTCTGTTTATTTCCTTGTTTGAATTTTTTTCTTCCCCGATCATCTCAAAAGCACCACGAGTAGACGCACCCATTTTGACTCTAATCCCACCCTTAATTACTTTGTCTCTTGCCAGTGCGTTCGCTTGTGCGTGACCACATCTCCTCGCACCGTCACAGGCTCGCACCACGTACAGTGATGCACAGTGTATTTTCCCGATCCGGGCTTGTTTTCCATCGTGTGTGCCGACATATGGGAGCTCCCTTATGGCAGCCTATTGACGATGGAAATAGGCCTCCAGATGTTTGCCGGCACGGAGGGCCAGATGCTTTCAGCACCACTGGGTGGAGTGCCGCAAACGAGCGTCGTGCCGACAAGCTGAACCTCGCCCCCTTCGTCGAAAACCCCCACCCCCCGCTCCTTTTCAGTGTTAAACGTTTGTAGGGCAAAGCCACAGTCAATGCAGCCACGAAAAATACAATGATGGAGCGGACCTGAAAGAGACTGTTATCTATGTGTGTTCAAGTAACTGCGGGTCTTCCTCTCAAATTGGTTCCATTGGCAAAGTTTTCCTCATATCCCCGTTTCCTTTATAGTGGGATTTGATTGTGTATAAAATGAAAGGCCCACAGTTCTCATTCCGGTGATGTCGCTGGCCTTGAAGAGGAGGAGCTTGCGGCCAGCGGTGGCGTTACTGCGGTTGCAGGTTGAATAGCTTTTTCAATAAATGGGTTTCCCAAGGCTCTATGAATTGAATATGTTGGTAATTGTGTGTTAAGGAAAACAGCGGGGGCGGGTGGGGTTGCTGCAGGTTGTTGGGATGATTGTGATTCAGTTCAGTTGAACTCCCTGAGTTTAGACATTAGCGAGGTTGGGGCCAGCCTCCTCTCTTGACTGGCTCGTGTGGGTGAAGTGCTCGCGGACCAAACTCCTTTTCTGTTTACCTGCGTTTAGTCGATTCCTTTACAGCCTGCAGACCCTGAGGTGCCGCCATCCCTCCATGTGAAAACAATTGTGTACATGTCTTATCCGCTTCCTACAAAAGGAACCTGTTGTGTCATTTACTCAATAAGCCTTTAAATTCTTCATGAACATGATTGCAGTTTAATCAGTCATTGCAGAATGCTTTCCTAATAAAGTGATTTCTTACCTACTAAAGGTAAAATCATTGAAATATCAATAAAGTGGTAAACATCCCTGTAGATACCAGTGAGTTTCTGTATGCTGGGCCTTAGAGATCAGAGGGGCCGTGTAGTACTGTGTCATCCATCTTGAAGCCCATGATATCCTGCAGGAGGCTAAATACCTGGAGATTTTCTGAATCCGTCAAACTTCTCCAACATCACATTGAGTGAACACCTCTCTGCCTCAATTAGCACCTCCTGACTTATCTCACATTCATTGCTTTACTCATCTCCCTCCCCTAACTCTAACTCCATCAGCACCACCTCCGTTCTTCATTCTCTCTGAACAAAGTGTCATAGTGTTATAGCGTGTTCTTCACACACCAAGGGTTTCTCCCAGCTGCAGCTACCAATTCCACACAGGGGAGGCAGTGAGAAGTCTTGTTATTATTAAAAGCGCAATAGTCTGTAAATGAATGTTACGTTTGTGCACCCTTTAAATGACCCATATCTTGTCAAAGCTGCATGTGAGGCCGTTTTCAGCTGAAGTTTGTAATCCTGTTTTAGCAGATTCAAGTATTTGGTGGTTGTACGGGTGGTTATTTTTTACAACTTAATTTTACTGTGGGTGTGATTGTGTATGCTGAACAAAGCTCTCCATCATTAAATGCTTCTATGTGTGCTCAGTTGCAAGGAAAATAACGCAAACTGGAACTTATTGCACATCCTCAGAGCTCTTTGCTCCACTGACCATCACAACATTTGTGTTAACCATGTGTAGAACATGTGAGAAACCCATTATCTGTTGTATAGACAAGGGGTTTCAGTTTCACCCAAAGCTGTGGCTCTAACCGCCTTTGAAGCCTCCTGAGAGATAATGCTTTGAGCCTGTTGCACACCTTTCCCTTAAACTCATCAAACCTATGACTGCTAGCACGCGTCAGTAGCAGTCTGTGATATTGAGTCATCGTGGTGTTGTTTGGTCAGCTGCTGGCAAAGCTGCAAGACCTATTCTCGTCTGTGTGTCACTGTCAGATTCTACCATCTGTGTGTGAGTTTCTGTTTCAGGTTAGCTTTCATTGGTGATCAGCAGTAACAGCTGGCTCTCCATTGCTCTCGCTCCCTATAACCCCCACCCCTTCCTCACTAACCAGCGGAAACTTCTACAGCTGTCATCTGCCTTCCCAAATGACCCAGCTCTCCTTCCAGCTGCCACCCCAGCACCCCGCTCCCAGCCCTAGTCTCTCTTCAAGGCTAATCCCAATTCTTTCTGTATCCCGTCCCAATCGCAATTGAAGGGGGGCCCACTTCTCACCTCAATCGAAAATAAATTGTCACCTTCCCACCATCTCTGCTCTCTGCTCATCTCTGCTCTGGTCTTTAAACTAGGCCGCTAGATTTTATGGTAATAATCTCAAAATAAAAACCAAATCAGGGTTTAGAAACGTAATCTTCTGTGTATTTCAAAGACAGCCACCACATTGTAGCCCCATCAGGGTCCGTCATTTCCAGGGTTAGCATCTCTTGTGTAATTTTACCAATGGACGATGCTTCTGAGTTTCCACTTCTGTGCATCAAGTTAAGAAAAAGCGATAAAGATAAAAAGGGTTTTATTGAAAACAAATGTTTTGGTAGCCCCAAAGCCAGTCACCTGATTTGTTTCTCTTTGTTCCAGGAGCATCACCCAAGATCATCAAGTTGCAAGAGGAACCCTCGGAATCTGGCGTCTCGCCTAGAGGCAAGAGTCCAGCAGCCAACAGCACGTTGGTCCCCGTCAAAGGCATAAATAACCTCGGTAACACCTGCTTCTTCAACGCCGTCATGCAGGTTGGTGTGATGATGTATTGGTTCAGATCTATTTACCATGCATTACTTCTATGAAATGTGGTGCAGATAAATGACACCACTCTGGTTCTGGCATTAGTGGAATGTGGCTTGTTTAGGCTACTCAAGTGCTGTGCTTACGTAATAATTGCAGGTACATGTACTTTATGAGTATTTCCATTTTATAGAAATTATGCATTTTTTGAATGCAGAACTTGTACTGCTTAATTAAATCATAAATGCATTGGTTTAATGTTGATGATATGGCATGAATGTCGCATAAAATGAGACGGAACTGTTGTGTGTGTGTGTGTGTGTGTGTGTGTGTGTGTGTGTGTGTGTGTGTGTGTGTGTAAACAGGCTCGGCCTGAAGGGTCATTTTGAAGTATATTCAACGTGCAGTGTCGACTTGGAGCCGGTCACCTCGCCACACATGAGTGGTACTCAGTTGGTGCAGAGCATGTTCACCATACAACACAGCTACAGATGCTCCCCAGTCTTTCTCTGCTCGTGTCATGGTGACAGCAAAGCAGTGTGCCTCCTCAACAATGAAGCTGTTTTTTTCCGCCATTTTGTTAATCACCCTTAGGGCCTTGCTCATTGATTGAAATTTGAGGTGAGCACGCTTTACACAGCGTTCCTTCCCCCTGCCTGTCTGTTTATGTTGTCTCCTTGAAAATTGCAATCTTTTTGGTGAAAACACATAATTGTCAGGGGATGAGCTGTGTGTGCGTTCACAATGCCAGCTCCATTGTGCGTTTTCCATAGCAACTGTCTTCCTTGCCAGGATGTGACAAAACAAATATCTCTTGAAAGGGAAGAAAGGGATGTGTTTCTAACAAGAAGGGACAATGATGGCTTCAGGCACCTCACCAAGGATCTTGTCCACATTGCAAACTCCCAGAAAATGGAGAGATTTGAAAACCTCTTTCAGAATAATGAACCTGCCACAAGTTTTTTAAATCCCACTACAGTGGAAATACATTTGTTGAGGGTATTTTAATTGAACACATTAGATTGCCACAAGCAAAGTTTGAATACAGTTATCTTTGTGGAGTTGAAACTTCTTTTCTCTTCGTTGATGGGTCTTTTCATTGGATGAATAGTAAATTCTGTCCATAATTTGATAATAATATAATTTCATCAATAGCATTCTATAATTTTATTGCATTGATGCTTAGTGTTGTTCAACGCATGCAGTGTTTGCAAAGCGGTCTCCAAATTGTGCCGTTCTCTCCACAGAACCTGTCTCAAACGCACATGCTCATCGACCTCGTCCAGGAAGTGAAAGACAAAGGATACAAACTGAGGATCAGCCCCACTGTGGACACAAATGTGGTACAGTTTGACGTCCATCTCTTCTTCTTTGTAAACACCGTATTTTTTCCCCAGCTTGATTATATTCTTAATGAATTGAAATACAGTGAATCAAAGAAAACAAAACTACAGCAGAACAATATATATATTATTTTTAATGACATGTTTCGGAACCATTCTGTGCTGCCTTATGAAGTCAGCACAGAAGGGCCCAAAACGGCAGCTCCTCATGATAAAATGCTCAACTTTGCAACAGAAATAAACAGGTTTACAGCTTGGACCATAAAACGGTTTTGGTCTCTATAGTTAGTATGTCAGTTCAGGACAACTGTGCTCACCGGTCATGACAGCTTTGAAGACCCGTGGGTGGCGCCTCACTTCACTTGGCTTCTAGCTGTCTGTCCAGCTGCGTCGACAATCTTCCTCTTTGTCCATTTCCAGGTTTGGGTTGTGTTCAAATAACAAAATGGCCTCGGTCCTGAACCGCCCACCTTGAGCTTCAGAGACTCATGGCTGATGTCACAAAGGCTACGTCCATAGTTTATACAGTGTTTGAAACTGTGTTTGACCCACAAGCCATGTGTCGGATAGTTTTGGTTTATTTATTTGTCATGTGATTTAGGCCGGTGGGTCAAAAGGTGACATGGTGGCATTCCGAGGAAGTTACTGATAACTGAAATAGTACGCGCGGTACTCCCTCTTATTCTCCCCTCCCTCTGTCCCTCTTAAGCACCGCTGAAGACGGGACCATTATTTGCAAAAGGAATTTGAAAATAAAAGCTTGTATTCTGTCTCTTCGTATTACAGAGTCCGTTGACGGTAACGCTGTCCAGTCCGGAGCCACTGACTGCGGCCATGTTTCTCTTCCTCCACAACATGAAGGAACCAGGAAAAGGCCCAATCAATCCGAAGATCCTATTCAACCAGCTCTGCCAGAAGTAAGGCTGTGCTCTTCATACCATTGCCCATGATGACACACTTCAAGGGTCCGTGGAGTTGTCAGACAGCGCCGTAGCTGTCTTTGTCGGCACAGCAGCGGTTAACAACAGGAGCCACAGCTTTTACCTGCTTTCATTCCCTCAATGCAGTACATGTACCACTTTAACCAGCCAGGCTCAGGTAGCATCTGGTCCCAGCTGGATGCCCTCTTGGCAATATGAATTCAATGCACTGCACCCTGTTAAATGTGTAGTAGCAGCCACCTATTTTTGGCTCTCACTGCTACTTGCCACACTGCTTTGCCACGTGTGTCATGTTTGATCCAGAGCAGGGTCCAATGAAACAACCTGACATTTGTGAATCAAATGAACAGCACTTTTATAAGCAGTATGAATGTCTGGTTGGCTGGGTTCTTGTTTGAACATGGTACACTGCTGGTTGGATCCATCCTGTGTATTGTGTGTGTCTGTCTGTGTGAGAGAGTAGTAGTGCAGGTGGGTGACCAAAGCATTTGACATTGGATGACTGGGTGAGTCTCTGATGCGGTTTGACAGTTATTCTGGTACCTAGCTTTCATCAGTGAGGTTTTGCATGTGGATGTGTGTGTGTGTGTGTGTGTGTTGTGTGTGTGTGTGTGTGTGTGTGGGTAATCCACCTCACCTGGTACCACCTCAGCCAGCAATACACATGCAGGCAATTGTGCGTTCAGACAGCAAACGCTGCACACACCTTTTATGCACTTGTACGCATCTATTCCACGGCCACGCATATCAACAGAGATTAAATATGCCTTTATGCCTCACCATCACTTCTCAGTACCCATATGGTACACTAATACCACAAGATAACTGTTATTAAGGCTGGTATGTAAATGCTTTTTAACATCCATCCAAATATAAATCAATGAATTCCTACTGTGTTAGTATTTGTATGTATGTCCCACTTGTATCAGCCATTCTACTTGACTTACAGTAAATGTTGAATATGCTGCAATTTGTTCATTAATAATATGTTTTGAAAAAGCAAGAGAGCTGCGCTCTCTGCAGCAGATCAGGCTTCTACAGCAGAGTCCAGCATGTCGTCTGCAGCGGACAATTCTTTTCAAGCAGCTCTTCCAAAACGGACATGTGCTAAAAGCTGGCTCTGCACTGGTGGTGTAAATGCGAGCCCGGATATCCACTCGCATTGTTTCCTAATAACAAAACAATGGTACAGCCCTCTTAAAAAAGGTCTGTGCATTTCCTGCTCTTAATTATAGTCACATTGTTATGTCGCTGAGTGAATTGGTTGGTTGACGAAACAAGATTAACTTAACGCCTTATTTACTTAAACGCTATCCTCTTCAATGTAGCAATTTGAACCAGCCTGAACACTGGTGTGCTTCTCTTATAAACTGTTTCACACAGCAACTCATTTGAAGTGAGTCAGGTCTGAAGCTTTGTGGTGGAAGGATGGAAGGACCGCTCCGGTTTACAGCGACAACATGTTCCTCTTTTAGTGACCGCTGTGCTCGCTACGTTCTGTGAATATACAATATCATCCTCTCTGGTTGTTCCGAGTGGTTTGGAAATGGCCTCGGCATGTGAGTGTTTTTCCATTCACCATCTTCCCCAGTACGTTGGTGTTAATTAGAAAGTTCACATGGGTATCTGGGGCCAGGAGTTTGAGAGTTAATGTGCTGCACTGAAGCCCGATTAAGCCCAGTTTTTAATTACTCAATTAGCCATGTTAGTTTTTTTATTTCAACCAGATTTAACTGTTAAATCTGTTTTTTTAACACTTCCCAATCAATGTGTTCATGGTCAAATTCTTTACCAGAAGACCAAATTCTTTTTTTATCTAGTTATCCTGATACCTTGATTTGACCCTTTGTTTTTCTGAGAGCAGTCCTGGAGTGTCTGTGTGTTTCTGGCCGTGTGTGCATGTGTCGGCATGTGTGTGTGTGTGTGTGTGTGTGTGTGTGTGTGTGCGTGTGTGGGGACATGCATTTGACCTCAACCAGCTGAGTACCCCACAGCCTGCCTATTCCCCCTGCCAGCACCAAGGGGTCTGGTCTGTGCTCGGACCAGTGCCCAACCCTGTTGGTTGGATGGTCAGCACCTCGCACACTATCTGGTGCCAGAGAGGCTCTCAGCTTGTAGCAAGGCCTTATTTTACTACAAAACTAGTTGGTCGGGTGAATACAGCGGTAAATAACCTTTGATTCAATTCTCAAATATTTGTCTACTTCCTCCTGGACTTCTTGGGTGTCAGGGTCAGGTACAGTTTTTTTCATACGACCCGTCTACTGCTGCTGCTTTCTAAGAACAGCATGCCCCTTCTATGCATGTCGAATGTATAAGGGAATAAAAAAGGCCACACAGAGGCATTCATCTACACCTGCTTCTTCCCAGGACTGATTCAATTTTCACCACGGCCAGTGAACACTTTCTTCTTTTTCTCTATCGCAAAAAAATATACGAGCTCTGTGCTCCATCCATGATGAGACTTATGAAGCCTAACATCCCTGCTGTGAATAGCCGAGGACAACAATAGATTCCATCTAGTGCTCTGGCATGCAGGATATACACACATCCACAGTGAAGAGGCAGGGCTGGCATGCTGGCCTTCTCAGGAGGAAGAACTCTTTTAGGTTGAAGAAAAGACGCAGATATTGATAAAAGTAATACACATATTGGTGCCGAGAAACCGCAGTCCAGGGATTCTAATTTAACAATGTGGGGCCGGTATTTCAAAAGGATTCCACATGATTATAGCATTTCACTGTTTTCTGTACTGGCCAGCATTTAATGCATTTAGCTAGCAAACATTAGCTTAAGCACAGCATATATATTATATTCATATTATATATATATGTTTTAAAACAATGGATTCAATTGGTAAAAAAAGATGATGAATTTTATAAAATATATATATATACTTACAGTAGAAAGCCAAATCTGTTCCACTACTTGCTCCGTTAGTTTTTTGTTCCATTCCGACCAAATGCTGGAAGTCGAGTTTTGGAATTCTTTTAGCTGTCGTGATCCATACTGGCACCACCATGATCCAACCTGGATCTAAGCCGCTTTGCTTTGAGATAGTCGGGACAAAGTCAGTGAGATCCTTTTAACCCCAGACTGAGAAAAGGGAGATTTTTAAATCGGTCTTAAATCTAGCAACAAGTTTATTCTCATCTTTTACACACACCGATCTTCCACCGGAGTTCCCCGGGTGAGAGGAAGGCGTTTTATTGTTGCTAAAGATACAACGATACAGTCGGAGTGCGGGTGCGTCGTGGCGCTCATACAGCACGCGTGTGTGTTCGGGGGGCGGGGAGCTTGTGTGGCCTTGTGTCTGGTACTAACTCATCCGGCTATTAATTGTGTTAGCGCCGCAGCTGTTTGCATTGGCCAGATTGAGAGCAGCGCTACAGGGCCCTTCTGCTTCTCTCCACTGGGATGAGCTTTCAGACCTCCTCATCCCCACTGATCCCAACCAACCCCGGACCTCTCTGCTTCTCTGCGCCTGTCTGTCGCTCGCTCTTTTTCCATCTCACTCATTTCCTTCTCTGTTTTGCTCAGTATTCCTCTCTGTGGGACTCTCTCCTGGGAGATCCACAGATCAGTTGGCAGAACAAGAGGGAAGCATTCCTTCACATGCTGTTCACTTTGAGGGATTGTGCATGAGTGACATAAGTGGTTTGTATCATCCTCACCCCTCCAGCCACCGCTTCCCATGTGTCTGCACGAAAAAGACCATACGAGGCGGAAGTCGTGTCTTTGTGAGGGCTCGGAGGGGGACTCTGGGCTCCCCCAGACCTCCTGGTTATGACCTGTGTCAAGGGCAGGTGGTTGGCCATCTCTACCCCAACCACGGACATCTCGTCTTTGGTCACATGTCAGCGTGACTCAGAGGGATGACTCATTTTAATAGGATTATTCCATAAAAGGTTGATTATGAAGGGCATTAATAATTGAATGCAAACCACTGTGGCTGGACCAGGATAATAACAATAAAAAACAACACATTTTCTATAATTTACAATGGTATGCATCCAATGATCAGTTCGATAGCAGCATTTATTCATTGATAATCATAACACATTTGACTGAGTGCTGTGCCCTCTGTGGGTTTGTGTGTGTGTGCGTGCGTGCTGTGCCTTCTGTGTGTGTGTGTGTGCTGTGGCCGTTGTGCCTCTCTGACCAACCTGTTCTGTGGTTATGTGCCTGGCTCGGCCCAACAGGTTGCATTGGCTCTGGCCCTCGCTGCCCATCTGCCCCTGGCATCTGTCCTTACATCTGTTTCACTGCGGAAGGCCAGGGGACGGACCCAAGGAGAGCCTCCCCTCTAACTGCTCAGGCATGAATGTCCAGGATAGATGGCCACCAAAAAAATGCAAAGCAATAAGTTGACTGCCAACATGAGGGAGCTGGGCTTCGACGTTTTTTATTATTATCTTGACTCATAATGTACCTCTGTATTCAACCCACTGGAACAAAGATTTAGCTTTTAGTTTTTTTTTAAAGTGTCTACCTTTTAAGACTCCGATATGATTGAAAGTCTGTGGAAGAATTTGTAATGGTAGAATTACAGAAAAAATGCATGTTATAAATTAATATCAATAAAATATTTGCTTTGAATACTGTCAATAAATGTCACTTGCGTCCGTGTTTTTTCCCCCCCAGAGCTCCGCGCTTCAAGGGCTACCAACAACAAGACAGCCAGGAGCTTCTGCACTACTTACTGGACGCCATTCGAGTAGAAGAAACTAAAGTGAGCAGATGTACACACACACACACACACACACACACACACACACTCCTGTAACGACCAAAGTCCAGAATGTAATTTCTGTTAATCTTTGTTCAAGGTTTGCTTAAATTGTGCTCTTTGTTATATAAATGTCCTTCAAATGAGTCCAGAGTATTTGTGGTGCTTGAGGCGTCTCTGGGCGATCCATTTTGAACATTTGGTAGTAGAAAATGTGCTGTCGGGCCGGCGAGGGCAAACATTGGATGTGCGTGTTTTATCTGCTTATTTTTAGCCACGCTGTAGTTAACACATCCATCATTCCTTAGTTTGTGTTTTGTGGTAATTGTAAATGAGTTTAATCTTCGCATGCTTCTAACATTCAAAACTAACAAGGTGAGCATGAAAACATTGCACTTGCTGAACATGGCTACGTTAGCACCGTAACGGTGAGATGAGAGCATTTTGCTCAAAGCAGCACAGTAGTTTGTTTTTAATATTAGAAATGACATTTTTCTTTTTCCGTTTAAAAAGCCGTCCTAGACTTGTGTAGTCAAAATGTAAGACAACCTGCAAAGTGTTTGTGGGTGGCAGTATATGCCCTTGCGTGTTTTTTTGTTTTAACCTTATGTTCTTTGGCAAGTACAAACCTCCCTTCACGGGGCAATTAGGAGGCCCCACAGCAGCCCATTTCAGGGCTGAGCTGGCCCCTGTGGCCCCACCAGTGGCTATGTGAACCGAGGAGGAGAAGTTAACGGGTGTGTTTAGTGGTCAGCCGCAGACCCGAGAGGGGCCGCGGGCTGGGCTCCCCTGCTCGCATTCAAACTTGTGAACGCTGACAGTTGTGCCACTTAGGGACTTGCGAGTGGCACGACCGGCATCATTGTGTGATCTTGGGAAACCCACAGCTGCTGAATGAGCTGCGGGGCTGTCCCATTGTGCTGTAGGGTCACCCACAGCCCCCCTCCTACACACACGCTCATCAGCCCATCTCCCAATCCAATCAAGGAGATAAAGAGGGAGGGGGCTACAGACTCTACAATTCATTGACTCAAAAAGTAATTTATACAGCCGAGCACATTGAGAGATACAGTGGCATATTTAGCCAATACTAATGAGTGATTTTTTTAAATGAATGCAAAAATTAAACTAGGCACTGACCTTTCTAATAAATCAAAATAGTTGTTATAGTGTGGCTGTAAATATAGTTTCTTCAAACACTGGACAAACATTTTTTTCTAAGCTGACTGCGATGTATCTGTTCCAAGGTAACATGAATAAACCTATTTAAGTAACACTTAAGGTCCGTTCAAATAACACACACGGCCCTGTGTGGTTGAGTGTCACAGAAGAAGACCGGTATTTTTAGCGGTGAGTGTCAGTGACCTTTCAGAGCCCCTAAGTGTTTGTGTTGATTGGCCATTAGTATCAAAGATCTAAATATGCTAATTTGCCCCAGTCAATTATCACCAATTAGCTGAGAACGTAGGTCTTACTCTCTCAGGGCATGGACTGTCCTTCTTCGCCCTGTCTTCATTTTAGTTTCCACCCCTGTACCCTTGTACCAGCAATCCTCTCTCCGACCCCCCTCCCCCTGAACCCCTCCCTCGGCCCATCCAGTGTGGGACAGTGCACGCTGTTACTTTGGGGAAGGGGGAGAGCGAGTGTATGGGGTTACTGGTAATTAATTAGTAGGAGAGGCTCAGCCCAGTTTGCCTGCTGACAGAGTGTGGTGCACGCTTGCCAGGGTGGGATTAACAGCACTTTTTTGACCTAAATAGCCAGTCCAGTGCGTGGGTCCCGGGACAATGAGGGGGCTGACTGGTCTCCAACGCAGACATAGACCACGACCAATTATCTATTGATTGGTGCTTTACTGTGGCTGTGCCTCTTCACAGCTTTGTCACAGACACACTCACTGACCATGTCATCTCCAATAAGAGGGGTCCGCGAAGAGCCCACAGACACACACAAACAAGCACTGTTAATTAAGAGATTTACAAGGTAACGTTTTTCGACAAGCTTAATAATTATTTTACACTAATGACGCTTATAATAGGTAAACCTGCCAAACTGAGCTTTGGGCTGGATCATGATGTTTCCCTGTGGACGGAATGGAGGGAATTCAAGAAAGAAAACACCCTGTGCGAATGTGTATCTTAATTAATGTTTGTGTTCTGCCTGCATTGTCACTTTTTTGTGCATTTGTTTTGTCTAGAGGGTGAAAGCGGGAATTCTGAAGGCTTTCAACAATCCCACAGAGAAGACAGCAGATGAGGAGACCAAACGCCAAGTCAAAGGTTTGTGTTGTCCCTCTCGTGGGTAGATGGCCCAGATCAATAGTCCCATCTTGTGGCAGTGAAAGGAACTACAGCATAGTTAGTTATCAGGCAAAGGGGTTCTGATGGAGGAAAGAGCACAGCATAGTCTTTGTTGGATAAACCTTCACTCCTACTTAGGCATTCCTTTATGAAAGCGTCAAACCAGTCAGCAGTCTCCTGAGTTCATGCCCTATGTGTGAGTCACCGTCACTGAAGAATTAGTTTTCGTCCAAGAATATTAGTTTGCAGCTTGTCTTGGAAAACAAGGAGTGACCACAATGGTTAAGTGGTCATTATGGTTACAGACTGGTCATTGCATCATTTGCTTAAAAAACATTTTTCTCTTTCCCACTAGCATACGGAAAGGAAGGTGTGAAGATGAACTTTGTTGACCGCATTTTTGTGGGCGAGCTGACCAACACAATTATGTGTGAAGAGTGCGAGCATGTAAGTGTGCACGTGGGTGAGCAGGCACTGCTCAATGTGATCACCTTCTGCTTTAGACAGTAATTGCTTTCTAATTTAGAAAATGTATAACCGTACCAACTTTTCTTTACTTTATTTTTTTTTGCTGATGAAAGTACAATGAATTCCCATAACATTTAACATTTTCATTAATTCATTTTCTCTATTAATTATGAGGGATATTTTGTGACTGACACAAAGTGTAGTCGACCAGCATTAATTTTACATTTCCTGTTGCATCCAATTTTTACATAATTAACCTTCAACACGCTGAACACAATGGAGCTCACAGATGTTAACAAAGCAAATGCCACTATGAAAATTCAGGAGCATCCTTGAAGGTAGAAAGCACCAGGTGTGCAGCTGGAGAAGAATAAGCAAAGAATTTCCCTAGGATGCTGCAGTAAAGGTTGAATGTTAACTCGCTGCGATTTTGACTATTCCGAA
This sequence comes from Apeltes quadracus, assembly GCA_021346845.1. Taxonomy (NCBI): domain Eukaryota; kingdom Metazoa; phylum Chordata; class Actinopteri; order Perciformes; family Gasterosteidae; genus Apeltes; species Apeltes quadracus. The sequence goes on along the minus strand of CM037936.1, from coordinate 14,232,739 downwards.
GCTTGTATACAGGACCTGTGTATATATTTATATATAAATAATTATATACAACACTGACTCCCATCTGATTTGTCTTTCAGATATCCACTGTAAAAGAGGCTTTCATAGACATCTCTTTACCCATCATAGAGGAGAGGGTGAGCTGCTATAACTATTCATAAGAAAATCTGTGTTATGAAAAGTTGATGCTTAACACTCTTTCCCAGGAAAAAAAAATGCTGTAACTGTTGTTATTTGAGACAGCAAGATTGTTTTTGAAGTTTGCAGGTTTTAGTGTTGTAAACCCTTTTCCAGGACTGATGATGCTCTGTATGTCGTACTCAGATCTCTAAACCCTCCAACCCTGGGCGGCTGGGCAAGGCCGGCCGGGATCAGGACCCCCACATGGCGCACAATGAGCCGCTTCTTTCAGCGGCACAGTCCGCCAACAGAAACACGAGGAAGCTAGGTGGACAGGTAGGAATCCGTATGTAATGGAGGACCTGGTAGCGCCGAGTAGTTCCAAACTGCATTCATGCCGTCCACATTCAATTTCTTTTTAAATGCATCTTATTGTGTTTGTGGATGTGGTATTTCTGCACAGTCACAGAAATGTTAGGACAACCGTATCAGTGTTTCCTCTATATTCATTCTGCAGTTGCGGTTACAAACAGGCTCAGTAGTGACCAGTATTCTACTTTCTGAAGATTAGTTTAATGCACAACAATGCAACGGTTGCAATGTGCAAAGCTCAGGCTATTTGTTCTCTTTTTGCGTGTAGTCTTGAAATAAGACAACGCCTGGCCGTTTAGACTCCACAAAGGGAAATTCTCTCTTAACGTTAACACCAGTAGAAATACAAAGCATCTACAGGCTGTCAAACACGGTGTAAAGGTGAATATGCTAATAGCTGATGTTTTACGGTTGTCAGACTATCACAACAATATTTAGCTAATTTAATAAATACGCTCGACGGTTCTTGATCGTCTGTACCCTTAGAGATAGAGCCACAAAGCTTTCACATTATTTGGCTTTTGGCACACTAGCCCAAGCAGCCCATTAACTATTTAAAATGATTTACAAGGGAAACAATCGTTGTCCCCAAGATGTCTGTATCTTATTATTTTTATTATCTTGTTATTTTTTGCACAAGTTATCTAATAATCTAAAAGGTCATACCTCTGCTGGCAATGTAAATGCTTTATTTCACATCTGTGCAGTGCAGACATTTGTGATGTCGACAGACAAAGGAAATCATCATGGTCCTTTCTACCCGTGAAATCTACATTTACAGTAAATCCAGTCTGCATCTCTAAGAGGGGCTAACATATCTGGTGTTCTCTCCCCAAGAAGCAGCAGAGCAGGAGGTCCTTGACCTCTGTGGAGGAAAAGGTAGCAGGCTGCTCTGCGGAGCGGCAAGAGGAGGGGCTTGCCGCCGGATCGGCCTGCGGCGTCTCTGTCTGCAAGATGGCTGCCGCCGGCAGCCTGTCGGACGGTAGTGAAAGAGACACGGCCCCTCAGGACAGCAGCAACGACGCCGACAGCGAGGCCTCGGAGAGCGAGTGGGCCCCGCGGCCCTTCTCCTCCAGCCACAGCCACGGGCACATGTCCACCCCGTCCCCAACTCCCGCCTCCCCGTCCCCGTCATCCTCCGCCTCAAGACAAGGTGGCGCTGTGGAGCAGCTAGTTACTGCGGTGTCCAAAGTCAACATCGGGTTCACACCTGGGGAGTTCTCTCCTTTGACGCACTGCTCGCCGGAGGAGCCGGGAGGAACGCCGTCGCGAGACAACCTCCACCATCAACACCACCAGGGGGCCTTCCAGGCGCTGTCCCACAGCTACACACCCAGCTCCAAGGAGTGCTCCATCCAGTCCTGCCTGCACCAGTTCACCTCCGTGGAGCTGCTGATGGGCAACAACAAGCTGCTGTGTGAGAGCTGCACTGAGCGCAGACAGAAACAGCTGCGAAAGAGCAGCTTGGCTGGTAAGACAGAGCATCTGGAAAGACGAAGCTTTGAGGCTGAGCAGCCAGGCTGCAGGTTGCCTATTGGCAAACAGACGATGATTCTAAAATGATTCTTAATCATGGGCAGGTTATTGTACATGTAGCCACGCACACCACACGTTGTCCATAGGAAACTCTTAAAGCGATACTCCGCTCACAAAACATCAAGCTTGATTGTTAGTTGGGTCTTATTTGGAGCAGGGCGACTGTGGGCAGCTTGACTTCTGTCCCGTTACAATCGATTCCATCAATGAAAAAAAAATCTCAAAACCTTCTTACTCATACAGAAGGGCTACAATCTCACTTTTTTGCAATTCTCCCTTGGCTGCAGATGTTTGTAGGTTCCTGTAACAAACAGTTGCTTTTTTCAGTGTTTTTCTTAATCACCCAAATTCATTTGAACAAACATGAGAGCAACGCTGTCATTCTGTGGCTGTTTTGTTCTGTTGGTGTAGACAAGAAGGTGGAGAAGATTTACACCAGTGCTAGGAAGCAAATCCTTATCTCCTCGCTGCCTCCTGTCATCACATTGCATCTGAAACGCTTCCATCAGGTGAGCAGCCACATACTGCCTTTTCAGATCCATAGCATACTTATGAATGCGATATCTCTCCCTTGGACTCCAGGATGAACGGATGAGAATATGATGGTCAAATGTTACCGTGACCTTAGTTTATTTTTGCTGATAAATGTGGACAGAAATGGATGTAAATTGCAACTTGGTCAAGGCGGTTATTCTAGTTATTCTAGGCGTGTGGACACAGCGACGTGTGTCCACACGCCTACTTGTTTAAGCGCTGTTGTCTTCTTGTATTTCAAGGCAGGGATGAACCTACGAAAGGTCAACCGCCATGTTGACTTTCCCCTGATCCTGGATCTCGCTCCATTCTGCTCAGCATCCTGCAAGGTAAAGTCAAACTTTATGATGGAGCTATCTTTTAAATCTCATGTTCCACTTTTACTGTAGTATGAACTTTTCTTTTCTTAATTTCGTCCCCTTTTTGCTAACCTTCCTTATTTATTCTTCTAGAACCTGGCAGCTGGTGAGCGTGTCCTCTACAGCCTGTATGGGATTGTGGAACACAGTGGCTCAATGCGGGGGGGGCACTACACTGCATATGTGAAGGTGCGCTCTCCCCAGAGGAAAACGGAGCAGGTCCAGAGGAACCTGTCAGGTCAGGCTTTCCCTCCTCTCCTCTTTACCTTTATTCTGTGTTCATGTGTTTGTTTGCTGCTCATGAAAACAGTCAGCTTTGCAGCAGTGAAAGCTTCACCTTGAAAATGTCCTCCACAACGGCCGGGAGGAATCGAGGTCTTTGTGTGTTCTGTAGATCTGTAGATCCACCTTGTTTTCTCTTTGTCTGTTCTTCTCTTAGCCAACGTAGGAATGGTAGTTCGCAGCAGGAAAAATCCGACATAACAGTGATCGGGGGATAAGGAATTTACATAAAAAAGAGAGGACGTAAAACTAGTGAAAGTCAAACCCAAAGGGGGCGTCACCGTTGAGCTATGGTGTTTGTAGCTTGATTAATGGTCGGAGCAGAGTACATCCTTTGGTGCCCGTTGTGACATTGAGAAGCTTTCAAATGATACATGCTAATTTGTTAAAGTCCTACGTTGGCTCAGTCGTCATGGAGCAATAGAGCCCGTCTAGATATCTGTGCACTAAACCCACACTGAACTTCATTCAGACAGCAGCCAAAGCACAAATGACTTTTTAAAATGTTTTATTTAAACATAGATGCCTTTTTCTCTAATGGGTGAGCCCCATAATGATCACACACTGTGTGTTTGTGTGCCTTTCAGGAGCGAGGGAAGCCGGGAGCAGCTTCCAGGGCCAGTGGGTGTACATCAGTGACACCACCGTTCAGACGGTACCGGAGTCAAGGGTTCTCAACTCTCAGGCATACCTGCTCTTCTACGAGGAACTGCTGTGATCTGACTAGAAAAAGTATTTTTCCCTTGGTCTCTGTTTTTTCTTTCTGTACATGCCTGTATTACTCCTCATCCTGTATCAGTGAGTAACTGGCATGGGGAAGAAAAAGGGAAAGACTTCACTGTACACCCATTTGTCTTACGTGTGAGGAATAACCATTTAGCATACAAAGGATTTGTTTCCTGTTTTAAAGTTCTTGTTTTAAACAACACAAAAAGAGGTTGGTGGATAAGAGTGAACCCGAGCTGTTCATCGTCTATCTCTGTCACAATCAGATCGCCTGAGGTAACTAGCAGGGAATAAGTAGGTTTATTGCATGCTAAACTGCGCTCGACACTGACTAGTCGATGTCATGTGTGTGTTAGTGTGTGCATGCACACATGTATGAGTGGAGTGAGTGGGAGACAGGAGCGTGTAGATTCAAGGTGCTATGAGTATTTTTTTGTTCTTTGCTTCCCTCTCCTGCATTCGACAGTATTGGTTTTTCGGTTCATATTTGTTCAGACTTGTGCTTTCTGGCAATGGCAGATGAAAAATTGTAAGAAATAAGAGGAGAACTCGAGCACAAATAGTACAGCGCCACAGGCATTAAAGGAGCAGTGTGTAGGATTTAGGGAGCCCTTTTGTCAGAAATCTAATATTCATAATAATGTGTTTCATATCTCTTAAAAGAGTAATAGCGTGTTTAAAAGGAAGGGACATAGTTGATGTCACTTTGTGATCTGGGATTGCTGTTTTGAAACCTCGAGTTCAGCATCTTGGCCTGCGCATTAACGTCTCGTTAGTTCCTTGTGACCAGCGAGCAGAGGTGACTACCTTATTACGCTCATGTTTACAATGTTTACTGTGGGAGATGAGTCATTCTCTAATAGGCTTTCGATACAATCCGACTACTTTTTGCAAACAAAGAAGTTGCCCCCGAGTGGCCATTAGAGGGAATGCAGGTTGAACTCATACCCCCCCCCCCTCATCTACATATTGCAACTAGTCATTGGCTCAGTTCCTGCACGTTGTATGTATGCTAATGATGGTGACCGTACAGGTTTTAACTGGTACCCATAGCACCTTTTTAAAGATGTCTGTAGAGCCGCCCCTAAAAGTTTTTGTTTTTTTGTTTCTTTTACATCAGACTGTAAACATGTAAGACTATCAGTTTATAACATTTGCCAAAGACGAGTTTTGCAACAGCAAATCAGAGCAGACAGATCCAAAGCAAACACATGCTGGTGTTTGCCGCATACCGTTTCTTTAACCTTTGTTCTTTGAAGGTCGTCAGTGGTTCTCGAGTGTCGCACAAAAGAAATGCACTCGGATGTTTATCAGACCAACAAAGCACCCTGTCTGCCTTCATTGTGTATTTGCTCTACTGTTACTGTGCAGAATTACTCTCAAACCCATTGAGGTTCTAAACTGAGATTCAGCCTTGCGATTATCCCTCATAATAAGGTTGAGCAAAAAATATCTTTAAAAAGAGCCGTAACTCAGCGGCTTTGAAGCCAGACTAGAATTTTAAACGACCCTTTGCTGTAATGTGCATGGATTAATGTAAACAAGTGAATGTATTACTTGCAGTATTCTTGAAATCAAATGAGCTGTCCATCTTTTGCTATGAAAATATTTTAGACAATTTTCTTGGTACAACCAACCGGTTTGAACACGTGCATCAGGGTCTAGAGAGTTTCTTTTTGTTTTGTATTTTAAACGAGGACAGACTCAGTGCCTCTGCTTTGGGTTTAAGGAACCTGTGCATGGTGAGAGAAAAAACATATGCAGATTACGATGCAAAGAGGGATGTGTGGCATATTTATGTACAGTATGAGTTACTGCGAGCAAAAAGTAATAAATGGTATATGTAATTGTACATAATAGAAACAATATAAAACCATGGTGCTTCAGGCGTGCAGGTTTTTTCCTCTAGACAGATTTTGGGTTTCCAGAAAATCATTTAAATGTCTAAAAGATTTGGAAAGAGTGTAACTACAAGCCTTTTCAGAAATAAATCTAATTTATGAACTGAATATTCCACAAGAGTCATCTTTGTCCTATTTTGCAGCCGCACTAGCGGGAGTGAGATCTTACTGGAGAAGGGTTTGCCGTCTCTGCTTTGGAACTGGGATGTGATTGTCGTTGCACAGCATCCCTCGGCGGGCTGTCGCCGTGGATCCCACGGTGCCGTATTCAGCCCGTCTTCGCCGGTGATCGGCCCTGACGGGTGCAAAGCAGCGCTGCTGCCCAACATGTCGCGGGCTGGTGAAGAGGAGGTGGGTGTGGAATCAGGAAAAGGGCAACGTCCAAAAACATCGGCCTCGCACGTCCCCCCCGCTCGCACGCGCTGTGACATCCCAGTCGTGCTGCCGCAACATTAAAACAGGTTGTCAAGCACCCACCAACAGCAACAACAAATCTCTTCTGAAATGCGTTTGTCTATTTTTTAAGTGGCAGCAGGAGGTGGTGGTGGAGGAGGGGGGGGTCTTTTGGCTGGAGGACATGCTACTGAAGCATTAGATGTGATTTAATCTCACTTAATGAAAAGCACCCTCCCCCCGACGTAAGAAACTGAAATGCTGCAACGCTCGTTACTGCCTGCCGACGCACTAGCAGTGGGGGGGTCACGATGCTCCCACCATGCAGGCCCTTGTCCTGGTCCGTGTCACCCACATGTCAACACCACGCCACACCTGAGCCGCGTTGGTCCACAGCACGGTCAACACGCCGCCCCCCCTCTGCTACCTCAGCAACACCTGCACGTCACCCCTTTCTAACGTGTGGAACACATTTCACTTTTAGGAAAAGGGGGACACCAGGGACCCCGTCCTGACAGTGTGGGCGCAGACTGATGAGGAGCTCTGCATCCTCTTTTTACTCAAGTCTCACTCATCAATCTATAATACTAAAATACTAACCTATTAACTAAATGTATCCAATAAACAACATATACTGCCCTCTACTGAGAAATATTTTTAATGGTGATAATAACAATAACAAGCTTGATTGTAGTGCACAAGGCATACAAGAAGTACAGAATTAAGTGCTTTATATTGAAAGAAAAGAATGATAAACAGGGCAAGTCGGACACACACAACACATTCTATGTAGTTAGTTTGGTTAAGAAAATAAAATCCTTTTAAGTTATGTTAAGGAGGATCCTTTAAACATCATGTTTAACGGCCATCAATTTATATTCTAGTAATAGTAATATCACTGTTTTAAGATGATATAGAATATAAGCAATGCACAACATAAGAGGAAAAATAAAACCATTAACTAATAATATGTATATCTATAAAATCCGTGGGGTTGGACACAGCGTCACCTTTGCCGTCCCGTTGGGTGACATTCGTGTGGAACGCCACACTGTTTGTGCATTTGTGTCATTGACCTGCTGATCAAGCCTTCAGCAGTCCGTCCCGGAGGAGAGCGTTTTTCATTCTGAATCGTCAATAGTTCGTTCAGTAGTGCGATCAAGACGATAAAACAAGAGTTTGTCTTTTATGTTCAAGACTAGAAACTATACGATGAGAGTCAGCACTCGCTTTGGACATGGGTGTGTTAAAGAGAAACAAAGTTCCTCATTAGTTTGTTAACCTGTGGTGTCAGTTTTATACCCTGATGGGTCTGTGGACGTTTCCCCCCGCTATTTTGTAGCAGTATTTCCAAATACTGAACAGTTTTGATGTTGCTTAGGCTGTTAAAGTCTCCACAAAAATGTTTCAGTTAACAAGAGTCAAAGGTCAGCTGATTGATAATTAAAAAGTGTGCCTGTGTGCTTATGAAGTCTATGCCTGATATCCAACTCAATAAACTACAGCGAAAAGACAAAGGGCAAATTGGACTAAATGATATCATTACCAAAATATTGACAATCAGGATGGCTTCTACTTATAACAATACGTTGGATTAACACTGAGCAGTGCGCAGTGCGGTTCAACATTGTTGTGACGGGATTTGTATAATGTATAATAATTGAGTTGAATGTTGACAAAGGTGCTCTCTGTGTAGTGTTAATCAATTGTAATGCATTTGATAGAATGCAAGGCACAGTAGAATGACAATTGATCACAGCAGCACAAAATGTCCTTATGTCATGGTCACTTAAAAAGAGGGCCATAAATTAAAATAAAAACTTCTCACTGTAATTAGGCTGATCGTTTGGTGGACAAGAAAGCCGGGGTCTTTGCTTTTTGTAAAAATATCGTAAAACTTTGTTGAATAATTATTACGGATTATATATATGTATATACAGGGTGCGATTTGTGGGGGCATGGGGGGGATTTCCCCCCCTCTGGTTTTCCTATCCCCCTCTGGTTTTCTTATCCCCCTCTCTGCTAAATTATTTTATCGCCGGGGGGGGGACAGGGATTTCCCCCCCTTGATAGCGATGAATGCAACGCCTACTTAAACTCTTGAAATCTAACGATCTTCAGTGTCGATACATCAGAGCAGCTGTTCAGCAGCCTTCTGGCAGACGGCGCATATTTCTGAACGTCATCGAACACAAACACATTTGGTTCCCTACGCGCAGCGCGCGATGTGCGTGTGCCCCCCCCCCCCCCCCCCCCCCCGTCAGCCCGCATGCCGACACCGGCAGCAAAAAAAAAAATCCCCCCCTCTGCTTTTTTGTCAAATCGCACCCTGTGTATATATGTTTATAGGTAGACAGTAAGGGTATTTTGACTCCTCGTTTTTAGATTTGAAGTTACTTCTACACACAGTGGCAATTGTTCAGCATCATTTAGCTCGCTATCTTTCACCTCATCAGCATCTGAATGTCTCTCGTCCCCATGCTGCCTTCAAATGCTGCTAGTAGAGAAACCTAATAAATATATTTAACCATGTATTTCCCCCCAAAATATGGTTAGAATCAATCAAGTCGAGTTTATTTGGGGTTATATCGCTTTCTCCTTCGGGAAATATCCTATAAAGAACAAGGCAATTTAGGGCCAGGGAAAAAAGAAGCAGTAAATAAGTAAAAGTTCCAACTGCCTCTGAAGGCAGCAGCATTTCGACTCAACACTTCCTCCGGTTAGTCCGCGGAGCAGCCATTTTGATTCAGCCGCGCAGAGCCTGAGAGATCCCGTCTGGAAAAGGTGGGGACTATGTTACTCAAAACTCAGCGCACGTAGAAGTTTTTCCTCACGCATTTCCAACAATACCGAACGTAATTTCAATGTTAGCGCATTTCCCCCATTTGGCAAGATATGTTAAAGAGTGCAACTATCTTTATAGCTTTATTTATAGCTTAGCTCACATTAGCTTGCGCTAGCTTCATTAGCTCATATTTGCACGACCATAGTCAGCTTACGAGGTTGAGATCTCACCGGCCCAAAGTGTATTTCAGTATCATGCGTCAGTAACCACACAGCGCGTTGTCCCATACCACGCACCGCTCGTGTTTCCACCACTGGCAGAGGAAATGGTCTCCAGCTAACAAATCGCTAAATAAGAGCTCTTCGGTCTGCTAGACGTCACGAGAGCACTTTACGTTTATTCGAAGAGGACCATCGCTCGTGCCTGACGACAGAGATCCAAGTGCGATCTTTCAGTGCATCAACTTTCGCCGACTGCGTCACGTAAAGTGAGACGCTTGTGGTGCAAATTTGACTATAAATGTAGCTGGCCTTGATATTTCAGTTGCCGATCCAGAGGAGAGTGATGTGGGACCAGGGAGGACAGCCCTGGCCGCAGTGGCCTCTGAGCCAGCAGCAGTGGATGCAGTCTTTCCAGCACCAGCAAGATCCAGGTTTGTGAACGATGTGCAATGCACTATGACACCAAATAAGTGCCCGTGCAGGGCTTCCGTGCTCATCGACGCAACTGTTCAAACATGCATGATCATTTGGCTTTCACTAGACCTGTTTTCTGTTCCCTGGCTGTGTGCAGGTCAAGTGGACTGGGCTGCCTTGGCACAAGCTTGGATTGCCCAAAAGGAGTCAACGGGGCCAGAGCAGCCAAACATTCAGCCCAACATTCAGCCCAACGGCCAGGATATCCCGGGCCTTGAACCAATTGGACAAGGCAACCATGGCGCCCTGCGGGGTGACCCGCCATTTGGCAGAATGTGGCAGCCAGGTAAGATTTTAACCGCTTAAATCATCGCAAGTTTCACAAAATGAATTATTTGGTTCCGAAAATGGTGCATGAAAAGGTCTGTACATTTGGTAGAGGCTTATTGATGAGGATTAGTGTGTTTCTGACACAGGTTGTGGTCTCTGATGTGTGTGCACGTACCGTATTGTTACCGTATGTTTTTTGGTTTAAACCGTTATGTTTGTATTGCTTTGGCTTCTGTTTATTATTTGTGTCGTCATAAACAGAATGGGGAATGCATGGCCAGCCCCCTCCCCCTCCTCCTCCTCCTCCACCCCCTCCTCCGGCCCACGACCAGGCCTGGATCCCTCCGGGCTCAGGACCAATGGATGTGGTGAACCCCAGCGAGGACAGCAACAGCCAGGACAGCGTGGAGTTCAACTCTGAAGCCCACCATGGGGGTTTCCCCCAGAACAGCCATGGGTATGGGGCACAGCCCGACAGCTACGCCATGGCCCCCATGGCCATGAACCAGTTTGATTATCAGGTATGCCGATGCTACAGTAGAAACTGTTGAAGCGTTTGGGTTTTAGTGTGACAACCAAGTAACTCGAGAGGGAGCAATCAATAGAAACTGTGCCGGGTCCAAGCATCTAGGTGTATCATTGCTCTCTCGATGCGCCGCAGAGCAAAGTGTTGAGGATCCAGCATGGTTTGTTGTATTTAGCAGCAGATCTTTTTCCTTTCCATTTATTTTTCTAAATCTTCTTTTAAACCTAGCAGACATTCTAGCCCAGTCAGGAGTGATGGACGGATGTCAGCTAAACTAAATCTGGGGAAAGACAGCGACGACCGACAGTGCGGGCCACTTAGTGGCAGTTAACACAGGGCCGTATGCACTTTGAACTAGCTTTTAATTATCCATTTGTTCCGTCTCTCCAAAGCATGGAGCCGCCTCATCCTTTGCTCCCACGCCCGCAAACTTCCACTCTCCATACTGGCAAGGCCCTCCTCAGAACAGACGGGATCCCAGACCGTCTGGCTTCAGAGACCGGCCCAGATCTCCGATACAGCTCCCTGTCAAACAGGAGGCCCCAGCACTGCTAGGTGAGTGTTTACCCTAAATTAATCATGTTAAGGGTTTTTATTTTTAAGGTGTCACTTTAGTGCATCGTTAACCTCAATAGCGGCTTTGATGTTAAGAAATGTCGTTTGGTACAGCCCTAAGTGAAATACGTGGTTTATCTGAGTGGAGCAGAGGGGAACAATCATCAGTTTTGCATGTAGAATTTAACCTGCTGCACCCAACCACCCAATTGGGCTATCTGATAAGCAATTGATCTATATTGAGTTATTTTTTTTGCATATTGCACCAACAGACATTTGGTCCGTTATTTATTTGATCAGCCTGCAGGACAAAACAAACAATTTGCCGAAACACCCTGTGAGCTTTAGAACCTCTGATAGTTGACTGACTTTTTACTGTAATCCAAATGAGTAATTCCAGATGTAGAATTACATTACATGTCATTTAGCTGATGCTTTTATCCAATGCGACTTACAATAAGTAAATTTCAACCATCGAGATACAAACTTAAAGAACAAGAAATAAGAAAGTACTCTTTCAACAAAAAAGCCCATTTACAACTTGTTATAGATAAGAGCCATTATAAGTACAATTTAAGAGCCAATACAATTTTAAGTGCTGCAATGTGTTGGTGTTTAGTCAAGGTAGAGTCTGAAAAGGTGTGTCTTTAGTTTGAGGGGAAAGATGTAGATGCTCTCTGCAGTCCTGATGTCATCAGAGAGTTCGTTTCACCATTTAGGAGCCAGACAGCAAAGAGTTGTGATCTTGTCGAATGTTTTACTCTCAGTGAGGGAGGAACAAGCAGTTTGGGATGTAGGGTTTGACCGTGGCCTGGATGTAGACCGGACCCAATCCATTCACGGCATGGCACGTGAGCACCAATGTTTTGAACTGGATGCGGGCAGCCACTGGTAGCCAGTGAAGAGATCGGAGGAGTGGAGTAGTGTGGGAGAATTTAGGAAGGTTAAAGACCGGTCGAGCTGCTGCATTCTGGATGAGCTGCAGAGGTCGAATGGCTGCAGTGGGGAGACCTGCCAGGAGAGAGTTACAATAGTCCGGGTGGGAGATGACGACAGCCTGAATCGGTACCTGTGCCGCCTTCTGAGTGAGGAGGGGTCGTATTCTCCTGATGTTGTAGACTGTGTATCTACAGGACAGCGACGTAGTAACGTAGTGTTCAGATTCTCAACTCCTTGTTAGTGGATTCACACCGATCACAGTCCGGCTCAGAAGACTGTCTGCACGACAACTGTTAATTTCCAAGTTGTTAACCAGTGTCTGAAGATTCTCAATGGGTTCATGTACGGTACCAACATGGCAGCACTGTCTATAGATTAAAATGAATCAATTAATCACACATTTTTAAAATTCATTAATTGTTGTACCGTAATTGACTCTACTCGTTACTTGTAAGATAATCACTTCAGACAGTGTATTTTACACACTATTGTTTAATAGTGACTGACTGCAGCGGTTTCATTTGCGGGGTGAACTTTGTCTTCGGTGTGCGTTAACTGCGTTTAAATATTTATTAATCGCATACATTAACACGTTTATTTTGACAGCCCCAATTTCAACCTTAGATGCGGTGAAAAGACGCACACTACCCGCATGGATCCGAGAGGGCCTTGAAAAGATGGACAGAGAGAAGCAGAAGAAGCTGGAGCGGGAGCGAATGGAAAAAGAGCGTTCAAAAATGGCAAAAGATGATAGCAAAAAACAAGAGGCAGAAGAGGAAGGCGACGGGCCACGTGTGCCGCGCAAGAGTAAATTTGTAAGTAGCACCTTTTTTGGCCTGAATCGTAAAATGGTCTACTAAAAGAACAACGCTTGCACTTCCTTGGTTGCGTTGATGGTGTGAGGATATTCAGGAGGCATGAAATGTTTCTTCTGGCACGGGCTTTTTGAATATGAATTAATACTTCTGTATGTAACAGGACAGTGACGATGAGGGGAATGATGACAATGACGATGAAGACAAGGTCTCTGTCAAGAAAGAGTTTTCTGGTCGGAGCCCATCGCCTCCTGCAGAGGACAGCGAGCCAGAAATGACGGAGGAGGAAAAGGACTTCCAGCTGGTTAGTTTGAACATTGAGACCATTTTTTCTGCACATACACAGGTTTAGTAGATTATTATAGACTATTCTTAAAGATAATACATCTGATGTTTGTTTATCCTCGTCTTCAGATGGTCATCACAAAAACACTTCTCACAGAGATCCTGCTTGAGGTCACCAATGAAGAGATCCAGCACGTGGCCAAAGAGACTCACCGCAAAGCTACTCGAGGTCTGCTCTTGATTTTTCCAGAGAATGCATTATATGTTAGTCACCAAGACGTATTTAAATCTGAAGAGAATACACTGTGTATAATAATCTATTTGAGTTAAACTCAGTCATGTCCTGTAAACTGGGCTGATTGAGCAGCAGACATGGTATTATGTCTGATAAGCATATGTAACCATTCTCTGCTAATGCATCAGGAGAGAGCAGAGAAATGCTTTACACAAACCCTATTTGAAAACCTGGTGTTCTGGTACACGGTATTGAGCCTTGATCCTTTGGACATAATGGACATTCTCCACTGAAGTGACTGCATTAGTACAGATTGGTTCTGTCCCTCCTGTGCGACTGTTTGACTTGGATTGTGTGACAGAATTTTGTGTTTTAACCTTCTCTCTTTTCTCCCAATTTTTTTTTGTTTTCTCTTGTTACCAACGGCAGCTCTTGTGAATAGCGCTTTATCTGTGACGCCCTTCTCTAGCGACTCTTGCCTTTGAGAGAATGGCAATATGTGTTTTAACATGTTGTTCCTGTTGTTGATGTGAATCAAAGCTCCGGCAAAACAGCTGGCACAGTCAAGTGCACTGGCTTCTCTGACTGGTCTCAGTGAGTACCCCTTTTCTGTCACTGGGAGGGGAGGGGGGGGCAGAAATATGACCATTTTCAGTTAATGGTGGGGCGTTAGTAGAAACATGGTAAAAGCTGTTGGCAAAAGTCATAACACCAAAAAACGTCCTAACTTTAAAGATGGATTTATGCATTAGATGTGGAATCTCAGGGACGGATTAGGGTTTGATCTTACACTTTGATAATAGAAGCATGCTCTTGAAAACAAATAATTTCTGGTAGTTTAAAGGCTATATTTATTAGTTTGTTTGTGAAACGGGCTGTCAGTGTGAAAAGTGAATTAAGGGCCTTTCACTGAGACTTTGGGCATGGACGACAGGTATTCAAAGGTGAAGCCTGATTGTGAGAAAATATCTTTGCTCTGACCAACACTCAACAACCCGGGGGTTCTGTTGTGGCAGGTGGGCTTGGCGACTACGGTTCGGATGAGAGCGAGGACGAGCGCAGCGTGCAAGGGTCCGAGTCCTCGGACACCGACGACGAAGAGCTGCGCCACCGCATCCGGGAGAAGCAGGACGCCTTCCGTCGCAAGGAGCGGGACATGCAGCAGCAGCAGCAAGAAAAACAAGCGCAGGAGGCTCTGCTCGCACGTGGTACGACATTATGTTTGTGTCTTATTTAAGTGCATTTGGCTTCCAGTTGTTAATGTATGCTCGAGATGACAGCCATGATTTGCGTGTTGCTGGTCTTTACACCTGATGCCTCATGTGTATTTTGTGTCCTCTTTCTGCAGAAGAGATGGCGAAAGGAGAGATTGAGCAGGGAAAGGGGGGATTATGATGAGGGCCAGCCAGAGAATCCACACAAACAGGAAGCAAAGGAGAAGGAGGCGGAGCCCTTGGTAGAGAGGCGTAGGTCCCGTAGCGAGAAGGAAGGTAGCGAGAGCAAGCACTCGGGCAGAGGGAAGGAGCGATCGGGGCGAGGCGCGAGCAGCTCCCCAACCAACGGCCACAGCAGCAGCTCCCGCTCAACTTCTAGCCACAGCAGCCGTCACTCTTCCTCCTCCTCCTCGTCGTCGTCTTCGGCGTCTTCCCGCAGCTCGTCGCGATCCTCCTCCCCGCACAGGAAGAGAAGGCGTAGCCGCTCCTCCTCCCACAAGGCTCGTAGGCGCAGCCGCAGCCACAGCTCCCACAGGCATCGCTCCGAGCGCAGTGAGAAGGTTAGGGATCGCAGGAGGAGCAGCGCTGAGCGATCAGGCCGCCACAAGAAAGACCGCAGCGAGTCCAGAGAGCGCCGAAGTAGGAGGAGTAGATCCAGATCCAGGGAGCGAGAGCGAGACAGAGCCAGAGCCAGGGACAGCCGCAGTCGCAGCAGAGAGAGGGGAAAGGAGAAGGGGAAGGAAAGGAAAAGGAGCCGAGACGGCAGCCGCGGTCGTAGCAGCAAACACAAGCAGAAGGCCTCCAGCAAGGACCAAGAGAGGGGGAGGGAAAGGAGTCATAGCCGCGAGAAAGACAAGAAAAAGAGGGAGAAGGAGTCCGATAAGAAGAAAGAAAAGCCAAAGGCCAGGGAGAAGGAAAAAGATAAAGGAAGCTCTTTAGTTACCGAGGAGAACGGCAAATCAAAGAAAAGGAAAGAGAGTGACTCGTGCACAGACTCTCAGAGTGACAAGCGCTCGCGGCAGGAGAACAAAGCCAGCAAGAAGGGCTCCGCCAAAGCTAGCAAGAAGCGCTCCGACTCTGACTCAAGTAGGTCCCCGACCCCAGAGGTTAGCAAGGAAAAGAAATTTAAAAAATCCAAACGTAGTCGCTCAAGGTCGACGGAAAAATATCACAAGTCTGGTAAGAAGGCAAGCCGCAAACACAAGTCTAAGTCGCGATCAAGGTAGTATTCGTTTTTTTCCCTTTTTTTCCTACTATATGTCTTCATTGTTTGTCTCATTGTGACTTTTTAATCTGCGTATTTGCAATAACTTTAGAAATGCAAACTCATCACTGAAAATTGAGTGTCAATTGCAGTCACTTCTGCTTAACCGTGTACCTCAAGTCTGACGCAATAAAGGTCCTTAATGCCCATAATGATCTTATCTATCAGATGCAAAATGCCCCCCTCCCTCCAGCCTCCGGTGTTTCTGTTTAGTAGCACCTTGTTAAAATGTGTCTTCCTGCTCAGAAAGAAAGCCATAGACTCTGCACGGCTTCTCTAGAGTCTGCAAATCAAGTGTTTATGGGTATTATGTGAATCTTTTTGCTACTGTATGTCTGGTGGGAGGAGGGTGGGGGGGTATTTGTGCATGTTTGTGTTTTGCAGTATGAGTGGGTAAGTGTGCTTGGTGCAGTATTAATGTTGGGTCAACGCCTCTCTTTCAGGTCAACGTCCCCCTCCCGTCGTAGCAGACGCTGAGGAGCACAGTTAACCTCCTGATCTGTGCACTTTGCCATTTTAAATTCCATGAGTTGACCAGGCTTGTCTCATTATAGAGGCAGTTGTGTAGGTGAACCCCCTCCCTCACTCATAAATCTTTCATCTTTGTAAATATATTGTTATTTTTAAAGTGTGACTGAAGAACAAGACTTTTGGTAGTGAATGGTAGGAATTTTCACTTGTAACTTAATGCAAAGATTAATAAGCCCCTGTGGACGATAAGAAAAATAAAGTATCATTTTCAACCATAACAGAATTAACTTTTTTTCCCTCCAAATTTAATGTAATATGTCCAATAAAACTGTCATTGTCTTGTATCGAGTGTTTTTGTCAATGCTACATAAAACGGCAAACATCATTTTTTACACCTCACCAAGATTTATAGTTAGTCAACACAAAATAACAGTTTCTTGTTGTTTAAAAATAGTTAAAAAAGGACACAAATTGTTTATATCGTTTGAAACATTAATGTACTTCCTCATTACAAGATACGGTATATATTCTTAAAACATGCCGACATTTAATAAACCTGAGGAGGATGGCAGAAATTGGCTGCATTCTGTCATCCCTCCAGGACTCTTGAGGTGGGAACGAGAGACTCCTCGGAAGCAGACTTGCTGAGCCCCTTCCCTCTGGCAGGAGGCTGCGGTCCATTTGGCACACAAACACCTCTCTCCCATCAGCTGGTCTCATGAACCAAGTCCCAGGCACTACAGCCCTATGACATTTGCACAGTAGTTTAATTCGTTTTAGCGTACCTGTTTGTTTATTTTTATGATTTCATTTGATCTTTTTTATTTTTCATATAATGCTGTCCCAATCACTAGAACACATTCATGTATGTCTAACATAATAAACGGCTTCTGCTTTTGATACAGCATAAACCAAATTTGGAAAGCGGCTTATGAGCATCAATGCTTGCAATGTGCAAATATTCAGGAATATATTACACAAGTAAAAAACAGTATTTCCTGCAGTGTCTAAACACCCGTGAAGGGCACCGACCACTAGGAACTAAAGTGTCGGTTGTTTCCACTCGAACAGTAAATACGTGCGCACTGTAGGTCGTGCTGTCAGAGGCGCTTGTCTCTAGTAGCTAGCAGCGAGGCCGAGACGACAGCATGTACGCCAACAAGTGGGACCGTCTCGTGCGAGGCTTCATCGGCCGTCAGAGGAGCGCGAGTAGCTGGACGGCGGTGTGCAAAGAGCGCGCGGTGTGCAAACAGCGGACATTGTGTCTGCAGAAGCCACAGCACAGCGTGACATGTCACACCAGGTACAAGCCTCGGCTCACCGTAACGTGTCCACGTCAGTCACAGTTGTGCGGCGGTAAATATATTTTTAAGCTGCCGAATGAAAGAAGGGTCAAATAAAACCCCTTGAGCTTTCTTACTGGACTTAAAAGTGCGTTGACGCAGCAGTCTCGGATGTTTACTCAGAAGTAGAAGTATAAACAAAATTTCGACATTAACAATGAACCTGCTAATTCCTAAATGTCTTTCCCAATCAATCCCGCAGACCCCAAAATAACCTCAGGTGTGCTTTTTTCGTTCCCCAGCAAACGGAACAAGTTAATTTGAAAAGACAAAAAAAAAATGGGTAAAATTTATTCCAGAAACCCAAGACTGTATAAATACTGCAGTTATCTCCCAACCAACTGAACTCATTTCGATTCATGCTAATTGTTCCACTTAGCATGAATCGAAATGATCTAAATGGTTTTCAGTTTTGTAAGTCATTGGCCGCTGTCTGTTCCCTGCACAAGTGCCATGTTTAAGGAATAAACAAACTCCATATTACCGTTTTTTAAAATAACTTTATTTATTTTTTACCTCGCACAGTGCTGGCTCGGTGGACCCCGATGAGCTGAGGAGGTTCCAGTCACTGGCCGGCAAGTGGTGGGACGACCATGGAGAGTTCGCAGCTCTTCACGCGTTGAATGACTTGAGGGTGCCTTTTATACGGTGTGTGTTTGCACATAATTCGCTTCTCAAAAGTGGTGTTTCTCAAATGCCAAGATGTTGCGCCGAAGTGGCCGTCAACTCCTGATTGATTGGCAGAGGCGTCGAGCAACTGTGGCACGACGTGACCCCGAGCAGAATTCGCCTCGTGCGGTTTTGAGGGGGTGGAGAAAACGCACGAGGGGTACGGAGCAGTGGCGTGAATCGAAAGCGACAGGATTCGTCCACACATCGGCGCATTTTCAGCAAATAGCATTTCAACTGTTTTGGGGGCTGTTTTGATTGATAAGATCTGCTGAAGGCGGATGATCATCACATGACCCATCCTGCCATGAGACCCTTACCCTGCTCCCCCTCTGTGGTCCTGGTGGGGTTGGTGATGTGTGTTTGTGGTGACAGTGTGACAGAGCCAGTGCCAGCGTACGTCTGAGTGCGGCTGATTTTCCCAATGGGGTCTGCCCCTCGGGGGGAGGAGAGGGAGGGGAGGGGGGGTTAAATGAGGTGCTGCTACTGCTGCTGCACCTTCTACACCCACACCCATCGTATTCTGATGGTGCTAATCCCTCATTTTTGGAAAATTCTAATTTACTTAATGAATATGCAGCATAAAGTAGCTTAAATATTTGAATCACTCGTATTTGGAATACTCTTAAATAAAGCCAGCTACAGTAACAGCAAAGCACAAACGAGACGATAGGCGGAGCACACGTTGCATTAATTCAACACTCAGACCACACATTTAGCGTTTTGCACTTAATATTAAAGCGCCACAATTGCCATTTGAAGGTATGAAATTAATTAGACTATTTTCCCCTCAAAGACTTTTGCACATTGAAATTCGGTTTTTCAAACAATTTACCACACTGATTAAAATATTGCTGAGAAAATAATGAAAAGGGAACATTCAAAGGTCTATTTAAGTCTGATATTAACTCTTCTACAGGTCCACCATGGGGAGACGGCGCTCCTCTCCAGGCTGTGGCCACGTCGGGAGCTAGTTAGGTGGATTATCCGAGGAGCACCTAACCCTTTCCGAGCTTTAACGAGGACGATGCGTTCCTACATCCTGGCCTGCTCTGCGCGTGTCGTACGCCTCAGGCAGACACTCGTCAGACAGCGTGCGAGGGAGCCGGGAGAACGTGGGGTGAGGGGGGGGGGGGCACACCGGCGCGCTCTGTGTGGATGAATTCGTAGCCAGGGGATATTTGCGGTTGTTAGACTGTAGCTCACGGTGAGATGCAGATGGTTGTGACAGTGGATGGTGTGAGCTGCAACCTCCCGTCACCGAGAGGTCAGACCATCTGTATACAACAACAGAATGCAATTCATGAGATTGGTTTTATTTCCTCTTCATGTGCAGTTAGCCGACGTCTCTGCTGTCTCATTCTTCTTCGTGTGGTCGTGTGCAGAGCTGAGCGGTTTATCTGAACCTGAACACTTTCCTCCTCCTGTTCAGGGACAACCTGCTGAATGTGCACAGAAGCCGTGTTCGTGGGAAGCCCCTCGGAGGGCTCCGCATCCTGGATGTGGGCTGCGGAGGAGGCCTGCTCACAGAGGTAAACGTGTGTTTTGTCAAACTGTGCGGACCCAACGCCAAGAAAAGCATGCAGGGGAATAAATGCCTCTGATTCCGTGCGTCCTATTTGCATTGCTAATGGATTCAGCTACCACCTTTTTTGACGCTACTGCAAGGGAAAACCGCAGCGCTTCCTACGACAACAGCTTTTGCACGCATTCAAAATCTGTTCATATGGATCAGGTCCTTTCTTTTCAGATTGTAGTCAAGATTGGGCTTTTGACATTCTGCATTATACAAGCAGTCGTTTCGCATGAACACCAGCGCCCGACAAACATTTAAACGTCAGCTAAAGTCTCCCTCTCTTTTGATTTGACTGGTCTCGGTGTGGTGGAGCGGACAGTCGGTCATTTACAGTTGTTTATCCGTTTGTTAGTGTCCGTAATCGGGCAGCCGGGACAGGGATGTCCGCCTCTGCCTTCATTTGAACTGAGGACATACCAGCTGTTTTGTGTGATTTGAGAAGACAAAATCAGGTCCTGTGCTTGTATGGCTCTGTCACAAAGGCTGTCATGTTCAGACAGATACACACACACATTAAAAAAATGGGGGGGAAAGTGTCTGAGATTGCAGCTGTTGTTGTGCCTCTCTGGGTCTTGTCGCTACAACTACTCCCATCAGATGGGATGAGCTGTGGGAGGATGGAGATTGGCCTCTGGGCAGCGGCAGCTCACCACACGGCGCTGAAACCTTCCTTTTGTCCAGAAGAGGGCGCTGTGGTTCACATTTTCTCCTCCATGGCATTGTAAAGTGTATGACCCCCCAGCCACATGAGCAGATGTTTGGAGGCTGCAGAAGGATCTAAGGGTCAACTTAAAACATCAATACTTGACTGCATCAATCCATGCAGTAAAAAAACCGCTGTGCCTTTTTTGTTGGAATTTGATCCAACAACAAAGGGCCAATAAATAAGACCACTATGATCCGTGTTATATGGCTACTGCATGTAGAGCTTTTGAGGTCATGCTCACAGAAGACAAAGTGTCACTGGTGTGGAGACCAATGCTGTGTTGTGCTTGGAGATGTAAATAGGGTTTTGACTCTTCTTTGTCCCCACTCTCGCCCACAAGCCTCTGGGTCGCCTGGGGGCCAACGTGTTGGGCATCGATCCGGTAGGCGACAGCATCGGCACGGCCAAGCTGCATTCGTCCGTCGACCCGGACCTTCGCGAACGGGTCCGCTACCGGGCCTGCACGCTGGAGGAGATCTCAGCAGAACGGCAGGGGGGAGGCCAGGAGGAGCAGGGGGCGGCCCCGTTCGACGCCGTCGTGGCCTCCGAGGTGGTGGAACATCTGGCCGACTTGGAAACATTCGGCCTCTGCTGCAACCACGTGCTGAAGGTGTGTCCTGGGATAGTGTGTGTGTGTGTGTGTGTTCTCTGTTGTTTTTCCTCCAGCTGTTGGCTTGCTGTGTGTTCATCTGAGCGCACGCCAACGTGCAGATGGTGATTTTTGTCCTGTTTTTGCATCTCACTGGGAATAGGTTAGCATGTGTTTTATGTGTGCAGGCTGACTAACTTTAGCAAAAGCTCTACATGAATACTGAGACCAGATGACTGTAATCTCCCAGATCAGAGGGCTGGAGAGGGGAAAAAGATGCCCTAATCTTCACTTAATGCCGCTGCATTTGGTTTTGGCACGAATAGACTCTGGTTGCAAAGGGTCTGTACATATCCAGACGATTCCCAAAGGAAGTGAAGCTCTTTGACTCTTCACTATTTTTATGTAAAAATGAAAACTTCTAATGGTGAACTCGGAGGTAAAATACGGATGAAAAGGATAAGCATTTAATATGAATTATCCTGCATGCACAGTGACATGTGCAGCCCACACTCCTGTTTCCTTTATACATTTATAAGTTATAAGTTATAATAAGTAATATAAGTTTTTCACTTTTTAAGGTTTGGACCATGGACCCACTGTTTGCTACTAAATACTTTCCGCACTAATCTCCTTGGTAGCTAGTTTCCCACACGGCCCATTTTACCTGTTCTGTATGTATTTGACAAATGAATGGCTTCATTACGTATGCTTTCTATCTACACATTATAAATACAGCCTTTGCAAATGACTTCTATATTTCCATTTTATTCCTGTTGTCATCTTGTTTCCTCCCAAGTTTCAAACCTTGAATGTTCCCGATGTTTTGCAGCCCACTTTGGGACTTGCTCTCATTCTCTGGCGAACCGTATTGTGCTTCAGGGAACCTATGGAGGGACGCTATCGCATGTGTTCCTTTGACTGCACTCTACCGCTTCCACTCTCTCCCTGTCCGCTCTCCTCCTTCCTCCCCTGATGTTAATCTTGACCTAGGTTGAACCTTGAGGTTTGGCACTGCGCCTCTGGTCTCTTGCATCGTCCATCTAATCCATTCTATATATACCGTATGGCGCAGGGAGCAGTAGCACCTCACTTGTGTGCACAGCACAGTACCTATCGGGACGTGAGGTCATTGGAAACTAATTTTGTAATCAATATTACCAGTGAAACTGTAGATCTTCAATACTTGTGTGAACTGAAAAGTCTCTCCTTATGTGCAGCCGGGCGGTTCGCTCTTCATCACGACTATCAATAAAACCAACCTGTCGTACGCGCTGGGTATCGTCGTAGCCGAGCAGCTGCTGCGCATCGTTCCCAGCGGGACGCACGACTGGGAAAAGTTCATCAGCCCGGTAGAACTAGAGCGCCTCCTGGAGTCCAGTGAGTCCCTCCCGTTTACAGAGTGGCTTCCTCTGAAAAACGACCCCCAGCGTTGACAGGCAAAGCATTGCACATGTAAAGAAAACCTCCCCTGTCTTCTTGTCAACGTCTCTCAGATGGTTTCTCAGTGCAGTCCGTCCGAGGAATGCTGTACAACCCCTTGTCGGGATTCTGGAGCTGGACGGACAGCACTGCCATCAACTACGCCCTCCACGCCGTCAAAGTGAGCTGCAACCCCGAAGCCGAGCAGGCTCAGGGCCGCGCGAAGGCAGCACACGGCTGAGCCAAACGACTTGGGAGCAAGTCAGAAAAGAAGAGAGAAAACATTGATTCCATGTGTGCAATTGACAGTAAGGTCATCAAAGGAAAGAACTAGCGATGTTACAGAGACGCAGCCAGAGTAACCTTTAGTCCCGCTGTTGGTTTTCTATGTGCTATGAAGCGATGCAAAGAGGTGCGGGAATGTTTAGTGTTTGAGCTCACAAAGGCCAAACGTCCTGCAAATGTTCACTCAGAGATTTCTGTACTGAATCTGCTTTCTATTTAATGTTAAATATATTTTCATTTGCCAAATCCCTTATTAAAATGGTTCTTTGCAATAGTTGCTTTCCCGAGGAGTGATTTAATATCTGATGTCGGTTACTGATGACTCTCTCCTCTGGACTATAATGGGTTAAAGTATTATATAATACAAATCAAGCCTGTGGCAGAGAACGCGTCATGCTAGCATGATGTTCCCAAAGAGACCAATGACCACACGGTGAATGTCTCACAGGATTTTTCCCTCTGATGCAGAAGCTAACAAAACTGACTGCACAGTGGTATTCAGGGGCGCCAGCAAACCAAAGCATGTGACCTGTTATTGAAATGAATAGCACACTAATAATGAACAAATTATGACAATGGAGGAAAACCGTGAAGACTGCGACATATCCAGCTGGGTTACAGCAGTACCTCCAGAGGACTACTCTTTACCAGAGAAGTTCAGCTGACCACAACAACAAACAGTCCTGCACTAACGCGCGCTCCCTAATGCCGCGGGAGTGCGCGCCTAATTTGCAGTAGGCAATGGCAGCAGTGAGGACTTTTTAAAGTACATCACCGAGCTTTGGATTACAAAGCACGTCGTTAGTTCGTGCTGTGCTCGAAAAACGCATGCTGTTACAGACACTGACGGATTGGTCACCCTGTTGACCGGAAGTAGAGGGGAAATCGATCGGCCTCATCGGCTACGTAACATATTTACGAAACGGTATTTTCTGGAAGCGGTCCATGAGCACCTCTCGGGATGGTCAACAACCGGATTCAAAGAGCAACCGGTGGAGTTCCCCGTCAAGATGAGTGTGTTCTTACACTTCCGAGGTGGTTTCAGAGTGAGTCGACCTTCTATTAAACCGTATTTGCTTGACGTGTTTACATTAACGTTTTGGAAGATGGCTCTTTTTATTCAAGCATGAACTGTAATCTACAATGCGATTAGAATATTTGCGAATGCGACTTTCATACGTGACGTGAATTATGCGATTTGAACGCGAAACGCTTAAACTCCACAAGGTGCAATCGTTCAGGATGACCCCGGAACTCTCAATATGGCTGCAAGCTGTTTACAGCTACATTTCTGACATGACTATTTTACGGGAACTTGTGATTTCGTTCTGTTGCTGTGTTCTTCCTAAGGGCCACTGGTTTCACTGGGATGAGGGGGCTCGACTGGGCGGGGTGAGTCCTCTGCTGGAGACACTGGGGGCCAGCTGCATCAAGTTACCATAGTGACAAAAAAGACCACCGGATGTTGCTGGAGTTCGCCGTCAAAATAAGAGTTCTGCCCAGCCGTCTTCCCTGGAATAAGTGTGAAGTCGTTTGTTGTGATAAATGTAACATTCATAACTCCTTTACTATTTGTTGAGGGTTAATTATACCTTTTTACTTTTATGCTATGGTCAAACATGAGCTTTAATGCTTGAATATGCCACAGTGTTTGCTGACAATAAGATAGACCTACATATACAGAGGAATGGAGTATTAAATTGATATAAAACTCATGGTAAATATGACCAATGAAATGGTAAATAACGCAGCACTGAATTACAAAGTTTGTGTCTGCTACAGTTCTCAGGCAATCAGTTTGAATCAAATTACATTTAGCCAAAACTAATTATTAAAGGGAAGAAAAGCAAACACGGCTCAAGATGTTCTGTATCCAGCAGTTGGAGGCATCGGACATTTTCTGGAAAATATGTTTTAATTCAATTGACAATGAATATAATTTTTTGTTGCAGTCTTGATTTCTTTAAAAATGTTCGATTTTCATTCTCATTACAACAAAAACAATACAAATCATGAAAATAACATTGCAACAGTAATACTTTGTTTTGAAGTAAATAACCGGAAGTGGAGATGTTAATGCTTGCATTAGCTTGACAATACTTTCTAAACCCTGCAAAGGAAAGTGGAGTGGGCGCAGAGCATCATCCTGGGGAGGGCGAGCCGAGATGTTTACACCTTCTGATTGTTCTGGAGAGCTTTTAGCCCCTCGCCGCCGCCATGCCGTGGACCACCCGCCGGGCGTTTAGATGAAGCCTAGCGGGGACCACAGGGAGGAAACGGGGTGGCTGTAACCGGGGGGAGGGAGGATGTACTGGGCTGCTGGCTTCGCCTCTTCCCGGCCGTGTGTGGTTGAACTCGGGCGGAATCACAGCCTGCCCCTGGGGCTGTGTGGCTCCGAGCAGCAGCCGTCTCTGTATGGCTATATCATCGCCGTCCCTTTACAGGACTACGGGGGCATTATGTCGGCTCTGGGCTCGGACTCCTGGTGGAAGAAGACCCTGTACATCACCGGGGGAGCCCTGCTGGCCGCCGCAGCCTACCTACTGCACGAACTGCTCGCCATTAGGTAAGGACGCGCAGCACGCCTCGTCTCTACATCATCACCATCACCTCTGCACATGTAATCCGCAGAACCGTGCAGCTCTGTTAATCCCACCTGCAGATGGGCCTGTACGGGTGTCATTGGCCCACAGGGCGGGATGACACCGTGCATGGGGATGGGAGTCCTCCCATAGGGTGTCATTTACGGGCACATCTCGCGGTGGTTGCTGAGGTTTCAGCCGCCCCTGTTTTCCTGCTTCCAAGGACACAACGCTAGAGAGAGAGGAAAGAGGGGAAACAAATAACTAATAAACGAGTGCGCTTCTGCTCTTGTTCCCGCTCCCGTCCTCGCTCCGTCGGTACCTGAGCGTGAATAAACGAAGCGCTTCTCGGGCGCTGTCATTTCAACCTTTTTTTATGAACACCGCTGTGAGATGCACAGCAGCCGCCTATAGACATGTATGAGGACGACACACGTCGTTATGATGGCGGATGAAGGAGATGTGACCGGTCCCTGCGATGGATCAGTCCTTACGTTGGGGCTATTGTTAGTGCATGGGGTGCGTGCCTGTCAATGGGAGTTTGGGGGGATTATTTCTGGACAGGGACTATTAAATACATCCTGTCACAGTGGCCTGGAAGTGTATCTACCCCCACCCTCCCGCCACATAAACTGTGTAACCTTGTATTCGCAGCAGAACACGCTCGCGCTGAATAGTCACGTGGGGCTGCTGATGCTCCGCCGGCATCGTCTGCTCCTGCCATGTGATGTTGTGGTTGGCACCAGTTCGCTTTTATTCCCTTAATGTTCAGAAAGCTCTTTAAGTAGCTCTCCAAGCAGCCGCATTTAAAGTGGCCACAACAGAACATGAAAGATGAGAACCGCAATGGTTTCAGCACCACGTGACCATGGACAGCGACTTCGTGGCTAGGACCTGTTCCAGCACCACATGAGAGCGGACAGCGACACATTCAGGCACCGTTGCACGGGGCATAGATTACGCATAATAATTACATGTTACCTACCTAGATACTTACTAAAGCAGCCCTTCAGTAAATAGTCCAACTGGCAGAAGGGCAGATTGTGATGCAATCCAACAGCACCAAAACTATCAATAACCGCCCAAAACGATTGGTTAATGTAGATTTGCCTTAAAGTTCATCACAAACAAAGGCATCTAGAGTGTATTTTTGTACAAAGTATGAAGAGTATAAAAGAACAGGGTTAAACGGGGCGGTTTATACAGTCCAACAGAGAAATGAATCTGATTATTCGTGTTACAGCCCCAAAAAGGTGCTGTTTCTTTTACTTTTTACTTTCTAGTAATTATAGAGGCTTTAGCAGGTTGTATTGCATTCTGTTAAACAGGGAAGTGGCCCCCCTAATATGGGGCAAGAAGCCTCGGTAAAGCAAAATCTAACGCAGTGATATAGCTGACCATTGGTGTCGATAAATTTATATCCTCAAACATACTCTCACCCAATTAGCTGACTTTACGTTAATGTCATGGCAATATACCCTTAGCGTAGCACTTGCCAGCTGCTTGAATTCTTGCTATAAGCATCCAAGGTGATGTAACGTTACTATATATATATATATATATATATAAATATATTCATATTTTGATTAAATAAATCAGTTTTGTTGTTTTTATATGATCTGAAGTCATTTAGAATCATTATGTAATTCCAAACAAGACGCTGTTCTATTAGATCAAGAATCAAACAAGTGCGTTATTGGCCTAGTGATGATAATACAGCAATACACCAACATCTTAACATACATGCATATTGGCAGAAGTCCTATGGGAACAGTGGATCCACAGCTGTCCAGTGAACCCAGCCAGACAAAGGAACCGCAGTAGAAGAGTTGATTACTGTGTTCAAACAGCAGGCATGAGGGACAGGACATGTCCAGCAGTGTGTTTGCTTGCTAATAGAGCAGTGGGATGACTCGGCCAGTCAATAATTTACATTTCAGAAGAAGCTTTTAATGCCAACGAGCTAAGTGGTAATACGTCACACAGAAGATCAGTATCAACAGTATTTTCCACATCCAATCTCGGATTTTAAGAAACCTTTCCTAATTTTCAATAGACCCCCCCTACCCTAAAAATAGGGAATATGAGCCCTTTGGTTCCTCGGGTCATATTGATCACCTTAACTAAGTGTAAACAAGAGAATGTAGGAGCTCATTTACATAAAGTGATGATAAATAAAGTTTCATTATTGACATGTTCGTTTATTATATTATATTATATATTTATTATATAAACCAACCTGGAATTGAATTGAACATTACAGATCAACAGAATGGATTTAATTATTCCTGGAGTTCAACCAGGACAACAAAATGTAGGTCTGCCCAAAGCGTTTCATTTGAAAGTTAATGAAGTGAAGCCTCATCGGTCTCTAAAAAATAAAAATGCATGTTGATGGGTGGTCAGGGACATGGGGACTTGCTGCTATAATAAACTACAGGTGTGACCCTTTGTCAGAGCCTGCCATTGAAGTGCTGGTCCCGCCCCCTTTGCACAGTGCTATTTGCTATTCATCTCACAGCTCTGGCTGACCAAAAAAACAGGCAGCAACACCGGTCACTCTCAGAGAGACTTGTGACATCAAGACAGTCATGGAAGATTCCCACATCATAGAACACAAAGCCTTGGACGAAAGGGATTTTGCACTGTGCTTATTGTGAATCCGAAATGTTTCAATATCCCAATATTATTGTCGCCTTAAGGTTTTTTCTACAACAGCTAAATGCAGATAAAGTTTGGTTTGACACTATGGATTTTAAATTGAAATATACTAAAAAAACTAAAACACATGGTTAGTGTTTAAACCTTGTCTTAACTGGAAAGTTGCACTTATAATAATCCTCACTGTTATAAGAAATAACCATACACTTTTTTTTCTAATACAATAAGCAGACTTAAATAGGTTTGTGCAAACAACTTGTTGACTTACCAAAGGAAATGTTTTCTTCATCCGTGTAGGAAGGAGCAGGAGCTGGACTCTAAAGATGCCATCATCCTCCATCAGTTCTCCAGGCCAAAGAACGGCGTCCCCAGCCTTTCACCCTTCTGCCTCAAAATAGAGACGTACCTGCGCATGGTGGACCTTCCCTACCAGGTGATCAGCAGAGTGAAACGGAATTGCAAAGCACGTGTCTTTCTGTGTGCCAGTAGACATTTTGTGTCGTTGCACCAAAACACATATCCCGTAAGAAAGTCACCATGCTTTTAATTCATAAGTACAATAGCCTTTGTTGCAATTCACGGCTGTTAAAGTAATGTGGTTACAGATTGAGTTGACTGATTGGTTCCTAAACTATTTGGCCTTTGAACCTTTCTACACTTCATCAACAGTTTTAAATGTCTGCAGTTCAAATGTGATTCTTTTATCCCCCCTTCTCAATTGTTACTATCTGAATAGATTTCAGGTTTTTAGGGAGGACATAGCTTAATTGTTTAATACACGTCCAAAAGTTGGCTGGCTTGAAAGAAAAAGGTCAAAGTGTGTGCAGCAGACCTGAGTTTAAGGTTATAGTACAGGATTAGCTATAGAAAGCAAATTACAGTACATTCCTTCTGCCCAAGAGACCTTTAAGTGTCTCCAAAACTAGGCACTCACACGACCCACACAATGTGTGAAACAGACTTATTGTGTTGCATTATAGTCAGCGTGCCAGTCTCTTTTGGTAAAGGACATGTTGAATTCTACTGATACGGCCGTTTCTCTCTGCAGAACTACTTTGATGGAAAGCTGTCGCCGCAGGGTAAGATGCCCTGGATCGAGTACAACCACGAGCAGGCGTCAGGGTCAGAGTTCATCGTGGACTTCCTGGAGGAGAAGCTGGGTGTCAACCTCAACAATAACCTCACCCCGCAGGAGAGAGCCGTGTCCCGAGCCGTCACCAAAATGGTGGAGGAACATCTGTACTGGTAGGGAGCTCGTACGAACAGAGTGTATTGTGTCACAACTGTGTCTTTGGATACCGGCAAGAAACTATAGTTGTGATTGCTTTGGTGAATCAAATGGAAAATCCCAACCGTGAAGCGTTTAGTTTATTGTACAGGCAGAACACAGGGACTTTTCTGTAACTCGATGCACCTTTTGTGCTTCAGGGCTACAATTATTTGCTGTCTTGAATATAGTACAATTAGTTTCATATATTCAATAATACATATAATACAATATATATACAGCGGGTGAAATAAAAATTGAACACATCACCATTTTTCTCAGTAAATATATTTCCAGGGGAGCTATTGACATGAAATTTTCACCAGAAGTTGGTAACAACCCAAGTAATACAAACATACACATCATGGGATGTGTCATGTGTGACACCTTGACAATGAGACCTTTTTGTAGGCCCTCAGTTGGGGCAGAACCAGCTGATATAATTTGAACTGACAAGGGTCTGTATTGCTTTTTAATTACTGATAGTTTTTTCAGCCATTGTCTTTCCATACCTTTTTGCACCTCCCTTTCTTCATCTGTTTAATACTTCTTCCCTGTGTCATGTCACATTATTACACATAACATTATTTCTGCACTTCTTTGTTTTGGTTTCTTTGTATGTTTGTATTATTTGGGTTGTTACCGACATATGGTGAGAATTTCATGTCAATAGCTCCTTTGGAAATATATTTACTGAGAAAAATGGTGACGTGTTCAATACTTGTTTCACCCGCTGTATATTTAGATCATCTTATGTCTCGGATTACCAGCACAGTGGTATCAGCCGTCCTTTGCTGTGGTGAGTCACTCCAGGACCTCTGGGTTACCAACAAGCTGCTGCTACGAAATCGTTTAGCATTCACACGCCCTGCACAACGGCTCAGAGGGTTTTCCATTACCTAAAAGGGCTATTCATTGTTCACTACCCTCCCCATCCCACCAACACACAAACACACACACTGTTTGAATCAGGGTGACGTGCCCTATTCCCCTTTATTTAATGTTGTCAGGGTACTTTTTGAACTGAACCCGTGGATCTTATTCGCCCCCCTTCAGACCATTTACGGGTCTCATTTGAGGAAACAGAGTGTAAATAAGGATGTCACATGTGTAACACAGTTGAGTGCGTTGTAATTGGGTGAAATTTATAGCATTGCACCTTTTTGTGTGCTGTAAAAATGGAGTTCCGAGACATTTCTCTGAGGATACAAAGGTCATGCATGTAAGTCTGCGGTTGCTGTCTTTTCTTGGCTCCTCCACACGCCCTGTGCCAGGTTTAGACCCACATAGAGACCTATTGGTTGAATTATTTATGTCAGGGAAGGACACTGGGGGGGTCTGGGTTGCTAATTGAAGGGCTACAGAGCAGTTGGCCAGCGTCAACAGCAAGTCGTGAGCTCATACACAACGTTTCCCACTAACCTTTGTGCTTTGATGCTGACATGACAGATAACAGGAAACTGGCCACTCTGGTTGATGAAATATCTGCCATTTCTATCAAAGGTTTCACTTACTCTCTAATGTAGCCTCTTAACGCTTCTTCTTTTATTGTTTTTTAAGAGCCATAAACTGCTCTCCAGCAGCAGCAGGGAGCTGTTATTTAATAAATCCACTAAACATTTCCTGCCCATGCTGGGAAAACATCGTGGAGAATTTAGCTGCTATTGCTATTGCTTTGATGTTTTAACCTACTGAGAAGGGTCTTTCAAAATCTTGAAACAAAGGACTGTTCATGCTCTCTGGACAGCAGATAGTGTAACAGGAGGTAACTCTAATTCGGTTTCCATTGAGCGACTTCTCCTCTCTAGAGGGATCCACAACAGACTGCCGACCAGGAGAACCCCGGCATGAGGCTGTGAGAGAAGCTCAGTCCGTATTCTCCAATGAGATGGTGCGAGAAAGGGCAAGTGTGCAAGGATAGAGCAGCTTAATCTTGTTAGTGTTTAAGAGGCTTGGCTGGGCAAAGAATCAACAGAGAGCAGAGTCCACATGGGCTCTACCACATATCTGAAAGCCTTACACGTTGCATTTAGTGTATTAATTAGCCAACCGTGTGTCAAACGACCGTCTCTTATTGGCTTACTTTATTAAATCTGCAGGCACAAAAGAGGTGACGTCGATAAGAAGTAACAGATTTAGGAGCTTGTTTGCACATGATCTGTTGATAGAGACGATACTGCTGTGAGACAAATCTCACGGCTTATGGAGCTGCCCAGGCTCGCCTTTCAAAAACGGTCTTTAACACAAGCCAGAGGGAATCTGAATGAGTCAACAAAGACGCCATTCGGAACACAGCAAAAGGTGTTTGTTTGCTTTTGAGAGTCGCTTTGCTCTGCTGGAAAATGACTTGGCTCACTACAGTTGGAACGAGGTGATAGATAGATAAGATATAGATTCATTATCCTCCCCGGTGGGACATTTGTGATTTGTCACTGTGGAAGGAGACTGCTTCATAAATACGTTGTTTCCCTAAAACAAAATGATTCCATCTGAACAGAAAACGGCATGGCGTGCTCCGACACGCTAACGCCCGTTTGTCTTTCAGGACGATCGCCTACTGTCAATGGGTGGACAACCTGGAGGAAACTCAGAAGCTCCTGGCGATGAGCGGCCCCCTGAGCGACACCCTGAAGTGGCTGCTGAGCCACCTGAACGGCAGCATGGTGCGCAGGGAGATGTACGGCCACGGCATCGGCCGCTTCTCCAAGGAGCAGGTCTACGCGCTGATGGAGAAGGACCTGAGGACGCTGGCCACACTGTTGGGTGGGTGAAGCGCTGCGAGTGTGTGTGTCTGTGTAAATGCCATTAGAATGTTTTTACCTCATCCGATGTGTGAGCAGGGATAAGCCAAACCTCTGTTATATGATCTCATTTCCCAGATTTTATTTCTTTGGGTGTGGATAGTTAGATATTACAGTATACATTTTGTTCCTGAAAGAAGTGAGTACGGCTTAGAGATAAATTGGTCAGACACAGGAAGTGTTTTCATGTGTATGGCAACGTCATTTGTTACAACCCCACTAGGCGATAATGGCCCAAAAAAATAGTTGGATAGCTCTGGCGGGTTAATGTGGCCTAATGAAGCATTAGTTATGATGACTAATGGAGCCTGGCACAATATTTCATAATACATCCGAGCGGTGATTTATCCGAGGCGCGTTTTATAATAAAACACTAAATATCTGTCCTGGACTCAAGGAGCCTGTATTTTGTGTCCTTGCAGAAAGATTAATTTGCATGGGTGAGAACAAAATCTATCTGAGGTTGCCTTTGTGTTGTGTAATTAGTGAATTATCAAAGAGAAGTCTAGGATGTCAGCCACAGAGACACAATATCAGTCTCTTCAGGTGGAAACAAAGAGTGGAAAGAAAAGTGATTTGCATTGATCTGTTTGTCCCATTTCAGTTCTAAAACGGATAACAGATATCCGGAGAGATAAAGCATCATCAATGCACTCAGCTCCACAGTTAATGTTTTCCAGACTAAAGCACCAGAAGTGTGAATCGAAAAGCTCTTGTCTGCCAGCTCCTAGTGGAAATATGTTTCAATACACTTAAAACACATATTTAATTAGAAGTGTACAAATGACTAGATTTATTGTTGAACTAGTTTGCTATTAATATTGTTTAGAGAAAAAGTTTCACAAAACCCCACGTAAAAACAAATAAGTTTAAAAAACAAAACGGCAAAAAGGTCAAAATCACATCAACCAAAGAATCATCATTCATTGCCAAATAAAAAGTATTGATAAGCAAGTAAAATTAATGAGTTAACTTGGATACAAAGCTATTGCAAATTCACCAATATTAGCTTAGTTTATTTGCATACTGGTTTGATATTTTGTTACAAAACTTCTTTGTGTGCATACCGGTATATTCTTTGTTCTGTAGGAGACAAGAAGTACTTTATGGGCTCTAAAATATCGACATTAGATGCTACCGTTTTTGGGCATCTAGCCCAAGCTATGTGGACTTTGCCTGGGACACGACCAGAGCAACTCATCAAAGGTAAGTGGATCGGTGAAGTACAATGTAAACTGAGTGTATAGTATACATTGTGTTACATCTAGTTTGTCATAGATGTATTTGTTTGTTGCAGCCACTAGATGGCAGTCACATTTCACTGCAATGCAGTGCTGCTGACAAAGCCTGATAGTTGCCTTCACCTCTTGCACAGAGAAGGACACACTGCACTTATAATGTGACAAATTAAGGGTCTTTGTTGTTTTAATGCATACTTAATGCTGAAAGAGAACACCGAACTTAAAGTAACTCAGATGTATCAGACTCGCGTCGTCGGGACCTGTAAAGGCGCGTGCGTGTGACCTGCTGTGATGTCCCTGCAGGAGAGCTCATCAACCTGGCTATGTTCTGCGACCGCATGCGGAGGAGGTTCTGGCCCGAGTGGTTTGTGGAGGTGGAGGATCTTTACTACGACGGAGACAGCGAGAGCAGCAGCGGCGGCGGCGTCTCCCCCACGGGCCTCTTCTCCCGGACCGACACTCTGGACGACAGCGACGCCAGCATCCACTCGGCCGGGCAGACGCGGGCGCACGCGCACTCCCCCGACTCTGACCAGTCGCTCTTTGACTCGGACGTGGGCACGGGGTCCGACAATGACGCCCAGCTTATAAAGGACGAGCCGATTCCCGACCTGGAGGTTTGACCGGAGGACCGTCGCGGTCGGCTGACCGGTTGAGGCCGACGGGAGGAGAAAACTGTGTCGGCCGGCTGGGCAAATCGAGTCGCCGGAGAGCCGAAGTACCTGTTCCCGGCACCTCCAGCACCCACAACAAATAAACCATCCCAATGGACACGCAGAGCAAACTGAACCTCATAAGAGACATGCTAGTGTGCGTGTGGTGTGCCCTTCTCCCGCGGCAGCTTCTCTTTGCCTTATCTGGAGCCGGTGTGAAAGGTGAACGCGGGGAATACGTCTGGCGGGAAGCGCGGTGCGCACGCGCGGCAGGTGGTGCTTCGCTATGACACGATGCAACTAATCACCACTCCGACACGTGTCTTAACGCACAAACCCGTGGGAACAGGTGGGGGATTGATCACGTGGCTGAAAGGGACAGCTGCTGAGTCTCGGCTGTTAAACATTGCCTGCCTGTGCTGGAGGGGGAAGTCGGAGGACGCCGGGCGCCAGTTCATTCTTTAGTCGGGATCCTGTTATTTCCTTTATGCTGCTGCGTGTGGGAAGGATCTGGATCAAAACCGGATGCGTGTGTCCATAAGACCACGTCCATAGATGCGATCTTAGTCCTACGAGATAGAAGTCTGAGTGGCAGATTTGTGCTCATTGCATTTCCCTCTTATCATCCTTAATACTCTCTTCTTAATTATCATTTGCTGGCACTTTGTCATTGGATGTGTTGGTGCTTTTTGATTTTGGTAAAGTGCTGCACTATATTTGACCACTAGATGGAGTCAGCAGTCAGTTTTTATGCCTTCTTTGTTTTGTTACATCAAGGTCATTCCACCTTGAGGACCTGCAGCACATTTAACACAGCAATTATTTTTTTCCCTAAAACACCAAACTTTAATACTGTGGTTGCCGATGAAAAGGTACCCAGCCTGTCTGCGTGCACGTGATATGTGCATCCAGAGCTCAGCAACCAATCAGCCTTAGTTCGTTCCATAAATACAAGTGTGAAAATAGTCTGCAACCATTTTTAATTGTGATATAATTTGTTATCAGTGCCACATTATTCTTTCTATATGATCTTATGTGTAAAGTATATATATATATATATTTTTTTGTTAATATAGTTTTCTTACTGCTCTCAAAGAGAGATCTTATTTTTGCACTAGTGGAAATTTATTTTCACCTCGTTTTAATCTGCCGTGGAGGTAAAGAACAGAGTGGGTCAAATGAATGGGACACTTGGATGTGTAAATCAGAAGGACGGGAAGCTGAGTGTTCTGATCGTGATTGTGCTGCGAGGATGTGAGTTTTGCGGGATGTGAATGTCCTCGGTGAAGCAGGTGATGAGGAGAAAGTCTGAATACCAAACCGGCAGAATGGAATACGGCTAGTTTAGAAACCTCGGGTGAAAGAAGGGACCGAAATGTGTCTGGAATTGTTCGCTTTGGTCCGTCGCGCTAAGCTTGCTGCAAGCGCTTGTAATGGCAATATGATTTCTATAATACGATTGTGGTGCATATAGAGTAGATGTGATTTGGGTCAGCTCACTCAAGTAATAAAAAAAAATGTTATTTAGATTTGGTGTTATTGAACCATGCAGATAGTTTGGGTTTTATTTCTCCAAGTTTTGAAGGAGTCTGGCAGATTTCTGCCTCGATACAATGAAGGACAATAGA
Source organism: Apeltes quadracus (assembly GCA_021346845.1). Lineage (NCBI taxonomy): Eukaryota > Metazoa > Chordata > Actinopteri > Perciformes > Gasterosteidae > Apeltes > Apeltes quadracus. The sequence continues at coordinate 14,197,039 of CM037936.1, read as the reverse complement.
TGATTTTAGCTTTTCGTGTTTCTGGCAGAGTTTACCACAAATAAAAACTGCAATAACAGGTTTTTTAAACATTTTTCATCCAGGATTTTCCATCTATGGTGTCAAATCCAACATGTGTTTTCCTTTATTCAAGCAGTATTTTGACAGCGAGGTCTGTGGACACCTGTGGACGTTTACTTTGAGCTGGTATAGGCCGTAGTTTTATATAAACAAGGGATCAATTTAGTAATGTAAAATGGTAAAAAGATCATTTTCACCCAATTCTGAAAATTCTCCAGAAATTCTCCTGTTGTGTTTTATTGTGTTTATTTTTCTTGACTGGGTGTCTCTCATTGCGCTTGTGTGCTTAATTTCAAAGTAAGCATTTGTTTTCTGCAACAAAGCTTTAAAAAGCCGCCGTGCAACCCTTTCTCTGTGCAAATCAGCAGCAGAACAAGTGAGAGCGCGGTGCAGCATTTAGCCGAGTAAGAGGCAGAGAGAGAAAGCAGAAGGAATATTGCACTTCCATTCAGCTCCAAATGAATGCTAATGCTGCTCTGCGTCTGCTAAATGTACCTGTTCGCTGCCAAGTTTGCTCTGTCAACTCCAAAATAAGACCACCTGCATGGCTACGTAGCACTTAGGTAATGAGGAGCTAAAGGTTGAAGGGACCCTTTAAATGGGAGGGCTGGCTAGATGGGGGGAGCGAGTGACAGGAGGTCAGAGTTGGACTCTTGGCCTCCAGAGAGAACCTCCTACGCCCACGTCGCCCTGCCGCTCATATCCCCAGCCGCCTCTGGTCTGGATCGACACGTCCAGCCCGGGCATCATACACCGTTGGACTGCTTTAATCAAGCCATATTAAAACTAAATGTCTTGTTATCAAAGCATTACTCCCGGGGTAATGTTAATATTGTGTGTGTGTGTGTGACAAAGTGAACCATGCTGTATGTAGAGCTGACTGACAGAACTACCTTCGTCCGTGCAGTCGTATACTGGAGCGACCGGGTTGATTTCAATAAAGAATAGCTGTGACAATTTTAAACACGCTGTTGTTTGCGTCCTTGCGGGGTTAATAAAAAGGTGTTAATGTCCTCACGCTGCTCTATTGAGCCCTGCCGTGCAGTTTAGTAATCACAATAGTTGTATTGTCATATCCCTTGCTATACTTTATATGTGTGCTACGTGTGTCTTCAAACCAGTTGCTTGAGGCGAGATGAGGAGGAGCGAGGAGCCGACTGGACAAACAAAAATGTTTAAAAAAAAAATAGCGATAAGAGGAAGTTGAGCGAGGAAAAGGGAAACAAAAGCACAACAATTGAGGGAGTATAAAGATAAAGAGGAGGGGAGGAGCAGGTGGTGGACAGGAGAAAAGGGGTGAAGAGGCCATCACTGAGAAAGGGAAAGGAGCATCTGGAGTGTTTGTGTGGAAGGGAAGGAGAGTTTAAGTTTGGAAGGAGGAGAATGAAAGAAGCAGAAGCGACGAAAAAGGAGAGAAGTTGATGGGGAGGAGAGAAAAGCAGTCAAGAAAAAATAGAAGTAGGAATTAAAAGCGCAGGAGAAGGAGAAGACTGGGCTGGGAGCCCGGGGAGGAGAAGCGAGGGCCACGGATCAGGAACCCGGTTCCCGGGGGATGGAGCAGGTGCAGGCTGCGAGCGAGGCCTACGGGCCTGAAGGGGCTGCCAGAGCTTAAAACAATCTGCACTGCTCCTTTTTTTTAATTTGGCTCTCTGAACAATACTCTCCACACTGACTGTCTCTTTTTCTATCTCCCTCTCTATCTCTCTCTTCCTCCCTCTCTCCATGCTTAACAGATCAGCGATCCACAAAGAGGGGTAAACACACACAGAGCAAAATTAAAATCGGAAGTCCCCTGGCACGGCAAAACAAATTAGAGCAAACAAATTACAGAGAGTCAACACACAAACAGTGGAGCATCTGTGGCTCTCTGGACTATTGGAGCCGGTGGCTACTTCCCACACCCACCACCACCTATAGTGCATGTTCACAGAAAGCTCCGCTTGAATCCTCTAGCACCCCCAGCATATTCTCCCTAATAATAGACTACCAGTTCCTCAGAACCGCCCTCTGAGTTCCTGTCCCTGCTATCAAGAAAGACATTTCTTCTTTTGCATTCTCAAAACTGGAAGGTTATGAAAGAGGCTTTCTGGTTGGTCGACCTGTGTTCATGAGCATCAAGGTGTCATACAGTGCAGCCTCGAATACCAATGAAGTGTTTTCTATTCTGCCTTCTAGTGATCCCATCCTTCCGCTCTGAAGCTCATTTCTAACGTGCTAAAATGTGGCCGTTGACAATGCTAACCTGTTGTATGTGTAGCAGATAAACAGTTCAACCACCCGGGGTTTTGATCCTGTGACGGCGATGAAGGAAACCTGATTTTGTTTCATGCTGTGAGAGCCACGAACGTCTGCACCAGATTCCATTCCACCAACCACAAATACGTCAGCAAGAAACGGGTTCCAGCGCCTTCTTAACTTGCAGCAGTTTTGTGAAAGCTTTGCAGAAAGTGCAGTTCACACACAAAGGCACAGACACCTCTTTGTGTCAACTATTGAAAAGCAGCATAAATGTGACTATTTATGCCATTAAGCCATTTATTTGCAAATTAAGTAATTTTCTAAACATAAGATGAATATTATTACTGTGTAGGAAGAGGCTGAAAGTGGGCTTATTTGAAGCCTCTACCTAAATAATATTGAAATTCTACAATATTATAGAAAACACCAAATTAATATGCAACATATGATTACGTAAAATATTTCCAACAAGATATTTATTCCACAGGTATTTCATTTATTACTCTGTGTGTTTTTTGTTGTGTGTAAGTGAGCTCGGCCGGTCTTCCTCGGGCGGCTGGCCCCTCTGGCCCCTCTGGCAATGGCCTGTCCATCTGCCTCCCACTGTCTGGGTCTAGTGGGACAGGGGCCATAGAGGACCCCCCGTACCCCTCTGAAAACGACCCCCGCCAAACACCCTCAACAGCCCCCCAGGCCAGCTGCTCTGGCCCGAGAATCGGCACAGCGCTGCCAGGTGGGCCCCAGGACACGCAGTTGGACCCCTTCACATACACACGGGTACACAGAGGATGCACACACACACACACACACTCTCAATACCAACACATATGGTCGGAAAGCCTCTTTACAAATGTAAGCCATACAAGACACAGGGTTACACGGGTGGCCCATATAAAAAAACACATTCACATACACACATTGTGTCTGAGAGCCATGCCGACTCTTTGACGTGCAGCTTAAGCAGGCTCAGGTGCTTTGCCACAGCCCTCTGTGATGGTCTTAGTTCACAAAGGTTGGACACCAACAGGTAGCGCCGTTTTCTTCTCTAATTACAGCTTCATTTATTCATTGGCATGTGGAAGCTTCCAGATGAATTTGGCTGGCCTGTTCATTCACAGGATAAAAAAACAATATGTGTGTGTGTGTGTTTTTCATGATGCTCTATTCTCACCCACGGGACTCAAGCCATCACCTGCCTTTTAGTACACATAATATGTTAGTCCTCCCTCTTCACCGAAACAAAAGGAAACATGTTACATAAACCAATTCTTGAAGATAAAGTCTAAACTGATTGACCGGATACTGTGTCTCTATGTTCGAAGGTCAAATACAGAGTTCCACAAGGATCAGAGTTCTTTTGTGCACAATCTGCCACATCTTAAGAAAACCAAAGCATGCATCTCCTTGGTACACTGACACGCAAATGTATTTACCTCTAACAACCAACGGCTTGTGACAGCAAAACATTGCTTTTCAGAAGTGTGTAAAATAATAATTAATAAAATAATTGTTTCTAACCAGACAAAAATCGATTTTAATTATTGATGTTTCCATAAATGGAAACGGATGGCTGCATAATAGACTCATACAGTCTCTCAAAAAGCATTTGAGTTTATTACTGCAATAACATTTTGTCTGCCCTGCCCTATCATAGGCATTGCAACCTGTCATTTTAATGAAAGGGAATTATTTAATAAATAGGTCATTTTCATTTGAAAAAAAACATCATAAAAAGTAATAAAATGTATTTTCAAAAGATAAAGAAAGTTGAATAAAAGGACCGACCTGCCAACGGAGCCTTTTTGAGCGATATCGCAGCCCACAGCAGAGACCTATGTCACACACCTTTAGGTGTGGAATTCATTGTGAATTAAAACCAATTAATCACAGCACTTTAATCTCACTTAACCTCAACCCAGCATTACATTTCCAGAATGTGCCTATGTGTATTTGCACATGTCAAAGTTGTGTGTCTGATGTTTGTATTGTCGACGTCTGTTGTGGATGTGACTTCCATTCTCCTTCACTTCGCTCTCTAAACTGTCCAGCATTCTAAACTTTTACACCTCAAGTTTCCTTCACTTTTCAACATCCTTGGAGGCGGCAGTGAGTCTCCTGATACTGTGGTGTGTTGTTGCAGAGGCAGCAGAGGCAGCGCCGCCATGGACCCGACCCTATCATAGCCCCCCTTCTGTCAAACCATTATCTTTCTCCCCCACACTCTTTCTCCCCTTTCAACCCCCTCGCCTTCTCCTGGATGTTATCTGCAGCCGCTTATGCACTAATACCCCGATTGTTGTACTGTAAAAACAATAATTAGCAATCCCAAACGAGACTGAGGGGCGAATTTAACAGCTTTCTTCTGATGTGTTCACCGCCCCTCCCACCCCCCCACCCCCTTTTTTCTCCCCCTTCTTTTTTCATAAGAGCAAAAGGATGTGTGTGTGTGTGTGTGTGTGTGTGTGTGTGTGTGTGTGTGTGTGTGTGTGTTGGAGGGGGGATTGGCAAAGCCTCTTTAAACTCTCTGGTATTATGGAGGATTATTTTGTGCCGAGATCCTGGCTTGTGTCTGTGCCCCCCCCCCCCCACTCCCCCGCCTCCTTTTCACTTCCTGGTTGTGGCAGACACGCTAGGTAAACAGTTCATGTCACACTTGATTGCGTTTGAGAAATTAAAAAACAGGAATGACAATAGGCCGGCACTGGGGATGAGGGCTGGGGGGGGGGCGGGAGGGGGGAGCGGAGGCACTGACACCATAAGACCCGGGCCCTTTGGGGACCCTCGGTACGCCGTGTGACAGAGCGGCCCTTGCAGCCACAACAACACAAACCTCGTCCTTCAGAGAACACTCCTCGCTCCCAGTCTCTGAGTCTATCTGCACTGGGCCATCTGCTCTCTTACCCCCCCCCCCCCCCCCCCCTTCCCCCGCCCCCTTCCTCCTTTTGGAGAGGCGGTGTGTTTGAATCTGGCTCAATTATTCAAGTGTTTACAAGCACAAACACTCTGCCAGGTTGGAGGTGTGTATGTGTGTTTTCTAGACATATCCCCCTTGTGATTCACATACAGTCTTTGTATGTACACACAGGCAGTGAAACATCTGCGTCCGTCACTGAAATCACAGCACAAGTTAAAAAGCAAGCAACTTACAGTTTCCACCCAATGAGGCTCAACAGAGGAAGATGTTGCAGAAAATATCCTCAGTGAAATGTTCAAAATCAAGATCATCAAGAGTGTCGGGAAAACAGCCCGGGAGGTGATATCACAGAAACCAACACGCCTGTGCTGAGGATGAATCCAGCGCACTGAGCATGCATCCCTACAGAGGGCAGTGTGATACTACAAAAGAAACACAGCATTGGGCACCGGCCCCACGCAGAGCTGTACAGCGCTCAGTGTTGACAAACCAAAAGTATTTCTACAGTGTTGTTCATTGTTCATTGAGTCACAAGCTGTTCATTTACGGGTCGTTAGAAGTTTAAAGGCTTATTCGAGTTTACGGTCTGGAGGCTGCTCATAAAGGACTTTTCATTTTCTCACCTAAAGATTTAATGGAAATTTCGTGTTATTTAGACTTGTAAATATCAAGTGTGACAAAGAAGAAGAAGACATTATCTAGCACAACTGTAAACGCTAACGGTGAACTTGAAGCTAAACGTAACCTCAATATAACTCTAAAGGTAAAATATAACTTTCAGCTGAAGATAATTATACAAGCTGACAAACACATATCTGAAAATGAATGTAAAAACTCCTACGTAAACCCGATGGAATTGGTCAAATTGATACTACTGGTGAAAACCTTACATTTTGTGAAGTGAGCTTCCGCCTGCTGCTTTGCATGCAAGGACTAACAGTGAATTACCGTCTATTCCAAACAAAAGGATTGAGTGAGCTTTCTGGAAAGAGGCAGCCATGTGACATTGAAATGTTGTTAAGGAATGCGTCAGTGTTTAGGAGAGATAGAGTTCACCTCCAACGACACGTATTCATGTTCGAAGGGAAAAACTGTCCTAATATTCATTCAACCGCCTGCATCGTAGTAAAACACATCGCAATATCATGAACTCCTTCATGTTGTGTGTGGAATCTTCCCATTATTCATTAAGTTGCATTTCAGAATAAATCCACAACATCAAAAAAGAATCTGCTAGAGGCCAAGGTGTTCCAAAGCAGAGCCATGCCTCGTTTCATTCCCTTTAGTCCTTTAGCTTGTGGCTAGCTGAAAGCCACACACTAACCCATTCATCACCCTGGGCTTCCTTGCCTCTTGTTTGTGCTCTCCCTGTGTTACAATCAATCATTTGTTAATTTAATAGACCCCCGGTTTGCTAAATCAAATCTGGAGTTTTGGAAACAAGTTCTTGTTTACTCGTGCAGCACACATTTGCTTATAATTATTTGCATTAGACAATTTAGCAGGAGTAACCCTGTGACGGGCTCCACCCAAACTGTCACACGTCGCGCCTTCGCCGAGGGACCAACCTGCGCCGGCCTGCCTGCAGCTAGCGGGCCTCCCCTAATATATAATCTGTTGTTACACTGTCAGCGTTAGGAGCACAGCCAACCCCGCGGAGACGCCACCGAAATTCATTAATCTAATTAAATATGTCGTATTGGCCAAATGAGCCGCTGGTTGGGCTTTGCTGCAGGATAAGCGCAGAGTAAGGCTGGGTCCCACAAGGGTAGCGTGCAGCCGACATGCGCTAACGCTAGTGCGCTTCATTACACTCTTAATTACCTATTGTTTCTAACTAGTTGGTGGCGTTTTAATGAGAATCTACAGGCAGTTAAATGTAATCTAAATTTTCTAATCTACTGGTCCATTACCAAGGAGTCAAAATGTTATTGGTTTTGTGAGTAATCAGACTTTTAAATGGTGCTGATATCACTCCCGGAGGGAAAGGAGTGGGTTTCGACTGTGTAATTGAATTCTGTGGGATTTTTTTTTTCTCCACCCGCTCTCCCTTCTTCTTCCTCTTCTTTTTTCAGGGAGCCGAGAGGAAGATTCTTCTGTTGCGGCTGGTCGCTCGGGTCGAGGAGCGTGTCTTCGGGTTCCGGTCGGATCACAAGGTTTTTTTCGTTCGTTGGTCACCATGGCGACCCCGTCACGGAAATGTGTGCATGTGTCTGCAGAATGTGTCTATAGGTGTTTATGTGGAAGTGTGTGTGTGTGCACCATTGTGTGTGTGTTTGTGCCCAAGTCAGCCTCAGTGCTTTGCTGTGCTGTCACCTGCAGCCAGATAAGCCAAAGGATTTATCACCCAGTGAATTGCCTTTGAGTGGTGGATAAAATGGCTCCAATACATTCTCGTATGAAAACGCTCAGAGGTTAATGAGAGCCAAATACACAGAGGGCTAAATCTATTAGGTTTTCATGGATGGAATCAATCAACATGCAGCACACTGGCTGATTTGTCATATTGAAGCATTGCCCGTTTGAATTCCAAAACACAATCCTCCTCACGGAATGATTCACTTTGATTTTGATTGCCTCTTCATCAGGAAGATGACAGCTATGAACTAATTTTCTTTTCTATCATGTTACACACTTATTAGCTCCGGCTGTCCTTGGCAGATGACTGATTCTCTGCTTTCGTAGAGAATCAGTCTGGGATTTTCCTCAGGTCTGTTCAAACGGTCACAATGGTCCTGTATTCTTTTAAAAATCGGATTATTAATATTCATTTGCGAAGTGAATTAGCCCTGCGCTAATTCACTTCCTCTAGCGATGCGCGTATGCACGTTCTTGCAGAGAACCTTTGTTGCTTATAGTGAGTAAACCTTTACTTTCACAATCATATCACGTTTAAGGACCAGTTCATCATTTTGTTTGGTTCTTTGCTTCGTTGCTGTGAGTCAGCGTATAAACACAAACCTATAACACCAGTTTGGTTAACTTAGCACAAAGACTGGTAAACAAGGAGGACACAAGCAGCGTCCCACTAAACATTGGACGTCGGATAGACGTGCAGATCATGTCTATATTGGGTCCGTCGGTCCATGACTAATTCTGGACATCTATTCAACGTCCAGGTCCACTATTTGGACGTCCAACCATGACCCAACTTGGACGTCATATTTACGTTCAAAATTTGACCTTTGAACTGGGTAATTTTTTGGACGGCATTTGGACGTCAACACCCCGTGTTTTCGCCCGTGAAAACAGGTTGCATACAGTGTTGAATGTTTTAACTAAAGAAACGAGAAAGTTGACAGCCAGTGTGGATATTTTTTTTAATTGATACCAGAAAACATTAACACAAATGGCTGATGAAAATAACAACGTTACGCCGTACCACCATATTTGTGCTTTAAATAGCCCTTATATGGACGTCCCGCGGACGTGAACATTAGACGTGCAGTAGACGTCAAAAAAAGACGTCACCTGGCGTTACAAAACAACCCCTTCAATGGACCAAAATTCGAACGTCCAAAAATGACATAGAAAAGACGTCACTTTGACGTCACATTGCTCAGTGGGGTGGTTCCGTCCTACAGTGGCACATTTGCCTAAAAGCTTGTCTTAAGCTCACACGTTATAGCTGTTTTATTAATCCATAAAGCTGAAATATATAAGATACCTCGTTGTTTTTTGTCTCAGACTTTATGACGCGGTAAAAAAAAAACCTGCAGAAACATGTTAGTATTAAACCAAAGACATATAACATGTTTTGGGCGTTAGCGATGCTGATGAGAGGATTATTTTGTAACCTCGCATTTACCAACATGGCAGCGGTACCGATCTAATGGTCTAATCGTTCCTTTAAGAAAGCTTATTAAAGAAACAGTTCGGATGCCAAAGTGAATTGAGCCACGCGCTCCATTATTTCTGATATCATAGTCGGTTTCCAGCTGGACAAGTAATATGGATTTTCAGATCTTACTTCAACGGCTCTTTCCAGGTGGCACCGTGTACAGTATGAGCGTGGTGGCATCGCTTTATTCTATCTGTCTGGATGCAGTAACACTCCACCGGAGGAAACGTCTAATCATCGAGCAGGAAATAAAAAGACGCATTTGTCTTGGGCAGCCCGTGCCTTTCTCCCAGCGCGGTGATGGATGACAACCTTGGTGTCTGGTGTGTGTGTTTGTCTATCGCAGCGGTGCAAAGTGATCGGGGACAGGCGCCAACAGAAAAAGGGCCTGTCCCCCAACTAATGAGCAGCATTATTCAAATGGAGTCTTTGTTGTGCGCTGCAGTCCGCACAACGCTGTCACAGGCAGCATCGTCTGAGGCACCGCTTCTTCATTTCGATGCTCTGTCAGTTCATTTCTTATTGAAATGCATGTGGGAAAATGAGGCGCGCTTAAACTGAACCGTGTTCAGATTTCACTTACTTAACCGTGTGAACATCTAATTAACATTCTCATCTACTATAAAACCAAAATAGAAGTCTTGTTCTCCTGCATGTTGCCTCTATATCCGCTTCTCGGAGGATCACCCTCTGTGCTGACAGTACATGGTGTCAGCGCCGGCTCAGGCAGGAGGTGGGCGCTGAGCAAAAAAGGCAGCAAACACAAAATGTCAACAAATAGCGAAATATCACCTAGTTTGTCCATCACTGTGGAGTCACAAGAAAGAGAGAGAGAAAAAGAAAGGATCTTTGAAGGCCCGTGGCAGTTGACAGGAGGAGCAGCAGTGAATAAAGGAGAAGAAGGGCGGGGAAGAGTGGGGGAGGGGGGCGGTCAAAGTCAAAAATCTGCCTTTAGGACGAGAAAAAAAAAAAAGGAAGAAAAGGCAGCGTTGTTGGAGGAAGCTCCTCCGACCAGGCCCATCTCCAGCTGTCACAAATCATTTCTGCTCGGGAAGTGAGGGGAGGCGAAATGTCAAAATATTTGAATAAATTCCGCGGAAGCCTGTTGGGAGAGGGTCGGTGCGGTGAGCGGGGCATCGTTGGCGTAAATGGGGTGGAGAGGGGATGAGAGGGCTGGGGAATACAGAGGTGGGGGCGGGGTGCAGTGGTGGAGGGATATTGCATGTGGAATAGCCTCTACAGGTCTGACGAGGAACATGACTTCAAAGGTTTAGAGCCGTTTCCTCCTTTGGTTTGGATTAGTGGTAAGGCCCCTGAATACATTGGAGATACAATTCTTTACGCTGAATAAAGCACACTTGTTAATGATATAATGTTTGCCATATTATTTTCAAATCCTGTGGGTCTGATTAAAAACGTGTTAACAATTTTGATCTGATTGTCTATATATACTGTATATATTTGCATGTTTGGTATTGGTTCATGTCATGTCAAGGGAAGCTCACAGTGCCGGCCCAAGCCTCTTGGGGGCCCTAAGCAGAATTTGATTTGGGGGCCCCCCTCCCACCACGCAGAGTCACCTGTGCTACAAGATTATTGGCACAAATGTCACGCTAAAATGTTATAGCAAAAATTATAAATGAATACAGTGAGGTTATAATACAAAACTAGGGCTGCTTGCAGCACTGAACGGGCCTTAGCCTCCCCTCGCCTCGTCAGTTAGAAACGTGGTCAAAAAGTGAAAAGAGAAGGAAAATAAATCTAGTCCCAGGCAGGAATCAACCCAGATCTATATCTATCTTTATAACTGAGTTATTATTTATGCTTGTCAATACATGCACGTGAGCCGTGTGCTTCCGCCGGCTCGCGGCTCGCGGTTCGCCGGCAACTCGCCGGCAGCTTGGGCCGGCTCGCGCCTCGCTGGCTGCTTGGGCCCCCTGGTGGCCAGAGGGGGCTCTAAGCAGCCGCTTAGTTCGCTTATGCCTCGGGCCGGCTCTGGAAGCTCATAACACACACGCACATAATCTTAAATTCTTAGCCATCATTGGGCGACTCCTGGTTGCAATCTGTGACCGTGTAGAAGTTTACGACAAAACACAAAAATACTTTAACAGTGTTCCTCAGTTTATGAAAAAGTGATCGTATTATTTTCAGCAGTCAGTTGTACTTAGCTTCACACTTTTGTGTCACCAAGATGGGGAACTAGTTCGCCGTTGATGGATTCAGCTTGACACCCGTTCTTACAGTATTAGAAGACATTGGAGGCTACTGTGAGTCTTGATTGAAACTTTATTACTGGTGCTTAGTGTTTGCGGTGCTTTGCTTTTTACCGTGCAGGCCAGAGGTCAACATCCTCATGAGATGATGTTTGTTTTTTCATAAATTCCCCTCTATTATTATTTATAATAGAAGGTGAAGAGTGAGTTAGGGACATGCTCCTGTGATAAAGGCCTGATGATGCCTGTATGTTCAAAGTCTCTAAATGCATGTACTCTATCGAGTTGTGTGCATCCAATCCCTTTGTTCAGAGGATCCCCGGTGTGCATAAGAAGTCGCGGGGTCAGTGTCTCCTCTGTTTGCCTCTGAACTCACTAACACTGCATTTAATTAGTCCTCTAATCAGCCACTAAACACACAATAAAATGAGACTCTGTATCTGTTTACCTCCATCTCAACTCTCTAACACACAGACACACACGGGCACACACTTTGCATATTTGCATGTATAGTTGGTAAAAAATAACAATCATTTATCAGGGAGAAAGATCAAGGTCATGTCTCCTCTTCACACCCGATTCCCTGAAACCAATTAAACTGTCGGTCGGTGAAGTTCAGTTGGAGGACAGCAACTGAAAACAATAGCAGATGACAGCTTCTCGCCGCTCCCTCTGACTGCACTTTCTTGTGCTAGTAATTATATTTGAGGATTCTGTCATTAAGACCAAAAAGCCGGATACGTTTTTACAATCAGTCAGATATACTTGAAACGTTCTGCTGAATGGCATTGTCATCCTGTGGAAAGGGGAGTCCCATGTCAAATATTCTGTTGGAGGTCAGACATGAGCAGGGACTCAAACGGATTAAATTTGATCTGCAATGGTAAATCAATTGCGGGGGGATGTTCAACAGTTTGGCAACTTAATAAAAAAAAACATCATCACATAATGCAGCAGTCTATGATTTGTCACATTAAAAATAATCATTCACTCTCACATTCACACACCTGCAGGCAAATTAGAGTAACCAAATAACCTGAGTCCCAGAGCAGGTCTGTGGGAGGAAGCCACACAGACGCGGGGGGAACGTGCATACGCCAGGCAGACCGAAAGGTGCGAGGTGACACCACCACACCGCGAACGGCGTATTTCAAATAGGGTTTTTACATATGTACGCATCAAGTTGTTTTTATTAACGTTTTTAAAACACAAACCCATTCAAAGACCACCTACAAGATTAATCCCAGTAATTTTAGCCACCTGCAGTGGATAGATTTTGCTCTGCTGTCACAGAGAGTGAAAATACCTCGAAACGTTATAGAGAAATGGAATTATTGAACATACCAGATTCATGCTGTGTGTATATTGGCAAGATTACAGATACTTCACACGGTCAATTACATATAAATCACTAAAAAAGAATCGACATATTGGCTTACCACTTTATGTTATAAATAAAAGATTATCAGAAAATTCTTTAGTGAATGAGGGGTTTAACTATGGTGTTACAAGGTGATCATGGTTTATTAAACAAATTTTTTTTTTTCTATCTTTATATATCATATGGATTCTAACACCCTCACAGTTTTAAATTTGCACTCAACCCTGTTGACTCTGCTGGCTGATTAACAACAAAGCAAATTATTACCTGAGAACAACCACAGCGCCATTTCCCAATGTCAATCATATGCAACACCCTCGGCCCTGGGTACTTCACACTATCACTGCCAAAAGATTTTTCACAGCTGAGAGGACTAAGATGTATAAAACATGCAGGGCTCTCAGATGTATTTCATTTAATGTGAAGACTGAAATGTCCTGCCACCAGGAAGCCATACTTTTAATGGTGCGAACCAAAAACCTGTCTGAGGTACCATCATTTACGACCATCCCTTTATAAATCACAAGCCTCCACAAGTACTTAGTGAACGCAAAGTTCCACAGTGCATGAACTGGGAAAATACAAGCGATGTACTGCTACGATTTTTCTTTCCAGGGAAGGTGTTCAAAATAGGAAGGTAGGTGCACTGCAAGGCTGCCTATCACAGACTTCAATCTTAACCAAGATGGGCAGGCATGCCTGGATATTGTCTCGGCCTCAAGAGACGTTTCCCCATGTGGGCTGACCGTGCCGGGAGAAAACGCACCCGTACACCGTTCCATTCAACAAGCAATAACTGGCTCCTCAGCCTCTATGCAAAAAAAGAAAATGGAGAGCAGCAGACTCGTTATCTAACTGGCTTTTGACAGCTGGGGCCTAGCAGAGGGACAGAAAGTGTGCGAGTGTGTGTATGTGTGCGTGTGTGTGTGTGTGACACACAAAGAAAAAAAAAGAGTGCGAGCGTACGCATGTAGCCGTGCAGGCGCTCAAACGTGTGTGTCCATCCTCATTTGCATCAGTGTGTGCTGGGCCGTGTGCATATGAATGTGTGGCACAGTGGACCAGAACAGAGCTCTGACAGTAGCAGGGCCGCTGCTCGCTGATGCCTGCCTGGAGGAGCTGACAGCGGCTCGGCCCGTCAATCACAGAGCATGCCCACTAGTCCTCTATACACATCATCCTATCTTGTTAACTCTAAATCCGGCTGGGCACTGTTTATACACTCTGTGTGTCTTTGTGTGTGCGTGTGTGTTTGTGTGTGTGTGTGTGTGTGTGTGTCTCAGAGGGGTGTTGGGCAGTTTATCCTTCTCTCTGATTTGTTTCTGTGTTTTGGTCTTTGCTACATGTTTTTCAGACGGAGATCCATCCAGACGAAGTGATGAAAAAGTGCTGAAACTGCTGAAACAAGTCCAAGCAGCTGATTCAATGCGTCAATGCCAATGTGTCACTGATTAGTCAAAGTGTTTGAGAAGTATTACAATCAAAGCACCTTGCAATTTCAACATAAGCCTCTTATCAAAAATGAGACAGATTCAGTGTCACCAGATGTATTTTTATCTAAAGGTCTCTATTACAGGCCAACCATTGTTTTCATTGGGAGAAAGTGACCAAGAGCTCTTATAGTCAAAGGTAATTATCTCCTCCTGTCACCCTATGTCACACAATGGATGCCTAATAATGAGAGCTGTGCTAAAGACCCTGATTGTTACAAAAATACAAGCTCACATTACTGCATCTTACAATACAGTGTGTGGAACAAAAAGAAAACACAATGTGTGTTTATATTGCATATGATAAGTTAAAGACATTTAATGAACAAAACAAGAACAAAAGTCAACACAAGCAAGAATAAGTACCTTCACAAGTTATGCATTGACGGCCTCCCAGCACTGCAGTCCAGTGTTTCGATCAAATAAATAACATTTTTCGGTTGGTTTATGGTTTTGGTTTAATTTGTTTCATATTGCAATAACAATATGTTTTGTTCTTGTTTACCTCCATGATGTTTCAAGCAGTTTGGAAATAACTTTACTGCACTAAGAACAATAATATGAACGAGATATAGCATAAATGTACTTTATTAAGATTCAAGGATAATTCATAGACAATATGCAACACTGCAATATCCAATATTACTTTACAAATTTCCATTTACTACAATTTGTATTAAAAAAAGATGCAATAAGTTTCATTGTAATCTATAATAGTTATTATTCTGTTCTTGTTATATAATTGTTACCTTTTTTATCAAACGGTGGGATTTTTCTTTCTTCTTAACAACCCAAAATTGACAAAGACAAACATTCAGATATTTGTTTAATATGAATACCGGACAGGCACTCTCTGAACCGTTTTCTGTGGAGCTTTATGAGAAATTCGGATTTAGTTCTGTCTTCCATGTCAACTTTATTTTCTTTAATGAATGACACAACAATTATCGTTTGTGAGCTGACAATATACCAGATCAAAAGTCCCTTTATCAAATAGCTAAGCATGTGAATGAGGATGCAACAACTACTAAATAAAGAGTGAGTGATAGTTATACTCACTCTTACTTATTACCAAGTTGCATCCTTTCCCTTCCAAATAAGTGATAATGAATCATAATCTCAAATGATTTCACTTTTACTACAATTAACTGTAGCATTATCATTATCGATCAGAACTTAAACAATACATGTTAATAACCCAGTAACTAAACTTAGATTTTATTTGGCTGCGAGAGACACAAGCACAAGCATCTTTAGCATTGATGTGCCAGCTCTGAAATTACACATAAAAAAATTCTCCCTTGTGAAGGTGCAAAAAATTAGAACGTTTTGAAAAAACTTTTAAACGTGTTTGCTTGTCTTATTTTGTAGGAAAAAAAAATATATAATTGGCCATAGTTGTTTAAATTCTCAAATATCATCTACTTGTCAGTATGTCATTAAAAAAACATGCAAGAGGTTCTCATTTTGTTCGTGTCACATAGCCACAAAACAGGAATCCACCACCCTCAACTGTGAAAGGTTAAACTATATAAACTACTCTATATGAAGTAAGGGATGATACAGTGTACTGTACATTGCATATAGCACTATTTGAACAAAGAGATATCCAACGTCTGTATGTAAGAAAATATTCTTGCTCATCTCCATCCATCAGGAACTAGTTATGCATCCACAGTTAGCACACTACTCAATAAACTAACCACTCTCCGCAGAGTGCAGAATGGACGGAAGTGATGCGGCTTTTACTGTACCCTCGTAACTTTAAAATACGTTAATTAACGTTTTAAAATACGTTAATTCATCACTCATGTTTAACGAAATTGTCGAAATGGACACGTCACAGTCCCCCCTTTTTAGTAATATTAATATTTGAAAAATGAGTCGATGGTGCATTAAGTTGGATAAAACTACACGTCTGCAGAATTGAACGCTTATATTCCCAACTGACGACAACAACGTATGTCGAAATGCATTTGGTTCGATAAACATAACCCCGTATTAACCCGATACTTTTAAACTATCCCAAAATTGTAGAGTTTATGGTTGGATACGATTGGATATAATGTGAGTGTAGTGAGTAGTGGAATTATCCGATAGTTCACGAAGGCATCACAAGGTAAACGGCAGGAATGTGTTTTTTGTGGTTGTTTGTCGAAATGTCCTTTAAAAAAAGAAGCAGATGAGCTTGATCATCATGACTGAAAATATCGATCTACGTTACCCGTAAATTTAAATTATGAGCCGTCCCCTTTGATTGCCTAATTTTGCAGAGCTAGCTACAGAAGCTAACGCTCATGTTTTGACAGCTGAGCTTGTTTGAGTTGCCATAGGCTAGCTAACGTTGGCTAGCTAGCTGACTAACGGCGGCTGCTTAATCGTTAGCTAAACAAACAACATAAGCTAAAGGAGGCAGCTCCCCTCGTTGAAACACGTTACTTCAGAGAGCAACACTTTCCTTCAAGGTAAGGCGAGTTCATGTAAGTGTAACTGTTAATGTGTCTGCTACTGTAATAACCTGGAGCGAAGGTGTTGTGAAAATGTATACAGCGCTAGTTACTGTAAGCTAACGCTAGCTGGTAATTACCTGTCCTCGGCACACAGTCACAAGGATAGCTGAGATCATCATTTACTGACGTAATGCTTAACAGGCTAGGCATTTCTCAGTAGCATAAAGACAACTTCTTAAGGACCAGCCGAATTACTATGTGCTGTTTGCTCAGTGTAACAGAGCTGTTTTATTTCACTTTACATAGAAGCATTTATACAAAAGCTTTACTATTCATCCCCAAACATAAAACACTTTGAATTAACTATGCTATTGTTGGCCCAGTATTGTAAAAGACCTGTCAATCTATTTAAGATTGCTACCAGGGGTACTTGTCACGTGGGACTTTTCCTTTCATTTACATCTGGATTGCAGGTTGTCGATGTAAGGCAGACCTACATTGTATAGCTGATTCACTTCAAATAAGAATATACATTAAATGTTACTAAAAACTTAAACACTTCCTATCAGTTACCATTCATTCCAGCTAAGTGCTTGCTTAGACAGTAAAGTTAGTTCACCTCTGGCAGGATGCCTTGCGCTTCTCAATCATCCCTGAAAGCAGAAGTAGAGCAGGAACTGTTGCTTCCTGTTGGAGTGTTTTGGTAAGCTCATCTAGGTGGCACAGGTTCGTCCCCTTTAACCTATGCTGTGAAGCAGATAAGTGTTGGCAAATCTTCAAGTGGTACTCTGTGGTGTCTCAGACCTGCTGCCTTGTTGCGCTAACCTGTGTTTGCCTCCGCCTCGCCTGCAGGTCCCGCATGCAGCCGGGCCTCCAGCCTGCGCTGTGCACACTCGCAGCGATTGAGCCAGTGTCCTCGCAGTAGGTGGAGGCTCTTCCTCTCTTTCTCCCCGCTGCCTCCATCAACCCTCAGCGTTCCCTATGTTAACCCTCTTGAGCATGTTTTACTATATCTGTCTGCGGCGACGCTCCAGGAGTGGGACTCGTGGCGAGGCCCTTACCAGCCGGAGGGCCGTTGAGTCCGGCCAGCGCGCGGTGTTACCGATCAGTGTGGAGGTGGAGCAGTACGCCAAGGAGGTTCTGGACTTCAGCTCCCACTATGGCAGTGAGAATAGCATGTCCTACACCATGTGGAACTTGGCCGGGGTACCCAATGTCTACCCCAGCTCAGGGGACTTCACTCAGACGGCTGTGTTCAGAGCTTATGGGACGTGGTGGGAACAATGTGCCAGTGCTCCGCCACCTTTTCGTCGGACCCCGAAAGGCTTCCACAGCCAGGATTATATTGAACTGGGTTTTGAGGAGCCTGTCTACCCAACGGCAGTGGAAGTGCTTGAGACTTATTACCCTGGAACCATTGTTCAGATTCTGGCCTGCTCTCACAACCCCTTCTCCCAGAATCCACCAACTGATGTCAGGTAAAGACTAACTACCTAACAAACCATTGTCAGTCATTCTCCTCAGCGCTCAGTCAAAGTCGTTAACTGGCATTCCACAACAAAGAATTTCCCAACAAAAGGCAATCTGTAGTGCCTAATAATATAAAAAGAAAACCCACTAGACATTTTTCTATGGTGGAACGCAGTTGACGCCTGGAGGAGTCGAGGGGGCTTTTACACCTGTGGTTGGGTTCATTAGGTGCACACTATGGAACACAAGAATACATTGTTGTCTTTAGATTCTGATCCGGTTTACTGGGCATACTGCCTTTCTACAAACAAACCATGAGGACTAAACATAAACACACATTGATTGGACAAACGTCGCCCTGCGTCATCAGGGACCACACGTGGACATCAATTTCTAGGGTTATGCAGCACTTTAATCATTCTTCTATACTAATGTTTTTTTGGTGTCACAAAGAACGTATCATTATTAGCATTGTTATTCTGCAAATTGACCACATGATTGACTAGGAGATCGAGACAACTGCCCCTCCGCTTTCGCCCAGATGACAAACGTTGCCGTCACGCATGAGGGGCCTTGTGCTGTAGGATTCAGAGTGTATTACTGTTGGATCGCTGTCACACTTTTTAATGGACTTAATTAACTGACCAGACACACAGAGTGGGATACGCACAGCCTTTTTTTAAACAGATATTGTCTTATTAACCAGAGGAAATACCCATGCTGACATGCAGCCGTGTCAATAAGCATAAATCGGTTATATACATGGCCTTATAGAGATCAATTATTGACAGAGTCAGCGATTAATACTAAGACAACGATGCAATACAAGCCGGTACGGACAGCCGTGAAATGGAAACTTTTCTGCTAGATTTAGTAGTGAACCCTGGATACATTACTAACCTTTATTTAAATTATTAAATGATGAACCGTCGCAAGAACCACAATGCAAATCAAACAAAGGAAAGCAACAGGAAAAGCTAATGTCTGGAATTCAAACAAGATCCACTGCTTGATTAGGAAAAGGAATTTGATTGATAAATCGCTTCTGATGAGCGTGTGAGGAGC
Source organism: Apeltes quadracus (assembly GCA_021346845.1). Lineage (NCBI taxonomy): Eukaryota > Metazoa > Chordata > Actinopteri > Perciformes > Gasterosteidae > Apeltes > Apeltes quadracus. Next base: position 14,177,914 of record CM037936.1, on the reverse strand, counting down.
TGCAGGGAAAATCACCGGCAGCGTTGACAGAAGCTCGGTATATTAGCAGAACCAACCTCATCACGTCAAGTGAAGTTCAGAAGTTAAACACGTTTACTTCTCTGTCTGGCCTTGACGGGCATAATCACATACAGCATGAAAATCACTCAAACGTTATTAGTATTCTACAGAGGACTATAGATATATATGACTTTTGTGTTTCTAAACTGATTTTTGTTAAAAATAAAAAGTGAAAAAAAGGATTTATATTCCAATAATATGTTTTTGCGATGTATTAAATCAATTGTCTGTAAACTCCCGTTGTTGTTCTGACGTCATACATCATGCAGAAGTTATTGTTGGACAGTTTTTAGCCAGTTGGCTGGCATCTTCAGCACTACAAAAGTTTGCTTATGTGGCACTGAATAGGAATATATATATATAATTTTATATATATATATATATGGTCATCATCCTAAATAATCAAATAGGATTGTCTGGTCTCCGGGGGGGGGGATGGCCAAAAATGATAAAACCGTAACCATGGTAACTTGTATCGTCTGTAAATAAGTAGTTTGGAAAACAGAAAGGCTGTAAAAACAATTCATCACTTCCCATCAATGGCCCTTTTGTGAGTCTATAAAGTTGTGAATGGTTGTCCAATGCAATGGCTTCTTTTCCTAAGGGGCACTTGTGCATTGGAGTCAGTGTATCAAGCACACAAGCTTAGAAACCCTGGACCAGCAGATGAAGATGTGAGATGATGTCAGGGAATGGCGTCCTCCGATGTGATTATCCATATGAAGTCTCGCCATGCCTCTGTTGGGTTAAATGGATGACTGCCGACTCCGCAGACCCAACAGTGTTATAAGCCTGACTTTTTCTTCTGTCCAGGTGGGAGGTGCTGTGGTCAGGGGAGCCCACCAAGGTGCTGACACCCCAGGCACGTCAGTTTTCCCCTAACATCAAGCACATCAGCTTCCCCACCAACCTGCTGCGTCTGGAGGTCAACAGCTCCCTGCTGGACTACTACACCGAGCTGGACGCTGTGATCCTGCGCGGGGTCAAAGAGCGGCCGATGCTGGCCCTCTATAAGATGCCTATCATCGACATAAACGACCTGAGTGACAGCGAGGAAGAGCTCTCTGATGTGGGAGGTCCTTTCAGACAAGGAGGAGACGGCAAGAGGACGGGCAACGGCTACTTTGACAAACTGCCCTATGAGGTGATTACTCACCTTAATGAACTCTACATTGCCTTACTCGGGAGGAGAAGGCGACGCACACTGTAGCTTCTTTATCAAATATTTTTGACCATTTATGGGGTCACTTCCTGTGACCGCATGAAGGTTTGTAGTAGTGGATGTCGTTAAAGGCAACCCGAACTGTTGTGTTTGCATTGAGCCTCGCTCATAACCATTTCTACAAAGAACTTTTTTTTTTCTCAAAGAAAATTGATATCGACAGGTCAGACTCTAAAACTAAACTGAATATCACAATAGGACCATTAACAGCAGGCTTTTCTCTTCACAGCCTTTGTTGGCGCAGTTGGGCGTTTCTCGGCACTTTAGCGCCACCTGTTGATCAGTGGATTAGTGTGAAAAACCATTAAAACCCACTCAAAAGAACTCATCCACAGCGCAGCTGGGGGTCAAAAACTGGACGGGGATGCTTCCAAGTATTTAAAGTACGGAGAGCAGCAACTTGCATTAATCATTATTATATTATGTTATTAGCAGGAACATTACAACTTTACATATGGAAAAATCCCAACTATGTAAATTACATGGTAGAATAAAAGGCCTTCATAAACATTCACATTAGCACAAAACAACATGATGCTTCGGCGTCACCATGTCTGCGGGGTGTTAACAACAAAAGCTAACGTAGCTATTTTTCATTTTGTGTCTACGTAACCAATCGGGTCAACGGTTTTTGAAATGACTGATGATGATGATGATGATCATCCCAACCTAGAGGAATGTGTATATATAATTTATTTACCGATGCTCCCCCCGTGAACATTGTGGCTTGGACCCCTTTTGACACGTGATCCTATAAGCCGTCACGGACACCGTCATTTTCATGCCATGCAGACGTATCGTGTTGTTCTGAAACACAGGCCGTATGCTAGATATTCCTTCGTTTATCTCTTATCCCAAACCGCTGCCATTAACGGCAGTCTTCACAAGCGCTGTGTGCTCGTTTCAGAAACGCAATACGGCCATTATCTGTCAGCCGATACCCGCTTGAACACTGTGCATTGTTAATTCACTGCAACACACACTTACACGAGCACATTCATCCTCTCTCTGTGAGACGCACACCGACGCAGTGCAAAACAAGCCGTCTCACCTCTCCACTGAACCTGCTATCAGTGCTCCGTGTCCCGGGTAAACACTATTTTGATCTGTCTGCCAGAAGGGACGCTATTAACATTCTCCAGACTGCTTTTCTCTGTTGTATACGGCGTTCAGCTCTTTAAAGTTCTGCCTTTTACTTTGATTCCTGCCATGTTTGTCCGAGCTGACCTAAGGGTCTTTATATTTTGTTGTCCTCTTTTCTTTTTTGTCCTCTTTTCCCCCCTTATCTTCCTTCCTCCTCTCTGATCCCCCGTCCCCATCTTCCCTCTGCAGCTCATTCAGCTAATATTGAGCCACCTGACCCTGCCGGACCTCTGCCGTCTGGCTCAGAGCTGTAAGCTGCTGCACCAGCACTGCTGCGACCCGCTCCAGTACACCCAGCTGAGTCTGCAGCCCTACTGGGGCCGGCTGAGTGACGCCTCCTTGGGACACCTGCAGGGCCGCTGCACCCTCCTCCAGAGGCTCAACCTGTCCTGGACCGGCAACCGCGGAGCGCTCACCCTGACCGGCTTCAGCAGGTCGGGCTGCCGCAGGGAGATGACCTTGGAAAACAAGCATTGCTTTTTTAGTATCTAAAATAGAGACAAGTTGACTAGTAGGTTTCTGACGTGTGATGCATTTGTTCCTCTCACGCCTGTCCCTCTCCATCTATTGTCCCCCTCCCAGCTTCATGAAGGCCTGTGGTCTCAGCCTCGGCTGCCTGGAACTGTCCTGCTGCCACTTCCTGAATGAGCCCTGTCTGGAGGTCATCTCTCAGACTTGTCCTGCGCTGCAGGACCTCAACCTGTCCTCCTGCGACCGCCTCCAGCCGCACGCCTTCGTCCACATCTCGAAACTAACGCGCCTCCGCAGGCTGGTGCTCTATCGGACCAAGATAGAGGTAAGCACGCACGGTCAACAGTGTATCGGCCAAATTGGCTGAGGGTTTCTTTGTATCCCAAATGGTTTGAGTTTGTATTGTCCAGGTTAATTGGTTACCTTATAAAAAACCACATTTATTTTCATAACAATAATCAAGCTTTTGAGCTTTTTGCAGTTTACATGGTGGCTTTTTGAGGTTGGATTTGTTGTGTTCTACTGGGTCAGTTAACAAAGATGGAGCTCTGTTTCTTCACTGTAACAACTATGATGTTGTAACAGATGTTGTAACGGATGTTGTGTTGTTACGGATTCTATGCTAATTTGCATACAAATGGATTAATCACATCTCTGTTGTTTAGAGGGCATCTTTATCTGCCAGGGCTTTGATCAGAACAACATATACTTTTGTTTCTGCTAGGCAGCTTGCATGAGTTGAGAAACTTGTGCAAAGTAAAATACATAAAGTCATGTCTACCCACATTAGACATGTACATGTAGACAAGCATAAGGTGGAGCAGAAATGCTTTGGTTCTTCATTCCTATCTCATCTCCCTTCAGACCTATTTTTTGACCTCATTTGACCTACCAGCTGTGGTTTGTTCCCCACACGGTAATTAGCTTCGTTAACAAGAGGATAAATGTATAGTAAAGGTTTGACTTGACTAAAGGTGCAGCGCCTTTTATGTTGTTGTCTTCTGGGATGAACCGAGTCAACTCTGATCCAAGGGGGTCTCCGAGCCGCGCACTGCGTGCACGCGTTCGGGTTCAGGCCTGCCTTGTCGTGTGAAAACAGCTGTATTTTGTTTTGCTGCTGCGCCTCAGCGTTTCTCCAGTGTTGGTCATGTTTCACAGCGCCGTTGTGGGCAGGAGTCCGGGTAGAGTTTCTGCGGTGGAGACAGAGCAAGGTGCGTGTGTGTTTGTGTGTGTGTGTGTGTGTGTGTGTGTGTTTGAGGCTCTGACATCTCGGCTGTCATTACCCTGTCACTGCTCTAATTAAATGGCCAGCTCGCCGGAGAGCGAGACGCTTATGAAGATGCCGGCGTCGGGCCGAAGCACACAGACAAAAGGCTTTCACGTTCATGTCTGACACGTTCTCCTGCCATCCAGGCACGTGTGTTGGCAGTTGCAGTTTTGAGTTCCTGTGTCTCATCCCAAGCCGCGGTGCTTCGGATGAGATCTCGGCTGTGCTGTATTAAATTCCCTAAAATACAATAAGCCATATCTGAGTGCCCCAGGCAGGAAATCACTTGGGAGGAACTGGATGATATGTTACTGTTCTTTGAACACATATTGCTTGATATTTAAATGTATGCATTTTAGATCTACTCTCGGATGTCTGGGACTTGTTTCGTAGTGAGCTGTTAAATGACATCAGTGGTTTGAATGACGTCTTTTCAATGTTGTTCCACTGATTTGTTGTGATGTCCTGATTGCAAGCAGTAGTTCTGCACATATAACGCGTGTGCCAAACTGGAATGGATCCTATAACATCTCTGCATCTTTCTTGTCTTGTTGTTGTCCTCTGCAGCAAACGGCTATTCTGAGCATCCTGACCTTCTGCATAGAGCTGAAACACCTCAACCTAGGAAGCTGTGTGAGGGTGAGAACACACACGAGACACAACACGGGAAGAAGTCCAAATAAAGCACAGTCTATTTACGAGAAAAGCCTTCCAAAAGTAGTGTAGCTTAACATGAGGGGAACAGCTCGCCCGACTCCATTCAAAGGCACAAACATCTGCCAGTAGCTCTGAATCTCACCAAGTAACATGTTGTGTTTTGCTTGTTACTGTGTACACGACCGAAGTGTAAAGCAAACAGCAAATTGGCTTTATCTTTGGATTTTGTACAAATCACACAAACAAGATCTAGAGTGGCATTTGGAGTTTTAGGGGTGCAAACGGATGGATTTAGTTAAACACAGCCAGGCGAGTGTGTTTGAGGGTTTAAGAGATGGATATGTGACTGTATTTATTGTCTCATCAGAAATTCTGCCTCAAAGCATTGCATGAATTCCCAAAAAATGTCAAGCTGTCGTTTTTAATAATCTCATGGCGTTAATGGGGGGACAAATATGTAGACATTAAACTGCAACACCATTTTTAACATCCTACGTTAATTAGATTAAATGAGACATAATAGTAAATGTTCAGTGTATAATGGTGATAATGGAGAGTCAGTGCCTCCTAATATGTATTTTGATAATTAAAAAGGAAGGGAAAACACATTTTTGTAATTTACAGAATTCAAATTTGCAAAGTCCCCCACTCATTTTATGTGAGATTCCACCCAACATTCCATGCAGATTAATACGTTGTGTCTGGTGGGATTTGGTCTGATGAATACGTTTGCTCCTGCGCTCGTCATACTGCGACTGACCAGCACGCCGTGCGCTAAACTCTGCTAAAGTCTGTGAACTTTTGCCTCAGCATTGCGTGCTATAATTTGTCCTCCATGTAATTTGTGTGCGTCCGAATACAACAACTATTGCAGCCCTGATTTAGAAATCACGAGTTCTGAGCCAGTTGACGAGACCCGAGGAGGCTGCTGCAGATTTAGAAAGTTTAAAGATCCATTTTAAAGCTGACGTGAACCACGAAAAGGCCCTACATGAAACTTGGCAGTGTTGAACTGCTGCCCGTCCCTCCTGCAGATTGAGGACTACGATGTTGTGGCCAGCATGCTGGCTGCCCGCTGCCGCTCCCTCTGCTCCCTGGACCTGTGGCGCTGCCGAAACCTGACGGATCGAGGCCTGGCCGAGCTAGTCTCTGGCTGCAGGTAGACGATGCCGATGGGTTAGCTGCTGTAAATAACGGTTGACCTATTGTCCTCATTGAGAATAAAATATTCGGTCTTAATGCAACTATGACAAAGCAGAGCTTAGTGGAATGAGTCACCCCTGTGCCATCTGGTATGGTCTGTGGTTCCTCAGGATGCTGGAGGAGTTGGACCTGGGCTGGTGTCCCACGCTGCAGAGCAGCACAGGATGTTTCCAGCAGCTCGCCCGCTGCCTGCCGCGCTTACGCAAACTCTTCCTCACTGCCAACCGCACGGTCTGCGACTCGGACGTAGAGGAGCTGGCGGGAAGCTGCCCCTCACTGCAGCACCTCGACATACTGGGTAGGGATTCACCTCACACACGCGGAAATCTCTCATATAAACAGAGGGGATGAAGCCGAATTGATTTATTTAATTTAGTTGTTGTTGTTTGGGGGTCCTCTAGAATATTTTTGGGCTGTTACTAAAAGGCAACTATGTATGGAAAAACCATACCATTCCAGACCATTGTTTAATACTTTGTTACTTGCAGTATATCAAAGCAGTTGTCCTTCTAAAGTCATATCCTGTAATACAGTGGGGAGAACAAGTATTTCATACACTGCCGATTTTGCAGGTTTTCCCACTTTCCCAATTTTTATTTTTATTATGGGTGCTCTTCAACTGTTAGTGATGACACCTAAAACGAATCTAGAAAATCACATTGTATTGATTGTATTGTATGATTCAAAATATACATATATATATATATATATTGAAGTTTATTGCATGACTTAAGTATTTGATTCCTCAGAAAAGCTGAAAGCAGTATATTTGGTACAGACACCTTTTATTTGCCACACGTTTCCTGTAGTTCTTGACCAGGTTTGCACACACTGCGGAATGGATTTGGGCCCACTCCTCCATACAAACCTTCTCCCAATCCTTCAGCTTTCGGGGCTGTCGCTAAGGAGATGCTCCTTAGCTTCTCTGGCTGTGCGTTTCGGTTCGTTGTCATGCTGTATCTCGCGATACATGGCTCCATCCATCCTCCCGTCAATACGGTGCGTCGGCCTGTCCCCTTTGCAGAAAAGCATCCCCAAAGAATGATGTTCCGCCTCCATGCTTCACGGTTGGAATGGTGTTCTTGGGGGTTGTACTCGTCCTTCTTCTTCCTCCAAAAACGGCGAGTTGAGTTTAGACCAAAAAGCTCTATATTCGTCTCATCAGACCACATGACCTTGCCCCATACCTCCTCTGGATCATCCTGATGGTAATTTGTAAACTTCAGATGGGCCTGGACATGCGCTTGCTTGCGTGCGCTGCAGGATTTAAATCCATGACGCCGTAGTGTGTTAATTTTGAATACGTTAGGTGAATACAAGGTGAGATCTTGCATTGAGACCCAGACCGAGGCAGATTGACCGTCATCTTGAACTTCTTACATTTTTTTTAAATAATTGCGCACAGTTGTTGCCTTCTCGCCAAGCTGCTTGCCTATTGTCCTGTAGCCCATCCCAGGCTTGTGCAGGTCTACAATTGTATCCCTGAGCTCTCTGGTCTTGGCCATTGTGGAGAGGTTGGAGTCTGTTTGATTGAGTGTGTGGTCAGGTGTCTTTTATACAGGTAACGTGTTCGAAGGGGTACAGGTAATAAGTGGAGAACAGGAGGGCTTCCTAAAGACAAACTAACAGGTCTGTGAGAGCACGGAATTCTTACTGGTTGGTTGGTGATCAAATTCTTGTGTCATGCGATAAACTGCAAAATAATTAGATTTTTTTTAGATTCCGTCACTCACAGTTGAAGAGTACCTGTGGTAACAATTACAGGCTCCTACATGCTTTGTAAGTGGGGAAAACCTGCAAAATCGGCAGTGTATCAGATGCGTGTTCTCTCCACTGTATATAGAACAGAAATATTTGGGTTATTATTTTATTAGTTGTATATTTCACAAGTAAAAGGTTATTTGCGGTAAGTCCAGATGCTCTCTCTTTCTGGTCATGTGCTAAAACCATGGCGCTGCGTACATTTACTCGGGATCTTCAGAAATCTAGTTGATTTATTTTTGAATGATTTTCTTTCTTTACTAGTCTTTAACTCCTGTTAATGCCGTGGTCCTGCATCTTCTCTTCTAACGTTCAGGTACCAGGTTGGTGAGTGCTGCCTCACTGAAGAAACTCCTCCAGTCCTGTCCACGACTTCTCCTCCTGGACGTCTCCTTCTGCTCGCAGATAGACATGCGGGTTGTTCAAGAGCTCTCCAGCCTCTTCCCCAATGTGGCCATCAAGAAGAGCTTCACTCAGTGACCTCAGCAATGCCTACCTTCCCACTGTCGGGATGAAGTAAAAGGAGGGAAGCTGACCCAAAATAAAATGAGGCAGGACAGATGTTGCCCTTCTGCCTCTGTATCACAGACAAGATCTTCCAATTGAAATTGCAGAGGAGGTGATTTGAAATAACTGCTTGAAAACAGGTGACAGACTTCCCCTCACAGGATTATAGAACGGGAGACATTTTTGTTAATTTTGTTTCTTCTTTTTTTGACACTTAAAATCAGGATTGTTGCAGTATAACTGCTCCATCTTCCCAGAGTCTGAATCACCACTAATGTATTGCCAAGCAACACTACGCTCGGGTATATGCCACTGGATGCAAAACAACATTTGTGTGCAGTCCTCCCCGAACATCTTATTAGGAGAAGGGGAGGTCGTGAAACGTGCCTCTCGTGAGGGAAAGTCTGAAAAGGAGCTGCGATTGTCCCAGGGCCTTGGCCAATGCCTTCTTTCAGAATGTGCAGCAATCATGCTGGCTGTTTTTAATGCATGGGGTTCATTTTGAAGGCACCTGCTCAAATTTAAGGTAAGAAATACGCCTCGAGGGTGTTGTGTTAAAGGTAAAAAAATATAGTCAACGCAGCATTATTTAACACAATGTGCAAGTATCGCGAAAATAAATACGTCTTTGCACCTGAGATTCCCAGTTAACAAGTTTTTTATCAAAAAAACATATGTGAGAACTTGTGAAAAGCATTTGTTGAAATTTTCACATGTCCTATAAATAATAAGTAAAAACACCTAAGGTGTAAAATAAAATCAGCACAGGTAAAAAGAGAAGTTACAGTCTGAAACCCAAAGGTATAAAATGAACAATGAGAAAAGGAGTTAAGTGACAGATCTAAATTAAGTGTACGCATGATTTTCAATTAATAGTTTCAGGTCAAACTGTTAATGTCAATCAGACAGTTCTGATGCAACAAATGCATTAATAAATCTTCTGAAAGCATAAGGACATCTCCAATCACACTATATGGGTTCTAATATATATATATATATATATTAATTAAGAATGACTTTAACACAGATTGTGGCATGGTAATTGCCTTCTTTTTGAACAAATGATGCAGGGAATCTGTTAAACTCAGCGTTGGACTTTTTGTTGGATTTAGTCTGTAGAGTCACCGGATCTAAAGGATCTGATCCTCTGCTTTTCCTCTGCTCTGTAAGGACAAACACATGTATACATTTTAAAATGATTTATCTTTTTTTTTAGGTTGGATAATTGGATTGTTTATTGTGTTTGCTTCTAGCGTAGGTCATTTTTTTGGTTAGCTATTGTTTTGGTTGTGTAAATTCTGAAGGTGTGATGAGAGCTTCGTCTCCAGAGATGAATGATAAAGTTTGAAAGTGACCGGTTGCACGGCGCCCCCTGATGTTGCATGCGTTCCCTGTTGTCTTTCACGCTGAGCTGTCTGTCCCCAGTGTTTGACTACATCCACCTACCTAAGCTTCGCCGATGAGAGGAAGCAATGTGGATTCAGTGGGGGATAGGATGTGCAAACACACTTATGTGACCTCAGTATTTGTCCTGAAACTCAGGGGTTTTAATATTTCATCTGATTTTCTTTTTTTCTTTTATGTAATTTGCTGCTCCTAAAACCAGAACGAATCTTCAGTCTTAGTGAGCTTTGAGGGTTCTGACGTCAGTGTTGCTCTTCAAGACAAACACACACAGCACAGACGGAACTGTGACTAAAGTTCTAGCTTATTGGCTGTGGAATGTTTCTGTAATCGTACGATGGTTGAAAATATATTGATGTCCGTGATTATTTCATGATTTAATCAAATTTCATTAATATAATTTATTTTCAAGTGTTTTGAATGCAATTCTTTTCCGTCTTTTTATTTCAAGCACATGCCCCTTGTCAATATTTGTGCCTTACTCTCCTGTTTGAATGTGGTGTGATGTCCGTGTGGTGTAGGTTGTAGTGAAGAGCTTTGATTTTATGGCCTTCAACCAAAGTAGAACGCAGACACCTGGTCTTTAATCCCATGGCTATGACCAGTTTAAATTGTAAATCTGAAATTAATATGCCAAATCATATTTATTTATTCTTCCCTGTGTAATAAAAATGTTATTTAAACGTTATTACGTTGTCCCCATATACATATACAGTACTAAACATTTTGGGAAACCTTTTTTTACCCAAATGAGTGGAACCACATTGATTTAGACTGATTGCATTGGGTATGTTTATAGCTGACCACAAAGACTGGAAGAGCATCTTTAGCTTGGCACAAATAATGGAAACAGGGGGAGGCTATTGGCTTAAATGGAGAGAAAATGCTGTTGTCTCACATGTGGTGAAGTAAATTAGGTTTGAAGCTGTTGGAATATTTGTTTTGACAAGTAACTGCAATTTAGCCGGTTAGTCTTAATTTCTTTATGTGGCTGGAGGGCATGACCTTCTATGACAACAGTTAAACTACGTATGCATACTACAAATGCTTATTTTGATTAGTTAATATCTTTAGATTAAAAAAAACAGCTCCTTTGTAAATGCCAGCAGTCTGCCTACTTCCAGTCTTTGTGCTAACAGGCCGAACACTTCCTACATCGATGTGCTTGGGGCCAAATAGATTTAAACAGATGGTCGCAGTCTTATCAACGAAACAGTTTGGTCGAACACCTCCCAATATTTGACCCCTAGTTCCCTACCTTGAGCAAGTGGGATGGCTCTGCTGTTCTGTTGTGAATATGCATCAACCTGTGTGCCATCCGTAGGACACGCAGATGAGCTCCCTGTGCTGCAGTATGACAGTCACTGTTCTGTGAAAAGATTGTGCCTCTGTCATGATGAAACTGGGTGCTTCAATTTCACTAGATTTTAAATAAACTGAATGCGGATGAGAGTGTGTGTGCGTTCAATGTTGGTAGTAGCAGAATGAGTCTATTAATACCACAGAGAGAAGTGACATTAGCTTGTCTTCTTAACGGCCTTTTAATGAATTGTTTATGCCTGGTTTAATGATGTATATTGTGGCCCTGTAATGTGCCCTAATGACGGAGAACGAGGCGGCCTCGGCTGAAGTATTAATTTGGACTGCCTCCCCTATGATTATTCCTCAGCCAACAACGCCACTGCTGCTGTGTGTGCGACAACGGATACAAACGTGATTCATGCAGGCTTTCCGCTCTGTGCTACCGCTTGATTTCTTGCTGTCACGCTCCTCTATGAGGCTGATACATTCAAGAGGGATCCACAGCAATTGGGTCTGCTTTTTATTTATCTTTGATGAATCTGCAGCAGAAATATATGGATGGAAGTATTGTTCCCAAATAATAAAGCATTAAGGTGTAAACATTGTAAAGGTCAGCTGGATAGCACATGGTTGCACTTAATTACTTTCTTTCCTTATTCTTTTTTTCTTTGTTTTTTCTATTAACAAACCAGAACGTACCGTGACGAATATTGCAGCAAGGTGCAGTAAATGTATTCCCTTCAGTGAGACTCATGTTGTGGTCTGTCTCTCCTGAGCCTTCCACATCAGGCTGAGACTCGACAGACCACAGACCTGCCTGAGAGGCCTCTCAATGATACCCATCATTATGTGGATCCAGTTTCTTGACTCTTAACGAATAATGAAGGCATCCCTGTCAGTCCTCACACTGCTGCTAAAGCGTATTATGTTTTGTGTGAGTATATAAAAAAATCAGCGCTGAGTCCCTTAAAGCCAGCTAAGTAAGTAACTCAAAGGAATCTTTTTTTAAGCAGCACTAATGGAGGAAAGTTTCTTTAGCCGAGTATGTTGTTGAGGATTTTCATTTGAAAAGTTGGTCGGATTGTGATACCCGATTTTGAGGACTCTGCTTCCAATAAATTAGGGTGCAGTATGCAACCTCAGAAGCGATGTTAATGGTTTAATATCTTAAAGAAAGTTGTAAAAAAAGAAATTAAACACTATGTTGGAAAAAGTTGAGGTATAGAATAAAGGTATTTTTTGTATGACAATGAAGTTGTATTTAAAAACGGTGTGGATGTTTTTCATGTAAGAACAACAAACTTTGGTTAGAGTTCAGAACCATGGACAGCGCTGTTTTCTGTGTGCAGAGCATGTGTCGAGGTGCAGCATTGGTGTCCTGCACATGAAGCAAATAAACACTTACACAGATAATAACAGGCACACACCCTTATTGGCACACTACGGTTTGGCTTTGGAAAGATAATTAGTAAAGGAAAATGCTTTGAAAGTCATTTACAACAAGATAGTTGGAGAGCATTTATGTAGACAATGTAGTTTTGTAAAATGATAAAACAGAGATTTGTTATTGAACATGACGTGTTGACACATTGTTATTACGGTGCTTGGACTAAAATACCACAGAATATTTTTGTCTAATAATGGAATATTATGCAGGCTACAGGATGTCTGATGAAAATATGCATGTATATATGGGCCTTTTCAAGCTAAACTTAGTCCATTTCTGTTGGAACACAAGTATAAAAGACTGGAATCAGATCAAAATCACTGGCCGCATTTATTAATCCTTTCTGCTCCCTCGTGAGTAAAACCAATAAAATGCAAAGAATTAAGACATGAGTTCTCGGTAAACAAAGTAATAAAGATTGCTGAATTTTCCAGAGAGGTGAGGGGACAAACCGTCACCTGTGGTATAGATGGATTCTTATGATATTCTGATGATATTTGTCTGATAGGATAACATTGTAGTAGAGTAATGACATTTGGTATAGTATGTAAGAATCCCACACAAATGATCATAGTTTATTAACTTGATATTGATATCACATGATATTGTCATGGTGTAGTATGTTTGAAAAAAGTATGTATCCAAAAAAATCCAAAAATGATAGTATATATAAAATGAAATAATAATCATAATAATGTCCCAGTATGGTACGTTGAAATGCCTGTTCAGTATGTCTGTAGAGTATGAAAACCAAGTTGTATGAAACATTTTTAAAAATAAATATTCATAGTAATAGTCATAGATTACTATGACTATTACTATGTGTTGAACAAGTTATGCAACATTCATAGTATAAGTATTAAAAAGCCTTATGTTAAAGTAATTCTATAGCATGTCAAACAGGTGTTCAAAAGCCACAGTGAAATATGTTGAAAGGTGTCATTTGCAATGAACCATTGCATAGTGTATAAAAAGTCATGCAATGTACAAATTGTATAGCATCACAAAATAATTATAGAATGGTATATCAACATGGTCCTAATATAATCATTCAATATTGGCCTATGTGAAAAAAACCTGATTAAGTAAGTCCATATACAGTATCTAAAAAAAATGAATCATAAAAATTGTATAATTTTATCTAATTTTTATTTTTTATAAGTACTAAAAGTATTTTTCAAAGGCCAAAGTATATTAATGTTTCATGATTTTAATCCTCTTAATATCATTTTCAAATAGTACAACTCTAGTTCAAGTCTTACCGAAATCTCCAAATTAAATAACAACATGTGTTTGGTGTTCCTCAAGGTCAAGGTAGTGTGATAATTTTGATCAACTCTCGAGCCCCTTGACACACACACACACACACACACACACACACACACACACACACACACACATACATATAAATATGTGTGGGTCACACTATTTTGTAGCAACGCAGCTTGTGACAGAGACATTTAGAGACCCATGGCCAATGTCAAAGAAGAGCTCCATAAGATGGCCTTGCAGGGCGACGAGAATGTATCACAAACAGGCCGAGCAATTATATCCTGAATAATTATGCGCTGAAGGGGAGACACGATTCGCCCCACTGATCAGCAAAGTTCATGTGAAGTTGTGATTAAACAATAACTCGTTTACAAATGAACGCACGCGCGCATTTGTGTACTTAAGTGTGCAAAGTGTAATTAGCTGCGATGCATCTGAGTGAGATTGAAGAACAACAATGTCAAACGGAGGAATTATGTTCTGCTCATGATCTTGTATCACTGTTATCTGTGTGCTGGGGGAGGGTGAGCAGGAGGAGGAGTCTATGTGTGCGTGTGTGTCTGTGTGTGGAATATCGGAGACTGAATCATCTTCACGTAATACAAAGATGGACATAATGTTTGACATGGAAACGTTGTTCAACCGCATTAGATCGGGATCCCTGTGGCTAAATAAAGTTAGTTAGTCAGTTTTTTTAATGAATTTAACACAAATTGAAATTACCCAGAATGTATTAAAACGCTTTTGTTTTACACCTTGTTAAATGACAATATGTTATGTGACTTTAACTATGTATTAAAGTGCCCATATTATGGGAAAATCCTTTTTTTCTGGGATTTGGGGGGTTATTGTGTGTCTCTGGTGCTTCCACACATTTTGAGTGAGATACGGGTTTCTGAATTGATCCCCCCTTCAGCCTCTGGGTGAGCTGAAGGTTTTCTACGTCACAAACCGAAATATTTGAATATTCCCGCCCCCTCAGAGCATACGTACAGTGTCTCCACCCACCAGCTACAGCAGTAACCCCATAGCTAGACTAGCCTAACGTTGTTATATTATTTTTTGGTTAGTGATTTATTTTAGACAAAGAACATTTCCCATTTACATTCGCGCATGCGCGATTGATTTGCAGTCTCGACGTGGAGCGGTAAACATCTCCTGCACTGACTGCAGCTGGAAGGGACTGCTGCGCGAGCACTCGGCCGCCTGTCAGTGCTCTGGGAAGGGGGTGAGGTTCACGACAGTACCCGCTGCTCGTTGAGAGGAAGCGTTGGAACGATACGTTCTTTTCACGTCACCAAAAGTCTCCAAACGTCGCCAATAACGTCAGGAAAAGCAGCTAAATTTGTCGCTGGAGGGGTCTGAAAAGTCACTAAATATAGCGACAAAGTCGCTAAGTAGGCAACACTGAGCGGTGGTAACAGTCAGTGGGGTGTGAGCAAAGATTCTACAAGCTGTGGGCGTGGCCAAATGAGCTGCAGATCATGAATATGTAATGAGCAGCAGAAAACAGCCACTCTGAAAGGGGCTGAAACAGAGGGGAGTAGAGGGAGGTAACAATCCTTTCCTACAAGCTATTTCCAGCAAACAACTTCAGAAACATGTTTTCTGGGACTCAAAGACCTATTTTAACTTGTTGAAAAATAATCAAAAAATGGGCACTTTAATGCTGTTCGATTGGACTCAAACATTTGTCTCTCTTTTTTTGTGGTCATGACAGGCCTCAGTGTGCTGAGTCTGCACTAAACCGCATTTTCGACACCAGTATGTCCCACTTCATCACCTATTGCCAGAGGCACTTGTCCCCTGTGTCACTGAAAAACAAACGCTGTCATCAATATTTTAGACACAGAAGCAGGTTAGCTAACAGAGGAGGCCGTCTTCATGTAGGGAGGAGAGATTGAAGGAGTACACGGTAATCCTGAATACCTGATAACAGTGTGAGTAATGCACGATGTTGCCAGCTTGCCTGAATAGGCTTCTGAGGCTGGTATGCCCATTCACCTCCTGCATTTAATGTTGCAACAACAAACACAAATCTGCGAGACTCATGTGGAGTTCAGTAACGGGTCTGTACAACTTGTCCCTCCTCTAAGGGCTGCAACTAGCAATTGTCTTTATTTTATTGATTAGTCCTTCAATTATTGTTGCTATGGATATTCAGTGTTTTAAAATATCAGGTGTTGATTCCTTTAATAATGTCACTGTTATATTGGAATGTCTCTTTAAGCCAGTGGTTACCATATAGCTATTGTTATGTATATATATATATATATATATATATAGAGAGAGAGAGAGAGAGAGAAAGGAGAAAGAGTGGATAAAAAAGTGGTCAATAAAAGTTAATTCTGCTATTGTTTAGCTGCTCAACCTGCATGACTTGAACATTTTTTTTCTTTGACTGAGATTCAAAGGAAGTCCACAGTTTTTAGCTTTAGAAACAACAAAGTACATTTTTTGTGTGCTACACTTCACCCCACTCTAACAGGGACCGTACTATTGAAAATAGTTTTTGCTGTTCCCTGATCAAAGACAAATGCTTCTCCTGGTACCCCTTCAGATGTGTATACAGTATGCTGAACTGCCCAGTCCCTGTTGTTCCGATAACGATACTTTAAAATAAAAAGCGTGCAATACACTAGTTTTGTCATTATTGAATTTTGCGCATAATCCCATTATTCTGCTTTTAACCACGAAAAATCATGCGTTTAATTGAATTATTACATAGAATGATGAATTAATATCTTCCCAAAGTAAAGTGAATCGCAGTAAAACACAGAAAAACATTGCAGATGACGGCTGTTGCTAAATTTCTCGTTATGACGCAATGCTTCTACATCAACAAACGTTACATTCAGACTATGCTTAACACGTCGGCCATATGATGGTTCGGTAAATACTTGATTAGGCTGTTGATTTGCTTGACCCAACCCTTCTATACATTAAAATGACATCACGGCTTGTACTAACCCCCCCTCCCCCCCCCCGGGCCGCTAGATGGCGCTAGAACACCGATGATCCCTCTGTGGTTCTCCTCAGCTCAGCACCAGAACCGTGGAGTGTCTTTTTTTTCTTTACTCCTCCTTCAGTGCCTAATGGGAAATTTCAAGGCACCTAAAGAAAACGGAAGGTGTAATTAACGCGACGCGCTATTAATTGCATCTGCTCGAGAGCGGATGAAGGGCACCGGGGCGCACTTTTTGTGATTACTGGGCTCCACTAAAAGACTTCCGAGATCCGACACGGGGCTTATTTCCGGGTGTTGTTTCGTGCCAGGCATCCAAATGGCAGGTCAGATGCAGGGAGGGCGACATTTTATTTTATTTAACCCCCCCGCGCATCAATAAGCAAACCCGCAGGAGAGATTGGCAGCCTATTGATACAGTGTGTTGTGACGTCTAACCCGTCTTCCAGAGGAATGTGTGTTTAGAATCCCGCAAACTTCAGAATAAGAAACCCCTTTGTTTAGCTCCGGGTATTACGAGGATATTACGTTAGTGGGGTTTTATACTTTTATCTCACTTCTTATTCAGAAATAAAAAATAAAAAAAAATATTGCAGAGAGCGTGGATTCTTAAAGATACTTCAGAAAGAAGTTATTGTAATACCCAGGAGTAGAAGAGCACCACACAGGTGTGAGTATTTAATTGGCTAACAGTAACCGATATCAGATATGGATTTCGATCTGCTCCTTTGGAGGTAAATCTCACTCTCTCACACTTCTTCTCACAGAGCACTGCTCAGTCAGGGATGGCAGTTTGAAGCTGCCAAAGATTCAGTTGTAATTCATATTATTATGACGACCACAGAGGGCAAACACGTCTGACATTTTGTCTGTAAACAACTCTGCATTCTGCCCGTTAGCTGCAGAATAAAATGAACCAGAAGAGATGCTCATACAAATATCGCACCACAGGTTCCGGTGGGAATATTATCGGGAAATGACATTCCACAGTGAATGTGAAATCACCATCAGGGTCACCGCTGTCAATATCACTTTCAGTTAGAGTTTCCCTGGTGAAATATGTGTTATCTATTGATCCTGAACTTTATGTTTGAATCCGGACAAAAGCAAAGCCGTACATTTGGGATAAAAAAAAGAGGACAATCTTACAATCTTTGATGCTGCTTAAAGTGTGGTTGTACTTATACGTTTAACTTTAAAGGGCTCAATTTCATCAAACCCAGGGGAGGCAGACTAAAACCATAACATTTTTGTCTCATATTTTTTTCACTTTAGACAAAGATACAGAACAAAAAAACATCTTTGACGAAGAGCATAAAATAAAATAAATTACGTTTGTGAATTTTAAGTATGAATTTCATGAGCTTACACTTAAAATCTAATTAGTTTGACATATTATTTGAGACAATACATAGGATTTGTTTTAGTCCACAACACTCAGTGTGACTGTGAACACAGAAAGTGAAACCTCAAGCTACAAATAAAACGTTGGAACCCTTTGAATCCTCCTAAGGACCGCTATTGGTCCTCCAACCCCACTTTGAGAACCCCTCATTTAACCCTGGATGGAGGCTGAGGTTCTGAAAGCAGCCCCGGGCAGAAACAACACTTCGTCGGCTCCCAATCTCCCATTCATCAAGCCTGATTTCCTCTCAACCATTAATTCCACCCAAACGAAAGAGCTCAAAGCAAGAAGCCTGTCTGAAGCACAGATGCTGGGGCAGATAGGGATGTCACGACAGCACCATTCTCTTTCTCAGAATGGAAAGAAGAAGAAGAAAAAAAATACATTCAGCCTCAATGTTGGAAAAAAGCTGTTTAATATCAACCCCATTATTTCAAAATGTGCAAGTCTGTTATTCGTGTGTCAAGTGATGAAACACCTACAGACATTTATCACCTCTGCTGTTTCTACCCCAAGTTCATCCAGTGGATATGACATAGCCTACATCCCCCCCCCCCCCCCCCCCCCCCCCAAAAAAAAAAACAACGACTGGTTTAACAAGCAATTAAATAAAACCACAAAAAAGCGTCGGGTTGCTACAGGTCTACGTCCCACACCTTGGAATCCCGTTGAATTATGAGATGAATCGATTCATTAAAGCTACTGAGGAGATATTTCAACGCCACAAACGGGTCTGCTTGTGGTTTTCTGCGGGAGACAAATAAATCGGGGGGGGGGGGGGGGGGGGGGGGGGGGGGTTGTGGGATAGAAAAGTATTTTTTCACATGAGACGGAAAAAAAGACATGTCCCATGATGTCTGTTTTTGCATAAAACAAGACATCTAGCGAGCTACGGAGAACAGGATGTATATACATTTAGTTGTGTTTTAGGCTGCGACAAACCCGCTCAAAGGAAAATACAAAACATGTCTCTCTCCTTCCCTCCGAGACAAAAAGCTGCTCGGCGACATTTCATATATATCTCGGATTTTTGTGTCAGCTATAAAAGCCATTGTATAATAAATTACAATCTCACTAACAGTGCTGAAAAATAAAACAAAATGTCTAAGAGCAAGTTCCCTCTTGTAATAAAGCAACGTAGACGAAGATGAACAAAATGGCTGAAATGAAATGCATGCCAACGATCTCACAAACAAATTAAAATAACACCCTGTTAATAATAGAAATAATAACAATAATAATAATAATAATAATGTTTTGATCATATGCTGCATTTTTTGGAATGTCCCTAAAATGTATTCTGGGAGGAAATCTATAAAGGCATTATTATCTTTCTTTTCCACTAATCAAGCTGCTTATCTGTTTTATTCTGATTCATTATAGACAATTCTCTACAACGGTGTTATCGATTAATCTGAACTCAGTCCTCAAAGCAGTATACTTTGATTGGTGTCTCAAAGCGGACCCTATGGCAAATCAGAGCTCCTCCGACAATTTAAAGAAATGAAATGGATTTCACGTGAATAGAAAATATTATAACAATAACACGAACCATTAAAAAAAAATGTGAAACCGTAAACGAGACAGAATGAACGTTAAATAGCACAAAATACAAGGCAGGAGGAAGGCTAGACTGGATTCTATAAACTCAAACTCTTTTTTGAAAACATCAATCCCAAAAGTGCCCCAGTGAAAAACAGGGATGAAGCCATGACTTTTAAAGTTATACAATATTTACAAAAGTGGATCCAAATGTAACGTGAGAGGTGGTGACATACATGTTTGTAGATATCTCTATATCTATAGCCCATCCTATTGTGAAAAAAGTGCCAGATAATCCAAATCAATCAATCACCACGGGGGGGAGAAGTATCATTTAACGCTTTGTTTTGTGTAAAAAATATAATGGGCTTTTTGTTTAATACTGCTCTCTGACTTATGATGGAAGTCGTTTATTTAACCAAATCACTGCACTCTGCTCCGATTATTTAAAGAGTTTAGCCTGCGAGCTGCACACATGATGATAAAAATACAAAATTATAATATAATAGTAATAATCTATGTTCACAACTAAATCCTGAACTCTGCTCTCAAAGCATAAATACGAGTTGAAGGGCCAGCCGTTTCCGCCGACAGAAGGAGACCCAGGCGATGCTCATCCACAGCTGGACTCCACCGGACTGGGGGCTGCAGGCTTTACTGGCCCTCCAGTTCACTCCATTAACGCAGCTCCTTTGACCCTGCCACCCCCACCCCTCCCTTACCCCCCCTCACCCCTCTCCCTCCCAACCATCACTGCTGGACGCACAATTTAGAGCTACAAAACTAAACGCCTTTGTATTTTTCTTCCCCCTTTTACGCACAGGGAAAATGTGTCTTGTGGTTTGATATAAAAGTGGCGAATGGAAACCATTCAGCTATGCTTTTAGTCTAAAACAGGTATCCCTCCTCCCCTCCCTCTTTTTTTTTCCCGTCAAGTATAATTTCAATACACAATAGGGGCTACACCTTAAAACTGCGTCGACTGGAGTCACAGTGCTGGGCATGTATCCTCGGAGAACACAACACAGGCTTATGTTCCTTTAGCTCTGGGAGAGGAGGAAAATGTCCCGCCTCCCCCCCCTCACTTATTTTTCCATTTCTCCGATATTCACCGCAGATGTTGTATAAGTACTCACTGCAATATATTATACATAAAACACCCACTATAGCGCTCGATAGTTCAGTGATTTATATATAACCTTGGGGATAATTAAAAGGGATCAGCATGTCCTGGAGGAGCGGTCCAGCGGAGTTCATTGGACCGGGGTCTGGACCCCGTGGTGCGGCGGCGTGTCCCCGTACACATCCTCGCTCCCCGGCAGCGCTCCTCCGGGAGGGGTCATGCGCTTCTCCTTCTGTCTCCTGTTACAAAACCAAACCCTCACCACTTCTTTCTCCAAGTGCAAACTGTCCGCAAGACCGATTATTTCCGACGCCGCCGGTTTGGGGCACTTTAAAAAATGGCTCTCCAAAGCTCCCTTTACGCTGACCTCGATCGAAGTCCGTTTTTTCCGTTTCCTCCCCTGCGCCGCTATTTTGTCCAGGCTGGTCGGGCTCCCCGAGGTGGAGTCCGCTTCCTCCAACCACTTGTTCAACAGAGGTTTCAGCTTACACATGTTCTTGAAGCTGAGCTGCAGGGCCTCAAACCTGCATATGGTGGTTTGGGAAAACACATTTCCGTACAGGGTCCCCAGGGCGAGTCCCACGTCTGCCTGCGTGAAGCCCAGCTTGATCCTCCGCTGTTTGAACTGCTTGGCAAACTGCTCCAGGTCGTCCGACGTCGGCGTATCCTCGTCCGAGTGGTCGTGGTGGCTCTGCGGTCGGTGCTGGTGCTGATGCTGGGACGCGGGGTGACCGTGTTCGCTGAGGTGCGGGCTGTGGTGGTCGTCGTGACTGTCTCTGAGGTTGTGATGGTGCATCCCCTGCCCGCTGCCCGGGATCAGCCCGTTCACGCCGAAGCCCGGCTGTGAGTAAATAAGGCTCTGGCCGTTCGTCGTGCCCATGCTCGGAATGTGAGCCGCGGTGGTGGTTCTCCACGCCCGGCCGTCGTGGTGGTTCCCGTGCGTCTGGTGCACCAGGTGGGGCGGCCGCGGCTGGTGCTGCAGGTTGTTGCTGGAGTTGTGCATCTCATCCCGGGCGCCCTGCACCGCAGGTTTGATGTCCTGCTCCGCGCCGAGCGGGCTGGAGGACCACGGGACGCCCTCTCCGTGGGACAGCGCCGTGATCCACTGGTGCGCGTGGCTGAGCGTGTGGTTGTTGCTCTGCAGCGGGTAGTCGCTCTGC